>OX381704.1:75095086-75765767 GCA_947462335.1 Harmothoe impar | reverse complement strand
TACTATGGGCGACTTGTTCACCTGTGGCTGTGGTGTGAACAATGCTGTTTTGGTTGTGTAAGGAGGTAACATGCCGGGTAGCATGGCTGGCGGCAGATGTGGGGTGTTTGGGGTAGTTACACCCCCCCCCCCCCCCCTCCCCATCACGCCCCCCCCCCCCCTCCCCCCGCTTGTCTTATTGTGGTCCCACTGTGGGAGTAAATTTTGTATGTGCCTGGAGAACACTGTCCGACACAGGAAAGCTGCAGTCAACAAAACACCTTCTGACCCTCTTATAGCGTTAGTAAACGTGGGACAGGCGGGTCAAGGGATCATATTACCTACTCTGTGATTCAAAGGTATTCCATGGGTCAATGGCTGGACGACCGTAAACTATCCCCTACATTAGGTTAACCATGGTTCTTTTAACACGGTTCTCCCATTCAATTCACAGGTGTCCATTTTAGAACACGAGTGGCACGGTCATTCTTTGGAGAAATCATTCTCATTACTCTTAATCAACAGGGCACAGGCAAGATCAGATCGATGATGTCTGATTCACACAGAACGCTAACAATACACCTCTGTTTTTTAAGTCCTTTCAGTTTTCTATTCTTTTTAAATTTGATTTAATTATTTAGACCCAATGCCCCCCCCCTCCCTCCCTCCACCTTCCACTTGAATCCGGCCTTCTCATGGAATTCCCTTTGATGTTACACACGTCCTCCCCATGTGCTCTAACACAATTAGGCTGGTACAATAGCTGAATAGATCCTCAGGTTTCTAGCCCTAGATGTTGGCCCGGGCACCCCTGGAGAGGAGGAGGAGGAGGGCTGAGGGTAAGGTTGGTTTAGTAGTTGAACAGCCCAGTGGCCTCCAGCTGCTGCAACAGCGGACATTCATCACCCCGCGGAAATAGCCGCACGACCCCTAATGCAAGGCTATGTACCCTCCTCTGAGGCCGGCAACCCCTGCTGGAGGGAGGGGCAGCCCTTAGTAGTGGGAAACACCAGTTTACTTATTGGTGTTGGCGACTATATTTTACCGTAAGCCTAAAGGGTAGACAAAAGGCTGAGTGGAATAAGCCGGCTTCTGGGTACGTATGTACGCGAGGGCACACATACTTGCCGTGCCACGGTGAGATGGTTGTTGCAACAGCCTAGATTCCCCAGGGCCTTGGCCTGGTTATATTATTCAAGGCCCAGACCTAGACTTTTCTATATTTTCCACCTCCCTTGTTTAGAAGCGATCCCAAATTACATTGCTTATGCCGGTATGATGAACCAGTCACTAGGTTGGCTCTTAGTAATCCCCCTATGCAGATTAGCAAAGACGTGCAGGGGGTATTGATCTAGATGCTAGATTTCCGGCTAGACGTACTTAAGTCTCAAACCCTCTGTGAGGCTGGTGTCATGTCTACTACACAGACCTACATCCAGTGCGGCTGGCTGGTCTGGCTATTTCTGGTACCGTCTCGTCACACTCCCCCTAAGTCTCACCCACTGAACATACCTACTCGCATACATAAGAAAACTCAAAAACTAAAATCTTGAGACATCGTTAGCAAGTCTAAGAAAGTTTCCCATGAGGTGGGAGGGGAGCGTTCATTACAGGGTACCAAAGGGTGATGCTGCAGATAAGAGTTGTCTGGGGGAGTCACTGCCGTACGTGGGGGAGATAACGCTGACTGACGGCCGGGCAGACATAAGGCTATCGGCGGACACGGGCAGGGTGTGTGAGGGTTGTACTTGCCGACGTTCCAGGCCGGTCCAGCACCCCGCCGTGAGTGTGGCATTTGGGGCCCTTGGGGGTTGTGGTCGAGGCAGCAGCAGCAGCAGCAGCAGCAGCAGCTACAGCAGCAGCAGCTACAGCAGCAGCTGTGTTGTAGCCTACATAGCCGGCTAGTTGACGCTGGATCTCCCACCTCTGACTCATCATCGCCCCCTCTCACTCCCACTAAAATGTACTGGTGATGATGGTCGACCTAGGAGGGCGGGGCACATTCTGGTGTTCCCAGGAATTGCTCATAAAACCAAGAATCCCTTTATGACCATCAATCTTACTCAATATAATAGTACATAGATGACAGATGGCACTGATTCAGCAATACTCATCTTCCAATTTGGAACTGGCCCAAACTTGAGGATGCGTTAGATTTATGTATATTGATTCAGAATCAATACGTGAATAGCCTAGACAACCCGTCCTTGCATCCCACAGGCCTATTAGTATTACACACAGGGCCACGGGTCCAGGTTAAATAAAGGTCACGAGTCAATACTATTGAGAGCAGACATTATGTAACAGGCAACCAGATGCCACTAGCGTACTGTTGTGGAGTAGGACTATCCCGTATACCAGAGTACTCCAACCCTGGAGGATGTATGTCTGCTTTATAGTACCCAAGCCCACCTCTACATCATATTGTATTACTAGTACCGTATACCGTATAGCCATACTCTCTGCGAAGTCACACACAGAGCCTCCCCAACATTATTACGAGCACTATAGGCATCCGTAAGCTATGTCAGTATTGCTATTTATATGTAAAACGATTCCCCCCCAAATGCAATCAATAGTAAATGAGCATAGAAATAATATACTAGTAGCAGAGGCCTTAAGTAGGGAGGCAGGAGGTTTGGGCTGCAGACAGCAGTACAGCCTCATATAACGAACACCAAGGGTAGGTAGTCTGTGTATTCTGTATGGGGCGGCGGCTGCTGCTGCTGCAGCTATGCTAACAGTGGGCGTGTACCCAGCATCGTAACCCTCCTCCACTGTGCAGCAGTCTAGGCGACAGGCCCTCTTCTCCCACCCACACAACTGCCTCTTATTACTCCCGCATCCTAGAGTCTAAGCATCTCCCATTATGCCTCCATGTACTCATACCTACAAACGTAAATCCAGGCAGGTGTGTTGTTGAACGGAAAGGTACTCCCCGTCCTGCTGATCGCCGCCTCCTGTAGGTAGATGAAGATGGTAAAACCCAGTGCAACAGTCCTCCAGGGCAGGAGAACGGTATCCGAAAGTTGCGCCGTCAGAGCTACTACTACCGCCGACTGAATGTGACCAGGGACCGCCACCAGGCGGCGCAGCCTGCGTTCCCGTGACCTACTTAGACTGAGTTGGATTCAGAGTGAGGCTGCTGGGTTTAAATGCATATTCATGCTACAACAATAACAGAGTGGTGAGTGGGGGTGTGGTGGGGAGTCTGTGGTCACACTACTCACACTCATCTCACTCTCTACTAAAGTCTGAGTCATTCTGATGATCAACACGTTAGGACGACCAGACTAACCGATTGGCCACCATTAAAGACACCGGCACGACAGATTAGCATCATTGTATGAAACCACATTGGACAATTAACTTGCTTAGATACACACTGTCAACTCCAGTCTGGTGGTTAGGGAGTGCTCATTTTTTAACAACAGGGGGGGGGGGTGGTGGATTTGGGGGGGGGGGGGTAAAATATTTGGACCCCTTGACCGGGGGGGGGGTAAAAAATTCAGACCCCTCTTGGGGGGGGGGGGGCAAAAAAATTCAACCTGTTTTGAGGGGAAAAGCCCGCGCGTTACTATGCTACAAAGGGGCGCGAACGCGCGCGATTTTCGGCCTGCTGGGGGGGGGGGTAAAAAATTTCGACCCCTCTAGAGGGGGGGGTGAAAAAAATTCGCGCGCTGCCCGCGAAATCTCACCACCCCCCCCCTGTTGTTAAAAAATGAGCACTCCCTTAAGTCCATATGCCACAGTGAGCATACTGTATAGACTAAGCTGGTGGTCTACAAATAACATTACTACATCTTTGGGGAATAATGTTGGAAATGACACATTCCCTATAATTAGGTATCCCAGGTCATTTTCAGATATTATTGTTACACATGTCAAAATGGGTTAGATGGATAGACCATGTTAAATAATGAAAACAGTTTAAATATCATACAAATCGGTCCAGCGGTTTGGATTTTACAGCCATTTGAAGATGTAAAAATTTTGTTTGGACTTAGCCAATTTCAGACCTTAGTCTCCACTAGATTATGCAGGCATATTGTAAGCATTCTGGAATTCCTGAAAAGGGAAATAAATCCTGGGAAATGCTTGATCCCTGATCACCGAATATTTCTCCTTTAATCAATGAAGCCTTGGTAAGTGCAGACCTCAATATCAATTTTAACAGACCCTCAAAATCGTAATATATTACATATGTTCACCTAGATCTTGCACAGATATGCTTGTATATCTCAAAATGGGAAGTGTCTCATTTCATTAATATGTATGATATCCTGTTGGTTCCGCAGGAATCCTTTATACAAATCATGAAGACTGTGCCTATTTTTTTCCTGATCTTGATAACCAAGGTTAACTTCACAATTTTCATTCAAAAATGAGGGAAACACTAATTGTCCCAATGTCCCTGATCAGTGAAAATGATCATACTCCAAATCAATGCCACATAACTGTTATTTAATGTGTCAAGTTGAATTTTTCTATAGGTATAGGCCAATATGGTATACACCATTTTCAAGAATTTTCTGCCCATTTAAGGCATTACATAATACTGAGTGATCTGATAAAAATCATGATATTGCTCGAAATTGCTGAAATGTCAATGTTATTGAGCTACTTTGTGGCATCTTAGGACAATATTTCTTTTTCACCTCAGGATCCAACTTTTATTGTCAACTCATTTATATTATTCGCATAAAATAACAACACACTTGTGTAACTTTAGGCCCCATTACATAATGGTTTTGAAATCTTGATATTGTTGTGTTAAATGCTGGGAACAAATGGGTTTGCAATTGATATATTTGTATGGAATCACATGTATGATGATCCTGAGGGGTGTACATATATTATATGTATTGATACAGTATGCTATATGCCCTTCATAACCACTATGTGAGGACACATGCCTTCAATCCTGGACTCTGGTACAGGGTGTTAGGTGATTAATTCTGCTCTCACCCATAAACCGTTAAGCATATCAACTAAGTAGTTAGTACATCTTAGAGAGTGAAAAAATACCTTTCGAACAACCTCAAATATGTATATCTAAAGTTTCAAAAAAGTGGTGAAAAGTACTAAAAATTGCCCAAAAATTCTTTTTTTTTTAATTTAAAAATACATCCAATAGGTATATCACCATGTGTCATACCTCAAAATAAAGCCTTGAATGTACTGCTTTAGGTGGTAAAATTCCTAAAACTTAATCTTTAACGGTGTTGGAGCAAAACCAGTTTCTATTATAGGGCTGCAGGGGGTTGGGAGCTTTATTCTGGTTTCGCTCTTACGCCATTAGTCATGTAAAGAATCTACCTAGTGCATCTTATAGGGCAGAGAAATACCTTTCAAATGACCCCCAATATGTGTGTATAACCTTTCAAAAAAGTGCCAAAAATTGCCCAAAAATTCTTATTTTTTGATTGAAAAATACTTCTAGTAGGCCTACCTACACTTGTAATAGCTTAAAATGACCCCCTGAATGTCCTGCATACAGTGGAATGACTCCTGGAACTGTATCTCTAATGGCGTGGCAGCGAAATCAGTATATAGACAGTGTGTCCCACAAGGCTGCATGGCTACCCAGTGCCAGATGGTCCCGTTTTCTAAATATTACCTAACTTCAGAGCATCAGCAGTGGTACTTTGCATCATGATGCATCTATGATGAGGCATCAGGGGGATGCGGATGCATTAGAACATTCATTAGCATGCATCAGATAGGCGATACTCCAAATAGTATGGGAAAGAGAGCGTTTTTAGAAGTAGGTGTTTTGGTGACTTTATACAAGATGACACGGCCAGCGGCTGCCTATTGGGATACCTACTATAATAGGCCTATTGGACCTGATACTCTTGACCTGGTTCTGAGTCATTGTTAAAACTCAGCACTGAGCAAATACTGTAAATAGCATCCACTTAGAAAGCATGTCTAGTTTAATTATTAATCCATGCACATTCTAGTTTAATTATTGATACATGCACATGGCACTTAATAGTGCCTGATGGGTTATTGATTTTGCCTGGTGTAATTACAACGTTGTATTACATACCAGGTAGGAGTAAACCAGGAAGTGCATAGGACACTACATTAACTTAAGAAATGCAAACTGTCAAATTATTTCACCCCCATTTTCCATGCATCTCCTATGATGCAAAAGTTGGATATACCCTACCCCAGGAGTGTACCGTCTACTAAAACCGTACCACGTAACCGGAAGGACATGCACATGCATAATACAAGTACAGACTTATTTCCACACCCCCAGGTACACACGGCTATATAACGGTCCGGTGGGCTGGTAATAACTAGTTATTCCTTCAGAGTGGCCTTTGAACCAGAGGGATTAGGACAGGCCTGCTGCTAGTTGGCACCTATCCCACACTGGATGGACAATGCCCGGCTTGCAAGAACCTCCAGTAGGACCGGCACATGTGAACCAGTGTAAAACTGTACCGGGCTTAGGATAAACAGAATGTACTACAATGTAGTTTAACTCTAGTATTCTGATACACTACAGACACGAGTCACTGGCCTGTTGTTTTTTTTTACCAACAATATTATTATTTCTAATTATTCTTAAAGACTAGGATAAAGTCTATAGAAAATTTCATCTATAGGGAATAATGACATCATTCTGTAGATTCTAATCTTATTTTCTATATGTATACCTTAGTCGTCTAGATCTGATGGCATTATTCATCGGTGAATAGACTTCCACATGCATTGAGTCTCCCAAGGGTGCAAGTGATTTACCCAAATTGTGACATTGTGTTGCCAGGGCATACCATTTACCACGGGCTATTATCATACAATAAATGCATAAATGATTGCCAACTGTACAAGAGCCACACGACCACAGACCAGCTCCACCAATGGTTAGGGTGTACATTTTATTTGGTACATGTAATGCATGTACACTTTTTTTTTGTACCAGTAATTGCCATTGACACACCACTTCTTTCTAGAGAACATATAAAAGTAAATCCGAGTACAATTTGTGTAATTGGGACACCCCATAGCAAAACATGGCCATTGGGAGTTGACACAATGAGGCAATGCTATCGGGTAAATGGTAATAATAAAAGCATGAAATGATGTAGGTCTGCTTGTTCGTGTTTGGGCAATTAAAGCAGAAGACAAAACAAACATTCTGGTGTGTAAAACATGAGTCATTGGCCATTGGTAGTGGTACAATTCATCCCTTTCAATAATGATTAAAGGTTCTCCCCCCACTACAAATACACCGGCGGGCCACCGCGTCCTTTTTGCTGCCGCTGATGCTGAATTCTCCCCCAAATAATCGCCGGTGCCCTTTTTATCTATCCACAAGGTTTTGATTTTTTGTAATACTCCGATAAGAAGAATTTAGAGCAACTTAAGGAATTAAGGAATTAAGTAAGGATGTCTCATATTCTCTCTCATGGTACTCTTTTTTTCAAAATACCGGTACATGTAATGCCAGAGGGATGAATTTCAGGTATAGGCACAAAACGTTTCTACTCTGCTGGATTTTGCTGTGTGATCTCAGTCTGTGAAGAACCCTGCTGATAAAAAGTTCTTAATTTGTGATGGGGACCTCTGAGGAATGTTCGTTCCTTATTAAAGTTCCTATACCATCACTATATCATTTATATAATATTTAACCAATAACGTATGGCTAACAGGCTCACGAGGGGTTGTATCGCTGGATAACACCCGAGTCGCGTAGCGACGAGGGTGTTATCCAGCGATACAACCCCGAGTGACCTGTTAGCCATACATTATTAGGTTTATTACACGATTATAGGCCTATTAACTCCTTACTGCATCATGCCAACCCTATGGTGTTGATACACTCCCAAAGACTCGGCATGTTACCCAACTGACCAATACACACAGGCCGTGTTCCGACGCCAGTGGCCGGCCGCGGGCAGGGCTCCGCAGGGCCGGCCACCAGCTACTAGGGACCTTTAACAAACCCGACGTAGCTCATTAAACGCAGACGTAGGCCTAGTAGGCCTAGTGCTAAAGGGATAGGCTACGTTTATTGAGCTTTTACGTGGTTGCTAAAGGTCCCTACTGGTGCCGCAGTCCCACCCCCCCACCCCCGACCCACTGCCATCTCTCCGCCGCGTTTCTCTCCCACCGGATCACGGCCTCTGCGGCCAAGCACCTAGTGCGTCGGACTCACACACCGAAGACCTAGGGTTCGAGCCTGGGTGGGAACGTACCATTTTTTTAAGTGGATATATATATGTAAAAAAAAGGCCCTAGAACTATTTTAACGCATAGCTAAGTAAAGTCCAACTTCTACCTTTATAGTAAAAAAAGAATAATAAAAAAATATTGATTTTCAAAGAAATTATACCAAAAAATGTCTTTTCTTCTGTAACTCTGTAAATAATGACCCTACGGGGCTGAAACACGGCTCATAAGTTCCTTGTTTCGTCCCCCTCTACTACCAGCGCCTCGACGGCGTGGTACGTAGAGTGTTCAACTCTAAGTCTTGGGGTAGCTTGTTCGAATCACCATGAAACCTCGGATTTTATGGGTGACGAAATTTCGGAATTGCTCAGGACCACCGGAAATGGCCTGGTGTCCACCGGAAGAGTGCCGATATCCACCGGAAGAGTGCCGATATCACTAGATATCGGCACGTGGATATCACCTAAAAAGCACGATGAGTGGCCCGATCGTGTAATAAACCGATGTATTCCTTCCATGGTGTCGACTATACCGTCAGATCAATCATTGAATGTTAGGCCAGCTATGGTGTCGACTCGTCAGTGCTTGCCCTTCTAAGCATTTTATTTTATTTTATTTTTTTATTCAAGGTTTATTTTAAATTGGACCAAATCTTCAGTCTCAGACGTATAGCCTGACCCCGATCTCCCTTCATTAGTCCAACTCAGAGTTGAACAAGACCTCAAATGTACAGGCAAAATAATATTATGTTCTTACATACATGGTGCATTCCTGCCACATACAGTGAACGCGAAAAAGCAACACAACTATTAAACACTGCAGAACATTCTATTCAAGTGAATCCACCACACACAAACACTTGGGCAGACTTCTAAAAAGAATGGAGAAAGCTCGAGATTACCTTGCCTGTACTTATATCAAAACCTCATGGGCTTCGTACATTCCCTTATGTCCTAGTGGATTCTGAAAAATCACTAGCCCAAAGGACCAAAATAAAGAAAATGTAGTAAAACTGGGTGAATACTACAATCAAATTAATCGTTGGACAATGATCCTATGAAGCAGACATTTCAGGCATAAATGAATGGTAAAGTATGCCATTGGATCAACATTCAACCTTGATGCCTATCTGAGTCGGATGCCCCACATCACATCACTTTACCGAATACAATTGTGAATATAACTAACACCGGTACTAATACTGTGTTCTAAATTGTACGAGCTTACAGTTCGGTCAGTCATTCTGTTGACCAGCCTGAGGTCAGTTCCTACCTTGTATCATGTTGATGGTTATCAGGCAAAGGAATTGAACTGTATAGTTGTATTCAAACTGCCATTGACCTCTACTTTTGTTTTTTTTCTTCAGCTAATTGGGCCAATATACGGTCTTACAGGTGTAATTTGGTTTAATTATTTCACGACAGTATCATATTGCAAAACACATTGACAACTATATGTCAATAATCGTCATCGTCATAAATTAGACGTCAATGCCATCCCTAGAGCCTACTTACTAATCTTACTAGTTAGCCTACATAAATTTTGGAAGACACTATTTGTTTGCAAACAACACTGCATATTAACCTTGTTTGAGACGGAATGACTTCGGGCATGTGCAGTAACGAGATAATTATGCATTGAAGCCTGAGGGTAAAATTCATCACCACATTTTGAATACCTGGTACATGTCTATGTAGAATAGCAAGCCATGTTAAAAGATTGATTGTGTGATATACATCACATGTGACCCAGGGCTATAGCCATTAAGAAACAAGTTCAAATACCCAAGTCCCAGTACCCAACCCCTTTTGACATCTCTGTCATCTCTGTGCACCCAAGTAAGCCTTTCTTTAGAGTGTAAACTGTACCAAAATCGTCTCATAAAAACGTCTCACCTCCTCTTTAACATTGAGCTCTATGGCTGTCGGTGTGAACGTGCATCTTTTAAAGTCAGGATTCAAGGTCACTGGCCTATCTTCAGCATTAGTTCACATTGACTCTGTTTTCGGGCTGTTTTTGACATTTTTTGAGGGGCTGTTTTCATGGGGAAATTTTGTTTTTTTGACATTTTGAAAAAAAGAGGGGTACACAGATTGTTCCACAGTAGAACTCTAGCTTCATTTTGAAATCGAACAGAAAAAAACAAAAAACAAAGGCAGGGCGAACGTTCAAAGTCAGCTGACTAATCTACGTATTTGTAGGAAAACCGTCTCACAGAGACCCAGGGCACCCCTGGGTCAACAATAGAGTTTCAAAAGAAATTGGTAGAGAGTTTTGGTAAGAACCTCTGATAGACCTTGAGTCTATATCTAATGCTTTTTATAGTATAGAACGTATAAATATGTAGTCTAAAAAATCTGTTGAACTGAAGGTTGCTTCTGTGTTTACAACACTGGAGCCAAATGCTGATAAATTTGTTGTTTTGTGACCTTTTGAGAACTAGAAGGATAAATTCTGGCAGGATTTGTTTGGGAATTGATTCTGAGGATAAGTATTGAACTTTTTTCTTCTTTAAACGGCCTCAAATCAAAAAATAAATGCAAATGTCAACTATATCGACACCTCTCTGCCGTATTTCACTCGTGGGGGCTGGGGCATATTCCACTCAGCCTGCGGCTTCGTGGGATATGGCCCCAGCCCCAACTCATGAAATACAGCAGAGACGGTATCAATGGGCGTTGGCATTTGTCTTTATATGTTCAGTATATAGGTCTAGTACAGTATTTGTTTATTTAATTTCAAGGGATTTCCCCTAAAAAAAAACATTTTATTGCAGGTCGAAAAACCCTTCCCACAGCTAGTATTAAACGGTAATAAATGACTCACCCTTACAGTTACAACTTACAAGTAGCATTAGCCTAATCTAGAGAGGCAGCCACAGGCAATCCTAGTGAAGGCTATGTATACGGTCTACAAAAAGTACAATGATGTGACACTGCATTGCTAGTGCTACTGCCTGACTGACACTGCAGACCCAGGCAGCTGACACCAGTGACAGCTATACCCCGAGATTTGCAGCAACCCTCTTCTTCAAGTCTTCTGCCTCTTGCTCAGCCTCAGGTCATGATAATAATTCACAATCCCAATACACTATTTGATTCAAAACTACACCCACCGCTACCCATGACGGAAAACTCATATGTCCACGCGAATTTGGATATTCAAAACAGTACTACCAGGTTTACAATCGGTCTACTAAAGCTGAAAACACCCCTGACATCTTCCTTTCACCTCTGCATCCCTACACCGTCTGCAGCATCCAAGAACCAAACAGGCACCCACTCACTGTGTGGTTGACAGCTATGAAACAGAGCCAGTTGCAGCGTTTATCCTGGCATTTACGGTGTTAAATTCATTGCACACATCTCAGTATTAGTTGGTACTATTTGATGTTTTGCTATAAATCGCATACTCATTGCAGTATCGCATATTTGTTAGAAAGTCTCCTTGACCGGCAAGTGCAAAATATTGATAACACCACCCGCCATATTGGAATATTCTATGGCTGCAGCTCGAGTCTACGGCAAAGGGCATGTGTAATTTCAGTGCATATGACGTGTGCAGGAATTAAATCATCAAACAAACCTTGAATCTTGGGTCCTCGACCTTCAATCCCTAACAACGTTGATGTTGATCGAACTGTAATTGTTGTAATCCACCCAGGTACATGGAATCAGGAATGTTAAATTTTGCGGCCGGAGGGTGCAGGCAAACGACGCGAGCCGGACAACCGACGAAAGGGTGTTGAAAATAGTCCCTCGTATCTGGCTACATTTAGCCATGCAAAATTACCAGCAATATTTTAATAGTTTCACACATGTATATACGAGCAACTGTGAATATATAAATACATAGTGTGTCATAATGGGTGTTTCATTTGGATATTTACAAACACGCGTAGGAATACACTCCAGACATGAATGATGTCATTAGTATTATGGGATGGACTAGCAGACTGGCGTGGCGCGCCCGATGAATAATTCATTAGCCTGGGCTGCGGGTGGTTCCCGCCCCGGACGCCGCACAGACGCACGGACCCAGGAGCAGCACAAACGTCTAAAATCATAATTGGTATTTAATTTAACCGAGAAGTTAACGAAAATATGAATAGGTCTATATATGGTAGCTAGCCTATATTTCCGACAATCTGTTTTCTCAACTCTAGGCCTACTTACCCCATCCCCCGGGGGGCCCGGGGGCACTTGAATTTTTTTTGACACAGGTGTGCAGCTGGACCTTCGATACCCCTTACCCTTGTGATGGGGATTTTTGCCTCAAAATGTTACCCTTGTTATGGCATTTTCGCCCAAAAGCTCCTAGGTTTGAGGGAAAATGTAATAACATAGACCATGTTTACTTAAATCTCCTCAAGCAATTCACTCTGGTGCTAAGTTTTTGTAAGAAAATGTGATGTTTCCCCTATAGGCCCTATTTTAGTGGAAAAATGGGGAATTTTGGTAAAATCTCGGACATTTTCTTCAAAAGTAGACCCTTGTTATGGGGATTTTCATGAAACTGCACCCTTGTTATGGCAAACTTTCTTGAAAAGTGGACCCTTGTTATGGGGAATTTTATAGAAAAAGTACCCTTGCCAGCCGCACACATGTGTATACAAAATATACTAAGTGACCCCCCCGGGCCCCATCCTAGATTAGCCCCCCGGGGGGGGGGGGGGAGGGGCACTCGATTTTTTTTTTGACACAGGTGTGCGGCTTGACCTTCACCACCCCTTACCGTCAACCGGGGCTACTTTGAACATTTTTTTGGCATTTTGCATTGCCCCGTGTAACATATGCAATGCAATAATTTTGTTTTGTCAAATAAAACAGGGGAGCATCCATGCCTTTGTAAAAAATCCAATTTGATTTTTAGAATTTTACATCTAATATGCATTTTCAGCAATATTGTACATTTTCAAAGTAGCCCCCACATCGGGGCTACTTTGAACAGCAACCCGCTTATCTGATTGCACTCGACCATATCTGGTTGGAGAATTTGGTTAATTAGGGTATGGTTACTGAAAATCATTTCCAGGACCCTTCCCAATAAGTTTATAAGTGTTGATAATAATTTAACTGGGGAGGAGTAATGGTAGATGGTTAGTTCAAATAGATGTGTGATACAGCCCATCCAGGCCTATTCAAAGTAGCCCACACACGAGCAGTCATCGGCTGAACGAATCATGATTTTCATCGTAGTCTATCAATAGGCTAGCTACTGGACTAAAAATATTTAATCATAACTTTTAAACAGAGATGATTTTAACACTAAAGGACATAAGCAACAAAATTATGTATCTGAACATGATTTTTTTTTTTCAATTTGTAGATAAATGGTGACTTGGAATAGTGCTCCCGCCAGTTTTCAAAGTAGCCCCGAATTTTGGGAAAAAGACACTAAATCCACGAAATGTCTGAATTTTCCATAGAAATTCTTGTAAGAATTCTTTTTTTCTAAAATGTATTATTTGTTGGTGTATTTCTCCTCCAATTAGTAATGCATAATGGATTAGATAAGAAACACTTTGCTTTGTACAGCGCAAAGTTGCAGTGTAACGACTAAACTCATTTCAGGATGGCGGCCATCTTGGATTCACTGCCAAGCAGTCATTTCAGGATTTTCTTTAGAAAAGTGACACATTTTCAGAAAAGTGACATAAACAATAAAATGAAATATATAACAAAGATCAATGATATGTATTTCAGCATCAAAAATGTGAATATATCATTTTATTTTTTTGGTGTTCAAAGTAGCCCCGCTGTTCAAAGTAGCCCCGGTTGACGGTACCCTTGTTATGGCGATTTTTACCTCAAAATGTTACCCTTGTTATGGCATTTTCGGCCAAAAGCTCCTAGGTTTGGGGGGAAAAGTAATAAAATAGGCCTAGACTGTGTTTAGTAAAATCTCCTCGAAAAATTTACTCTTGTGCGAATTCTTTTGCAAGAAAATGTGATGTTTTAGTGAAAAATGGGAAATTTTGGTAAAATCTCGGACATTTTCTTGAAAAGTAGACCCTTGGGGATTTTCATGAAACTGGACCCTTGTTATGGCAAATTTTCTTGAAAATGGGACCCTTGTCATGGGGAATTTTGTAGAAAAAGTAGCCTACCCTTGACAGCCGCACATATGTGTATAGGCTTACAAAATATATTAAGTGACCCCCCCGGGGATTAGCGGATATTAGCCTATAGGCCTACCTAGATTCCTACCCCCCTATGATAGGGCCCCAGACAGGTAAAATTGACAAATCGACATGACCCGAGTGACAAGTGACAAGACCCATTTCTTAAAATCGACAAGTGACATAGGCATTCCTTAAAATCGACAAGTGACATGAGGGCTGGTGACATTTTTACAGTGTTAGCCTAGTGACAAGGGACAAGACACTTTTCTTAAAATCGACAAGGGACATTGGGATTTCTTAAAATCGACTTGTAAGTGACACAGCAACCCCCCGTCTAGGGCCCTTACAACCTCGGCCCGCGTCTATCCTACCAGGTGGATAGCCTGGGAGCAGGCTGTCTTCCCACCCCAATCCACATATCTTATTTACTTCTGTCAAATATAGGTGTTAATACACAGTAGCCCCCAGCTAATTTAATTACCCCTTTGATCTAGATATGAATCTGTCTGTAGTTGGATGTGTATTGACCAATACACATCCATTTGCGCCACCAATCTGGTGCAAGTTGGTATCAATTGGAGACAAGCACTGCTCCCATACCATGCACAGCAGAGGGGACGGAGCAGTGTTGGTATGGGAGTCCGA
Source organism: Harmothoe impar (assembly GCA_947462335.1). Lineage (NCBI taxonomy): Eukaryota > Metazoa > Annelida > Polychaeta > Phyllodocida > Polynoidae > Harmothoe > Harmothoe impar. The sequence continues at coordinate 75,750,829 of OX381704.1, read as the reverse complement.
GACTGGGGCCCTTATGATGGGGCTATCCCCGCCTGAACATAGGCCTATGGGTAGGGTCGATTCAGGTAAAGGGAACCAGAGGTAAAGCGAACCAGTTGGAACATTTTTCAGCGCACTGACCATGGAAATGTATAAATAATTTCAGTCTATCATTAAATTGAAACTATGAGTGATAAGCTTTCTTTTAAATCCTAAAACAACATATTTGAGTGTATTCGTACATACATTATAACATCCCAAAGTTACCACAATTACAAAAATTGCATAATCGCAGCCTCCGACTTTTTTGGACATACATTTTAAAAAGTCAGTTAAATTAGTGAAAGCCCATATATAATTGATACATTAAGGTTTTAAAATGAAGTTTGTGGGGTTTTTATGTAAAGAAATTGCTTAAAATGAAAATCTGCTGTGAAAATCATTTAGAATTAAAAGATTCTTTTTGGTTCGCTTTATCTCAAATATTGAGATAAAGCGAACCAGTTATCTTAGATAAACCGAACCGGCATCTAAATCTGTCTTATGACTAGTTTTGGGGGCATCTGTAGGCTCTCTGTGACACTTAGGCATATATGTGTTTATTTTTCAGGGATGATATATCTTTTAAAATAGCTTTTACCAAGTTTTGTGTGTATTGTGGGGTATTGTGTTCAATAACAGTAACTGTCAAATATTTCAGAAATAATTCAGAAGGAGGTCTATTTTGGCTGAACAAAATAGCCTCATAGACTACAGGTATTTGATATCCACACCTTCAGTTATCATAACAAAAGTTTCAATTATATTTTTGTAGTTTAGAGTTACGTTCCTCAGAATTAAAGAACATTTGCCTTATTCTATTAAATATGGGCCTTATGGTAGTGGATGTGGGTTATTAGGTCACAACTAGGCCCCTTATAGGCCTATAGGTCATATGGCTAGGCCTAGGCCTAGTGGTAGGCCTATGTGTTTTGTTGGACCCAAATTTCGCAAATACCATTTTGTTAAGCTTACGTCTACACATTAGGAAATCAAAGTGGATGCTATCTGTGCATAAAATACTGTTGAAATCAAATGAAGTGCCCCTGTAACTCACAAAATGCATAGTCTCCTATAACCTAATAGGACTAAGAGGCCCTTTAAGCCTATTGCTGTTGATTTTCATACAGACTTAATATTGGTTCTTGGATGGTGCTGCCTTCTATGTAGCATTTTCATTAGATTCTGTGTCCTAGCAGAACACCAAATTGTAAGTGAACTTGAGCAGTTGCACTGTGCTGTTTGCAGTTGTAGAAACTAAAACCATGAATCATGAAGCATAACAATGCCGATGCAAATTGACTGAAAGGTGTCTGTACAACCAAAGACTGCTGGGCACTACTGGTTTGCAGGTTTCATGAAGCGACACTCCAACTTCTCTTTAACCCTTTAAGGGCCACTGCTGCCACTGGACAGCATCTAAAATACCCCTTAAAAAGCTGCTGCTGCACCAGTGATGCCTAGGCAGCAATACAATTAAATTTCTGCTACCCCTATAAAACAAACATTACATATTCTTGAAGCAATCCAAAAATATTTCTATATAGATACTATGTCCCCTGTGCGAAAATTGAAGATCCACATCCAATACAACATATTCAACACCTTAGCCACTAGCCCAGGGCAGCACATGTATTTAAATTTCATATTCTCTTGGCATAGGGCCGGTGATTTATATCATGCATTTATATTATTATATATCAAATATAGTTTGCTTTGATAGGTAGAAGTGAGTAACAACCTTGAAACTATATCAAAGAAATGTCAATAGTGTTTGGACAAAATTTTTATTCCTATTTCTTCAAAGGAACTATATGTATAAATAAGAAAAGGTGTTGGTTGTTAATGGTATGGTCACCAAGATATGACTTGAGAGGGATTTGAGCTCAAGTCCTCTGGATCATGAATCCACCATGCTAACCACTACTCTATGAGGGACAGGTGACATAAGGAATGCCCAGGTACATCCCACTCACAATACTCACACCCAGTTTGTACCCTAATCTCGGACATGAGATTTGGCTGAGCTGGTTGCTGGGGGATAAAGGATATACACTGGTACCAATAAGCATTGCACTCTACACAGGTCATCTTGCTGATAGGGTGCGTAAGTTACCCGATGCAATAGAAAAAACGGGTGTTGAAATAACCTCGAATCAGGACAGGAAGCGATGTCACGCTATAGGGATTTTCGGAAAAAATATTATTTCTCTGCAAAGGGAGATTTCTACTGGAAATGCCTTGAGATAAGTGTGTGTCAGACTAGTACCATCCCCCATTATATGATGGTTTAGATAGGAGAACCACCTGGAAGAAGAAATGGTCAAGTTTTAAAAAGCGCCCATACCTAAAGCATACCGCGCCGTGGCTTCCTGTCCTGATTCGAGAGTTTTCATCACCCGCACAACTAAAAGTAAACGGGTAGGCTTACGCACCCTATGCGGAATAAGACAAATCTCACCATCAATAATTATCCAGACAGGGAAGAGAGTATGAAATAATTTGTGGAATGGTGCAATTCTTTACGACCAGCCGCGACCTGACAGTTCGAACTGTCAATAACAGAAAAAATTCCCTTATTGGCAGTTCAAACTGTCAATACCAGGATATAATTCCCTTACTGACTGTTCGAACTGTCAAAAGGGAAAAAAATTCCCTTATTGACAGGTCAATAAGGGAATTATATCCTAGTATTGACAGTAACTGTTTGAACAGTCAATAAGGGAATTATATCCTGATATTGGCAGTTCGAACTGTCGATAAGAAGATTGATTTCTACTATTGACAGTTTGCCCTGTCAATAGCTGGCCCACCTTGATTGAAGTGGAAAACTTTCCTCTTATTGACAGTTCAGACTGTCAATAGTGGGATATTTTTCTCTTATTGACAGTTCAAACTGTCGATTGTGGTAAATTATAGCATTACTTACAGTCCTTCGCTGAACTGTCAAAAGTGGGAATTTCCTCTCTTATTCACAGTTCCTTATCATTACTATCATTACCCTGAGAGCGATTTTGGTGGAAAAGTCGATTTTGGTGGAAAAGTCGATTTTGGTGGAAAAGTCGATTTTGATGGAAAAGCCCCCAACTCTTCTCACCAGTGGTCGCAGATCAGAGGGCCAGAAACTAGTAGTGAGAGATCAGAGGCCCACAAACCCCAGCAGAACCCGACCCCCCCCCCCCAAGAAAAATACAAAATTCATTAGTTAGCTAGTTGCCATGGTAAGCATGTTGTCATGACAACCATAAAGTATCATTGAGTAGATAGTTCTCTCATAGAGCTTCGATTTAAGATACTAAACGACCATATATGTTGAAATGCATATCACCCTGAGAAGATGCCCATTTTTTCTTAACCCAAATATTTTAAGGGCGGCCATCTTGGAAAATGGCCGCTTTACCCCCACCCATCAGGTGCAAACAACCAAAAAAGTCAACTTCAGCCTTGTACATGTACAAGTACTAAAAAAGTTTTGTCTCACAAAATCCCTCATAAGGGGGAGAGTTTCTGTTTCTAGTCTCATGGTCTAAATAGGACCACTGGTTCGTTTTTCAAAAATTTTGGGTTCGCTTTATCTAATTCTTCATATAAAGCGAACCACTATTTTTTTCCCCTTAGAATTGGCATGACATCAAGACAACACACATTATAAAAATTATTTCTATTGTATCACATACATCCATGGCCCTAGTTAATTCATGGAATAGACCATATTTGAAAAATGATTTTATTAGGGACTTTTTGAGAGTAAAGCAAAAACTGGTTCGGTTTACCTGAAGCGACCCTATAGACCCCTAAAATCGACATGGCGACATGGGGATTTCTTAATTTTGTGACATGGGGCGCATGGGGCTTAGTGACATGAAAAAGGAATCTCATATAGGCCTAGAGTGAAGTAGGCTACCAAACCCTTTCTCTAAATTTGGTCCCTGTGGGTTTTCAAATTCCTTAATTTTCCTGGGGCCTGCGGCCCCAAGACCCCCATTTATAACTCTCTCTAGGCCCCTAAATTATTTTCCTTAGTGACACTAGTGACATGGCTTTTTTCTTAGTGACAAGTGACATGGCCATTTCTTAAAATCGACATGCGACATGGGGACCCCCCATCTACCCCCCAGGCCTAGGCCTCGAGCCGGACATAGGCAGTCTCGGGCCCCAACTGTATGTATACAGTCTGGGAGCGTTCTTATGTATGGGGTTGTACTGCATATGCCCAATGTGGGCATCATGGGTTCGAGTCCCACCTTGGCACAATTGGTAGGAATTTTGAAAGCTGTACAATGCACCTCCATTACACTATTTTCTATATCTAAATATTTAGTATGTAGTATTACTATGCCAGTATAAGGGTATTTATGCTTCAAATAGGCCAAATAAATAATGTTAAAAAACGAACCTACATTTTTGCCAAGGTGGGATACGAACCCATGAGGCCAAACACAACATATATATGTCATTCATGATCATGTGACCATGGCTAACCAATCAGTGGTTGAGCTATCTCATTAAGAAATGATCCAGGATCCTGGATCATTTTCTAACTAGGTTACAAGTATAAGATACAAATTTGTCCAGGCCCATTACAGCCGGCCTGGAGAGCTCGAGGCTGGACATAGGAGGCATAGATCCCTCTAGATTCAACTTCAAGGGTCACTTTCTAAATTTTCACCAGAATACCTGCCATGAGGTTCAATTTTGATCGGAATCCTGCGATTCTCATTTTATCCAGAAAAATCTGTTTAAATTAAGGGTGTTTATTTATTAGCCTTTAGTAGCTAGGGTTGATTCAGGTAAAATGGGACACCTAAAGCCATACTCAGACTTTAGGGAGTGTTCATTTTTTAACAACAGGAGGGGAGTGGTGAGTTTAGGGGGGGGGTAAAATAACTTGACCCCTTCCGAGGGGGGCGTAAAATAACTTGACCCTCTTGAGGGGGGGGGGGGGCTTAAAATAACTCAACACCTTTTCGAGGGGGCGCGATTTGTAGCGACATGACGCTGGATACTTTAACTCTTCACTTTTTCTATAGAAATGCAATAAAATGCCGCAATTTTACCTTCAAAATCATAAAATTTTCTTGCGTCACTTTGTGTCGCACCCGTCAAATCTGACAATTTTACTTCAAGAATTTTCAAAATTTCCACTGGGGGGGGGGGGGGGGGGAGGGGAGGGAGGGGAAAGAGTGTTCACACTGTAGTCCTGCATTTGACAGTAATATGTGTGTTTTCAACAGGCCAGTCTACCAGTTGATGGTTTCTGCTGACATAACAGACCAGACTACAAAAAAAAATCATGTCCGTGGAGTTTGACCCAAAAAAGGGACATGGTTGGGCAGCCCATGTGTGAAAACAGACAGTAGATTGCACCATTTTATTTCTAGACCTTCAAAATTTCCAAAAAAAATCTGTTCCCTCGTATCCCAGTCCAGTGCCGGTGGAACCGGGGGGGCAAGGGGCAGCCCCCCAACTTTAAATTTGGGGGGGGCAAAACATAATTTCGTCCCCCCTAACTTTTTGGGAAACAAACTCAGAAACCCCTAGACAACACTAATCTCAGGATAAAATTCCTAAAACGTTCTTAAATGGCAAGCTGAAACTCCATCAGAACACATCGAATTAAGTGTAAATTCTCAAAAATCTCTAAAGATTATTCAAACCACTCTGAATGCGCCACTTTTAAGGGGAAATTCTTAAATTTTTCGGGAGCCTGCGGCCCCCACACCCCTATTTGTTACTCCCTCCCACCAACACCCACTAAGTTTTGGGACCTGCCCAGCTAACAAAAAACGTTTTTAGAACGTTTAAAAACGTTTGTACATGGTTTGGAAAGAAACGTTTGTATTAGAACGTTTTAAAACGTTTGTACATGGTTTGGAAACAAACATTTGTGTTAGAATGTTTTAAAACGTTTGTGTATGGTTTGGAAAAAAAACATTTCAGGTTTTGCTATGCTTAGTAGACCTACAGCTTTATGACCCCTCAAGAGGGGGCAGGGGGCAAAAAAGAAGTTGCCCCTTTTCGGCAAAAAAAAGTGTGGTGGAGAAGGTTCCTCAAGAACAGACCGGGGGTTGAACCCAGGATCTCCCACATGTGAGGCTAATGCTTTACCCCTACTCTACTGAGGATCTGGTAGTAAGCCTGCTGAAGCCTGAACATATAGATGTACCACATTGAGATCGCGTGCCCCCTTTTTATTTCTTTTTTATTTAAAAAAACAAAAACCTTTTGAATATGCATGGGACCCCAATGGGACCATGTGTTACAAATATCGTTTCTGGATGTAAAACATTAAAGACTATATTCTGAGAGAAGTAGAGAACAAGTTAATTAGTGTAAACTGATTTGACTAGTCGGTCTACAGCCTACTTTTTTTAAGTTTGGTTATAATTATTACATATACATGCAGTTTATCAACACAGATCACACAACCTTTTAGCAACACCTACGTTAGGCTTTCTAAAGGTCCCCAATATTGTCACTAGGTGTGCGATACTACCCACATTTACCTTTTATCTTTTGGAAATACAAGATATCCTATGCTTAAGCACTGGGTGTCCGTATTAAATGCCCCCATTGAATACTATGTGGCTGTATTCAATGGGCTAGGTAAAGGTGTTTTGTCTTCATTAAATGGCTTCAAATAAAAAGATAAACACAAATGCCAACTACATTGATACCGCTCTGATGTATTTCACTGCCTGCCGCTTCGTGGGATGCGCCCCAGCCCCCATGAGTGAAATACATCAGAGGGGTATCAATGGGGGTTGACATTTGTCTATATCCTTCAGTAGGTGTTCTGTATGTCCCACCCGGGATGTCCCACACTTTGTACAGAAGCAGTGGCTGTGTGGTCTAGGCGTCAGCATATGACTCTTACCTGCATGGGTTCGAGTCCCACAGGGTGCCTAGGTTTTTCTACAAATATACCTCGGGACAAAACAAACCTTTTGCAAACGTTTTTTGGTTAGCTGGGTATCACCTTTTTCCTTAATGCTGCCAAAACCATGCATTCTTTATACTATCTTATGTTTTTGTTAGCTAGATCGAATGCAGTGCTGGTAACTTTATCTCACAGCATTAACGTTTTAAAACGTTCTAACACAAACGTTTGTTTCTGTCAACGTTTTAAAACGTTTTCTAAACGTTTTTTGCAAACGTTTGTAAACCTCCAGCAAACGTTTTCCAACCGTTAGGAAAACGTTTTTTTGTTAGCTGGGTGGCCCCCCCCAACTTTATCCACCTTCCGCCGATCCTGCAGCCTTGATCCCAGCCCCCAAGATGAAGGCTCCCTAGTAGCAAACACACTGTGGCCCCAGACGGGGCCAGACTGTGTTTGCAAGTATGGCCCGGAGTGGGCTAACCGACAGGCTCCCGTCAGTTAAGGGCACTGGGCTTTGGTCTGGTCCCGTACAGGCTGCCCATGTTGGGCGCAGATCGGGTTTTGGACGGGCTGCCCACTTTGGGTTCAGATCAGTTTTTAGACGGGCTGAAAGCGGGTTCAGATCGTTTTTTGGACGGGCTGAAAGCGGGTTCAGATCGGTTTTTGGACGGGTTGAAAGCGGGCTCAGATCGGTTTTTGGACGGGCTCGCTAATTTGGTGCCACAGCACCGCCTGATAATTATGGGTTTTTAGAATCATTTCCCAATGATTTCTTGTATTTGTTGAACCAGATATCCTAGGTCCTGCTCATCAACCCAAGGCATAACCATATTCTTCCCACCCAATAATATAAGTATTAGGCAGGCCTATTATCATCAGGTTTGAGCCACATGCAGCATAGACAAGTATCTAGGGTGTACATTAGCCTTCAGATCCATAGCTCATACCCACATGGAGCATATGGGACTGTGTTAATTAAGCACATTGTAATGCCACTGAAATAGTGTCTACACTTGATAGCAGATTCAATACATGAACCTAGTCCAAAAACCAATAATAGAAACCAAAATAGTGATCATGAAATCTACTCAGGGTGCTTCATCAACTTGCAATTTGTGTATTTAATGGCCATTTCTATGAGTATATTTACCATAAAACCCCTCCCTTAAGACATCCTCACCTTTAAGACAACCCCCTTGAATCAGAAAAAAACTGTAAAAAGGTTTTCTCTTTAAACCCATTCAAGAAAGCCCCGCCTTTAAGACGACCACAGAGTTCGGGAAAATATATCCCAAAATAAGGAAAGATTTTATGGTACATGCCATAAAGCAACATAGGGATAGGCATTGTAACTATATCATATATATGAAATACAGATTCATTTCTAAGTAGCTCTGACGCGAAACAGTACAATGCAACACAAATTGATGCAGAAAAATTGAAAGGGGGGAGGCGCAAAATAACTTACGTGTCAAAACGAAAACTCACCACCCCCCCTGTTGTTAAAAAATGAACACTCCCTTATGTAGCCTACCATTGGTCCATTCACACATTTAGTATGAATAGGAGAAAATGTCAAACACATCAAAATGGGTGCAGTATTTATTCCTTTAAACAAAAATATAAAAAATATATATGAAATACTTTCAACATGCAACATGGGGACCTCCCCTCCCCCCATCTATAGGCCTACCCCCAACGGTAGGCCCTAATGGTTTGTCAGAGTGATCCAGCCGCACACCAGTGTCTTTAGTGATGCCATTTCAAAATTGAAGCATCCAACTTTACTTGTATTTTTGGTAAAGTGGGACAGTTGCTTCAGGGGCGAATCCAGGATTTTGGAAAGGGGGGGGGGGGGCGTGATATAGGCAATGTAGGCCTACTGGGGGTATGGGAAAATCTTACATTAAAATACCTACTGAAAAATAGGGGGGCGCAAGCAGGGTCCGCCCCTGTGCTTCATGTTAAGTGGGGCAATTATAGGCCAATAAGAATTGACCCCCATGCTATAGGGCCTAGCCCAATTCAATATGACAAAAATGATAAATGTCAATTTCTGAAAGTGAGATATATATTTTGACAAAAGTTTGAGCATGGGGGAGGTGATCTGCATAGGCCTACACACTTCCCACGGGATATATAGTTTGTGATGAAATTCCGTGTATGGTGATGTATACTGTGTAGGGAAGTATAGTGTGTGTTGACCATGATGAAAACATGTTTGCGTCCTCGGATTGTCTGCTTCGGTTGTATACTGTGTATACAGTGTGTCTGCATGTCATTGAATAATTGGCAGAGGTCTGGAGCCAATGGTGCCCAGTAATCCAGGACCCAGTTCACAAGCAAACTAGCAAAATTGTAGATTTAAGTCACTTAAAGAAGTCACTTAATTTAATTGACTTAATGCTGAGTTCACAAGCACTGGCTAAGTGTTTTCAATAAGTCACTTCTTTAAGTCACTTAAAATCAAAGTAAACTATGCATGATGATTGCATGTACAATACTATTTATGGCAAATTGGACATATCAACCATACAAAACATGAAAATGATTTAGTTTGTCATTAGTCATAATTTTGGTAGCCAAAGACAGTGATTGTTACAATGATTTAAGTTGACATATTCTTATACTAAGCAGCTATTTACCATTATCCAGTGACCTATCAGTACTAGGAATAAACATAAGTTACACAAAGTCTCAGGATCAATATATTTATCTATTTTCAAGCTAACATCTAAGAAAACATATTATGGATAACTGCCTAACAAAGAATGCTATGTTTTCAATCCATGGATACCAATGGATGGCATTATAAATGGGGGACACTGAATAGGCTTATATGACGCTGGAGGTGGGGGGGGGGGGGGGAGAGGGGGTACCATGTACCATGACGAAACATGACAAGGGGGAGGGGGGTCATGTGGTGCATCACGTCATGTTTGAAAAAGAAATACTGCAGAGGAAAGGAGGGAAAGCAAGGAAAGGAAAGTCATAGGGAAACAGGAAATACTAGAGAAGATGTTGGCCTTATAGATTAAAAAAAATATTGTCTACAACAGGTGGGGGGCACCATTTACGGTTACTTCTTAATTTCCAGAATCTTCAATAATACAATTTCCTCTGAGCATGGGTCCCATGGGCATTTCCAAACGTAATAAATTGAGCCTAAAACCGTGGTGGTGGACCCAGGATTTTGAAAAGGGGGTGTCCAGTTAAGACCCAAGTACTGAAAATGTAACTAAGGAGATCCAAATGTCATTAGAAAATATAGATCCATGCTCTAGAGATCCACCTGACTTAACCTTCAATTTGCTGCCGCCAGTGAGGGGTAAATCCACCCCTGCATCCCTTCCCCTTTTTCCATAATTCCTCTCCTCCGGGGTGGGGGTGGTGGATTATGTAGCATATCAAGATTGTATGAAGGGGGGGGGGGAAGAGGATAGGAAATATCTTAACCTATTGGGGGTCATGGGTTGCATGACGAAACATGACAAGGGGGGAGGGGGGGGGGGGGTCAAAAATGGTCCAAAAAGCATGACGTCATTTATTGACGGCCCCTATGTACAGGGGTAGGCTACACTTCTTCCATCTCTATGCCATGTACTGTGCCATAGACATGAGTTTTCCTGGGGCCCAAAGACGTCTTAACATGGAGCTGAGGCAGTGCATCTAACACATGTAGGGTAGTATCCCTGAGTCAATGGATACTATTAGTATTAGCAAAGATAAAATATCCCTGTCTATACACAGCGTGTACATACATATGGCACGAACGTGACACCTAGTGAGTGCTGTTAGCATTAAACTGACTACTAGTAGGATTACACACTAGATGGTGTGTAGAGGAGCATCCAGGCCAATTGTACCCCACCTACTATAGATACTATAGTGTGATTATACATGGGTCCCCAAATAATTGGCAGTGTCGTTGTGTCGAATTTTAGCAAAAGGGCTGTGTCGCCGTGTTGATTTTTTTTTTGGGATACATTCTTCTCCATTTCTCCATGTCCATCGAATTTAAACGGGCCATGTCGCCAGTGTCGATTTTTTAAAGGACTGTGTCGCTGTGTCGAACGTGTCGATTTTTACCCATATATAAATATATGGCTGTGTCTCACGACCTTGGGACAATGTTTTTGTCTCTGACCGGGTGCCGTCTCTGACCAGGTGCCGTCTCTGATCGGGTGCCGTCTCTGACCGGGTGCCGTCTCTGACCGGCTGCCGTCTCTGACCAGGTGTCAGAAAAAGGTGTTTTAAAAAGAAATATACTCATATATATAAGGATTTGGAAAAACGTTATGGCGGTTGTTATATAATCATAGTTATAATTATAATTACCGTAGTTGCTTGAATAAGCGCACCTGCGCTTATTAATTTTGCTGGTACCATTTACCCTGCGCTTATACAAGACCTGCGCTTATTCAAGATACAAAAATGGCCTAAATTTTCATTTCAATTCCCTCATTTACCCTGCGCTTATTCAAGACCTGCGCTTATTTGAGACCCCTGCGCTTATTCAAGCCACTATGGTAGCCTCCTGCTGTTAGTATTTTGACCTTATCAAGCCAAGCCGGTCAGAGACGGCACCCGGTCAGAGACGGCACCTGGTCAGAGACGGCACCCGGTCAGAGACAAAAACATTGTCCCAAGGTCGTGAGACACAGCCATATATATATATATATATATATATATATATATATATATATATATATATATATATATATATATATATACAAGGCTGGGCATATTGTGATATGCTGGAGCAAACCTAGAAATCTTTGGAGCAAAGTATTTCAGACAAGCACACATTTAATAATTAGATGTGTGTGGTGCCCCCCCCCCCCCCCAAAAAAAAAAAAAAAAAAAAAAAAAAACTCCTTGATGTGAATTTTGGGTGTGAAATAAAGAGAAATCTTTTTATTTCTGTTTTAAGCTTGGTGTGCTCTGAGTAGGGCTGCAGCAGACCCTCCAAAAGAGCCATATTTCTGGAGTTTAATTCTGGGAATTACTAAAAGCTATGGCATGTTTTTTTATGTTGTCCAAGTCATCTGGATGGAGACAAGTGATGTTGTGGTGATGAAAGCTCGTGCAGGCACCAAAAAATTTAAGATGGCCGCCAAAATGTTATAAATTGTGACACGTACTGGGAAAAGGGACCTTAATGCCCCCTGCACTAAGGTCCCTTTTCGCAGATCGTGTCACAATTATTGGAAATATCATAGCTTTGGTTGTAAACAACATAGAGACATAATTTAAAGTTCAAAATATACATTTCCAAGGTCAAGGAGTTCAAATCCATCATTTATGAGAACTTAAGTGGCAGCCATCTTGAATTTTTAATGAGGTCGGGCACCGGAATACATGAATTTCTTTTGAGAAAGTGATTTCTAGTTCATATCAGCATGCAGAACAAATTCTTAGATCAAGAAACATTATTTCTGATGGTAAGGAGTTGAGAGTCAACACTTAGCATAATGCATGTAGCAGCCATTTTGAATATTTAATGAGATCGGCCAAATAGTGAGAAAACAGCCAAAATTTAGACTTTCAGCTTCCTAATCAAACTGCACCATGCTTTTATCAAAATGGTCAGAAACCTTCATATGGGACACAAATTTAAAGTCATATTTTTGTATTATAAGGGTGTAGAGAGGTAGAGGGTTAGTCCTTGGTAAAATACCGATGAATCAGCCATTTTGAAGGCATTTGTTCCATACAATCAAGTCCCTATACTGCCATAGAGCAACAATATGAGACCTAACCAGGCAGATTAAACCCTTCTGGAGGGCCCCCTGTTTCTGTTAACTACTCCCATAGAACCCTTCCCCCCCCCCCCCCACCCACTCCCTCGGCATGCACCAATACCCACCAAATACCCCCCCCCCCCTTCATCTCTATATTGTACTGTATGCAGAATCAGGAGTCAGGATCTTTTAGCATCAATAGGCATTTAAATACACATCGGCCTGTCTCAGGAGTAAGACAGTTGTGTGTTAAAGGAGGGGTAGGGGATATGAAAGGGGGTTCAGATCCCCCCCCTCCCACAATAAGAAAACATTAAATGAGAAGGTTTACCTGAGCACATCTAGCCACTCCAACCATCAGACCTCTGTCTTTACTGAATATATCTGTTTAAAGAAAATGCATGACATCTGTGGAAGCATCTGATTAATAGATGTATGCAAAGTCTAAAGATTATCCTCAAATAAAATCCAGTTTATCATATTCCCTACTGTCATAATTTTGAAATCTGGCTGTTCTCTCAGAAACACCCCCTCCACTGTCTAGATGTAGGTGAGTTTATTGAGCTGCTTCCACCATCACCCCACCCCCTAATGACTCTCACTAGCCTAAACTTTAAACAGTGCCCCCTGTAGGGTAATAAAAAATTAGCATCTCTATGAGTATGTTATATTTATAAGACCTGCTGGGAGAACCCAGACTCCAAAACATAGGTGCACCAATGAAATCCTGCCCTTTAAGTTAATTCTCTGAATTGAAATTGAAAAGAAAATGAAAAGAATGGGTGGTAAATAGATATTCTGAACCCTAAAGTTGATTGAAGATAATACAAAAACCCTGCTTTTTTTATTATGGAGAAGGGAAGGTAACCATAGCTACGTCATTGCAATGCTAAAGATCTGTCAAAGATAGGCATACACTCAACATCTGCTACATCTGCATACAGTCAACATCTGGTGTTGTTACAATATTCAGGTATATGCAAATACAACATAGGCCTGGCAGATCTATGCCATCCCCCATATGGGGTAAAGAGCAGATTGGTAGAAATCAAACTTTAGGGACAGATGAATACGTATTTCAATGTAAGACCAATTATTGAAGCCAGATTTGACTTGAAGTGCAGTATCCCTCTACCAGCTGTAGTATATGTATACACCTGCCAGGGTGATCAGAAGGACCCAGCTCACTCATTCTGAGGCATTGGAGAAGGGGGGGGGGTGGCTGTGGGCTTCCTCTTTTAACCACACCACTGTCCCACTCACAGGTATGATACATACCATGAGAGGTAATGCTGTGCACTGGGAAATATGGAGGGAGGTGTTTTCCGATAGTTGGAGTGACACCCCCCTCTTGGCAAAGGGTTGGTGTTGGGCATGGGGGGCTCTTGGCCTCTTCATACCCCATACACATCTTTTAATCACAGCACTATCTTACTCCCAAATTTTGGAAGATCCCGTCATTCTGTTGTACTATGTAATATGGAGGCGAGGGGGGGGGGGGTGGCTTATTCCATAGCTTTTAGTTTGGTGTGAGGTGGGGGTAGTTAGCAGAAATAGGGGGGGGGGGGCTTTAGAAGGGTTAAAACTGCCTAAAAGGTCTCATGTTAATGTTAAGTAGTGTAGGGACTTGATCGTATGGAGCAAGCACCTTCAAAATAGATGATTAATCTGTATTTTACCAAGGATGAACCACCTCCCCAGAGGGGCTAACACTCCTATAATCACAACAATATGACTTAAAATGGTCTCTTTGGGTCTCATTATATATTAAGGTTTCTGACTATTTTGATGAAGGCATGGTGAGGTTTGAGTATGAATCTTATAGCCGGAATTTTTCCTGTTTTCTTACTATTTGGCGCATCTGACCCCGTATTTGTAAAAAGGAGATCTTCCAGTACCCAACCTCATTTAAAATTCAAGATGGCTGCCACTTATATAGCTTCTAATGAATAATGAATCTTAATCTCTTGACCCAAGAAATGCAGCATTTCAACATTAATTGTATTTCTATTTTGAGGATCTGATAGTTCATAACTGTCAGTCTGATTTTGTACATTATGCTTTCAATATCATTAATTATTCAAAATGGCTGTCGCATACATCATGCTAAGTTTCAAGTTTTATCTCTTGATTATGTCAAACATAGGTCTCCTGAACCATAAAATGGTCCTGCATGATGATAACAACTGGAAACCACATTTTAAAAGATATTCAGGCAGTTGCTGTCCGACCTCATTAAAAATTCAAGATGGCTGCCACCTAAGTTCTCATAAATCATAAATCTGAATTCCCTGACTTCAGGAACACATGTAGAACTTAAAATCATGTTTCTATGTTCTTTATAGTAGGTGTAGAATCTTTCTCATTGAGTGGAAGACAAAATTAACATTATTTTGCTTTTACCAGAATAACAGAAAATGTGTATAATCAATGGCCATTTTCATATAGCCTGCACGAGATATCACGACCACAACGTCACTTTTCATGGTCCCTAGGGTCCCATCAACATAAAAAAACATGCTGTAGCTTTTAGTAATCATTCGAATTAAATCACATCTGATGGCCAAGCTGCTGCAGCCCTAGAGGGGTTTCAGGGCATATTGCTAATAGGAATTCTCTAAATTCTACCTTTTTAATAGACTTGTGCATTCTGCTTTGGGCACATTGCAGCGATTGCTCCAGAAAAATAAGTTTAGAATCATGCATTCTGAGAGTTTGTTGACACATTGCTCTACGAAAATTTTGGGATTCTACTTTTAGATGTGTGTTTTCTATGAACTTTTTGGGGGTATATAGACTCTTATTGCTCCAGGAAAATGTTGGATTTCTATTTCTAGAATGGTATATTCTGAGGAGTTTGGGAGCATACTGCTCACCCGAGATCTGAACTTCTTCCTTTAGGTAGATGTATTACCATGGTTTGGGGAGCATGTTCTTCAGGAAAATTTAGAAATTTCACCTATTAGGTAACTTAGATGTATTTTGATCATTTTGGAAGCATGTTGTGCCAGGAAAATTTTGAAAATCGACCTTTAGGTTGGTGCACATTTGTGGTGTTTTGGGAGCATATTGTTCCAGGAGAAATTAGGAAGTCCATGTGCAGATTGGTATATTTTGAGGGGATCGTGAGACAATGTTCCAAGAAATATGAGAAAATTTACTTTTTGACTGGGGGTATAGTTTTGGGGCATGTTGCTCCAATCTGAAAGTAAAATATTGCATATTGCTTCGGAAAAAGTTTGGAATTCCACCATGAGATTGGTGTACTCTGAGGGGTTTGTGGGTGTATAGTTCCAAGCAAATTTTGAAAACCCATTGTTATGTGGGCTTAGGGGAATATTGCACTGGGAACACTGCGGAATCTATTGAAATAGTCCTAACTTTGGTTCTAATTGGAATATTTACAAAATTCTTTAAAATGCTTTAGAAAGCCCAGACTTTCCTTAATGCCCCTGTCGCATTTTCCAAGACCCCTGTCGCACATTTTTTGCGACAATGCGACAGTTGCCCAGCCCTGATATATGCAGTACTCTCTGTTCATTATCCAAAATGCGATACTATATATACTAGCATGCATTACCAGAGTAGCTCAAGTATGACATATGAATAATACTTCAAATTCGATTTGAAATTCAAATATAACCCATTTGGCCAGGTTTAACCAGAAATATATTGAAAGGAATTTTGCTAAAACGTGTAGGGTAGATTCATTCTAATAACTTTACCTTTATGCAAGGCATACCAAAAATAAAGATATTGAATGGGAGAATCATATTTGCTATAATTATACAATGTATGGTATTAATTTTTTTTTACCTTCACTAGAACATCTTAGGGAGTGCTCATTTTTTAACAACAGGGGGGGGGGCGGTGATATTTCGCGCGGAGCGCGCGAATTTTTTTCACCCCCCCCCTAGAGGGGTCAAAATTTTTTACCCCCCCCCCGGCAGGCCAAAAATCGCGCACGTTCGCGCCCCTTTGTAGCATAGTAACGCGCGGGCTTTTTCTCTCAAAACAGGTTGAATTTTTTTACCCCCCCCCCCAGAAGGGTCCAAATTTTTTACCCCCCCCCGGTCAAGGGGTCCAAATTTTTTACCCCCCCCCAAATCCACCACCCCCCCCTGTTGTTAAAAAATGAGCACTCCCTTAGTTAAGTATTTTTCACCCTAAGTCGGCCAGATTGCACCTCAAGTCATACACCTCATAGATCAAGCTGTCAATGTGCTCAAACATTAACCAGGTCTTGTATTTGCTAAAGAGCCATTTTTAACAATACTTCTGGATACTGTTCATGTACCTATATTCAAGAGAAACAGCTATTTAGTCCGTTTGCTAGAGGAAAGAATATGATCAAAATATATCACAAAAAGTGAAAGTAAGTCTCTCTCTGAAACCGTGCATATAATTATGGCCTACATTGTCTTCTGAAGCTAGGGGTGGGGTAGGATTAGGGTTTATAGGCCTCTAACCAAATAGAAACGAAATAGTGTGGATGCAGGAAAGAGGGTTTAAATACATGTACACATACTTGGTCCTGCAGCCACAGTTTCCAGTATACTATAAACCATAGGTCACATCTCAACCGGGCTCACTAGTGACATCTGGTGTGACTTCTGGTGCTTGAAAACGTCTGATGGAAGGTGTTGCCATAAGGCAAACTATCCCAGAAATGTGAATATTGTGGCTATAAGTAGATGTGTGATGAGTGCATGTTTTACCATTATTCAAAAATGGTCCGGCCACCCTACTCCGAGTCCACACACATCTGCAGGATTATTTCCTCAAAGTACACCCCCTATCATTAAAATAGAGAAATTGTAGAGTCACACAAAACCAGACAGAAGGGATATGTACACAATCATTTTAATTATTTTTCGTTGCTATAAGTAGAAACGTTCGGTGTACATTTACGTAGAATGATGAATGCTTGATCAAAATAACGTTGTAAATTTTACATAACGTTATGTCATACTAAAGAGCCTTAGAAAAACGTTGACATATAACGTTATATAACGTTATAAAATGGTGTATAACGTTATTTGTTTACTGGGCAAGCATCAATATCATCACATTAAGTTACTTATTCTGCAACTAGCTTAAGCAAATTAGTTAATCTCAGTTCATAAGCAAGTGCTAAGTTACTTAATTAGCTTGAAGCTTAAGTCACCTCCATGAGGTGACTTAATGTTAAGCTAATTATTTTATTTCCCCATGCATATCACTCTTAAGCTATAATCGGATGCTACCAAGATCACATATAATAATTTCAGGCCATATTCTACCATTCTATCTTAAAACTATATATTTTTTGCCAGTTGTGTGGTAATACTAGCCTTCTCTAATCACCATCTTAATAATTTGCTAGCATAGCTCTAATTTTATACTATTAAGTGACTTACAAACTGCCTGAATCACACATTGTGGATTACAGTATTATGTTTGCAGCTACAGCTATGATGAAATTGTACATTAAAGTAAATTATGCATCATTTAGCATGCATGGAACACTGATGATTACTGCTATTAGACAACATATCCCTTACCATTAAATTTAATAGGCTATTATGACAAAAGAGGGTCATGCAGCGTTGTAATCTTTTGGATAGTGCTGGCCATGTGGTGCTTATCTCTCATTTATAACACATAGGGCTATCCATGGATTGAGGACATAGCATTCTATAATACAGTTTTTTAGGTGTTTTAGATTTACATTCCATAATACAGTTTTTTAGGTGTTAGCTTAAAAAAAGTTGAAATATTACTGTTCCTGAGATTCCTAGTACTGATAGGTCACTGGATGATGGTGAATAGCTGCCTAGTATAGAAATATGTCAACTTGAATCACTGTAAAAATCTGTCTTTGGTTACCAAAAATTATATCTAAGGACAAACTAAATTAATGTCATGTTTTTTTAATGGCTTAGATGACTGATTTGCCATATACAGTAATATACATGAATAGTTTACTTTGATTTTAAGTGACTTAAAGAAGTGACTTAGCGAAAACACTTAGCCAGTGCTTGTGAACTCATCGCTTAGTCAATTAATTTAAGTGACTTCTTTAAGTGGCTTAAATCTACAATTTAGCAAGCTTGCTTGTGAACTGGGTCCACTGGTATCACATAATGCCCCCTTAGAATTACGCGGTGAAGGCCTGGGAATTTATATCATTGGTTGATAATTCAACCCACTACACACCTATAGGCGTGTAGCTAGATGCAATCATGCATTATCAACCAATCAGATAACTGATGTATCCTCAATGTATAGATTGTGTTAGTTCCGATGAAACCCACTGAGCTACACTTCACGTAGAAGGTTGGGCTGGCTCAACTAAGATTGTGTACAAACTGTAATTATTGAAGGAGGAACCCAGAATACGATGTAGATCGTTCATAGACCGGAAGTCCAGTCCCGATGCTTGTTTCTGCCTTTATTAACCAGCGAGTGTTACCCGGTCGATTTCCCGCGCCACAACAATAGCTAACAATAACACCCTGCATTTACTGCAGATGTTTTAGAGTGCATTATGTAACAGCTTGTACCCATGTGACCGCTGTTGTCAGTGCTTGTCTCGCCAGTACAAGCTTAAGTAATGGACGCACCCACAGGATGTCCAGCTTGACCCCTAAACCGATGTACCATTGAGGTTGTGCACGTGGCGCAATAAATAAAATACAGACCTTTTGAATGTAGACAACAACATCGAAGGTTTGCTTGATCAATCATTTGTTTATTTATTATTGCTCTGATTTATTTTATTATGTTTATGAAGAAAACATGCCTATAACATATACACGCATATGGATCGTGCATAGCACTAAAAGGTGGTCCACTCATTCATTCTGAGGGCTGGTCAAACCAAAATCATCCGCCGAAAAACATGTATTTGAAAGTGTGTAATAAAAACCTTTAAAATTGAATTCAGTTGAATTGATTGTACTAGCTCGTGTCTGCATTATACTTCTGCCCCCAAGCCCCTATTAGGGTCTACCCCTGAGCTTATATGGGGCCGTCCATAAAGTATGTCACGCCCGAGGGGGTCGGGGGGTCTTTTTTTTGTGTGACGAAGTGTGACAGGGGGGTGGGGGGGTCTATGGACTTGTGTGACGTCACATTTTTAAAATTTTGTAAACAGTATGAATGCTGTATAAATTAGTGACATCTGCGGGATAAATACATATTTGTGATTGTAGTAGATCTACAAGTCCTAGCACCTTCCAAATTCACACAAGTGAAGACCCCAGGTATGAGAAATTATAACTGTGATAGATCAGTTTATTAATGCAAAGTTCGATGCCCATTTGAAAGTCACTAATGCCCCAAGTTAGAGTGCATTTAACATGGGCGACCGGGGAATAACTTCTCAAGGACAGACCATGGATCAAGAGCTGGAAAAGAAAACTTTGCACACACTGGAGAGGTTTTGTCACAAACCATGATAGATAAAGACCAAGTGGTTGCAGAGTATAAAGAAGAAATGAGTTGCTACAAAGTCTGAGAAATTGAGAGCAACACGTGTGTGTGTGAGGGAAAGCCATTATATCCAGCAGATTGTAAAGTGTCCAGACAAAAAACGTTGCTCAAATCCAAGGAGCTCTTATATGATGTTGATCAAGGACAGATTCTTACCAGTACCAAAGGCTGTGGTCCCCACAGCCAAGGATGGCCTTATAGTGAAACCAGATGGGTCAGGGAACTACCCCTCAGTATTTGTTAGCCGTGCACCCAGCAACAACATCTTTCGAAGATCTGCAGACAATTACCCAAAGGGTCTGCCCCATGACTTTGCATGTCCTAGTCTATAGAACAAGGCATCCAAATGAATCTGCAAGGAATGTGAATTGTACCTAACATCAATTAGGTCAGTCACTTGACATCTGAAGACATGTGGCCAAAGGAAGAAGAAAGGAGAGAAATCAAAACATGCATGACCTACAGTCTGATTCTAGTACATATCACAGGGGTGTGGTAACCGAGGGGGACAGGGGGGGGGGGGGGAAATGCCCCCCCCCCCACACTTTTGACCAACCCCAAAAAAGTGCAATCCAAAAAGGTCAAGAAAAAAGGGGTCAAAAAGGGTCAATATACCCCTCAGGGCCCCCTACTTTGAAACTGTTTGCTACGCCCCTGTATCATTCCAGTATCTATTGCCACTAAGCAATAATGTGAAGTCAAGTATGCTATCCAGAACATGGACCACAGAGATCTGATGGATAGAGAAAGTATTTCAATACCACACAAGGATGGATCCAGGTGGGGGACATAGTGGGGGGGGGGCATCCCGCCCCTTTTTGCTATAGACTTTTTATGTAAATGGGTCCAATACCATCAGTACATTGCCTATATCAAGCCCCCACTTTCTCAAATTCCTGGATCCACCCCTGCCACAGATTTGCCAGCACAAGAGGTGTGACAGGATAGCAGTAGCACACCTGTTATTCCTGTGAACACTTTGAACAATTGGAATGCGAAGGCGTCTTTTCGATAAGATCCATTAAAATTGGGTCTAAAAGTATTTCAGAGACAGATGTCATACCTTAACACATTTTGATAGCAATCTAATTGTAATAAGCCTTATAAACAATTACTGGTGTTAAGATAATGCATGTATGTTCCCTTATCAAATCATGGGACCAGACTGATACGGTACCTAATTATATGCAAAGGGGGGGGGGTGTCAACAGATTTGTGACATACTTTTCTAGGGGGTGTCGGAAAAAGTGTGACAAAGTCTGACATGGGGGTGGGGGGGTATTCAAAATGGCCCAAAAAAGCGTGACATACTTTATGGACGGCCCCTATAGGGAACTGTCCCTTTAAAGAGAGCTCTTGGGTTTCAGGGAGGTCCTAGACCTGCGCTTAAACGCTGTGCTCATTTGAGACCCCTGTCTGCTTAAACGAGCCGTTGTGGTATGTTGTAAAAACATGACACCTAGTGAGTGCTACTAGTATTGAATAGACTGGTGTGAGGATTTCACACTGGATGGCGTTACTGAATGAACGCATGCACTAGCAATGCTGTAATTGTGTAAACCAGAGACACGGAGGGGGAGATGGGACACAGGAGAGAGGGCCCAGGATGCTTGCCATGGGTGTTATTGCAAATCAGGTGTCATGGTGGCCTGCATGGTAGGGGTCATGGTTGGCTGCACACACCACTCAGCCGATATGAAAATGGATCCCCTTTGAGAATTAATTCTCAGAAAACTACCTATCCCAAATACTAATGCTTTATAGCATTATAAAGCCCTGGCCTAGTTGGGCAAAACTCAGCTGGGTTTTGTGTTGGGCAAATGGCTGGGCTGAGGTGTGGCCCTGACCAGGCTGCCCACTTTGGGCTCAGATCAGTTTCAAAGTGGGTTGCCTGATTTGGGCTCAGATCGGTTTCAAAGCGGACTGCCTGTTTTGGTTTCATGTTGGGCAGATGGCTGGGCTGAAGTGTGGCCCCAATCGGGCTTCCTGTTTTGGGCTCAGATCAGTTTCAAAGTGGGCTGCCTGATTTGGGCTCAGATCAGTTTCAAAGCGGGCTGTCCGTTTTGGTTTTACGTTGGGCAGATGGCTGGGCTTAAAGGGACTTGCTACTTGTCGCAGGATTACTGATGTTCTATTGACTTTTGCATATAACTCAGGATTATGTTCGTTTAATCTATTATCTAATAGAAAATCAAAAGAAATTGCCATGTCACGGTACAAACTTTCATGATACGGCCATTTGAGCAAAGGAGTACCTTAACTATAGAAATGAATAGGAAAACAGCATTTTCATATTATCTATCATGGATAATCCCCTTCTTCTATTGATATTGCAACCAAACCTTGGGAATGTATAATGGACATCTATACAAACATTTTAGGACCAATAAAACAGGGAGTCACAGATAAAATGAGAAAGGCATGAAGTTTGGAATAATATTTCTTTTGCCTTAACTATAGGATCCTATAGTGAACATATGTAAACAATGGAGGTATACTGTCAAAATAGCAAATACAAATAGTTGATTTAGGGAAAGTGATCTATGTAGGAATATGAATACAGCTTAAAGAATACTTTTCATGAGCTTTGATTTTTGCCACCAGGTGGCTTCTGTGTAGGAACCAGCGATTCCCTTTAAGTGTGGCCCCGATCAGGCTCCCCATTTCAGGCTCAGATCAGTTTCAAAGCAGGCTGTCTGATGTGGACTGAGGTTGGGTTTGGACAGGGCAAACTGGTCTAGTGGTTCTGATCAGTTACACCAGATGTCACTATCATACAATATATAGAGTTTTCCAACAAAGACCGATGAAATTGATTTTATACAATAATACAAGAAAAAATTCAAGTGCTGTAGAACAGGAAACAATAAACAGATGTTCTCACAGTTTGGAAATAAGGTAGACTATATATATTTGAATGATGAAAAGAAGGTTCTACAAGCAGCTATCCAGTTTAGACCCTATTTCTGTGGCACTACAATTTTCTTAACACATTCTCATATGCTCCATGTGGGTATGAACTATGGATTTGAAGCCCAATGTACACCCTAGACACTTGTCTATGCTGCATGTGGCTCAAACCTGATGATAATAGGCCTGCTTTATACTTCCATTATTGGGTAGGAAGAGTATGGGTTGATTAGCAGGACTTAGGATATCTGGTTCAACAAATACAAAAATCAGCCCGCTTTCAGCCCATCCAAAAACAGACCTGAGCCCGCTTTCAGCCCGTCCAAAAACTGATCTGAGCCCAAAGTGGGAAGCCTGTCCAAAACCCGATCTGCGCCCAACATGGGCAGCCCGCACGGGGCCAGACCAAAGCCCAGTGCCCTAAACTGACAGGAGCCCGTCGGTTAGCCTACTCCGGCCACATTTGCAAACACAGTCTCGCCCCGTCCAGGGCCACGGTGTGTTTGCTACGAGGAAAGACACCCGGGTAGGGGTGGTCAGCCACCACACAGCTGTTCTAGGGCCAGGCTGTGAGTCAGTAGTCGAGGGACAGCTGTGCAAGGAGTGGGCACCTGGAGAGCCGGGAGTGGTGAAGGGAATCGCATCTGTAGAGAGGGTGAGAGGCTTCAGGATTGGCACGTGCACATACAACCCCAAGTTGAACGGCTTGGTGGAGAGGTGTAATGGCCGCCTACTGAGCATCGGTACAGCCCTCCACGGATCAGACACCGAACTTCCTGATGTCGGGAAGAGAGACCGCTCGTACTATTGTACCCCCACCACCCAGCTAACAAAAAAAATGTTATTTTACATCAAAATAACGTTCTAAAACTGTATATAACGTTATGCCATAGTGAAGAGCCTTAGAGAAACGTTATATAACGTTAAATAACGTTACAAAATGTTGTATTACGTTTTTTGTTTACTAGAGCTACAGTATAGGATGGCTATGGCACACAGGTATGCATTGGAACATTGGAATCAGGCGGTCCGACGGCAGGAGCGGAATTACAAAGCCTACTACCGTAAATTCTCGCGTATAAGCCGCGGCTAGTACGAGAGTCAGATCGCCAGTGCGGCTTATAGGATTTGCACAGAGTCAGGGTGCGGCTTATACGCGAGTTTTAGCTACTATGATACAGTACTAAATGTCACCAAAGTCAGATCGCTGGTGCGGCTTATAGGATCGGCCTAAAGTCGGGGTGCGGCTTATACGAGAGTTAGGCTTATACGCGAGAATTTACGGTACGTGGTGCGGACCAAGAAGGTGGGTCTGACGCCCAAATTTATGAAGCCCTGGTCTGGCCTCTGGGTGGTGACCACAGGTTTTAACAAGACCTCAGCTTGGCGAGTGTGTAGGCTATATGGGGTAACATGGGAAGGTGTGCAACTAGAAGTCCACCCAGGTCTTTGGACGTGACAATTAGACTACTACAGACCGGTAGTGTCCACAACGTGCACCAGGGTATGCATTAACACCATCTAGTGCACGTTGCGGACACTACTGGTCTGTAGTAGTCTAATTATCACGTCCCAAGACCTGGGTGGACTTCTAGTTGCACACCTTCCCATGTTTCCCCACATAGCCTACACACTCGCCAAGCTGAGGTCTTGTTAAAACCTGTGGTGGTGACCAAAGCGCTAAGGGGACCGATCTTCGAAATAACCATGGGGCGGAAGAAAGGCGATTAAACAACTCGATCACTCGCCCAGCCCCAAGACGACCCGGTCACCCTCACCTGGAGAACCCTCCCCGGGAGAACCCTCCCGTTCCCCAGACGTTCCCATCCGTCCCCACTTTTGGCCCGCCACCATGAGTGGGCAGCCTTGCGTGATGGACAACAGGCTGAGTGGGAGTCGGACCCCGCATGGTCCATGGGGGCAACCGCCCAACCCCTGTTGGCCCAGACGACGCGGCAGGGGACAGGGGTCACACAGGGGGCGGGCTACCCTATGGGACCGGAGTATCCCCACACCCTCTCCCCGTGGCTG
Source organism: Harmothoe impar (assembly GCA_947462335.1). Lineage (NCBI taxonomy): Eukaryota > Metazoa > Annelida > Polychaeta > Phyllodocida > Polynoidae > Harmothoe > Harmothoe impar. Next base: position 75,725,770 of record OX381704.1, on the reverse strand, counting down.
GGGCCTCCAGTGGCCACCTTCCCAGGGGACCAGTACAATTTCCTGGTCCAGGGTGGAGGTGCCAGACTCCCTGCAGGGGTACGCCGGCGGGTTGTATGCCCGGTCGGACATGGGACCATGGTACGCGAGGGTGGGCGGCCGGGTCCGTAGCTGGATAGACGTGGTGGGGCTGGGGTTGTACCAAACCCACTACAGCGCCACCCAGGTTTTTCTGCAACAACCGACACCTGGGGGGCACCTGCACTTTAAGAATTGCACACCTACAGCAACAGTTGCTGGCAACTTTTGTTCCAGTAGATTTTGCTGTACATTGTGTTATAGTAGAAATCGACATAAGAACAAGAACACAATAGAAGGCAAATTTATTGATTAAAAGCCATACATGGTATATAAGACATATGGGTAAGGGGGGCGGTATATATATATATGTATGTATGGGTATAATTGAAAGAAATGAGTAAATAATGGGAAGCTATATGAATAATATTGCAGTCCATATAGGCCGAAATATAACGGAGAGAAGTGGTACAGGAGTGGGCTGAAAAGCAATATACACACATGATTGTCAGATTGACAGTGGCACGCAGGCTACACAAGTAGAAATGATTATACAATAAAGAAATGATTATACAATAATATCCTTTAATGTCAAAGTTCATGAGACCAGGATCGGGTATATTCATAGTGTAGCCAGGGCTCGAGACCCAACCTGGGGAGCAGCTCACAGAATAAGAACCAGGCTAAACAGCTGGTAGTGGAGATAACATCGGGTGAAAATCCAGGCCAGTAAATACATGTAGATAATGGGGAGACGCTTGAGTATGGGCGCCCGGGCCAGAGGGGTCAGTGTCAGTAGTACAGGGAATTGGCAGTAAGAGCCAGGCGCAGGGAGCTCAGCCAATAGGAGCATAGATGACGTAGGTAGGAAGCATCATGGGTAGGAGGACTGGCGAGGCAAGGTGAAAGGCTGACAAGCGGTAAGATCTGGAAGTACCAAACTGAGAATATAAGCTGGGGATATGGAGAAGGTAGGCAGTTACAAGTGGGCGTTTTGTATACGACCAAGAAGACCAGATACCATGTAGTAGCTCCTGAGGAGTATGTGTGTGGAGATCGATATATGATATGATTATCTAAGGCGAAGTAAAGGATTGTACGTGACTGGAGCAGTGGAGTTTGTATTGATACACGGAAAGTGTACCTTAAACCTGGAGTTCTATTGTGATATCATATTATTATAAGATAATAGTATCAACAAGGAAGTGTGCTCATTGTTATCAGTCTGGAGTTAATGTGTGAAACCCACAGTGAATTATACGGAATGTAGTGAATTATCTTGAACGAAGTTTATTGGTCTTATGGACGTCAACTAATGTTACCGGATTCACATAGGTGGATCATGCCGGACAGCCATATGAATACTTTGCCTAATATAAGGGCCGTTCCATATGACTGTTAGGGCAAGCCGAGAGCAAACTGTACTTGAAGGAAATACATATCGTTATATATATATGTAGAAACACTGTGATGGAAGGGTAATGCCTGTGTATATGCTCTGTGTCGACTATAACATCAACGTCTATATGATAAACTGGATCTCATTAACCTTGCGTTATTCTTGGGCAGGTATGCCTACCTCTGACTAGTCAACCCCATATGGCGACGTATAATAGAGTGGATCTGAAACCCTGAGTAAATATAATAAAACACTATACCGTACCGTCGCGATTAAGCGCCGGGGCGCTCTTCAATTTGGAGGGGCCATTAAACCCAAGATAGGCGCTTATTCGAGATCCTATTTCAGTGCTTACGGAATGTTTCAACACCCCTATACCCCCGGCGCTTATACAAAACCGGCGCTCTTTCGAAACCGGCGCTTTATCGCGACGGTACGGTACATCAAGAGGACGTTTACTATAGCCCAACATGTACAGCAATTGGGTGCTGTAAAGTTACAGCAACGTCTACTGTAGGTTTCACATTGTTGTCATCAATTTATATCAATTAATATGCATGCATGGAGAGTACTTTCCTGCATAATAGTTCAATTTCAGCTAGGATAATACACACTATACAATGTAATGGTTTAATCCTGCTTTAATACAGCTGCACAGCTTTTTCCCAGTCCAGGCACTTAAGCATCTAACTTTTCCCACCAATGTGGTGTCCATTCTATACTTTTGCTGTTTTTTGTATTATTCAACAAAATTATGCAGATATCAATACACTTGATGATAACTGCATTCAGTCTCTCTCATCCATTCTTATTCTACAATGTCTTGAAAGTTTGTGAGGCTTTATTTGACCCGGGAAAGGGTTGGGTGGAATAATTACTAGCGGCAGAAATCTACAGCACAATGTACTTTAAATGTACAGCAACATTGCTGGAGACCCAATTTACAGTACATAATGCTGTAATTATACAGCAAATAGTGCTGTAATACCAACTACAGCAACAAGTGCTGTAAATGTATAGCACATTGTGCTGTTTAAATACAGTAACTTTTTACAGTGTGGCCCCTCCACCCGGGGATCAAAGAAGAGGCGTGGACGACCAGGCACGGTGGGGCATAGGGCTGACTGGTCATTGTTCAATGTTGACCTCCTTCAGCTTGACCTTTAAGTTGTAGGTTGAAAAGGTGGGGGACGGTGCACCTGCAATCTATAACGTTGCCTGGACATTGCTGGAGACCCCGACCGCCTCCCGTCGACCATGTGTCTGGTCATTTACAGAGCTTGCATATTCTTAAAGTACAGTTTTCCTCTAGATGGCGACACTAAATACAAATACAGCACTCTATCCTGACTGAATTTTAGAAGGAAAAAAAAAGAAAGAAAAAAAAAAGAGGATTGGGGGACAGGGCCCTCCATGACATATTAGGCACCAATATGGACAGAATAGTATTCGGTTGTGCAATTTGGAATCAAACTGTTGTAAGACTACGCAAAGCATGCAGTTAAAGAATATGCAAGGCGTTTAAATCTCCAGGCACGAGTCAATAGGTCCTCTCAAGGAGCATAGTAGTATAGGGAAAGGGTGGTGATTCTCAGGTTTTGCTTCCTGCAATTCAATTTGGATTGATAATTATCAATGCTCTATTTGGTGAAGCACAGACAAATATGCCACATTTCGGTAAAGATATAGCGTTACATCAAGAATCAAACTTCACATCATGCATACTCACTTACAATTATCCACCAGCTTCCATAATAGCGAAGATGCTATCCGTAATCTAGCTAAATGGAGGCCGCTAATATCATTGAAAATAAATAATATTTTTTGTGACTTTATTTGCCTTTCATAGTGATACGGCGTAGGGACAGTATCCTTAGGGTTGTTGTTTTTGTAGTTATATAGATCTTGAAGGATACAATCATGGTTCTAAACTTTTTCATAGAATCTGTCGCAGTAAATAGTTGCCCCCACATCCATTTAGCCAGATTACGGACAGACTTAACCCATAATAGCCAGCACTGCAGCGACTGCGTGTGGGACGCAGCAGAACTAGCTGCATCGATTTGCCTGGCTGCTGGGTGCACTGCGGGGGCGCTGCTGTGGTGAACAGTGGTGCCCCCTACCCACGGTGGCAGTACTAGCGGGGGAGACGTGATTCTGGAGGCTGTAGGAGCATGGACGGGGCGTGGCCGGGTGGCAGTCTACGGTAGGCAGGGCCGGGTGGAGGACGCGTGTAGTGGAGGGACCTGTGTAAAGGTGCCAAGGACTCCTTATCAGTACACTGCACCAAGGTGAGTCTTAAAGGTGTCCTTTGTACTTGCCACTCCATCTACTCAGCCATGGGGGTTTCAATGCTCCAGGGTCATGTGGGGCTATGTGTTTCCAGTGCCAGGTGCGGCTATGCTGATTAATCTTAAAACGTATGTTATGGACTACTTCTATAGCTACCTCTATGGGTTGATAGATAGTAACTTGTTGGAGGCGACTATGTTGGGGCATGATGTTTCTTTATTCAGCTCAATTTGGATGTCTATAAGGTGCACCGGCCTCCAGATAAAGCCTAGGTACTCCCAACCTCCAAGTGGGATGAATAGAGGCAATCAGGGGACGGCAAGGGAAGAGCACAAGGACGATATACTATGTGTAATGTGACAGAAAGAGGCCCACTAACATTTGGGATGAAAGCATCGTAATGAACGTTATAGACCAAGGCAGAGAGGGGTAACCCATTGAGGGAGGCTAGAACCTGAGCGTATATACATTCAATCTATAGTCCTATACACAGAGACTGAGATGGATATGGCTAAAGGTAGGTAGCATAATCTGCTTGTAGCCTGGGAACAGGGAAAGTCTCCACAGAGGATAAGCATCTGGGTTGGTGTGGCCGGAGCAACACGTTCATGTAGAGGTCTTCTCCAATTTTATGTAGATTGATTAAAGCGGTTTCATTTGTTGTGAGGGCTTTGGATTGATTGTCCTTTTCAAATTCATTTATTGCAAAGGACACATTTTTACATCCAATTTCATCTATGCTTTATGTGTAATAAAACTGAAAGTCATTTTGTTTCTAAATATATATATATACATATATATATATATATATATATATATATATATATATATATATATATATATATATATATATATATATATATATTGGTTACCCTTCAGTTACCATGTAGACCATACCTGTTAATTGGAGTTGGTACATCAACAGAAGACCGGCTACTGGAAAGCTGGTATCTCTGGTTAGCATGTTTGGCAGGTGTAGGGTGCAGACCAATTTCTATTAAATTAGAAGTCTTTAGGTGGATCAAAAGAAAAAGCCAAATATAAAAAACACTTATATTGTGGGCCTCAGTTAAGCTAATCAATATTTTCTAAACGCGTTGGAGTATAACTAGATATACGTGAGTATTGTAGTGTGCCATAACCCCATATCGGGCAACAGGACAGAATGGGTGCTCTTTCATGCGAGAAGCTACAGCAGTTTAAACCTCACCCAGCCTTGAATATCGATTCACATTTCACAAAGGGTAGTTGGGATTTCAGGTAATCGACTGACCCTCCCAAGCCATATTTATGCAAATGTAGCCGCTACTGACGCACATCAATAAGATCTAGTCGGTTTGATAACCCCCCAAATACAGCTATGGCAGTGGCCATTTTCAATTCAAGTTTTGATTTCACTGAGGTAAAACAGTCGATGTAAAAGCCCGAGGGCGGACCACAGTACATTAGCATCGGACAACTATATTTGACAGGGGTCCTGGCTGTTCACATAAAACAGGTCTACTTGCTGACAGCAGGGGGTTCAGGCCTGGTCATACTTCCCTACACCGACCCCTGTCCCTGCTTAGCAGAGCGGACGGTGATATGGTTGGTAGGCCCATGCCATTCCTGGTTAATGCAATGCAGGGATGGCTGGCCGCTATCTCTGGGCATCATGAATATAGAAAATACTATTATCCATGGGTTGGACTGCAGGACATTCTATTACCATTCAACAATAATATGCTTTGATATGGAGAGGCCCTCGGAATGAAGCATCACAACAAAGGTTGGATACTCTGAGGGCATCAAATATAAGAAAAGCAACGCCCAGGGGAATATGAGAGGTGTATTTAGCAGAAACATGTTGTGTAGAGCTGGGCCCATGTCGGCCTCACTCTGACTAGTCTGATACTACCATTACGAGCCTGACTCAAAATGGTGTTTATGCCTGAAATCAGCCATCCAGCTTCAAGGAAACACTGCCACAAATTCCCTCTTCATCAGTACCCAACACATATCTAACCTAAAGACAGAGAGACAGAGACTTTAGATAAAATGAGCTGTATAAAACAATTAAAAGGTTGGTCACTGTACTTTATCATGCTTGGGAAAAGGTTGGGGATGTGTTGACGACTCTATCCCAGACTTTCCATCACGGTAGGAGAGGTGTTGATCAAGACTTCGTACATGCTTGTCTGCAGGTCTCAAAACGTTTTGGTCAATGGACTGACGGCGGAAACCGAGACCCCCATTTCCATGCACAGCATGCACAAGGTAAAGGAGGGGGTCGGTCTGCCCTCAGCATTGTCTGTGCTGATATGCACACTGAATCTACTCAACATCCCCTCCCACATTTCCCACAAGAGCAAGGCAAAAAGCATCTCATCAGCCAAATAATTAACTCTATGCAAAGCGGATTTCTCTCTCTCTCTCTCTCTCTCTCTCTCTCTCTCTCTCTCTCTCTCTCTCTTTTCACAGCACCTCATCTCTTCGGATGTGCACCCATGTACATTAACCTCTCCCCATCTCACCTCCCTCCAGTACATAACATATTCTGATCCATCTCCCTTAATATAGCTGCATCAACGTATACCTTCATCCATCATCACTACTAGGTCAATTAGGGGTAAGATTGTACCAGACATAATCTGTACCACAGCCACGCCAAGAAGGCACGTCAAGAACTAGCCAATACTAGCCAATACTGATGCACTTACCTACAATATGTGTCACATAGTAGCCAATACTGGTACACGTACCTACACTCTGTGTCACAAACTAGCCAATACTGTCAATTAAATACACGTGCCACCACCATCACAACTGCTTATCATGAACGCCACTGCAATCCCAGCCATACTGCAACCACAATGCCGACTAGTATATGTTTAAATTATTAGGCTCGATAAAAGGATCCTGCTAAGATGTTTAAGTGGGAAGCGGTACACATCCGCATTAGCTAAAACAGGGATGGCCACGCATGTTCTAACTGGCAGCACACCATTGCAAATCCCAGGCGACAGCACTAGTACACTGCACTACATAAAAAAAGCAATCTGCATACCCCATTCGCTGCTGCAGATGCACAACTAATCTAATGAAAGCAGCAGCCCACTGCAAGTTGGCCCACAGCACTGGGAGTCCCTCATGGCCATCCTGGGGCTACATGGGAGTGGAGGGTTCTCGTGTGAAACACAACCTATTCAACCTCAAGAGTAACTGTTGTTTTATACTTTAATACCAGTATTTGCATGCAGAATTCTATTCACATCACTGTTCTGCTAAAAGCCCCTGGTTGGCAATTAAGTAATGAAGTCGGCCATCAACGTGATGTTATCGAATTGACTTGTTCTTATGATTGCTATTCAGTAAAGGTTAATGGCTCATTTAGAGATAATGAAATGGTTCATGCTGGGATGGAGAAGGGTTATTACATGGGATCCATAATGTAGCATTTAGAATTGTAGAAGAGTCGTTTCTATTTGGCACATCAAAAGTTGTATGTGATCAATTATTGTATGGGGATGGCTACTACATTGTAAATCTTCGGAATAATTGGAGGGGGGTACCTTCTGCTTTATATGTAGTAGGGTAAAGGCACCCATTTCGGACGCTCCTGCACACTGGAAAGATGTTCATCTTTAGTTGTTATAATTGACACCCTAAATGAACACTAATTCTGATTTCTGCTGAACCATTTGACGATTCATATCTGGGAGTTTTTATTCCTGAGATATTTGCAATGAATTAAATCATCTAAGTATAAATAAATCTCCATCTAATGTCCATTTCAAAAGGTTAAACTGCACCTAAAGTCGGACACCTTCGTGTTTCTTGACATAGATGCTCACAAAAAATACATACTATATTTCTATCATTAGGCTTATGAATTATATAACTATAATAGGAAAACGAGAACAAACAGAATGAGGAAACCAAATTCCCCATGTCATCATAAATTTCATGCTGAGAATATTGCAAGAAACACCCCATTTTTAAGCAGTGATAGAACCATATGAGAAGTGAGTTATATGTGGTCTGATGTATTTGTTAGAAGGAGGAATGCCTGGATTTTCATATTCAATTGGCATTATATGTGAGTTGTATATATTGATTATATAATTCAAAGTCAATGGTGTCCGACTCAAGGTGTCTGTCCGACTCAGGGTTCCTTTACCCTAAGTGAAATACATTTTCTGGTTCAGTTCTGGCCTTGCTTCCAATATCCTGTGAGCCAAAGAGGTAAAACGTACCTCCGTCAGGGATTTTTGGTCCCAACTTTAGCCCCCAGGGGGCCAATAAGCCATGAATTTGAGCTCGTCTACTTTTCATTCATAAAGAATGCAACAGGCCGATCCATATTTAGAATGTAAAAATAATGCCTTTAGTTTAAATAGGTGTCCTTGTGTTCTTAATTCTTGAAACATGATTTTCATTATAATATAAAAGTTAAAGGAACCAGGTAATAGAAATAATTAGGGGTATCTCTAAACAAATATATATATAAAGAGATTAGTAGTAGCATTTGGGATTTGACTGTCGCCACACATATTCGAGGCAGTCCGTCGATGCACCTCTGTCTTATTTAGCAAAATGGATACTTCTCCTCCGTTTCAGAGTTTTAGTATTAGTCATTGTTTCAAAGAAAGTTGGCTCACAGAAATTTTTGGATAGTATTAGATATAGTGAATCAAATGTCCTTCAAATGAAGAGTGTATTTGCTAAAGCATTTAGGGCTGGGCTCATGCAAGCCTGCTAATAATTTGGCACATTTGCATGCAGAGCATGCACTGCGCATTGTGGGAGGCATCAGGCCAGCTTGGCACGTCCATGCTGATGTGCAGACAGAAGTCTGCCTCCACATTTCTCCCAAATGAAATTCTACTCTCAAAAACTACCCCAGCACTCAACTTATAACGTATTTCCAAATCACCTGCCTCTTTTATTCCACACCGCTTCATACTGTTTTGTTAATGTGCATCCAATCCACGTGCTTTAACCGTTCATTTCATTCCCGTCCAATCTGTACATCAATAACTAGTTGCCACCAATAACCAGTGCTTATACCACTGCTATCCCTACACAACAGGCATGTCATCACTTACATCACTGACATCAGGGATGTCTCTTCTAATTCCTTACTGGCACCCACCAAATAAACATTCACATGGAAACTGTATTTAGGCATTCAGGAATGGATCCATGCTTGCATGCAGCACCGAAAACGTTTTGGCCTATGTACTAATGGCGGAAACAGCAGGGGCCCATTTGCATGAACGCGTGCGCAAAGTATTGTGAGGGGCCTCGGTCTGGCCCAAGTGCTGTCTCCCCTGTAAGCATTTTCAACATTTCCCCTCAAATGCAAAGCTAAATCTATCAACCAGATACTTTGCTCCAAATTATGTCTCCACACCGGGGTGCACCTATCGCCCTCAAACATCATCACATCTCTACCACTCCATCCCTAACCATGGCACTGCTATATCATCTTCCACTGGCCAGCCTATACACTGAAGTCACTAAGCATCGGTTTCATAGGTGGGACTTGGGGGCGTTAGGTGGAAAGTGGTACTCATCCGCATTAGCTATAGCAGAGATGGCCACCCGTGTCCTAGGCGGCAGAACACCATTTCAGATCCTAGCCAATAGGACTGGGAGACTGTGCCACATACAAAACCAAATTCGCACGCCTCATTCATTTCTGCCGATGCACCACTAATCTAATAAAAGGAGCAGCTCACATTAAGGTTTGACCACAGCACTGTAAGTCCTTCATGGTCACCATGGGGCCCCATGGAGGGGTGGAGGTTTTCCGAGTGACAATCTATTTCATCTCAATGCTAGGTCTAACTGTTGTCTTATTGTCTTATGTCAGTATTTGCGTGCAGCATCCCATTCACATATCTATGCCCCACTTCTGCTAAAAGCCCCTGGTTGGCAATTTGGTAATAAAGTCAGTCATCATTGCTGTTTTTATGACTGCTTAGCAGGAGTAAACGCCAACGCCAACAGATAAAATTAAATGGATCATGCTAGGCTGAAGAAGGACTATTACATTGGATTCATACTGGAGTACCTGAATGTTCCTTTGGTGGAGCTGCTCTCTCATCTAAGGCATTGTGGTACAGGTATTTAGCTCACGAAACAGATCACTGGACGGAGTGATGCGTAAACAGAGAGTAATTGTATTGAGATTTCATCTAACGTGATTATACATTTTAATAAACGCATTATTGTTACCTGTGCAAGCACATTGCATATTAATATAATCTAAGGAATATTCCTCTAGTGTAAGACTTAAGTGAACAGTGGTGATTCACAATCAGGGTAGAAAATAGAGTCCACTAGCGTACACCACCAACCATTATCAATGGCGTCCTTTCCCACAGTAGCACTCCATCACAGTAAATAGCCACACCCTAAGATAGACCGAGTGGCAAACCAAAACCGATTTGTCACTTACAGAAAGTAGTTGCTGTCCGAACTAGAAAGAAAAGTCACCACACAGAATTAAGGGAGGCGGTTGAAGGGATGTTGCTTTAGGCAGAGTTTAGATGTTGGCGCGGCCTTTGACTAATAGACTAGATTAATCGTTGGCTTTGCGTGTTTTTAAGTAGACCTTGTTTTGGATAGGCCATTTTTTCACAGGTTGAACATCAATCAGCTGCGTTTATCCCCCGTGCTGTAGGCCGATAACCAGCTGCCGCCGTCCTAAGGTGGCGCACGGTGATGTACACAAGTTAATGGGACTGGATGATGTAGATACAAAAAAGGCAATCTGAGGGATTCAAATTCAAAGACTTGGACGTAGAGGGGATACTATATAATAGGACGACCCATCACTACATGGGTATACGATGTAGAACATTTCTGGGCAGCCAAGTGGGCACACAATTCAGTTCAACGTTGAATCAACGTTAAATCTACATTGAATCAACATTGACAACCAGTTTGCAATGTTGATTCAATGTTCTGTACCCACTCGGAGGGTGTTTCTGAGTTTAGTATATGTTACAATTTGTGTTAAAGTCTTGATTTATATTCAAATGTTGTATATACACTCATGATACGTTGCATTATAATGCTGTTATTGATACACCTCTGCTATACACACCGTTATAAATGTCACATGCATTATGTAAAAACGATGCATACACATAGTCGCAAATGTAGCCCGGGGTACCTTGTCCAGGCTGCTGTATAGAGGAGGCAGCCCTTGCTGCTCCGGAGCATACAAAAGCGTATAAAAATGCCATTAGTGCGCGTTGCACAGCGGGCGGCCACGGTGTATTTACTAAAGGCCGACAAATTGAGGTTTTTAGTCAGCTCCCTAGTTGGTTGTGTTGGGAGCGTGGCGCAGTGCGTCACTTAAAGGCCTCTCTGTGGCACGGCAGTGGGCACCGATGTGGGTTTTGGCAGTGGCACAAGGTAGTGTGCTACACCTATGTAGGCCTATAGCATGATCGTCTCTTTTTTTTTGGGGGGGGGGGGGTAGATCAGAGAGTTGATAAATAATGTTAGTGATTACAGGAGGAGGTGTGTCTGTTTGGATATAGAAAATATAAAGGGAGGGATGGTCCATGCATGTATACTACCATAACACGGAATAGTGTGAGGCGTAGAACCAGACGTAAGGGGAGGGAAGTCAGGTTGTGTGGGTGCACCCTATAATGAGTAGGAGGAGAGGAGGGGGTACACAGGGGAGCAACAGGGGGAGGAGGAGGTATGGAGGTACCGCTGCTGTCTGCATATTCCAGCTAACTCCAGTGAGACTGGACGCGTCTGGAGTCGGCAGTATACGTCCGGGAGTTGAGGTGTGAGATGGAGTAGGTGGATGTATACACGCTAACTTACAGACCTATCCAATCCACACAATATATATATATATATATATATACACACACGTAGAGGACTGAGTGGCTGTAGTTGTGTGCCAATGTACACTAAAGGTACATGCCTACAGCTGTACAGACATTATCAGTGCATGTTGTGTGATTATGGGCATTTGGTGAACATCTCGGTATACGTGTAGACCGCCTATGTAGTATATGGAAAGTTGAACAAAGGCAAAATGAAATGAAAATGTGGAAGGTGTCAGTAGTAGATTGCATGTGGCTATATATATATATATATATATATATATATATATATATATATATATATATATATATATATATATATATATAGCCACATAGATAGATAGATAGATAGATAGACAGATAGATAGATAGATAGTTAGATAGATAGATAGATAGATAGGAATACAGGCATGGCGATGTGGAGAACGCCGGTCGTATTACTAGAAAATGTAGTGATGCGAATTACTGGCGTGAGTAGTATATGAACATGTTGAAAGCGTTGGTGGCATATACATGTACAATACTAGTATGGACCATGGACGTGAGTAGTACATGGAAATGGGGATGGTTTCAGTAGTAAATGACACCATCCCTGTAACCGTAGGAGGCCTGTATAGCACTGTGGTAATATGTAATATGCTCTTGACATGAGCGGCAATAGGAATACAGCAGGCCTTTCGCGGGTGTTTGTGGTATTTCAGTGACAGCCGTGAGTAGTATATGCAAATGTAGATAAGAGTCAGGTATGCAACAACTATATATATATAAATAGCTGCATGCCGCCTCACATTACGTCATTGATGCTATTCACTCTTTTGAGCAGTTTACTTTGAGGCCTGAACAGACGGTCCCATCACAACATGTGTCCTGTAGAAGTCGATGTGCAGTGTTGACGTGGCTCAGCAGAGAGACTGTGAGGGTGTATACAGAAGGTGCATGTGTGGGGTGTGATGCTGGGTGGGGCGGCAGCTGGCCGTCAGCCCGGGGGCCGTCATAGTGGGGAGGTAGATGGGCCCAGAGCGCCACTCATTGACAGCAGCTACACTTATGACATCCGGCCGTGGGGACTTGCGGTAACATCGTCATCTGCGGTTATCAGACATCAAATATACATTGCCACGTCCTGCGGGCCCCACCGCCCCTCCCACGCCCCGACCCCACATAAATCGCACGTATCTGTGGGGGCCTGATGTGGAGATACGTACAGGCACTGCATTACCGCCCTTGATGGGTATCACAAGTGAAGGGCGGCATAAACTTGCTTCAGTTATGATGAAGCGTACACAATCTTGAATATTGGTTGACCAAAAGTTTCGAGAATTGAATAAATACACTAGTAGGCCTAAACTTGGCTTGGATAAGTGGGTCTAAATATGTTTATCCCCCCTCCCCTCGCCATGGGTCCAATGTTTTGGTCCCCCCTCCAAATCCTTCAAAACTCCCCCGCCCCCACCCGCACTGTTCTAAAAAGTTGACCACTCCCTAAGACAGTGAATGCCCGTAACCTTGTGATGGTTGAATGGCCCCGTGCCCGTGGCGAGCCACCACGCAAGCCGCATGCATTGTCATGGAGCAACTATAGTCTATAGGGGACAAGATGGCGGTCAATACAGGGCAAATGTCAATTACATTTGTAGTCATTTTACCGAACAAATAACCTTTGTGTAACACTCTGTGACTTGAATTTGGACGGAGACCTATAGTGAATAGAAGCTATTGTTAGTCTAACACACATGGGTGTATATATAGCGGCCAACTAGTAGCCAAATATATAGTTTACATAGTTTAATGGTTATGTAACAACTCATACAATAAAACAACTATTAGTATCTAGACGAGTGGGTCTATTGTAGACCGGGAACCTACATTGTTACAGACAGTACGCTACTGTGTTAGACCATAATGGGAGAGGTCATCTAAATCTGAAAACAGATGGACGTTCAGCGATCAATAAGGCTAGCCAGTCACGAGAACGTAGTGCAGTGGTGGTAAAACCCCTCAAATAGTTAAGTCTCGATCCCGGTCTCGACACAGGCATTGGATTTTGGAGAAGGCAGAGTGAATTCCAATAGGGATCGATGGTCGTCTATTTCTATAGGTGAGTGGGTCTAGGCTGTACAGCTTTTGACATTTGATACTGAGGTATATCCAGAAGCCAATGAGTTTGGTGTGCCTGTCTCATCAGAAAACAGACGCACGGGTTGCTTTTTACGTCATGAATTAGTGTTTCCAGTTAAACTGAAGATCCATATATTCACTGCCATCCGTACCGCACAATGTACACGTGCGTTTGCTCACTTTTCCTCAATACAAATTCAAAAGGCACAGTACTGTAGGGGCACAGATCTATATTAACACACAAACATCAGTGTAAAAGTCAACACGAACACTTGGTCGGCCAATGCACGACAGCTGCCATGCCATAAATCTCCCAACCGATTGCTTGCTTTTCACATGGACCACGCAGTAGGAATCGATTAACTAAAGTTTACTTGAAAAAGGCGAATCGATGAGGCGAGCCGACCAATTGGTTGGGGTAGAGGAGGGAGGGGGAGATGACTGTTTTTGGAGATGGCAGTGATTGACCTTGGTTGGTGAGTTGTGGTGGAGGGTCACAGGCCGAGACGCCTCTTCCGCTCTGTCGCCATGACAACCAGGTCACAACGGCTTCCCCCTGCATCAGCCATCCAAAGAAGCCTCCTTTATCGACCAGCCCCATTGCCAAGGTCAGACCAAGGCCAGGGCCCGACCAGGTTATTAGAAGGTCACGAGGGGTCGGCTTCATTGTCCTCCCACTCAGGCCACTCGCCGAATCATGTAGATGCCGAATGGTGCTTGGTAGTGGAATTGGTTCTCGCCCGCTTCACGGAGTAGCATTGCAATGGAATGCCAGCAATTGGGCTGCCCGCTCAGCTGGGCCACGGCCAGCCACGGCCAACTATATTAACTTTGTAATTTCTCTATGGTCTGGGATGAATGACAAGGAAAGTATCGCCGGAGCTGTGCCCTGATTGAATCCGGAGGTATTTGTTAACCTTGTGCTCTTTGTGTTCCATAGGTTATATCCTTCCCTTTAATATCCTGCAGGCCTTTGCAGACGGAAATATGGATACATAGCAAATCACAAGTAAAATCGGATAATGGAAATATGTGAGCCTTGTGATGTATAGGCGAAGGAACATATTTTGAAAGGGAAAAATGGGGGCGGGGGAATAAAGAGGAATCAATACAATTGGGCATCGTAGGTCCTAGAATAGTTAGAGGAATTTAGCGATACTTTAGGCCAAAAAAAGGAGTGTTTCAGGTTACATAGTCTGAAAATCTAGGTAGGGTTGGTCGGATTTTTTTAAACTTTGGCCTGAAAAGTAGCCAAGAATTGACTCGCAACTCAGCGACAACAGCGTCAACTCGTGAACTATCAAATTGACTCTGAAACAGCCCAAAAGTGACTGGAAATATAAACATTTTTTCCAAATTGGATAACAATTTCTAGTAGGGTCGATCCTCTTTTGCTAGGTAGGGTCAAAAATAGGGTTAGGTTACCTGAAACACACCTTTTGTTTTTGGCCTTATCAGAAGTAAATCTAAGTATCAGAAGCAGTAGAATATACTCTACTTTTACAGTATAGACATATTCATGTACATGGATACTGTTGGTTTACAGTATAAAAGAACATAGTTTCGGGTTTACCATTTACAGTGTGGAGAACCTATTCTATAACCAGCATGCATACCTACATGTACATGAAAAGCCTTTAACTGCGTGTGAACCATGATGAAGATGAACCAGAATGAAACAGCGCTTTTAATATGTGCTTTGCATGGTATTGATCCTGCTGTAGTGGTGTAGCATCTAATTATCCATCTAAGAATAATGAACATGAAGACATTGTATTGAGTATTCTAGCTTCCTCCTTCTGTGACTATATAAAATCAGGTATAAATTCACCTTTCAATGGAATAACAAGATTACCAATGTGTCCATGTAATATAAAGTCGTTAAGGCCTACATTTAGAAGACCATTTTAAACTCATATTACAACAGGTGTGTTTGCTGTTCTTTATCTATACATCAATGTACATGTATCTAAGAATACCTCAGCCTTTATCTGCCCATCATCAGTAAATGCTTCTCCTAACTGTAGTGCTTCCATTGCTCTTTCAGATGGACGCGTTAGTCGGGAGATAATAGTGGCGATATCCCCATCTGGAGGACGTAGAAGTGGCCTGAATGACGACAGGCGTACCTGTTCCCCTCTCCCTACACGGAAGCCATGCTAAAGGGCGCGGGAACGTGGCGGGTGGGCCAGGGGCTGGCTGCCTTCCTCCCCACCTGCCTCCTAGGTCTACTTCCCCTCCTTGTCCTGCTGAGTGGCCCGGATCCGGCCGTGGCTCTGCCGACTCGGTCCCCGCCAACGGAGCTGCCTCTTGGGCTGCGGGGTGGGGAGCCTGTGGCCCGGACAGAGGCCTATGTGCGCGGTGACCAGGGAGGGACACGGCCCCCGGAGACACAGGTGATTACCCAGCAGGTGCTGGAGGCAAGGGGAGAGCCACTGGAGCAGACATTACCGCAGGTCACCAGAGGATACACGGCGGCCGAGGCGGGAGACGCTGTGACAGTGGAAGGGCTCCCTGTGGTCGGTCAGAATAATACAGAGGCTGGAGGAGGAGATGAGGCCGGACCCCCGGGGAAGGACACGGGCGCCCCGCGGAACACGTCCGCCGCCAGAAAGAACGATAACGGACAGGACATTGTGGAGATGGAAGAGTCCATGGAAAAAATCAAATCCACCCTGAAACAGCTGGAGGTTGACATAGCGCGGAAAAGGAAGACGGACGAGGGGAAGGAGCTTAGCCCTGCCGCTGAGCTGCTCACAAATCTCACAGCTGTCAGACCAGACCACCAGGAGGGGTCGTCAGCCAAAGTTTGGCACAAGGGTGGCGGTCCAGCCGGCATGAGTTCCGGCAGCCACCAGATGGTCCCAGCCATCAAACCAGGGAGTGGGGATTATTCACAGAATATCACCGATAAGCAAATCAATACCACTGAGGAGATCGATGAAGCAGGAGCGGATGGAACCAACTCAAGCAGCTCAGAGGACGAATTGCTGGGCACTGAGGCGACAACACAGACGGTGTGGAAGTGGAACATCCAGAACGGCACCAATTACACAGAGCCCCTGGATGACCTCAGGGCTGCAGGGGTGCCTCTGGGAAAGGTCTGCATTCTGCTCAATGGAACGGTAGTAAAGGATATGGAGGAGTTGGACTGCAAGAGCCAAGCTGGCCTCCACTACAAGTATGTACCCTCGAGGCTGCGGAAGAACGGCACCAATGTAAATTCTACCGCTGCGTACACTAGCTCTCCCGAGGGGGGTGACATAGAGGAGGAGGAGGGCTTTGAGCCACAGGAGCAAGGCGCCAACTGGGAGGACGCACAATGGGAGCTTTACAATGGGAACCTGGAGAGGAATCCCACCTTGGGGGAGAGCAGCTCACTGGACAATAACACAGAGGGCACACAGCTCTTAGGGAGGAATCCTCTCCTCGGTGGGCAGCTGTTGAATATTTCAGAGACCTCGTCCAACCCTTTTGAGTCCCCACTGAATGGGACTGGGCCCCTCCACACGTCCCCTGGCATTTCACATGCAGACCAGGCGCCCAATGTCGTTCCAGGGCCAGAGGGTGGTAGGAAGCCCCTGAGAGAGGGGATCCAAATAGACCCACTTCTTACAGAGAATCACACCAACCAAACGAACAATACAGAGACCATGAGTCAAATCTTTTGGGCTGAGAATAAAGGGTCTGTGCTCAACAACAGCTCACGGTCAGGGAACGCGAGCAGCTCCCGAAATCAGACTGCCTCACCACAGCCGTCCATGGGGACTCAGCTCCACGGTGTGGCTAACTACTCACAGGCACCGGGAGGAATTCTCAGTGATGTCCACATCAATGGGAGCCAGCCACTGAAGGATGGGCGAAATTCCTCTCCATGGGAGCTGGTGAAGGAGAAGGCAGCGGGGGGTTCCACACCCGGCAACAGTAGTGGCCTGTCCTTCTTACCTCCCACAGGGGGCCAGCGGACAGAGAACGCCTCGGCCATAAAAGACGCAGGCAAGGAGCTTGCTGACAATAAACCTGACCGCATTGAGCCCAACCCAAAGTTTATGCGAGAACCAACACTAACCACTCGCAAACCTCACCCTGTCCATGTCTTCAGAAACCGTGAGTATAATTGGAAGCATCACCCTTCACAAAACCTCTGTATAGTTTGTACGATTGGTTTCATGTCTACAGTGCATATCTGAAAGTATACTCTCCTCTTGGATAACAATATAAGTATGTGTACCAATTAACTGCTCTTGTGGATGGGAAATGATAAATTTCAATATATTATGTCAGTTGTCAGGGAAATATATTCAGATGCAGTACACTAGAATAATAAAATTTGCAAGGAGTAGTAATCGAATCTATACAGTATCCACTGCCATATAAATCTTAGAGCCAAGACCTTACGGACAATACTCCTACAACACCTATGTAAATCTCAAATTCCTACAATGCTCACATAAACTGAGTACATAGCCCGTGCATGCATGCCAGTCTGAAATTGACTTTCTAGTTACCATGGCTTTTCATCAGGCCGTGCCATATTACACGACCCTACAGGCCAATAAATGTTCCCTCGCCACTCCTCCATGGGCCTGGTTTTAGTAGCCTGGCCTCTCCGATGGTATATTGGCCGGGTGGTCGATCAGCCGGGCCAACCCCTCACCCACATGTTCCCTCACCCCCTCCCTCCTCTCCACCTGACCCCCTCCCCGCCTCCTTCGTCTCCTGCTGATCATTACGAGCATGGACCGAAGGCCTGGCTAGTCATGGCCTCAGGCTTCCCCCACTTCACCCGCTGCCGTATCTGGTCTTTATTCCATATCATTACCAGGCAGAGTTGTCGGACTAAAGACCAAATTGCCGACCAAGATTCCTCCATGTCCGATTAGTTTAGGACTCCTTTGGTGCCCCGAGAGGAGATATAGCCGCTGATGAGGCATAGCCCAGGGATTTGGGATAGATCGATATGGTACATGTATAACTGAAGCCCTTGTATCCATGGGGGTACATGGACATCGTTAGACACCATGATAGCGTTGTTATGTAGGCTTATATATACAACTATTTGTGTTGAATATATAGTGAGATCAGAATAGACATAATCTCAGGTATCATACTTAAATCATGAACTGATATAGATATTGACATAATACACAACCTATCTAAAGAGTTCATTATGTAATTTCAGATGTTGACAAATGACAAAATAGATACATCCATGTACTTTTCAGGTAGGATGCCCCGAATAACTTTATTTGAAATTAGTTAGTTTATACGCTGAACCATGACACGGTACGACACAGACTCTATAGGGCAAGAGAATGCTTCACATTAGCATTGTAAATCTGAGGAGCATATAATGTTGTCCATGTTTATGTGCAACAATGATAGACTACCTCCGGAAATCCTCATGTTCCGGGCGTTGAAAAGCCTATAGGGCGTACCTAATCTGTCATTGTCCCTCATCAACAGAAACATAAATCTTGATGAATGACCTTCACTTTTCCTCTCATATCCGGCCATGCAACTGGAAGCAGCGGGAACAGGAAGTGTTGCCTTGTATCCTGTTTGAAGGGTGTATTGAGCGTTGGTCAGCTGGGCATCAGCGAAATGAAAAGATATTTTATGACAAAGAAATCAAGATTTCTTTTTAAATTGCCTCGCATAGTTATACTTGCCATTGTTTATACCACCTAAAACAAAAACTGTACATCAAAAGGCCTAGGTAATCCCAGATCAGATGAGCATACTTTAGATATACATGTATCTCACACTAGGAAAAACATGTTTCAAAGCTGTGCTGTTTTTCCTTGG
This sequence comes from Harmothoe impar, assembly GCA_947462335.1. Classification (NCBI taxonomy): domain Eukaryota; kingdom Metazoa; phylum Annelida; class Polychaeta; order Phyllodocida; family Polynoidae; genus Harmothoe; species Harmothoe impar. The sequence goes on along the minus strand of OX381704.1, from coordinate 75,706,255 downwards.
CAGCCAAGGGAATACTGCCTCACGGTAGCCTCATTCATAGAACCAAGCTCACTCTATCACGGCAGCACCGCGGACTCACATTCCTTTACCACGCTAGGAAGTAATAGGGTTGGGTGAAGGACCCAGGGTATGATACAATACAAAGTGAGTGCGGATCAGATGGTGTGTTTAGCACCATTTTAGGGGCGGCTCGGCAATGCTTTGATCCTGCCCCATCCCTGTTCGTGTTTAGGTGAGTCTTGCTATACATCTTGTGACTGCTGGTGCCCTTACCCCCCCCCCCCCCCCCACCTCACCATGCACTAGGGCTCAGGACGTCGGCGGTCTGCGGCCTCTGGGAGGCCCTCTAGCTGTGGGCGCCACTACCTTTCACGGCCGGAACAGGAACTGCGTCACTTCCTGCACATGCCGGCCGCACGTTGGTGCTGCCTCCTGGCGGGCTAAATGGGGCACGGATGTTTATAGATGTACTCCGTAGGTGGTCAATCGCTGGAAAGTTTATTCGGCGGTGGTAAAAATGAACAAATTTCTGTAGGGTACAAGACCTTTGCCGCGAGGAGGAGGTTAGTTGCCATTGTGAAAAGAAACATGTTGGACAGAAGAGCTATGTGGGGTTCTTTTGTAAAGATACCCTTGTGGCATTCATGGGAGGGCTCATTTAAGATAACCGAATTCCCCCACCAAAATTTTGAGAATATGAAATGGTCGACTGTTCGCTCTAGTAGGCTGGGCGGCGCAAGTATATCCATGCATCTCCCGGGAGACGCGTTGTCTACCCCTGCCGTATACCGCCGAGGATTGACTTTTCCATTGCTGTTTGGGATGGTGTCCGTCTCCAGGGGATTACCGCTGGGGAGGGCATCAATAGGGTACTGGAGGGAGGTCGGCGCCGGGAGGCCACGGTTCCGGCTCAGTCGGGATTGGGCGCCACCCACAGCATACCAATGTCCGTGGTAGACCCTACATGATGCCCCACGCCGCCCACCCAGCACCACATGATGCTATAACACAGGCTAAATGTAGCCCCAATCCAACCTCAGCTGTTGTACGTTGTATGTCAATGTGCAATGTGTCAATGTGTTATCATTATTATTATCGTCATTGATAATTGGGTTAACAATTAGTTTATTGTTAAATCCTTAAGTATTTCACTGATACATATATATATATATATATATATATATATATATATATGTATATATATATATATATATATATATATATATATATATATATATATATATATATATATATGTATGTATATATATATGTATGTATATATATATATATATATATATATATATATATATATATATATATATATATATGTATATATCGTCATTTCTTATGGCTGGCCGACAGGATAGGGGCTTGGTGTGGTTGTGTTAATCTGTCTAATGTGGGTGTTGGCTGACGGGCTCGAGTAGCTTGGCGCTGTATTAGCCGCGGGTTGGTGTCCTTGTGAGCCACGGGCAAGAGGGAATCTAATAACTTCCTGTGGGCACACAGCACTGCGGTGTGAGAGATTGGATGTCCCCGCTACTTAGCACATTAGTTCTATGCTGAAAAGCCGAGGCAAGGTGGGGCAATCCGATTGGAGATCCTCCTTGCTTCCTGTCACCAGCACACAGAAGCCGGGGGCTGATTAAGGCACAGATTAAAGACACACCGTAATCTGTCAGGACACACAAAATGCCAAGCAGGCAAATTGGGGTTTTCGGGATTTATTCCCATCCCACTCAGATGTCTGAGAGTATACTTATATAAACGATTGTTCCGAGGAGTGACAACTGTTACATTTGCCATCCGTTTACATTGGTGGGAGAAAATGGAGTCATCAATAGTTGATGCGTGGTCGCATCAGTAAGAGTCGCATCCAGGTTGCCGCGCTTTTTAATGGATACATGAGACGCTGCGCGGAGATTGACACGTCGCTGTATATGTCGTCTGCTGAGTGGAACCGTCATGTTGTTGCATGCCCCGGGAACAAGCCCCTGTCAGCTGCTTAATGGAATTCAATTCGGGAAAATCGGGTCACTTCAGCAGTAGACGTTCTAATGTATGCTAGCAACAACAGTCTGCCCACAATCGATTGTAACGGGGCGCACCAACAAGAACGGGTATTTACGGAATGGAAAAGCGAGGCCCCAGTAGGATTCATTCCCACGCCGCGTTTCCCTGTTGGCTAAGCAAGGTCTTTTCAACACTGTGTCTCTCTATTCCCCTTGCAAAGTCATTCACATCGTAGTCAACTTCCGACATTATCAACCTTTTAGTAGTCCTAGTCCAGCTGGCTTTGACAGCTATCTATAGGCACAGACTACAAACCAAATTCTGGCGTTCGCTAGACAAATTCTCTCACAGCAAACAGTGAGAGGCCCATACAAAACATTGCCCTCATCTGCAATCTTCGCCGAACTTGAGCACTACACGACAAAGCAAAAATATGTGCACTGAGAATTGTGAGGAGGATGTTATGGACAGTATTGCGAAGTGATACTTATGCAAAATGTTAAATGGCATGGTTTAAGCCCCAGCCACACTGGTCTTGGTGATTCATAAGCAATGTTATAATCTTGAAACAAAGAGTTGTATATATTAAACGATAGAAAAAATCTCATCTGAAGCAAGGACCAGGTATTTCATAGTCAAATCCCTAGTTCTTGGAGCCTTAGTGTACTACATGAATCTACTTTCCTTGGTTAATCTTTTGAGGAGTTCTCCATGAACATCTTAAGGTCCATCCTTATAACATAATGTCTAGGCTCCATTCGGGCGATTTTGTATGCGACGGTGCGACGTTAAACTAGAATGTATTCTAAAATATGCACTAGCGCTGTATTTGCAAAATGTGGTCGATGTTTATTTTGAAAAAAGATGAATAGCAATTACATGCGTTCAGATCATCAATTATCCTGAGGACATTGTCTCGTTATCTGCATCTCTGTAATCATGTATCTGCTTCCCCAGTCACATCCAGAGGCGCACATGAAGTTTCCTTGTCATTTGAGAACAAGTAAGGAGGATAGGCGTGGGTAAGGACAGTATGTGTGTGTGTGCGGCGGGGGGGGGGGGGGGGCAGGTGTCTCTCATTACATTCTCTCATTACTTACTTTTCATCGTGCATTCTGCTCACTGCACTCTTTTCTGGCATGTCGATATGGGCAATATGCCCAACGTTCAGAAATTCCATAAATTGCCATTGGCAGCGAACATGAACCATATCATGACACTCATTGCATGTCTGGAGCCCTGTCCAACCTATGGTAATCTATAGATGGCACATTCCATAACTCGCCATTGACCAGGACTGACGTGTTTAGTAAGGCTGGTCCGTCTTCGTGGGCTGGAGGCCAGCAGGGTGGAGCTGATTGGTGGGCGACGCACGGCCTGGAGCACTGGGACCCGAGCAGAACAGGTCAGACGAGCAACTCATCAATAACAATGAGGATAAATTGGGAAACGATCTTATCATCCCTCGATGGATGGCAGCATGATGGGGTGTATCACAGCCGTCTTGCAGACTGAGACAGCTGCGGTAAAAGAAAAAAAACTTAAAGAAGAGACAGGAAAGAAGCCGTTGTGAATGGAAATGAGAAGGATTGGGCTTATTCAGTGTGAGGACTTTTCCCCCTGAATGATTTTGAGCAAGGACATAAGCGAGGAAATTTAGTGCTCAGTTAATTTTGGGGATTAGGTTTTCATTTATTGGCTTTTCAGTCAGAGAAAAACAGCATGGGCACGATCGCAATAAGATTATCTCATGACGACTTTGGTTCCATAAATTAATGAGATTTAAAGAACGATTTTTAATGCTCTCTCCATCTGATCAAAGAAAATGACAAGATTTGAAATATTCTCGGTCCAGAATAATACTGTGTGTGACAGACGAGCTATGTGGGTGCCGGTGGGAAGAGGTGTGGCTGTGTTGTGGGGGACATGCTAGGAGTAGCTAACCTGACACTCATGACGGATGGCAGACCCGTTTTGGGAAATCCCACGGGGCCGGAGTGATGTTAGCGGATCCTATTGGGAGGGGAGACGGGGAGGCAGGGGATGGGTTGGGCAGGACCGACCTGATCAGCATCATCCCTGCTACAGTGCAGCTCCGGATGTGGTTGCTGGTATGACATGGCCATAAATCCACCCGAAACATGCAGAGTGGATCTTCAACTGCAGGCTGCAGAGGGGTTTCAAGCGACCTTGCGCCCTGGGCTGTTCTCTGGGCGACTTTTCGACCTGGTGCAATGATTTAAGCGACCTGGCGCCTTTTGGCAGTTATGGACAAAATTGAGTACATCGCCTAAAAAGTGACCTTGTGCATTAGGGGCCTTAGTTTAAGCGACTCTCCAATCTATGGGGGAGGGGGGGGGGCTCTGAAGGATGGTTTTAGGCCTGAGCTCAGAGGCTTGATTGACCAGTGCGGTTGGTGTGGGTGGAGTGAATGGATGATTTCATCCTGTCATGTTTTTTGCTGGTAGCCGACACGTCCCAGGATAGGAACGATGTACATTAGGGACAATAACTGGTTCACATCATCTTCCTGTAATGCTTGGTGCAGTGGCAATGGTGATTTATGGAACAGTGATATTACTGGTTGTCTTAGTGGTGCTAAGTGCTAGGTAGTAGTAATGGCCTGAGGTCCACGGTTGAAGTAGAAGCTGGGGAAAAGCCACTACGTACCCCTTAAAGTCCTCATGAATGCAGATTGAGTTAGCACAGAATTACAAAGAACCGGCAATCAGGTTAGCAGTGCGCAGGGTGGCTATGGAATTCCCGCCCATCGGACAGAACTTCCTGTGCGGCTGCGCAGTAACCAAATCTGTGGGCAGACGACAATTGGCTGATTTGGGCCGAGTCCGCAGCCTTTTATTTCTAAGCGGGTTGTGTTTGGCGGTACCCAGCGTTCACCTCGGCCCCTCACTCTCCCCCCACCGCCTCCGGGCTGCCAGGAACACCACCCTCCACTACCAACCAGGCTCTGCAATCAGTCTGCAGAAGGTGTCTTGTCTTGTCAGTTGAGGCTCGGTCCCAGACCCATTTTTAGTCTTGGAATCTCCAGTTTTTCCTGCCACATCCACACTCATTAAGTAGTATTTGAAGTGCCGAGTCTCGCCGTCTGAATCCTCTGCAATGTTCAGTGTCAGACTCAATTAAGACCCAAAACCCACTCTTCTCATTCTTCACACCAACCATTCTGATGAAAAATCAGGTCGACTGTGAAATGGTAGCTCGGCCAAGACTATCGAAGAAAGACCAAAGCTACATTGCAAGTCGTGAGATTCCCAGAATGAAGCCCTTTAAGACATGACACAGAAATCACTACCCGAGAGAGAACTGTCACCAAATGATTATCATGACATCTGAGGAGTCCCAAAGGTTTCGGACGACCGACTGGCACCCAAATCTGAAAAACGAAGAAACTCTCATTTGATGATGGAGGCACATTGAATAATTGAGCACGATTCGGAGCTTGATTTCATCTGCTCTGCAGCATAAAGCTAGAAGCATGTCGTTATAAATTCCACCAAATCCCCATAACGTGTGTGTAGATTTGTCATTTGTCGCGACAACAATGTAAACACATCTCATTAGCAGTGATCAATGGGTCTAACGCCAACAAATTACTGCAGCTGCAGCCTATGTATTACCAATTTCATTGGCTATAATCCAGACAACCTGCCACTGACGTTACAAGTCATGGTTCAACAAGTAATACTTTTTTCCATCCATTGTTTCTATTAGATACATTGTGGGAATATCAAATGATAATAACTCATAATAAACAATGAAACAGCGAAAGCAAAACCATCTTTGTAAGATTTAAAAAGGTGATTAATGCGCCAGGGCATTGTTCAGGCATCATCACGCTTATAGAGGTACAATTAATGCACACAGATTATTCTTAATGTATTACCTTTGTTTCACGGAAGTCCGTAAAATGTTGGGCCCCTCACTTTCTCACTGCACTTTCCTGCTCTTCCTTAATACTGTACTATTAATGGCTTCACGGTAAGTTCTCTGCGATGAGGGTCATAAGGGACTTGTAAATGTACTAGATGATATGCAAAGGAGTGATGGAGCATATAGAACATTAAAATGTCACGGAAACATAGCAGGGCTCAACAAATCGTTCAGCATGTGTGTGTCCGATGGGCACAGACACAAAAGTATGTTGTGTCCGGTCGCTGAAATCCGTGCCCGACCGAACCATGAAAATTTGGAGATATTTCTCTTTAATTAGGATGATATATTTTAAGATCTTGTATGGAGATATTGACCTCGATATTAAGAATCCTGATACTACAAGCTTTCCAACTATGTATAACACTTCATTATTTGTCTGGTGGTTTTTGCTCATGGAAATATGGTCCAAAATTTGCTCAGTTTCACTTGTGTCCACTGGGCACAACTGTCAAATATTTCTGTGTCCAGTGTAATTTTTCTGTGTCACGGACACTGGACACAGCGATTTGTCGAGCCCTGCATAGCCTCCATAAGCTAACCTTTTTATAAAGACCTACATGCAGACAGTGTACATACAACGCGAAACGCGATGCTTTTAAATGATTATACACAGAGGCGCACTGTGGGATGTGTGAAGTGTATGGAAAATGGAATTTGTATACGGCCGCGGGATACAACATTCACACGAATTCTGCGCCAGAGCTGTCCTTCTACACCGCTTGGATGTACGTACAGTTCTGCTCAGAAACACTACTAGAAGGAGAAAAAGCACGTGTAAAACATGGGCTCTATTCAACCCTAAGCTCACAGCTTAGGAGCTGTGGGAGTAAATAGAAGCTAATGCTGAATCGGTGTTTTAGACCCTAGAGGACCTATTGCACACCCGGACAGTCTGCCCAACTGTATACCGTTGTTGCCCAGAACTCTCAAATCAAATGGAAACATAGGTATGATGGTATATACACCACTGCTTCCAGGTCTGACAGTACTTTACACTAACAGATTTACCGAAACCCGGCAATACTAAGGAGCACACAGACATGAAAGCTTAAAATTACTTACACACACACATGTTATTTATTATAGCAGTGTTCCCACCGCTCTATAAATGGGACAAAGTCTCTGCATACAAACACCGTAGTATCAGAGGAATGTCTTCTTTCATTAAAGTACATCCAGACAGCGTTACACAGATGGTCCTCTGCTCCTTTGGCGTTCTTCCCTCGATCCTCCCCATTCCCATCACGTGACCTAAGTTATTTTCATTGTGATCCGCTTTTCCACTGATGCCGTGTAAGGACCTGTGTTGGTGATGATGTCTAGAGGAGGATTCAGGTGGGGATGGCGGCTGAGGGCGGTTTGAGGACGTCATTAGATCGCCGGTAGAGGGCAGGGCGAGCGGGTCCCGTAGGCGAGTGGTCATTATTTATTTGCGGCACTCCGAGGAGGAAGCCATTTCTTATTTGGAGGCTTCTTAATCGGGACGTTCGTGCAAAAGCTGTGTTTGAAAGGGTTCTGAAGGTGTAGAAGTCGGGAAAGGAGTGGCCTCGTTCTATTGATTATATATGGCATGGTCAGGTGAGCCCTTACACATTGCATAGGTCATTGAAATAATAAAAGGATAGGTGGAGGAAGAGAAAAGATGGAGATGCAAAAAGGGGGAGCGAGATAGGGGAGATAGAGAGGGAGAAAAAGGGAGAGAGAGAGAGAGAGAGAGAGAGAGAGAGAAGGGGAGAGAGAGAGAGAGAGAGAGAGGGGGTATGGAGGGAGACTGAGCTAAAGCTAGTCGACAGGCAGAGTAGGTGGGAAGGAAATAGACTGGATGAATGAGGGTAGTTTACAAACAAATGGGCACTTTGCCTATAGTGTGATGGTCCGAGAAACATGTGCTCACAAAAGGTGATGGTGACAAGTGGAGGCAGACGTAGTGATAGATGGCAAGGAGAGCCAACCAGACAGAAGGCATAGAGTTAGTCGGTGGTCGGGGACTAAAATAAGAAGCTTGTATCAGGGGCAGGAGGTAAGGACAGGGGACTGTCTTCAAGATAGCCTGAGTCAGGTGACAAGATGATGGCTGATGTGTAGTTTGTGCCAGGAGTGGGTTGTTTCTACCTTCCTTTGAAGGCGTAGAGCTCATACTTATTAATCAATATTAGGCTATTAGTGACATCACATAAAGAACCCTGATATAAGATAGGTGACCATATCATGTGATTAGAGAAAATGTATCGCACACATCACGCACAGCATAAGGACCATCCTTAATAAAAAAAAAAAAACGACTCTCTGACCATCTGTTGACATTTCCTATAGCGTGTCTGTACACTGTCAGCGCACACATATCCCACGCCCTCAAAGCTGACATGCTGACAGAGGGAACCTACAGTACCTGTTGGATAATTCATCCCTAACCTAATGCTACCGGTACTCTATAATGTGGCATACAAATCATTATACGGTCTGATGAGGGCCTTATTTAGGCAACCTTAATTCAGGTTTAGGACAATGAATGTCTATTTGAACGTTCAGTATACACATCTGGATATGCTTGATATGGGGAGATCCAATGCCTTGTGGACTACTCCATCAGATGGACCACACACACCCTCTCAGTTAGCGACACAATATGTGTCAAGATACTAGTCACATGAGTGAGCAGCTGCAAGACACACGAGCAGCTCTAATGGTAGAAGAGCCCTGCAGCAGGAAAGATATCCGTACTTTACATCATACTATAGTGCGCGCTCCCTGCCTCCACTATTATACCTAGTCTAATCCACTTTTATAGAAGACGCCCCTTCGTCTAGAAAGCCTTCTTGAGTTTCTCTAACGAATTAACGGCGGGCTCCTCCTGCATCAAGAAACCACCTGTCACTGCACCTCCCCCATCTGTACTTGTCTCCTGTAGTATAGTCACACAACACACCCTTCCCATGGAGCACTGCCACTTTGGTTAATTTAAGGCGACCACAGGATTATTGAAGAGAAGCCAGCGGGTTAGTTTCCTAATCATAACACCCACGGAATGCCTCCACTGACTGTTGTGGGGGACCATAAAGGCAGGCCCCATGGGCTAATTATCATAGATATCACATTGTAGGGAGATGGGGCCTAAACCCTGTCTCATCAGTGTTCTTTATCAGGTAATGTATCAAGCCGGGGGAGAGTCTGTCGGAGCTAGTGTCAGGATCCATAAGCTACAGCTTCCGGGTAATGCACCTTGTATAATGTCACCGACACTATAAGGCTGAGGTTGTAAACATGCAATCTTTACGTGTTGCTATATGGCATACCCTGAGTACCGATATGTATAGTAAACCCTACACAGCCAAGGGTTGCATGGTGATGATCCGCACTTTAGTGTGCTTCAACAGACATTTTGGTGGCTATCCTGGGAGATATGTGCTTCGAAAGTCTATAAAATGTGACGTTCGATAGATAAAACCCTTTCCAAATTGCCAACATTATCGGATCAGCAAAGAATAAGGCTGCTGTTTATATGTCAGAGGAAGTATCTGTTATACCAACCATGGTTTAATCCCACCCTAACACTCTATAATAACGTTGCAAAATCATCCACAGCCAGTAGCTATGCAGTAGATTTTGATTAGCTTTCAAATAAAGGTTATCAATTTACATTAAAAGGAGAAGAGCGGTGGCAATCCCTGAGGCCTTGAATAGACCAGCCAAGGCGAATTCATTGTGAGTAAATTAGCCATGACCTGGTGGCTTGACGAGGGAATTATGCTGATGACTGGCTCCCTGTTACGAGCCAGACGGGACGACACCGTGATAACATTGTATTTATGTTGCATCGTGATGGCTTTTAGACGCCACATAAATATCTTGCTACTGGTGGGTTAAGATGGTAAAAGGGCAGGCGCCATGTCCAAAGTTCATCCTTCGTCTTGGCCATCTAACACCTTCTCTGCCCTTTATGGCCACTGGAGATAGGCTAGAGTGTCACCCCTTGTCTCGGCCCGTGTATCATGTGTGACCTCGTGAGTTGGTTTACTGGCAACTTCCAGCTCTCTAGTTCAGTGTAAATGTCGTATGCCCTGACCAATGTTTGCCCGTTTGTTCATTGAGGACCACACCTTGCAGATTAAAAAAAAAAGTAATAAAATAGTGTGGCGATTCAGGAACATGCAAAACAGATGGATGGATAGGCTATGTGATTCAAGAATCACTACATTTACAGATTAACGCAGCTATCACAGGACGGCTCAGTGTGGGGATACTAGATAGCATTAAATAATTTAATCTTTATACTAACACATTATTTTTTAGTTTCTCTATACTTGAGCTCTCTTTTTGCTTTAAATATACAGAATTCAAAGGCCTTTTTGATCGCGGTAGTGGCGGGGGGGGGGGGATAGGGGTGATGAGGATGATAAAATGAGATTTCATAAACACACTTGTTGCTTTCTTTGAATATTTGGTACAATTAGATATTTCATCAATGAGAAATACACCCTAAGGACCTATATCCTCAAGCCAAAACAGTTTTAACCTTAACAATTAGGACATACACAAAATTCTTTTTCTCTAGGACCTAACGGAAAGGAAAACACCCAACTTGAAGGCGCACTGAACCCACGACGTCATTTGCGTACAAAACTCGGCAGGGTTAGGTCCTGGGTTGAGTGCGCCTTTAAACTTTAGTTGTTTTATTACAACGTTCAGTCCTATTCCATAAATCCTCTTTGTAAACTAGAGACCGGTTAATGTAGAAAAATGAGCTTCTATAATCAATTAATGAAAATAAGATCTTGTAGGATGTTGTCTAGCTATGGGACTGCAGTTCGGCACATTTTAAAGACGGCATGAGAGAGACCGAAATTGCTGACCCATCAAGCCTTGTCCAGACCAAGCCGCATAACCATTAGGCCTCCTACATGACAGAGCCAATCAGCAATGGGAGGGGCGGGAAGATGGATGGATAGGGCATGATTTAGACGGCGCGGAGTGGGAGGAGAAATTAGGGATGACTGATGATAGTCCCAGTTACTATAGTGGATGCCCTTCTGAGATTCGATGCGTTAGCTCACAAGAAACGTTGCTACGCCTGCATGATGGGATGGCGTACGGGGGGTATGACTTGGGGACGTCACGGTCGTCACGCAGACGTCGTGACCCCCACCGCTAGGCGGCGTGACCTGTCATTAGCATGGGTCGCTGGTCCTTCACCTGTCTGACGGCGGCATCTCGCCCTTCCCGAGAGAGCGCGAGACGCTGTAGCCGCAAGTGTTCGCTTCTTATTGGCGCAGACAGCCGCCGAGACGACGATATTACGATGCGCACAGGAGACCGATTTCTTCAGCGCCAAGAACCCGCTTGTCAGCCAAGGGCGCTACGTGTGAGCCCCCAAGGAAGGGTGGCGTTGATTGGTCAGGGAGGCAGCGGACTACTACGGGGATGGGCATCCATTGTAGCCATCAGGGTTTACAAGGAGAGTGACCTAGATCCACAGCTTGTTCCTAGGGGCACAGGGGGTTGGGAGAAAGGGGGAGAAACTTACTAGATCCTGCCTGTCGATACTGGACTTACAGTATGGGTCCAAGCATCTCAGCACTCGCCTGCAGCTCGATCGACAACGCTTTACTGATTTAATGAAAACAAATGGCGGGTCTTGCCTCGTGCGTGCATACAGCGTCTGCTAGGTATCCGGGATCGGGGACTTGGCAGATCGCTCCTCATTGGCCACAGGGGTTAAAGTTACATGCTCTATGCTTTGCCAGAACGGTATAGGTCCCTATCCTATATCTGTTGAAATAGAAGCCATGGCCAATAGTGTTGACCCACCTGATATGTGGAGTCAGAGGCCGCGCTGTAGCATGAGGGTTGGGTTAGAGGCACTCAGAATATCCTACTGTGAGCAGCTGTGAGCAGTCCATGCACGATTTAGGCTCTCCGATATGCTAACCTATACCCCACAAGGCAGCCTGGCTACATGCAGACCTGTCTATATCCCAAGCTTAGATACACAGACCATAACGCCCCCAGGCCATACAGTGCTATGTACCGGGGCAGAACGTATCCTACTTATCATGCTCCTGAATAGAAAGGTCGATGGCGGATCGGTCTTTTCTTAGGGATGGGACCGGAAGGTGGGTCAGGGTGCCCTTAAAGCAGCTAGAGGACTAGTCTAATGCAGGTGAAGGGACCTTTCATTCCGTTGGCATATAATAATTTCATAGATGATAAAGAATGCACAGCCATAGCCTCTTTCTCAGTAGAGGGTATCTATATAAAAGCCCTCCAACACTCCACCATGAAAGACCCTTCCTCATATGAATAAGAAGCAAAGGTGCCATTAGGCGCCCTACTCCCACTGTTCCTCTACCCTGAAGGCCTTGGCTATAAGCCCTTAAGGTCACCGTGGCAAGATGAAAAGAAGTTCCAGCCTGAAAACGTCTCATGTAACGACATTATCAAGTGTCGGTTGTTCTGACCTTTTTGCTCACGTTTCACATGGGTTTCATTTTGTTCATTTTGTTTCATTTTGTTCACTTTGATCTTGTATCCATTACAAAGGTAGGTTTCGTAAACCTAAAACCCGATTATCATAAGCTTGTGCGAATTTTACACAGGTTAACCCTCTCGTTTGAAAATAGATGGTATACAAGCAGATATTCTTTTGACAGTTTTACACATGCTGAGAAAAGTGGGATGACAATATAGTTGTGAAACATAGAAACTGTTGTAGCTGTTAATTGAAGTTGCAAGTATGGCATGTTTAATTAGTAGTTATCTGTAGTACATTAGGAAAATAATTGCACCAAACAGAACTCAATTTGAGGACTTTCTAGTTATCAATATTACTTCATTAGGGACCGGGCCAGAGCCTACGCTATTGGACTGATTAAATCCGTCAGGGACATTTTAATCAGACTAATAGTATCAAAAGAAGCAGCACGTGTATCTATAATCAACTTTACTTTATACATATATAATCTACAACATAGGCTCCCATAAATTAATACTCTAACACCGGTATTTAACATGTTTATGATAGAAATACTGTCCATGTAATTAGCCTAGAAGGTATCTATTCCACTTCTGAAGATGTGCATAGCCTAGGGTTACCACAGTATCATACACCAAATGTCTTATGCATAAGCTGACGTCGGGATTACGCGGCTTGATCCGTAAAGCTCATAAAAAAAGCTCACTGATTTAGAGGCAATTCCAAAGTAGCCTTCAATTCAGAGAAGCTCATTAAAACGTGGACGCTCCATGAAAAAGTGACAAAAAAGGGATAGGAAGCTTAATTGGCAACGTGCAAAAGGCATATGGCAGAGCTGAGAAGTTATTGATGTGATGGGGGATGCTGCCGCACTGCGCAATCAAATAACGATGCTGTGGCCCTAGGGATAAGGTGGTTTTAATCAAGGGTATTGAACATAGGGGCTAAGTGATAGCTTAGGACATGCAATGCCCGTGGTACCTGTGTATATGGCCCCTGTAATGATCCACAGGAAACAACTACCGTGGAAACAGTTGAGTGAAAAACGTCACACCTTTGAACAGTGCATACCCTGAAATGTGAGTGTAAGTAGTATAGGCACATGTGGCATTGTAGCAGGTCGGCCACGGAAATAAGACCCTTGTTTACAATGCTATAAGTCCGTTTTGTTCTTCTAACCAAGGCTTTGCGATAGAACATATTACAGAAGAACACTGCTGATGGTGTTATCTAATCCACTCCTGATCTTCTTTACTAAAGCAAATTCAACCAGAACCCATTACGCTTACGAGGGCGTTAGATGATGCACAGATGCAGTATACATCAAATTAAATTCTATTAGCCACACTATTTCTGAAAGCAATATTTTGAGACTATGGGGAAAAGTGGAAAACCGACTCAGAGTACTGTAGGTTATATGAGCTGCATGTCTACGTTGTGGGTACATTGTTTTACTGGGCCTTTCATTGTACAGGTTGTTAGAGATCTGTGCAGAAAGTCTACACGATATACGAGTTCCAATTTTGGGAAAGGAAAGGTTAATGTATCTGACAGTTGAATATTTGTCTAAATATTTCAGGTCTCTATAGAGAAATATTAAACCATGATAGGCAGGCCCAAATTATACTACATGTATATGAAAGAAATGTCTTATGTCATGTATAATCCGTTAGGCAGTGGAACAGGTTTTTATCTATTCTCATATAGTAGCTCTCTATCATCATTCTGATGGAACGTTAACTGCTAATTCCCCAAGGCCCACATATAATTATCGTTTTTAAATGTGGTACAGATTCATAGTAACACAGTCATCCCATGAAATAGAGGTGTCCCCAAGTAGTGTGGAATGTCTAATGCATGGACCATTAAGAGCTAGAAACTATAGGACACCATACGACTACTTAGTTGTTGGTATTTGCCCAATTGCAAGATTCATGCTGGGAGTTCGAACACATGGTAACTCAAAAAAGGATCACCATTGATTGAGAAACTACCACGCATAACGCCAGCCAAATAGGCATTCACATGAGACAACCCCTTTTACAAACGCATATATCCCTGCAATATAGCACTTGTTCCCATCCAATCAGCATCTACCCCATAATAGGCCTACCACCACTCACCCACACTTACAACGCACGTGCGTGCCCGTATACTGTTTACACGTTAAAAAGATAAGGATTCAGCCCATTACAATCACTGCCATTAGCGTGCAGACACACATCGAGGCAGTTAAAGGTTCGGTTGCTAGTGTATTGCTAGGCCGACTCAGTAGTCCAACAGGAAGGACCTAGACGGGGAGGTCCATTCCGTCCCAATTATGAAGCCATCCCGGGGTCGGCGTTAGTTCTGGGAGGATGTGCTGGAGAAGCAGCTGGCAGTCACTTTAAGGCCTCCTCCAGCCTGCAGTGGATTTAGCGTTGGGCCAGAGAATCTGATCACAATGCGCGTTAAAGCTCTTTGGCTTCCACCAGCTTCGCCCAGTTTCAAAGAGGATTGCGTCCGCTGGGGGGAAATTGACTCGGCACTATCGAGGGTTGTAGCAGTATGAGGTGTGCGGTAAAGAGCTTGCTGAGGAGGGAGATTGGAAAAGGGAACGCAGGGATGTCCTGGTGGGGTTTGCACCCTTATACCACCCTGTGAAGTTTAACCCATCACTCTCAGGCGTCTTAGTAGATTATAGACAAGAAAAGAGGAACAGCTTTTTCCCAAATGATCAATATTCTTGCCATACTGATACGCTAAGAGTATGGCATTTCCTGTGATACAAAAATGTCCTGTCATTTTAAAAGACGTCTCATCTAAGATGCACTATCTCCCGCAGAATGGTTAATCACATGCCAATCATTTAGAATCCCACCAGCCCCAAGGCTGCTTATTACAAAATGGTATCATATCGGGGTACTTTTCCTCATGACACTGACACTCTATACAGTATGAGCCCAACACTTCCAATGGCAGAGGGAATGTATTTCTTTCCAAACACACAATCTCGCAGCCCACTATTCCTGACACCTGAGACAAACTATGTTTTCTGCTATTACCGTGTGACTTGTCTCTCTGGGCAGACCATCGTGAAGGCAGCCTCTCTCCACCTCCCGCCCCTGATCTAAGCCTCCTCTTTTTGTCTCGGACCACCCCACTGGGCTCACTGGCTCCTGTCTGGTTGGCTCTCCTGCCTTCTCATTTGTCACTGGTCCTGCTCCCACTTCTGACCATCACCTTTTGTGAACACGTGTTTCTCTGGCCGTCCCCACATAGACAAAGTGCTCATCTGTTTACAAACTACCCTCATCCATCTGATTTGCTTCTTTCCAACCTACCGGTACTCCTTCTAATCTACTCGGTCTTTCTACCATGCTTGTTTAACCCAAATATACCTAAGGAGGGAACTAATGCTCTTTTACATATCTGCATAATTATATAGCTACATATATAGCTCTCGCCCTACATCCAACCCTCCATCCATCCCTCCCTCCCTCCATGCCTTCCCTCTCCCTTCTTTCTCTCCCTCTTCATCCCCTCCCTCCCTCCCTCCCTCCCTCCCTCCCTCCCCCCCTCCCTCCCTCCCTCCCTCCCTATTTCATCTTTAAATAGATATTATAGCAGGCCCCACATGACGCATCCCTGACTCCTATATAGGCCCTTTAAGGATTTTACTTGAACAGATCAGCTTCGGATCGAGGTTTCTGTATTCGTCAAGAAATATCCAGGCTCCAATTTTAAGATCCCTCTCTCACAATCTTCCTTGTTTGATACTTGCCCTTTGAGCCTTCTGCATATCACAAAGAACCATGATGGCACTCTCCACTTCTTTTACTCCTTCAGCTCCCCCGTCTGGCTTCCTCCAGTGGGTCCACTTTACCAAGAGAGACGGGACGCATTAGGCGCGTCTCCTTCCCCTTACTCAGGTATCAGGGGACGCTAGAGGTCATAGCAGGAAACACAGACAAAGCCTACTGAATTATTCAGCATACTCATCAGCATAACGCTGAATAATGCCACCTCTATATAAGCACACATAGGAGGAATTATTCCAATGATTATTGTGCAATTTATTTCCACTCCTTTAGCATAATCACCTCAGTATGCTCGGCAGCAATTATGCTCTATTTCGTGATTAATAGGACGTATTAGCCCCCACTACTCCCCGCTTCCCGGTTTATAGCATTGGATGGGCCCATAATCTGTGGAGACTGTGAGAGCCGATTAGCAAAGTGTGCGCCACCTACATTGGACTGCCACGCTGATAAAATTCTCCATGGGCCTTCGTAAATTATGAAGCAGACATTATTCATGTCAGAAGTATCTCATAAGCAAAGCGTAGTGTCCTTGTTGTTACGGGTTTAGGACCACAGGCTTGTTCTTTACTGACACGTTAATATACAACAGGGCGCCATTGGAGCAGGGTCTGAGAATCTGGCAAATGACTCCCCCCTATGAAAAGCTAACAGATGAAATGATTCATGCAGGAAGTACAGAGGAGTGAAACCTCAAACCACCTGCGCACCTAACCATTCACTCATGTGCCATATATATAGCACAGACAGAGGAGAGAAACAGTCAAAAGGAGTCCTGACCGCCTCCAGAATAAATACCTTTTCTGACTCTCCTATTGGAGTTATATGTGACTCCATTAGATGAGCTCTGGCTCACCGTGCAGGGAGTCAACTGGCTCAGCAATCAGTCACCTTGCTCACATAAGGGAGTCACAAAACTGACTGACTCACCTAAGGGAATCACATAACTCAATGAGAGCCAGAAAAGAGAGTCATTCTGGAGAAAGCCAGAACTCCCTATTGACTTTCTTTTCCCTGTGCATCCTTAACACATATATACACCGACGTGGTGAGCACTTCCGGCTCTATTTCATACTGGAGCAAATTACTTGTGGAATGAGGCCTATTTTCCCTCTACCCCCTCTATACGTATAGAGGCTGGATTTGATAATTAAGTGTCTCGGCGCTGGTGTGTCTCGGCAGCATGTCGCCTGTGGGGTGGTGAGCAGCTCAAGGCACTAATCAGCAGGACATATGCTGTCAGCAGCGACTCACACTCCAGTCTGAGTGACTCCCAATGTGTGGCCACCAATCGCCACCTTCACAGCTAGCTGGGATTGGGCAGGGCACAAGGTGGCAGCTACCAGTCAGCTCTATAAGGACATCGTGCGTGGGGAGACTGTGGGTGCAACTAGACTGAGTTAGTTTCTGTCCTCCGTTGTTTATTTTGAAGAACTTCCGGATGTGAGATGACTTCTGTTTGAATAGACCGTTTTTCTTACTTGTTAGTATAGTAGAACTTCCGAATGGAAGTGAATATAGGGCGTGTGTTTATCTGAAGCAGGTACAGTGCTTGCTCTGAATTACCTTATTTCTCCTCTGTTTGTTTGCTGTCGTAATGAGTAAAACGAATTATGCAGACTGAACCGTTTTTTCCTGATAAATAGCTGTGTCCCTCATGCTTTCTATCGCCCTTATTTTGAATATGGCCCCCAAGGGGATAGTAGAGAACGAAGGAAGAGAAAACATATCAGGAGCCAAAGGTTCTTGATGACAGTGAACAGGGTAGCGAGGAAGTTCTCCCACTGTAGACACCTACAGTGACTTGTGTCTGAATACATTGTGTTCGTTTATATACGGTGGGATTAGGGTAAACCGCCCCTGAGTGGCCCCCCTGCATGACAAGTACCTATAGTGGCCCATCTATACCTCTATACATCAGTCTTTATGGTTATATATCCCAACTTTATTAATACAGGTATGAAAGAAGAGACAATTATGTACCAATATCACAGTTTATATTTTCCATAGAGTGGCCACAGTGTTTTCTACAGAGTGCCAAACATGACATGTCTGTGTGACATGTAACCCTCTTTTCATTGATAGCTTTCAAGAAAAAGACTTTGTATACCTCAACAGTGTGCCTATAGTTTTCCAGTAAGATCCAAACTTTTACCTCATTTTCCACACATATTACCTTTACATTGACATGCCATCTTCATTCGGTGAAAATCCTGTATTAATTAGGTAGCTTTTGCTAATTGATTGTCACCAGTACAGGAGTACCTAAAGTGGCCCAGAGACTCAACCATGAGTGGCCCGCCAACAGTATAGGCTATGCTGGGCTATGCTAGGTGTAGGGTGAAATCTATTTGAGGATTGAATACAAAATAAATGGATTGCCCCCTAGAACCCAATAAACAAAATATGTTATATGATGTGGGAAAAACGTTTTTTTCATTATTTTGACTATAAATTAACATAGAAATCAACCTGATTTCTGGTCAGAGAAAAACTGCTCCATTGAGTATCGAACCCAGGATCTTCCATATGCCAGGCTAATGCTGTACCCCTACTCTATTCTGGATATGGTGTTAGAACTGCTGAAAGCTATACTTGTATGACATTGAGACTGAGTATGTACCTTGGGAATTCAGATCCAGGCCTTCTGTAATAAGGGACCTTATGTCTATGTTTCATGACCTATGTCAGGATTGCTAAAGGTCCCTATTTGGATAGGTTATACCTTATAGCCACAGCTTCGGGCTGAGTGAACAAAAAGTGGGGGCACTTCTACACTCACCACACTTGTCCGGCCTCCGTGGCTACATAGGCAAGGCTTAGAACTTTAGTGTGAGAGGTCCCTGGTTCCAGTCTCCCCACAGTTGAGACCTTTAGCAACCATGATGTAGCTCATTAAATGTAGACATCATGAACACAAATGTTTTTTGGTGAACCATATAAGAACATAAAATAATGTTATACATAGAAAAGTTCCTGAATATTAATTCTTTTTTGTTCAGTGGTACACTATGCCCCCAGAAGCAGAAATGGGCATAATAATGCCTAGAGGTTAACAGAACAGAAGGCAGCCCCAAAGAAGGCGAGATAGGAGAGTAGGCTTAAAGCATATTCATAGGCTTGCTATTGGAACTAACAATGTGCATGAGGCTATATTTCATTATATTCTAATGGGACATAACATTGTAACCATATTTACCAAGTAACAGATGCATAAACAGTGTTTTATCGGAGTGGGCCACTCAAGGTACAAGGTGGGCCAGTCATGGTACCAATTCAATGTCCAAAGGGTACCTTACTTTAATCAGCATTTTCACAATATATTACGTAGAAATCAATATTTTTGACTTGTCTATAGCATTCCAAACAGTGTCTCAATGAAAAGTGCTCCATACTTCATGAGGATTGGATCACTCTTTCTACATGTAATCTTGTATCAAAGTCAGTCTTGTGGGTTTCAGCTGCTCAACAGGGCCACATATGGGCGGTTTACCCTACGTGGACTGTGGCAGAGGAGATGCAGGCCGTACAACTCAGAATGTCTGACTGGAACTTGTTGGTAGCTGGAGTAGTTTGTGAAGAGGGCTTGCAGAGATTGGCAGAAGGGCGGACCCACACATAGGATTCCATATGCTCACTCATGCTCAGATATGCTCACGCGTGCCCCCCTACTACAGCCGCTAGAGCCAGCAATATATGTCCTGGCTTTGGAGAGATAGCGAGGTCATTGATTGCAGGATTCAGTATTCGGGATGGGATATGGTGGGTGCTGACAAGGCAGATTGGTGGGTGGGATGTACAGCAACGGCTATATATATATATTGTTAATGCAGTTGATATTTTAGAAATAAGTCTATTTATTTGACTTCAAGTAATTTGTGCTGTACCCCAATGATAAAATCATCTACACTAAAGAAAATGCTCTATACTAATATGTGGCTTCGAATCACTGTGTAAATGCAGAATGCAATGTCTCACGGAACCAACAAGACCCTCTACTAGCTGGGTGTTCTACATCAATAATGCCAAAAAAACCTGTCCCTTTATACTTGAGATCTAACACACATGCCTCCAACTGTTTGCTTAGGAAGGAAATTATAGCGGTCGAGAAAAACACATCTAGGACCTGGAGGCATCTGAGAGATAGCCTTGTATGTTGCCTGTGACGGCAGAGGGACACTGTGCATTCATCTCCCTCCATTTCCGGAACAGCGGGGCGCTGGTTATATTCATATTTAAATATGGCTTTCCATTACGAATGCACAGTGAATAATCTCATTTCTCTGACAATCAAATTATGGCCTTGCCTAACAACACTAACTTCTAATGAATTAGAAGTCTGGTGTCTGTAATTACATTGTGCCTCATATTTCAAACGAAGCGAGCGAAGAGAATTAAATCACGAGTTTAGTTCACACTTTAAGACAATAACACTAGTCCTGGTACCCCTCAACACTGCGGTTTACCCATTGAGGTTCCCTCAGTATATATTAGCAGTAGGATTATTTGTGTGCAGGGAAGTGGGTGGGGATTAAATGGTCGGCGTGACAGTCGTGTCTTTGGCCTGCTTTGTAAAGCGGGCTGGGCGGCACCTACCGCGCAGGTCCCCGGTGGGTATGGGGCGTATTGATCCCCTAGACAACGGAACGGCGTGTTGCACATTGGGCGTGCGGAGGCCGGCTGGAAGCGGGCAGATAACGCCAGGGGGCTCTGCTGCAGCAGCCGGGTCATGTCAGGGTGGGGGTCTATTCGCGTGGTCTTGGCTCAACATAGGTATCTTTTATCGTGAGAAGCCTTTTAATTATTCACTGACTCGTTAGGGTGTAAAAGTGAATGGAGCAGGTTAAACGCCAGGTGCTTTTTGAGACAGAAAGGGGAGGCTTTGAGGCGATCTGTTAGTTGGTGCACTACGGGGAGGTTATCGGCACACGCAGGGCATAAGGGACACGGCCTTTGGGTGGCGGACACGGCAGGGGGCGTCGGCAGGCAGACGGGGTCAGTGCACTTCCGGCACCGCTGTCACAGGGATAACAGGCAAATTGTCGTCTGCTTCAAGTAGCCGTGATTCATTGGCGGGAAACCTGTCCCCTGACAGCTTATCTTGCTGTCAGCGTAACCCATGATGAACCCGGTCTTGGTAAAATCAGCTGTTTCTTTTCCCATACTGTGGTCGGCCTCTTTTCACCCGTGTCTCTCTCCAAGTCTGGGTTTCTCCACGGAGCACGCGACCAGGGGATAACGAGCCCGGCAACGATCATTCTAGTAATGACCCTGTGCGTGTACAGTAGGCAGCAGTGTTGTCTCTCGTGGACTGAACTATTGACCAATCAGTAGGGCAGAGTTGCAATCACTCTAATCTGATAATTCCAATCAATTATCGATCAGATAAAACCATGCATGGTGTCCGAATTCGGTACCCTGGCTCGGTACACTACTATGCAGTATACCCCAAGATTTGTAAGCCAGTGATTCTAGATTGTACTTCTCATCTCCTGAGGCCTACACACAGCTAGGGTAAATTCACGCTTATGGGACATGTGCAAATGCCAGGGAACTGAAAGGAGATTAAATTCTGCCAGAAACTAAAGATGCATGCTTTAATGATGGAATCTATTAACTTCCTACCCCCGACTATCACAAGTCTGCAGGCTTGTTTTTGCATTATTCCACACGAGCGCACCACAATGACTAGGCCCCATTCCAAAGGGTGGTGGAGAATCAATCGGCCGTATGGGAACGATGAGGCTGGACGTTGGCTGGAGCGGGTTTGGGGGCTGTAGTGCCTCGTTACTCACGCCATGTTAGCTGAGTGAGATGGATGGACGCCTGCTCCCGACCCTCACCCCGTACCTCACGTCACCATGCCTCCCCGAGTTCACTAACCGGCCCCTGTCTTCTCAAGACCCCTGACTATCACATCCAGTATCTCTCTGTGTATCCAAGGCATGTTTCACCTTTTGGGCCAAATCTAGAATTAGTACGACCTCTGAAGCCTGGGGGAGGTATTTGCCCCGGGTTATTAGAATTTAATGCTTTAATGATGACAGACTACTGTGGACGAGCTGGAGGAGGGAGGTAGTGAGATGAAGGCTCAGATGTCTTGGAGGGATTAATTACATCTCCCCTAAAAAGGACCTAGTCTGCGAGCAGCTCATCTAGGAGCTGCTAATGGCGCTGGTACACATTGCCACCAGGGGAGCTGCTCTCACAGTCAGGGCTGTGTTTGGTATGACACCTCCCACCTCTTCCTCTCAATACTCACCAGCCCTGCCATCCATACCTCTAGCGCTCAGTGACAGCCAATCGAAGAGAGCACACATTTCTTTTACCTCCGCCTTCCCCCCAAACAAGGCCTAGGTAGATGCAGATTGATGAGATGTCGCATAGACAATCTGAACTTCTACATGAGAAGAGCTTGGAGATGGATCTGCACCATAGATCTCAGAAGCCAGAGTAACATTACAATCCATTTGCAATATTGCTTTTATTATGTTTTTTGACGTCATGTATTTGTGCTAAGAAACAGCTTATCCACTCTAATTTATCATGTGTAATTTTTTTATGTTTTTTGTGTCCTATTGTTTCTATTATGTTCACCATGGTTGCCTCGGATGTGAAACAAACATTCTATTCTGTTTGTAAACGAATTCTATCGATAGAGAAGTTCTTCCTGTGACTTCCTGTTCGCTGGAATCATCTAAGCTCATTCATGCTAGAATATACTGGAGACACGCCAAGCTCTCTCCCTTTAATTCCATCCATTATATCAGTGTGGTGTCCTGGCAGTGTATTCTCTCTCTGTAATCTCAAAATGTAACATTAACTCCATGGACAAACTTCAGGAGGCAGTGAAAAACGCTGCCTTGTGATAACTGCTTTGGATACGAACTGTATCACATGATGCCCTTAAGAAAACCACTCGGTCACACACAACCCCTCTCAATCAAGACATACAGGAGCACCCTTCTGCAAGACTACCTAGATAGCCCTCCACACTAGCCCTAAGATAATACATGTTTTGGCTTATAATTCGTATCTAATCTATAACCTGATCAGCATGAGATCAAAAAATACAAATCTATTCCTGTTATGTGTCTGTGTTTCCATAAGTTGTGAACATAATAGTGAACAGGAAAGTGTAAATGGACACAGATTGATTGTAATTTGTATGCTTGTTTTTATTTACATTGCATTATCTGTCTTTATATACAGGCCTATGACAATATAGGAAAATGACATTAGATCGTACCGATTCAAAATGTATCAAAATTAAGGATATTGCCACTTGCCTTGATGCCTCTATATTAATGGATTAATGAGATTGCTTCATCATTAAGCAGGGAACATATTTGAAAGTGATGATATTCATTTTATAGTTTATAGGACTTAATATACAGTGCAATATATAAACGTGATATCTAGGACAAGCACATACAGCCTTTACACAAAGACAGGAAACACTGTCCCTCTTTATGATCAATAAAACATCCTCAATTATGGCTTTGCATACAGCCTCTCGACCTTCATTACGTATGTCAGGTGAGAGGAATGATGCGAACTAATTAGGACGTGGTGCCACCCATAGTTACATCGCTATAGCTGACGTCACAACAATGGCCGCCGGAGAAGGGGGTCTTAATGAGAATATAGTCTGACAGCACTTATACACCATCTAGGGACAATGACAGGAACTGATGGAACACTATACAAGCCTGGGGGTCTGAATATACCTTTGGTCTATGAAGTAAGCATTGACCAAGTATCTAACTGCTGCTCCATTTCTGTCCTGCAGTAGCCATAGTGTCTTTTTTACTCTTTAGGAATTTGAATTGTGAACGATATAAAGTGCACAAATACATCCTCTAACACTTTCAGTGATAAAACCAATCTAAGAAAGGACGCATTTAATTTACCTCGGTGTGTCTTCTGCTAAAGCAAGACCTAGCTAGATGGAGGTATTATGGTCCATAAACAATCAAATGTTCTACGTACGGAGAGTTTAGAGATGGATGCGCACTATAGATTTCAGAAACCAAGGTCGAAATACAACACATTTGAGGCATTGCTTTTATATCTTCTGCTATTTGTATCTTTGCTCAGGAAATTCAGCTTTTATCATATGATTAATATGAGACATATAGTTAACAGATGGAAGAGATAGTTAAATACACCACATTGTTGTACAACTGCTTAATAGAATGTAGCTGTATCACCTCTCAAAGTATTGGTCCCTGGGGCCCATATGTGTTTTACCTGGATCAGCTGGGCTTGCCCATATCTAGGCTATGGTTCATAAATACATTCTAAATATTCCAAAACATGTTGACATCTGATGTTCCTCCAGAAATCACCATTTATTGTTCATATTTATAGTTTGTGCTCAAGTGAAGTAAATCTGTGCTCGAGCTGGGCACGTTGATTCTGGGCTGAACCATCTGGACAAAAAGGACCATTAATCCAGATATGGGCAAATCAGCTTGCCCAAGTAAAAACAATATGGGTCCCACTAAGCAATGTTGATTGGGCTAATGCCCTTAAAGGTGGCAACACTTGCTACCCGTTCAATAACAGTCAGATCTAAGCGAGGACTGACACTCATGGCCTGAAATTAAGCAGTCGAGGTTTACGGTTGATTCATGGTTTCTCAGGATCGTATGTAATTCCCTTGAATTCATGTATAACATATAACCAATGCCCAAGCAAAGTGTGAAAGTGATTGACCGATCCATATTGAAACTTCAGTTTTTGGCACAAAAGAATCTGTAATTCTTTCAAATTAGAATTACCAGCATAGAATGCATAGCACAGTGCCTTCATATTCGAATAATCATCCCTAAGTGCAATTTAATTTATAAACGCCTAGCGCTTAGAGTATACTTGAGCAGGGTATAATACATTTTCATGTTTTAGACTTCCCCAAAGAGCTATGCTGTAAATCTATATTGATACTTAACACTTAACCATGCTAGAAACAGGCTAGAAACAGTACGCATATATATATATATATATATATATATATATATATATATATATATATATATATATATATATATATATATATATATATATACATATATATGCTTGATAAAACATCCCTAACCAAGGTTTCACAAACAGTGTATAGACCTCCATTACCTAATATAAGTCAGGTGACATGAATGATGTGAACTAATTAGGACATGCACCCGCAGTTAGGTTGATATCGGTTAATATAGCTGGTATCATGGCAGTGGCACACGTGAGAAGGAGGTCTTAATGACACTATAGTCTGATAACACGTATACACCATCTAGTGAAAATGACAGGAACTGATGGAAGCCCCCTCTGACATAGGCTGCTTCTAATGGTATCTTTAGTCTAGAGGGCACACAAACAAGGACATCTCTGATGAATATCAGTTGTACAACACTCTGGCTGTTAGTCTATTTTGTCCAGGGCCAGCCCAACGAATCACATATTTTAGTGAAATATAATTATTTGGAGAGTAACTTCGAGTGATAGTGAGCTTTATCCTACCGATGTTGTTGTCCGTTATATATAGCATTGCACTGGCAGAAACCCCCTGTGGCAACCACTTATCAGTCATCCATATCGACTTCCCTCATTCAAACACAGGGCTGTCGTGCACGATAATACTATTTACATTGTATAGTGCATGCCCATCAATCGATGGACAATAATCAATAAAAAGAAGTAAACAGCGTATCGTATTTGCTAACCCTTTCACAATTCCCATGCGTCCCAAATCACGAGGGGTTAAAAATGTTATAATCCAAAGATTTCGATCCACTCTTTTCACCCTCTCATCCCCCTTTTAACTTCGTGGCATTCCTATCAAAACAGAAAGAAGTGAATTTTCGAAATTCTATGAACATTACATCTTTGAGCTGGGTATTGTTGATTCGTTTTGTTTGTTTTGAGGGTTTTTCATTTCTCTGTGTGCGGAAGCTGAGGATCCGGTGCAGAACTGGAGCTGGCTAGTTAATCGCTTGTTTGCCCAACGACCTGCAGAGGCAATTGTTGTTGCAAGCTCCCCTCCGTACGCTGTGTGCTGGGGTCGGGACTGGGATAGGTCGAGAGCGAATTAAAGGGAGTGGGGTGTAGTCTAGCGATGGCAAAATCGGGACACATGCACAGCGTCGCCCAATGGTAAATGGACCAGTTGAATCATACACCCTCTGTCTGGGATCCGCCGAAATTGGCAGGGCTTTCAAATAATCATCCATAATGCAGAACCGCTCGCCATGCAGGTTTTCACCAACAAATCGATTGAAAAGAATGGACCTGGCATCGCTTAATGGCGTACATCCGACAGAAAATGGCTTCCGTGATTATTCCAGATCGCAGTCAGTTAAAGGGGAGTTCATGCATCATGCCTCTAAATAAACGTCCTCTATCCCCATAAAATCAATGCTCACTAGGCTGGTATTTGTACGGTTATTAGAAGAGAGAGAGAGGTACTGCATAACAATTTGGGATTCTCTATCATGGCGCTTGCTTTCCACCCACTATTGTATATAGAGTGGCACCCGCCGTTAGCCTGTCATTAGTCCATACAACATACAGACCTATACTATCCGACTGTTCAACAATTGCATTTATTCTGGCATGCAAGAGCAAAAAACGAGGCCACAGAACGGCGCTTTCACATGGAAAGCTTCCCAATACTAGATATACATAGTAAGGCAAACGAGTTATTGTTGGCATATTTATGTATGTTGAAAATCGATGCGTACATCGGCCCTTTTTTTGCCCCCCCCCCCCCCCCAAAAAAAAGAAAACACAAAAAATGGGTAGAAATTATTTGCCCCCCCCCCGTTAAGGGAAACCAAATTTTTAGTTGTGTTTATGTTTCATTCTTCCTATTTTGAAAAGGTCACTCAACCTAGCATTTCCCGGACGCAATTAAATACATGTATTGCATTATTCATACATGGATTTGAGAAATCTATGCGTATAATGGCAATATAGACTATTGAAAAGAAAAGAAAACCAAACTAAGGTGTGAAAAAAGCTCATTATCAAGGTTCCTTCATTAAGTATACAAGAAAATACCTTTCAAAAAACAATTATGATATTGTAGTAACTTCTGTAACTGGGACTGGGTTCAGAACTAACTTAGCAACCTCACACTATAGTTTTGTCCAACAGTCCAACAGTCCAAGTGTATGATTACTAGTAACTGTAAGGATCAGTTACAATACTTGGCTTAATAGATGGTAAACCTGGCAGAACTTGTAACAGGTGCTTCTACCCAACGGGTGGATGGTCCGTGTGGGGAGCAGGCTTAAATTGCTCCAGGTTCTATCAGGTGAGTCTTGGTAGCTGATTGACTGTAGGTTATACTCAGTGAGTGAACCCACAGCCAGGAGCTCCTGGTTGGAACTGCCAGTGACCAGTGATGGCCTGCCTTATATATGCAGGCTGCCGAAGGTGGCAACATTTAGCCACCCGGGCCAGACCTCTCATTCTGGTCCCGGTTGTTAGAAGAAACTTTGCAGTTAGGGAGTGATCATTTATTATCAACAGGGGGGTGGTGGGTTTGGGGGGGGGGGCAAAAAAAATTGGACCCCTTGAGCGGGGGGGGGCAAAAAAATTTGGACCCCTCTTGGGGGGGGGGGGCAAAAAAATTTGACCTGTTTTGAGCCAAAAAGCCCGCGCGTTACTATGCTTCAAAGGGCCCGCGTGCGAGCCGAGTTTCGACCCTAAGGGGGGGGGTAAAAAATTTTGACCCCTTGACCGGGGGGGGTGTAAAAAAATTTGCGCGCTCCGCGCGGAAACCCACCACCCCCCCCCTGTTGTTAAAAAATGATCACTCCCTTAGTTTATAGAACTCGGGTGGCACAAGCCCGGCTGGGTTATGTTAACTGGGCCGGGTTATGCTACTGCACTGAAAACCCTAGCCCTATGGAAAGGTCCTCAGTGCAGATGACTGGAGGTGATCATTCCCAGTTGATCACCTAAAGTCATCACAATGATGACTTTAGGTGATCAACTTGAGGACATAATTTTGCCACTAGATGGCTCTACTAGACAACAATGTAACATACACCCCATACTCTAGGTGATCTATTGATTAATACCTATAATAATCCTGATCAAATAAGGATATAAACCGGAGGATATAAAGAATACTATCATACTATCAAGCTAAGTAATTTAAAAGATGACTGTGGCAGAATTACCAAAAGCCTAGATGTGTATAGACATAGACACCATTTTTGTCTATGAAACCATTATTACAAATGGAAGGAGTGACTGTTGCTTGTTACATACACACATGCCTTTATATGGTGTCTGTTATAAGGAATGGCCATGCTAGGCATATGGTTGGGAGGGGTAATTATAATAGTATCTCTAAATACCACTTCATAATGAAGACAGATCAAAAACTGTATGACAGTCATCAGATTGACTACTCAGGGTTATCATATTGATGACTCTGCGTCCTCTTAGATCTTGCATAAAAGGTGATCAATATGATGACCCTGGGTCCTCACATACGATCACTCTAAAGAGGACCAGGTACTCCGCCAGGGCACCATCAATATGATCACCCTAAGGTCATCACTACTGATCACCTTATGGGCCATAGGGTTTTCAGTGTGGGCCAGGTTTGTAGTCCTCGAGGTGGTATATAGTATAATAATGTATAATGGTACATCACCACACAATTTTTTGAATTGCATAATTTCTTAATATAGAAAATCTGTAGAGCAACTCCACGTATCCTATGCCGCTATCAAAAGGAACCTTATGGAACTTTACCCTAGAAAGTTGAGACCACTGGATGCTCTGTCCAACACCATCCAACATGACTGGTCAGCAGTTTTGGACAACAACAATCCTGACCAGGGTTACACAGCACTGACAGAGGGCATCAACAACTACCTGAACCTAGCCCACCCAGTCAAAAGATTCAAGGTACCAGCTGATAACCGACCGGCGCTACCCCTTAGCGCCCTGAGGCTGATTGGGAAACGGAAACGACTGCTCAAAGCAACAAGAAGAATGAACCGGATCAGACGTCTAGCTCAACTGCGGAAGGTGAGAAGACTGAATGGAGAAATAAAGAATCTGGCAAATCAGGATGCCAGACAAGCAGTGCGACGTACACTACAACAACACAGGAACAACCCTAAACGGTTCTGGGCCGCCCTAAACCGCCTATGGAGAAAAAAAGACGACCATGCTGAAATCTCCCTGAAAGACGACCAAGGGCAAAGAGTCCCCCCTGAGAGTACTGCCGACTTCATAAACGACTACTACAGTTCAGTGGGTGAATCTCTGGCCTCAGCTCTGCCAAACTACCCGATCCATAATCGTAACGACCAAGATCATGAACCACTGATGCCACCCCAACTAGTCTTCCAAGAAATCACCTCAGTGAAGGCACTTAAGTTGGCTAGGGACATAGATGTCTCGAAATCATCGGGCATTGAACATGTGCGCTCCCAGATCATTAAAGACACTCTATTAGCAAAACCAGAACTGTGCCAACATCTGATAAACGCCAGTATCACCAGCTCCACCTTCCCTACATCTTGGAAAACGGGCAGAGTGATCCCACTGGCAAAATCGGGAGACCTCACCAAAGTCGGCAACTGGAGGCCGGTTTGCCTGTTAAACCTGTGCTCCAAGCTTTGTGAGAAGGTGGTGCACCAACAGCTCCTGCAGCACCTACTTGTGAACGACCTACTATCAAGCAACCAGTATGGCTTCATCCCGGACAGATCTACTACCGACGCTGTCTACCACCTCATCAATGACCTGTATGAGGCCCAGAACCAAGGGAAGCCTTCCGCAGTCGCCTTCATCGATATGCGGAAGGCTTTCGATACAGTCAATCACTCAATGCTTCTGGAGAAGCTTAGTGCCCTAGGTTGTAGCGCTGCAGTCACAGATTGGATAAAAAGTTACCTGACCCAACGGAAACAGGTAACACTGGCAAATGGCAGTGTTTCGGGGCCCAAGACGGTCGCCTGTGGCGTTCCACAGGGGTCCGTCTTGGGTCCACTACTGTTCCTATGCTACATCAATAATGTCAGTACCGTCGCTGCAAACTCAAGTTGCTACATGTATGCCGACGACCTGGCCCTGATGGTCAGTGCCAAAGATCCGGACAGAGCGCGACTCCTCCTGCAGCATGACCTCGATGCAATCGCCACATGGTGCGTCGGCAACAAGCTAACCATTAACACTGACAAAACAAAGATTCTCTAGTCCCACGCACAAAACAACCCCCCACCAGTAGACGACCTGCCCCTGACTCTGGATGGCAGAGTCCTTGAGGTTGTTAAAGACTTCAACTACCTGGGTGTCTTAATAGACGCCTGTCTCAGTTTCAAATCCCAATGCAAGAAGGTGATAAACCTCACCCAAGTCCGGCTAAACCATCTGAGGGAAGTGCGCAGGCACACTGACCAAGAAACGACAGCACTCGTCTACATACAAATGGTGCGCCCAATCATGGAATACTGTCCCTTTGTGCTAGACAGTGGACCGGCCTGGGTACCAGCCAAACTACAGGTCCTACAGAACACCGGCCTCTGGATCTGCTCCAACGTCAAAGATGCACGAGATGCGGACATAGATGCCCTACACAAGGAGTATGAACTAGACAAACTGATTACCAGACGTAACCAGCAGCTTCTGATGCACATGTACAAGTTGAGTAGGGAGGAAAAGAATGTGGTGGCCCCTCGAAGGGTCCTACGGGCCAATAACAAGATAGGACTGAAGACCGCTCGTCCTATAAAAGACATCTACAAGAAGAGCCCTGCGTATAGAGGTTCCAAATTGTGGAATCGGTGCCACTACTCAAAACACCACCAAGAGGACAAGACCAAATTCAAGGCAGCGCTCACAAAGGAAGAGTTAGCGCCTCTGATACCAGACTGAATAACCACACAGACCGGTACACACTGATCAAATGTAGAACTCACGTTGACTTAAAATTAATTACACTGTGTATTATATACATTAACAACTTGTAAAAAACTAGGCAGTCGGCCATGCCATTGAACATCCCTATTATAATCTGTAGGGGTTGGAGACTATTGATTATGGTGCCAACATACGCCCCCATATGCTATCTTCCCCACTTTCCCTCTAGGATAGGATTAGGGATGCCTAAGCCTGGATGGGATTGGACTGGGATTATGAACACATAGTTACCCCACTGGGAATACTGGATAACGACAGTTACCCGCGTGGCTAAATACCTTTGGGGAGAGTAGCAGTATGATTGGTCGTATGAGGCAGGTGATTAGGATCGTGTAAGCCAACCCTTTGGGGGATAGGTGGGAACTGATACCCCAGGCTGATCAAATATATGTGGATGAAATGGGTCAGATGTGAGTTTTAATATGCAGAAGTTAGAATATTATTTACACATGGCAATATCGGTTTATGGCTAAGTCGGGAAATGAAAATATCATAAGGTTTCACTGACACATACACTGCAAAATAAACTCATTTTAAGCTTGGCGGTTGCTCTTGTGATCATTGGGACCAAAAATATGTTTCAGGGAACATGGTCGCTCTATGTTAGTAGAACTATGTACGTAGGTCAGATTTTCTTAATATGTATATATCATGTTCAAAGTGCCAGGAATGACTCACGAATCACCACATCGACTCGCAGCTCATCAAGATGACTCATTATTTCCTCCAGTAACTGGGAATATCAGGAAATTGTTGCATTCCAGTTAAAAGACAATTATCTGGGCCATTGAAGTCACTGAGAATTCGTTCTTCTTAACCAATACATTACTAAAATTTAGAAAAATATCAATACTAAAAAGTAAAATCGTAATTAAAATCCCAATAAGTGGGGGGAAATACTAGGGTCGGCCCTGTTTTGAAGCAAGGGTCAGGTTCCCGTGTCAGGTTGCATGAAAAACACAGTTTCTTCTTTATTTGGCCTTGGCAAATAGGACAGGATCGAATTAAGTGTTTTCATCTGCATGCGCATCCCATTGAAGATAGGTGTATATTAAACTATTAGATGGATGCGTCCAATCTGCAAACAGGGGAATAACACCAGCATGTTTCTTTATAACAGCTAATTCAATTCTTAATAAATGTAACATCAACAAATATCAATAAAGCGCCTGAACTACACTGCCATAAGAATATTTGGGGGGAAAAGCTATATAAAGGAAGGCGATGGTGGTTGATTTCTGTATTAAATTAAATGTGTGCAGGCGATGTTAAAAAACAACACTCATACAGTTCTCATTTTTGACTTCCATCAGTCGGAATCAGAAGGCAGTACACACTGTAGAAACAGTAGACAACGGGTATTGAACTCATACACAGGGGAGTGAACCAAGTCGAATTCATTTCGAAATATGATAATCAGCAAGTTGAGTTGTGACTATCATATCTCGTGAAAAGAATTTCTTTCGACAGCGTTTTAATAGTCTGTCAAAGCGTGCATGCATAAGTTTTGCTCATACTCCATTGGTACGACCATGAATATGGTACGACTTTGTATGCGATTGCATTTATCACACACAAAATCACAAAGGATAAAAAAAAAACAGTTTTGTGAAATGTGTCAAATGGTCCTTCCTGGCATCATTCCTGCATGCATACCTCGGAGGCATTATTGTAAATTTAAACTAGAATCAATAGTTCAGTAGGCCCTACATATATGTTACCTAATAGTAGGGTCTACATACGATGGCCCATTGATTATCGTGATCTTGCAGGTGATACAGATGTGTGATAAAAACTGCGCGATTAAATCATAAATATTGACCCAGGCCTTATAATTATAGGGACATGATCGACGGCTGATCTCATCATTGTGATATACATGTACTAGATTGAAGTTTCGAAACTTGTATTCCTGTTTGCGGAACCAGAGACACGAAGAGGAAGAGATACAAATGTAGAAACTTGGTAATGTAGGAGTGTCTGTTAAGGTGCAGCAGGGACGGCACCAGGCCCTAACCGGACACGTCCGGCACACACGTGCACTGAGGTAGCATTATAGTTGTCATGTACAGTTATCAGCAAAGGAGACTTGGGGGCTTACCCTTTTTGACACACTGACTCATTTACATTATGTGTAGGTTAGATCAAAGTTGTAATGCTAGGGGATGATTAGAACACCAGAAAAAAAACAGACAAAATTATCATGGAATTACAATTAACATTAAGGAACATTACGGTCATTACGGTCAATACATTTCTTCAAGTTGTGCCAATATCGTAAGGATGAATGATACATCATAGTGATAGACCATAATTGACGAGGGACCTGCCTATAGAAATCGTTAGTCGATGTCACCATTGGTCACCTTACAATATGTAACAACGTTTCACTTGGGGATGGAACTGGTCAATGTGATGGGCAATGGGTGAACGGGAACCATGTGGAGCTAGTTCCTGGTACTCTACCGTACCAATGTATAATCAGTACCGCTCAATGCCCGCTAGGTACACTGATAAAATGAAGGGATCCAAACTTGTCAAAAAGTCGTCTTATAAGAAGAGTTTAGGGTCTTTAAAGTGACGGTCATAAAATAAACGAGTTAAAGGTTGTCTATTTGATGAACTGTCCGGTTACCATCCCACAAGACAAGACTAGGGTCATCTAACTGACAATGTTAGCCCAGGCAGTGGCCCACTCCAAGTGACAAGTCTAAGGTCGTCAAATTGACAACCCAGAATAGTTGACCCTTTATTGGCTGCAAACTGCTTTAAATGTGCTTGAATCCCTTTGTCAGCATGATGCATGAATGTAGCCCTGGTGAGTCTATTCGCCAAGCCTGCATTCATGCACCTTTGGAAATGAATCAACAGTTGGGCGAGTATACTTGCTAAGGCTGAATTCATGTATTATGATCACATAGAGCATGGCACCTTAAAGCACTATGCACCCCTTAGAGGGTTAACCTGTGCAATATAACCTCTACTTCACTGCAAATGGAGCTAACTGGGTTCTGCCTAGGCATAATTGTTGTTCATGTCTGTCTATATTTTTGAGGTTTATAATAGCTAATTCATACAAACATAGAGGTATGTAGGTTAGGGGAATTCCTGCCATATCCCCAAGTCTATATTGAGAGTATTTCTACCCTTTAGTTACAGACTGCTAACACATATGTGGATGTCATACCAATGGGAGTTTCCTTGCAGCTATTGTACCATAGAAATAACCACAAAAGAGGTGTATGTGCCCTACACATATTTGTTTTGTCTCAATTATATCAAAACATTGATTCCTTTACCTTTTCTAGCATCCCCAATAGATAAATCTCAGGATTCTCCATAACATGAATGTGTATTCCCATAAATATGATTAAAATCAACATAGAAATTATGCAATTCATTCCCCAACTTTATACAGAATGCATGTTATACTGATGCCACCTGCAGGGAAAATCCTGAATCAGACCCTGGTTGAGAAGTCTAGGGCTGGCATGAGTCAGGTTTTGGGCTGGCACATACCAAGTGTATCTTCTATCTGACAACTACAGCTAGAGGACCCACTCACTTGTCACTTAGAAGAGTCTGCAGACGAGTTTACTTTTTGAGTGTAGTACAATGGGTGATCCAGGTTTTTCGAAAGAGAGATGCGTGCTACTGGGAAATTCCCTTATGGGCCAACATTTACATCAAAAACCCTAAATGGTGCCCAAAAGCGGGGCCGGGGCCGGGGCCGGGGCCGGGCCCGGGGGGGGGGGGGGGGGGGGGGGCTAAATGAACCCCTGCATTGGTATACATGTCACCATATCGCTCTCAAAATGATGATCGTGTGTAGTTCCAACCCAGTACACAGAAAAAATCCAGAGTCGGCAAACCTGGCACTGCCTTGTCAATTTGACAAGGAGAGGGGCTGGCAAGCAAAACTCTTCAGTAAGAAGACCCATCTAGAGCTACCTGGCATATGCTAGCCCTAAACTTGTCTAGAAGTGATTCACCATTCTCCCTGCAGGTGGCCATTACCTAGCATAAATATGTACCCTTGGGAACAAATTGATTAATTCCTATGTTGATATAATACTGAGTATTACAATGCATATACACAGAGAGAAGTAAAGGCGTCGCCATGACTCTTTTACCATAGTCAACTCTAGTTGACTCTGGTAGCAGAGTCATGATGACTGTGGTGGAGGGGTCACAGCTACTCCAGTCATACCCCTTGCTCCTTGTACAAATTGACTCTCCCTACCAGTGCAGAGTCAAGTGCAGTTGACTCTGCCCACAGCAGAGTCATTTATGGTTTGACCCTTCATGAAGAGTCAAATAAAAAATGTGTTGACTCTGATAGTACATGTAGTTGCATATGAAACCACCTGGTGGGGCAACCAACACTAATTTGGTACCAGTGGCAACCACAAAGCAGAGCTACTATCTATACTTTAGATAATTATTACATGCCACACAGTTTTGATACTTTCTAGATAGGTCCACAATGCCAATTAACTTACCTAAATCAAATGTGATGACAAACTATACAATACATTCCAAGAACATAAACAGTATAGAGCTTAGTCACCATATTTGTGGGTATGGGAAATGCACATAAGGCTGGGCATTAACTGTATGAGATGTACTGTGTGGCACTGCTTACTACTTCATATAGATCTGATACTGGCATCTAATATGTGGCCAATGGTCTGTAGAATGTAGTGTGAGGCAGATAAAACTTGGCCCTTTCACACAAGAAGAAGTGGTGGACATTACAACATGTTTTGTTATTGACCTGTCTTGAGCAATAATCTTACCTACTCACTTCTCTCACAGGCCTCACCTGGCCTGCCCACTAATCATATACACCTGTTGCCCCCACACTACCCTGGCATAAATACACAATCCCCCCTGACCTGCATGCACTCATGCATTCAATTTTGACTCACCCTCTTTTGATGGGTCAACTGCTGTTGACTCTTCAGGAACGGAGAGTCAAACTCATTCGACTCTCCTCTACAGGTGTCACGTGGGAGACAAACTGCAACTCTGGCTGTCAGAGTCGTGGCGACTCCTTTACTTTACTGTGTGTATGTTAATATGGAGGATTATGTGAAGTATCTAGGGAAAAAGTAAGATAATGTAAAGAATGCATACTTTTGACAACATTTAAAAAATAGAGCACATGTGTAGAAGGAAGACACCTCTTTTGTGTCTTTCACCAGGGCACAAGTAGGTGCATGCACCTTATATTGGTATTATACACACACAAGCCTACAGTCGATTGCTGGAGAGTAACCTATTCTCAGTAAAGACTTGGTGATACACTATGTGAATCCTTGGTGGCACTAGTGTATTAAATATCACTTCTGTATGTGGTTATGCATAAAAACAAATTGATAAAATAATCTTGTCATCTGGAACCAGACCAAACTCATACATTTGAAACCCTAGACCTACCACCATTATGCAATGATGAGCCCCCAGCTGTGGCTAATCTAGGCCTGCATCAACTATCTTAGTTTGACGACCTTGACAAGTCTAGGGTCATCTTGTGGGATGGTAACCTGGCAGGTTGTCAATTTGACGAGTTGAAGCTAGTTGATTCTATGCTGTTCACTTTAATAGAAGACCCTAGGGTCGTCCTGTAAGACGACCTTACAGACTCCAGAGCTGTCCAGAGTTTTTCAGTGTACATTATATGTAGACAGCCTAAGCCATATTACGAAGTCTCGTTTATATACATGATAACGGCATATGTAGTCGACTTGCTTACAATGAAGTGTATAGCTAGCGTACATGTGCCGGAAATACGCATTGACTCATTGAGCTATGTAAATATATACCGATCCATAGGCTGGTAAACCCAGGCAACCTATGAGGCAAACAGTTATGCCATAAAACATTTAACCCACACCCATAGACCCATAAATCCAAGCCGGTTGTGCCTGTGGTCAAATACATTTGCTAGTTTACAAATGGCGTCACGGCAAGGGGGTAGGGGAATATATGGCAAACTGTGTGAAAGGGTGGGGGCTTTTGGGAAGTATACTTATAGTAGTTATGTCATGTGTTAACATTCCCAGTACATGATCGTTTTGGCTTCAGTTGCAAACTTACTTTCTCCGGGGGGAAATAATCTAAACAGAGATGAATGGAGAATGGAGCAAGGGATTATACTTGGCATGAAAGGGCTCTATAGATTATCTTTCTCAGATGCCTATGACAAATTCAATACCAAAAGACAGATATAATGCAGGGCTGATCCCATGTACATTTACACTGCAGTGCAACTATGGATTTCAGTGTCTGAAATATCAACTTTTGGAGATGATTTGAAATATACAGGTATAGGCCAACTAGATCCTTTAATATCTGGGTAAACCAGGTTAACCATCAATCATCACAATACACTGTATAACTGTAAGAAGCCCAGGCCTCATACTCCAGTCCTTTGTGGGAGGATAATTCCTCTATTACCATACCCAGTAGAGGGCGTGTCAGTCAATAAACCCATTACACTATCGCCTCATTCCTCGTCCATACCCGCCACCATAAAACGCAATATTTAATTTTCATGAGGTTTGCTAGTCCCAACTGCGGGCTTCATTTGCCATCGATTTCTAGTGGCAATATCACATAGGACCGAGTTTTTTTAAAGGGCGTTCCCAGATGGTTATTGCGTTGACCTCGGGTAATAAGCACGGAAGAACCAATTCTACTGTACTGATTTTTGTATCAGGGTTCCAATTGTAAATGGGGCTTCGGCTGGGGAAATAATGTAGAAGGGGAGCGTTGTCTGAATGAAGAAAAAGGAGAATCATCCATTGTCCTAGCGATGATTGCATTTGTATGACAACGAAAATTGCTTCATATCCAGTCTAAAGTAATCTATTTCAGAAGTCTGATTAATCTTCCGCGTAAAAGGGATGGGAGCAAAACCATACTGTACAGCTATTACTGTATATATGCTACATGCATTTTCCATTATGTTAAATGTTCTACTATATTGAACTAAGTATATAGGCTATATATATATGCCTACACTATAAATACGTGCACGGGGCGGCATAATAAGGAAATGTATAAACTTACCTTATGAGGTACATATATGTTGGATTACCTTCTTTTATCCTAATTACTCCCCATCAATGTCTGCATAGAATTGTTAAAACAATCTTTCTAAATGTATTCTTGTTCACTTTTCAGGTTATCCACCACATGCTATTCAGGGCCTCATTTGGGAGGTGAGTACAACTTATTATTACTATTATTATTACTATTATTATTACTATTACTATTATTACTATCATTATACATGTTATAATTGCCCATCTCAGACATGTCTGTAACTGAAAAAGTATAGATAAGACAAAGTGATAATAACTTATGCAGGGTGTATATAATTGTATGCTTAGTGTAGTGTAAAATGCTTTGTGTCAATGTAGATTCGAGAACACGTTTAGATTAAACATGTCGTCCCAAAAGTATCCCCCTCCCTACCAGTACAGCTAATGAAGAGCGTTCACGTCTATAATATTGATTGAAAATCACAGTGGAGTGCAATATACGTATGTACCTCAAGTCCCCTTGCTAGTATCCAATTTCATTTAACCTTTAAGTTATTGGCTGCGCTACATCTGACATTTGCAAGCAATTACAACGTACTCCGCACACAACAATCCAATCCTATCTAGAAACCAATATCCCAGAATGTTGCCGACCACATTTAAATAAGGAAAAGCAATTGTCTAGTAGGATCTATCAAACCAATTTTGCTATTGGAGTATGATTATTGGAGACAGGTGAAGAAGTAATTGATAAGAGTGGACTCAAAACTATATTATACAGTTCCAACATTTTCAACCAACACCTGTTTCAACAATGATGTCAACCTCGAATCAACAATGTGGGCAATTGATGAAAATGTCAATGATTTACATTGGGAACTGTGGTTATACATTTGGTTGACATCTAGAATGAAATAAGAAGAAGACATGCATGATTTCACTCTCCCGAGTGGGCACAGAACATTGAATAAACATGGATCTCAATGTTTATTCAATATTGAATTAAATTTTAACCCAGATCGCCAGTATGGCTTATATAATCGGTTCAAAGCCAGGGTGAGGCTCAAAAGGGAGTTTTTAGATATATACTGCAGTACTAAAGTCGCGATAATTAAAGCCCCTCTGCAGCTTATATGATTTGTCAAAGTTTGGGGTGCGGCCAATAAGCGCGTTAGGCATATACGCAAGAATTTGCGGTATGTTGATTCATTATTGATGGTCATAATGTTGGTGCAGTATAGCCATATCAGCGTTGAATCACTGATGAATCGGTTGAGTTCATATGTTGATGGCTACATCAATATCAACCAAATTACAACCCTATATCAACCGTTGATATCATGTTACCACTAACATTAATGTGGATCAACAAGGGAAAAGGGACCTCCGTGCGGGATTTATAGTACCAGCTTTAGCCACCAGGGGGCCCCAAATAGCCAAAAAGGACCAAAATATAGTCAAAACTTATCTATACTACTTTTTTATGTAGAATATGATAGGCCACATTAGAAGATTCCATATTTGGTGAAAACATTCCATATTTGAAATGGAAAAGAACGTTTTTGGGCCTAAATTGGTGTTTTTGCACATGTTGGTTGCCATGGATACATGATTTTCATTCTAAATTGAAATTCTTTAAAGATTGATTGATAGAAGGCCCCACAACGATTTCTATGCTGAAAACAAAATGTAAATACCATTTTTAGATCAAAAGCTGTGACCAAATGTTTGAAAAAGTTCGGATAATTGGTAATTAGCATAATTATGCTAATTAGATAGGAATATCTCTAAAACAAAGTAAGATATAGCTTATCGGCATTAAAGATGGGATAGTGACCAAACATATTCAGAGAGCCAGTACTCAAAAACTAGATGTGGTACCTGATAATAAAAGACATCAATGGAAAGCTGATGGCATCAATTTTATTATTGAGTTTTTACCTTGGAGGACCCTTTTCCCTTGACTGTCCACATTTAATCAATATTAAATCAACATCAGTGTGCTCACTGGGATTGATAATTGAAATGATTTCAAATCTGATTCTTTTGCTATTTCTTCAGTTGCAATTTCACCAAAAGGCGGTATCATGCCAACTGCCAACTGCATGTACTTTCAGTATATCCCAGTGGGCACAGAACATTGAATCAACATTGATAAATGGTTTGTCAATGTTGATTCAATGTTGGATCAACATGGATTCAACGTTGGACAGAATTTCTTGCCCACTGGGATGACTGTTCAATAACTGTATAGAATGATTATCCTGATGGAAAAATACATGGAACTGTAAAACTTGAGGTAATCACACACTGATAATAAAACCTATAGTCAGTACTGACTATACCATCATATTTTGACCCCCGTAGTCAGATGATTACATATGTTAGTCACATATTAGTCATAAAGATAGTCAGGAGTGACTATATGTGGATCACACAAATTGATGATGTCACAGGAATGTGTGCACAGGAAACAGTTAGGATTCAAAATTGAATGCTCAACTGACTTCAGGTAGGCACATCCTATTCTATCTAAATCACTCCTTAACACATATCCCTGTGTGTTAGATCTTGTGTGAATGTTGAGCATGCTTACTTAAGACATCATAGAACACATGCATTCTCAAATTTGATTAAAGTATCATGTGGTTTTGTTTAAATTCTGATCATGTGACTGTGGATCTCTAGGCTTCCAGACTAGAATATACAGAGGTTGACTGGGTGAAGGGTTATAGTGTGCTAGGCATATGGCCCATGCTCATCTACTTCATCCAATGATGCTAGGACAGGTACCTCCAAACATCTACCCCCAGACATCTACCCCTGGACATCTACCCCCTGGGAATCTACCCCCTAGGACATAAAAGTCCAGGGGATGGATGTCCTAGGGGGTAGAAGATGTAAGGGGGTTAAAGTCCAATGGGATGGATGTCCAAGAGGATAAAAGTCCTTGGGGGGAGATGTCCTAGGAGGAGATGTCCTAAGCATGCTAAACATTACCACAACATTAACACTCAGACTTCTACCCCTGGATATCTACCCCTGGGAATCTACCCCCTAGGACCTCTACCCCCTATGACTTTAATCCCCTTGGACATCTATGCCCTGGACTTTTACCCCCTTACAACTTCTACCCCCTAGGTTATCAATCCCCTTGGCATCTACCCCATTTATCCTCTAGGACTTCTACCCCTGGGGACACCAGCCCCTCCAAATGTTCAAAATGAATCATATCATGTGGAGGGGGTAGATTTCTCCAAGGACATCTGACATCTATCCCTGGACATCTATCCCCTGGGAATCTACCCCAGAACATTTATCCCCTTGGGCACCTATTTCCTGGATGTTTACCCCCTTAGGACTCTACCCCCTAGGACATCCACCTGCTTGGACACCTACCCCAGACATCTACTCCCTAGGACATCTACCCCTGGGATATCTACCCCTTTACCCTCTAGGACTTCTATCCCTAGGGACATTAACCCTGTCCACATGCCCATATGGTTGAGTCATATCATGTGGAGGGGGTAGATTTCTCCAGGGACATCCGACATCTACCCCTCGCTATCTACCCCCTGGAAATCTACCCCCTAGGGCATCTACCCCCTAGGACTTTTACCCCTGAAGAATTCTACCCCTTCCACATATGACTCAACCGTATTGGCATGTGGAGGGGGTTGATGTATCCAGGGGTAGAAGTCCTAGAGGGTAAAGGTAGTAGACATCCAAGGGGATAGATGTCCTAGGGGGTAGAAGTTCTAGAAGAAGGAGGTTAAAGTCCAGTGGATGGATATCCTAGGGGTAAAAGTCATAAGGGGGTAAAACTCCAGGGAATGGATGTCCAGGGGAATGAAAGTCCTGGGGGTAGACATCATAGGGGTAGATGTCCAGGGGGTAGATGTTATGGGGTAGGCGTCCAAGGGGGTGGATGTCCTACTGGGTAGAGTCCTAGCGGCAAAAATCCAGGGAATAGATTTCCAAGAGGATAAAATCCTAGGGAGTAGATGTCAAAGGGGGTAGATTCCCAGGAGGTAGATATCCAGGGGTAGATGTCTGATGTCCCTGGAGAAATCTACCCTTCAACCTGATGTGAATCAACCATATGGGTATGTAGAGGGGGTTGATGTTCCTAGGGGTAGAGGTCCTAGAGGGTGAAGGGGGTAGATGTAGGGGTAGATGTTCCAGGGGGTAGATGTCTGGGGGTAGGTGTCCAAGGCAGTGGATGTCCTAAGGGGTAGAAGTTCTAGGGGGGTAAAATTCCAAGGGGTAGGTGCCCATAGGGGTAAAAGTCCTTCGGGGGTAAACGTTTAACGGGGTAGACGTCCTAGCTAGGGGTAGATGTCCTGGGGTAGATGTCATAGGGGGTAGATAGTAGGCCCCGGGGGTAGATGTCTTTGGGGTAGATGCCAGCGGGGTACTTGTCCTGACTTATTGTCCTGCCGTCTCATGATTGACTAAGAGTGACTAATTTAGAGCATGAAAGCATTAAATTCATAGTCACTTGACTATATGTCCCAAATTAGCAGAGTTAATGCTTGACTATAGGTTGACTATATGACTAACTTACGTTAGACATAGGTGACTAACAAAGTATAGCCTTTTTGCTACGTTCACGCGACTATAGAAATGTAGTCCGTAGTGACTAACATTGTGCCTCTACATGGGTACTCACAATTATGACCATGTCGCCGTGTCGAATTTAAGCAAAAGGGCCATGTCGCTGTGTCGAATTTTAAGTATGTAAGAACTCATAGAAGAATTCCTGTGGGTCGAATTTTAGCTACAATTTAGCCATGTCCGTCGAATTTTAAAAGGGCCGTGTCGCCCGTGTCGAATTTTAAAAGGCCTGTGTCGCTGTGTCGCCCGTGTCGAATTTTACCCATGTAGAGGCACAACATTTCCAGGTCCATTATTATCAGTGCAGTATGATTTATCGCCACAGTACACATAGGGTAATATGTCTTAGAGTCGGCGATGTACCTTGAGCCGACCATTTTGCTTTGTTTTTAATGCCATATTGTAAATTTGAACGGCTACTAAAACAGAATTTACCCTATTTGGCCTGGCAAAATAGAGGCAGATTCGGCTTTTTCCAATTTTACCTTTTTTCGGATTTAGTTTTCCTCTCTCTAGCAGAGAGTATCACCATATGTTGATGCATTTCCGAGCCTTCAATAGGTGAAACCAATGCTGACCCCCAAAGACACATGGCCTTCTGGTCGTTTACAGTGTCCATGGTCCGTGTGTTGTTAATTGCTATCAGATATGTATATAACCCATTTCTACTAAGGAGTGGTATGTTTGCATGAAGAAACAAATCGGAAAAAAAACGAAGATGTGTTTGTGATATTGCAGTCTAGCAACCTTGTCAGAGGATTGTGACAATG
Organism: Harmothoe impar; assembly: GCA_947462335.1. NCBI lineage: Eukaryota > Metazoa > Annelida > Polychaeta > Phyllodocida > Polynoidae > Harmothoe > Harmothoe impar. The sequence continues at coordinate 75,662,634 of OX381704.1, read as the reverse complement.
CATACTTCCTAGCTTACTACATCATAGTTCTAAAAATAACTCAAAAGGGGCCAACAGGCCCTAGTGATCGACTCACGGGCAGCTTACCCTATACCTAAATCAGGAAGCCAATTATATGTACCCCAAAGTGATCTTCAAAATAACCCAACTGCAAATAGATTTAAAGACCACCAGCTGAGCTAACACCTTACCAGCTAACAAAAATAAGAAATTATTTTACGACAAAATAACGTTTTAAACGTTATATAACGTTTTACCACAATAAGCAATTATAAGAACGTTATACAACACTGTATAACGTTTTTTCTTTAAAGGGATTAAGCTAGTTGTCAATTATCATCACTACCTACACCCTATAATAGAATGACAGTCACTTCACTATAAATAGATCTTACAACAAGGTAAGAATCATAACATGCCATACACTCTATCCTTCCTCTGGGTGTCCATCACATAAAGGCCCCACTGTGTGTCCATGCGTTGGTCCAGTGGTCAGTGGAGATGCAGCATGGCTGACTGCTGTGTAGATATAGGTGAAGGGGGTTAAAGCGGCTGTCCCACTTGATTTACTGTGCCAATAACCAGCCACTGGTGAATGTGCTCAACGAGCCAAGAGGGGAAAACCGGCAATAAGCTACACACCAAAAATGCACCTACATGCCATAAGGACCGCGAACCCTTAATTGTAAGAAACTAGACCTTTAAACTGGAAGACCATGTAACTGTAAGTAAATTCAGGAAAAAGGAAATACAGATGTGTACAAACACAAATGATGATTATGTGTAGCCTTAAAACATCCATTAACTTCTTCCGGCAATTTCTATGTACATCTGTCCTTAATACCATATTTGACCTAATAAGCGCATATCCCCTAATAAGCGCACCCCCCCCCCCTCATTTTCTCGCCGAATTTAGACTGTAAAACCCCCAAAATCTGTCAAAAAGGTAGCCCAAATTTACCGTAGCATCGAATACGGGAAGCCGTTTTCTTCCATTTCTGTCAAAGATTGGACCCGATCATAGATTGCACCCAGTCATAGACTTTCAACGTGTATCGATTTGGTGAGACACGACCAGAAGTTACATTTCTATTGATGCATGGCCATTGATAATACCTTCCGGATAACACAAGGACATGTTTTATGTAAACTGAATACTGTACTTTCCCACGGTTCCCATGCAGTGCTCCCAGGCCAGGAGCTATGTTATCCATAGTTGATATAGCTGTAGACAGGGATCATTCGGTTTAGACAGACCTTCACACATTGTGTCGAATGGTAACATTCTGGCTTAATTCAGTGGGAACGCAGCGCGCCAAACTTCACATGTTATCCGGTGCCCTGTGACGTCACAGGTCACGTGATCACACGCAAATATCCGCCATGTTGGCATTGCTGTGGTTACATTCGTAGTGGTTGGACGTGTACCTTTTTCGGCTCCGCTAAAGAACGCCGCACCGGCGTTTTTTGTTACTGGAGGATTAGGTAAAGAACACACGTCAATCATGCCGGCTACCGTCCCTAAAAAGAAGGAGAAGGTAGAAAAGAAACGGCCCGCGTCTTCAACGTCGAAACGTTGGCGCGCCGAGACGGACGCCAAGATCACTACACTTGGCGGGAAGCTCGACGGCGTCAGCACAACAATGGACCGTTTCGTCACGTTCATGGAGACCACCATGGCTTCCTCGCAGCAACCATTCGGCCAGCAGGTAATGCAAAAGCCTGTTTATGACCACAATAGCCTGAACCAACAGCGTCAGGCTCAGCAATTTCAACAGTTTGGCGTATTTCCCCCGGCCGGCATGCTGCCCTCGGCAGCGGCGGGCGCGCCATTCCAACAGCCTCCCCCTGCGCCATTTGCAGCGCCCATGGCGCAACAACAACAACAAACCCACGTGCTCCCTCTTCAGCCGCAGGTCGCCACGCTCCAACAGCAATTCTTCCAAGACCCCGAGGGTGAAGAAGTCCAACGCCGCCTGGCTGAATTCATGCGCGCAAGCCTTTCCAAGTCGGGTAAGCACCCTATGCACGCACATTCTCATATTACTAGGGGAGAGAGGCTAGAACCTACGAACTTGGGTGATCTGACCATACCTGAATATGTCCATGGCTTGTATTTGTTTCATGAGTCGGCGACCACACCTGTCCCCACCCGACAACACGTCTTGAAGCACATCGGTCAGGTATCACACGATGCCATAAATTACCCATGGCCTGACGTCAGAAAGTGGAGTGAAGAGGTGATCGGCCGCGTTATCAAACCAGATGACAAAGACAAGCTGACATGGGATAAGGAGGTGGAGATCGAGCTCATGAGGGTCGCCAAGGCGACCAAAGGGGTAGCACTCGACGCCAAGGCCAATGTGATCCCCCGTAACTACCATCAGTCTGGTGGTGGTTCCAGCAACAACAACTCCAGCGCCGGTGCCGCAGGAGGTAAGCCCGGTAAGAACTCTGATGTTTGTGAGATCCCTCATGAGATCAAGTCAGGAAAACATGGCCCCCCATGCTCATTTTACAATGAGGGGCAGTGTGACTCCCAAGGGCATCACCTAGACAACGGTATAAGGCGCCTTCACATCTGCAGGTACTGTCTGTCGAATTTCTGCAAGGCGTGCAGACACCCTGAATCCGACTGCTTCAGCTCCGCAGCCGGTAAGAAGAGGGGCAACAACAGCAGCAACAAGTCAAAAAACTCCAGTCGTCCGGCCCCCGCGCAGTAGAGGGTCGGACACATGACAACACTGACTCTGATCCTGGCGACAATGACGAATCAACTGACGACCCTCCCACAACCATGCAGTGTGGGTACGGAGCATGGCGGGTAACACACATAGACAGTTCAAATGAAAATGTAGATGTAAATGTTTCCCCTGTTGCCACATTGAAACGTGTAAGGTTCGCAAGTTATGATGAAATTTGTCCTAATGTTGATCAGAGCACAGTAAGCTCAAGTAGTAGCGCTGCAGAAAGTCCCAATAGTGGGCAGTTCATGGTAAGAAATTGTACTCCTAGAAAAAGAGTCAAATCAGAAGGTAGAAATGTCAGTCTGGTTTCACACATAAGCTTCACAGATCTATCCATGAATGAAAGTCAGAAACAGATATCTGACTCCAACGCGAGTCAGGTAGAGGTGGCTGATTATAGTGAATCTGAAACATCCCCTAGGGGCACATACGTACGGTACAGAAATGTTGACCATTCAAATGTCGGCTCATGTGATGATACAAATCTTGATGAATCCTTGTGTCATGAATTGTCGTTTGATGTTACAGATACACAGCATGTAATGTACAACAGCTTCCAGAAAGGGATTGCTGCCGAGAGTACGGATGTAGAAGATGGTGACCCATTGGGGAGTGCATGGAGGACTACCTATAGCCCTGGTGATACTTCTGAAAACGACGAGTCAGTCACTGGAGTACCGGGTAGGTGGTTCAACCCAGCTCGACCCAGGGGTCACAACCATGTATATTACAATGGTAATTACAGTCAACTCCCTCTTAACGGCCACCCCTCCAGTGCAGCCAATCCCTCTAATGCAGACAGTTTCCATAGTCCCAATCATACTACAATGTATGGAAAATGACTCCCTCCAATGCAGTCACCCCACCAATGCGGCCACTTTTTCATAGTCCCAAGGGTGGCCACATTAGAGGGAGTTGACTGTACTACACAGATTCTCTCATGAACCCGTATGAGGGGGATTCTATCTGGGACACACATAGTGGCAACACTGGGGTCTCAGATGGGTCTCAATCAGGCGGATCCATACCATACGCTGATATCAATGAAACTATTGTCACCAGTAATCTTGATCCCAGCTATACCAATGCCTCATGGCGCATGCGCACAGCCGCTACACAAAGTAACAATGGTGAAGCAATGTACAAATGTCCCTACAATGACTCTAGTGACATGGTGTGTAATTCTACCTCAGATAAATCTATTGTATCTCACTCTCACTTTGATACAGGTTGTTTAGATAATACACTAAATCAATCATGTGACAGCAAAGTAGACATGAGCATGGGCGACCTGCAATTTAATTGTATGGTCTGGGAGGCAGATCGTGGTGATGACACTGCTTGCCTGGGCAAGATAGTGCACGATCAAGGGCTAGGCCACAATAAAGCTGAACCCAACCTCTCAGGTAACAATGATATGTTGCATACACACTCTAAGGCCACAATGGCGTCATTCAGCACCGCGGACGGCTCCTTCTGCAGCTTTGACACAGACAGCAAGCAGCAAGTCGCACCTGATTCAGACGGTGCGCTACACGGAGCGCCCCACCATCACACCCGCCCCCCTGCCGCGGCGCGCGGGTGCGACATGAAGATTGACGCGCGCCAGCTGACGCCACAAGAGTATGCACCCATCAGGCAATCCTTCTGGCCCCGCCCCACCCAGGAAGCCATTGACAAGTACCCAGATGAGATGGACACCTACATGCAGATTCTCAACACGACTCTCCCTAACTACCTGGCAGCACAGATTCCTTTAAAATCAGGATTTGACTTGCCACTGTGGAGACAGAAGCTGTATGGGTATGAAGACGCAGATGTCACGCAGTTCCTTGAGTTTGGGTGGCCGAGTTCATACACCGGCGACCGCCCACCCACACCAGCAATCAAGAACCACCCACCTGCCCTGGAGTACCCAGCGCACATTGATGAATTCATAAAAATCGAGATAGGTCACAACACGCTACTTGGCCCATTTGATGACCCACCGTTTACCCCGTGGAGCCAGGTCAGTCCCCTCCTGACAGTCGAAAAGAAGAATTCATCTAAACGTCGAATTGTTGTGGACCTGTCGCACCCCGAAGATAACTCTGTCAACGACGGAATTATGAAGAATGTATTCCAGGGTAAATATTTAAAGTACAGATTACCTACCATCACCGACCTTCTCGACAGGGTCAAGGCCACCGGAAGTGGCTGCTTCTTGTGGGGTGCCGACCTTGAGAGGGCATACAGGCAGCTGCAGGTGGATCCGGTCGATTGGGTGCTAGCTGGAATCTGTCACAAGAACAAGTACTACTATGACAAGTCCCCCAGCTTTGGTTGCAGAAGCTCAAGTACATGCATGCAGAGAGTCTCGCAAGCCATAGCGCACATCATGAAGCAGAGCCAGGTCGATGTACTAGCATATATAGACGACTACGGCTCCGTCAGTGAAACAGAAGAAGAAGCTGAGAAGAACCTCCAGATGTTTGAGCAGCTCACTGAGCAACTCGGCCTCAAGCTCGCTCCTGATAAGACCGTTCGCCGCAGCTCAAGGCGGGGCCAAATGCTCTGATGTGAAAGCTCACGGGCTCTGGAAGTCCGATGCAGTTTACCGGTACGCTCCAAAAGAGGCCTTCACCTCCGTCCCCTCGGCACTAGCTGCCAGCTTTGGACCATAAGTAGTGCCTAGGAGTCTGTGTGTAACATATCTAATTGCTCAATAGTCATTATACGCTATGGATATACTCAGAGGCTACGCCCTCACTTGCATTTACTTTTGTGATATGGTAATATTAAATCCAGGAGGTATTGGGACCTGGCCCAATTTATTCTGTTTAATTCATAGTATTCATCCTACACAATATAGAGATAGAATTATATGGTGAATTAAACTTTACTCCAAATTTAATAGCTGTGTTGTCATCACTGAATTGTGTCGAATGGTAACATTCTGGCTTAATTCAGTGGGAACGCAGCGCGCCAAACTTCACATGTTATCCGGTGCCCTGTGACGTCACAGGTCACGTGATCACACGCAAATATCCGCCATGTTGGCATTGCTGTGGTTACATTCGTAGTGGTTGGACGTGTACCTTTTTCCCCGCCCGCCTTCCCTAAACAAAACAATTAATGTACTCAGGACCATAAGTAGTGCCTAGGAGTCTGTGTGTAACATATCTAATTGCTCAATAGTCATTATACGCTATGGATATACTCAGAGGCTACGCCCTCACTTGCATTTACTTTTGTGATATGGTAATATTAAATCCAGGAGGTATTGGGACCTGGCCCAATTTATTCTGTTTAATTCATAGTATTCATCCTACACAATATAGAGATAGAATTATATGGTGAATTAAACTTTACTCCAAATTTAATAGCTGTGTTGTCATCACTGAATTACGCAGTCACCAGGAGCCTGCAGCCCCCACTGTGTGGCCTCGCCCCGGGGGCGGGTGACAGCTACCGTGTGCCTGCCGTGATGTACAACACTAGTGGGACAGGACCCTGGAGAATACTACATTGTCCCAGGGAAATTTACCTTATATAGATGTATTGTTTATTCCATTCATATCCTCCACATAGCAATTTCAGAGGTGTCACTGCTTAGCATTATATGAAAGAAAACATGGTCATGAGGGATGCTATATCATAAACATAATGTTCAGAAACTTCCCAAATTTATGCCTTACGTTTGACATAATACCGGTAATTGATTTCTAATAATCGCAGTTATTATTGGAGAGCCAGAAATATGAGAAGTCATTTACAGAATAGTTTTAAAAGTAAGATGAAAACTAAATGCTATTTTAACAAAAGAAGTATGAGCCATTGCAGGGTTTCTATATGACTTTAGGAAATTCCTCCTTATACTGGGACAAAGTCTGAGATCTCAGAGGATGCAAAGGGTGGAGACAAGGACTGGCTGTATGAAGCCATATCAAGCCCTCTACCCCCGAGGACCAATGTTTGCTCACTCCTCATCCCACGCTGTCTGGATTCCTACCCAGCTGCAACTTATCCATATCGACCACTGGAGGTGGTTTCCGATAGACACTCCGAATGGCCGGTGGAGGGTGTCGAGGGATCCCATAGTCTCACTGGGCTGTAGATTGGAGCAAGAACAGAAGGAAGGGAGAAGATAATGTGGAACTTGCGGAGATCATTTATGGGAATATGAGATGGCCATATTATTTGGCATGAGCTTGGGTTTTTCGGATTTATCCCATATTCTGTGCAGTATGGTATATTGTACATCTTGGTAAGCCTATAGCCCCCGACGTGGATTTATAAGATGGAAAATATCAGGGAGATATTATAGCTTATTTTTTTGAAATACAAGCTTTACTATGCTTAAGTATTGGAATAGCCGTTTCCAATGTCCCCCATTGAATACAATGTGGCCGGATTCAATAGGCTAAGAAGAAGCTGTTGCCAACTTCATTGATACCGCTCTGATGTATTTCACTTGTGGGGGCTGGGCGCAGCTCTCTCAGCCTTAGGCTTCGTGGGATACTGCCCCAGCCCCCACTCATGAAATACAGCAGAGACAGTATCAATGGGCTTTGGCATTTGTCTATTTAGTTGTTCACATCCTGTATAGGGTTATTGTGCCTTCAAAATATGGACTAAGGGGGATTGGCAGTGTTTTAAACTGATTCCATTATTGAATTTCGAATGCTCTTCAGAAAACAAAAAATTGAATACAGTGTTATTCGTGTTCCAGTATGAGTTTGCTTAACAAGAGTGCATTTTTCTATGTCGGCAATACAATAGTGGCAGATGCGACATCCATGCACATCAAATATCAATATCTGAAAAATGACAGCACAGTATCCAAAGGACGGACGGACAGAGCATATCACATTATGTACAATCCTACACTTTAAAAAAAGGGATATATAATGACCGGTAACAATTATTAACAGTACCGATAGCAACCCTGTAATATAAAAATGTAATGATAAAGGACAAGTTCTTCTGTGTATACTTTTGGCTTTATATACTTTTGAGAACAACATGTATTAACAGTTACATGTATGAATAACAGAATAAGACTAGATAGGGGTAGTAAACATCTACCATAACCACATGAGTATATATGAATACTAAATACGTGCAGAGTCAGTGTTTGTTTTACTGAAGTCCCACATACTCATTAAATGAGTAGAATAATATTTTTATCAACATGAGGTTGTAGGTGTGGGCGGGTGGGTTTAAAAAGGATTCCCGTCTTCAAGTCTTTGTAGAAAAGCAGTGAACGCAGGCGATGACGTCATGAGTTCATGTGTAGTTGAGTAGGGGGCGCTGCGCGCGGTGGTGAGTCTTTGGCGCCACACTATCAGGACTGGTCCATACCATTACTTGCCAACTTTGCAAGTTAGCAGCCAATGATAAAGGACAAGTTCTTCTGTGTATACTTTTGGCTTTATATACTTTTGAGAACAACATGTATTAACAGTTACATGTATGAATAACAGAATAAGACTAGATAGGGGTAGTAAACATCTACCATAACCACATGAGTATATATGAATACTAAATACGTGCAGAGTCAGTGTTTGTTTTACTGTGCAAAGAAGGTGGCCATCTTGGTGGCGACCGCTCGTGACGCTGATGTAGGCACGTATGCTTTGAGTCCCGAGTCTGATCTCCACGTGCCATGTTGGGCTATTTGTGACCTTTCACAGCCTGCCATCTGGGCCGCTTGGGCCCCACCCCTACGCAATGAATGGGTCCTGACTGTGTCAGCATAGGGACACCCAGTAGCGTGTAGGGCCATCTTCATTACTGCAACCAGTTGAGTAGGGGTGAGGGGGGAGCCAGTGTGCAGGAGGAAGGCTGGAGTCTGTGGGCCAGCAGGGTAGGCCTGGGAGTATGTGTCCCAAGCAGCCGAGGGGCATGCTGGGGACCCAGGAATTCTTGGTAGGTCAAGAGCAGCCGGGGGCATTCCAGGGAGGATCGTCTTAGACGACTTGATAAGAACTTTAAGTCCAGAAGGTGTCGATGTTATGTCACCTCTACACAATGTGTGGGGGCCAGTCCATAGGAGGGCCGAGGGTGACAACAAATTGGAGGCTCTTAGGAAGGCAAAGTAGCCAATACAGATAGCTGCCTTTACCGGTAGTGACACATAGTCTTGACCTAGATATTGAGCAATGGAGACTAAGTCTCTAGGGGTAATGGGAGGTGCTGGATTAGGTAGAGTAGGGGAAAGTTTAAAAGCACCCTTTGCAACTGCTTTGGCTTCCTGCGAGTAGAGGTGTGTAGGGTCCCCTCCCCTCTCCCGGATCCAGATAGCCGCACCTGAATTGTAACATTTTCTTGACACTTTGCTCTTCAATGAGTTTGCTAGGTACTGTTGGTACATGCAGGCGTCCAAAAGGGTGAGGGATAGTATATCGACCCCATAATGAAGAGCAAACATTAAATAGTTTGTGGCGTGTGTTATCCTGTTCTGGTGGGTGGAGTCAGCGATGGACGCGTTGTATGATGCTAGGGTTTGGTCCCCTAGTTGCGTACCTGGAATGATGCATTCATGCATTAGTCTAGAGATTACACACATTATATTTTAGTGAAGAGTGGATGTGGGAGAGCTGGCTCCCTCTGGACTAGCCCCATCAGGGCTATCTGACTGTCAGCATATGCCTTTTTGTCGGCATCATGGTAGCGGCTCAGGGCGTCCGCCAGGGGGATAAGCGCCCCGGGCTTGTGCCTGATTTCAACCATGTGGTCGCCAATGGCCGCCTCCAGCCAAAGCTGACGGGAACACGCCGCAAGGGCGGGATCTTTTGTGCGACCTGATGTGAGGGCTGAAGCTGACGCCATGTTGTCGGTATGGATGATTATGAGCATACCTGCTGAGTAGGCGGGCCTCAGGGTCCTGTAGGCAGTGACCAGGTTTACCGCCTCCAACTGTGTGATATTAGTATATCTTCTACAGTGGGGGGCAGAGTAGGGGAGGGTGTAGTAGGCAGTCTGGGTATTACCACCGCCTCTGACCAGGGAAGAGTCACACTCAAGGTGGAACTCCTCCCTGTCAGGCTGTAACAGGCGGACACCATTTGACTTGTCGGAGTACAGTAGGAACCACTTTATGTCAGCCCTAAAGGAGACTGTGAGTGGGACTGTACCAAGTTCAGGGGCATGGCGGAGAGTGTCCAGGATGCGGCACACAAATCGACGGCCATGCAGAACACACTGGGAGATATGTACAAGGCGACCTGTGATTGATTTGATCTGCTTCTTGGTTGCATGCTTTTTTGCCAACCATGCAGTACACTCACACAGCACATCCTTTAGCTTTTCGTCTGGGACTGAGATGATCATAGATCGGGTGTCCACACAGAAACCCAGCCATTCCATGGTAGGGGGATGACACTTTTTTGGTGCAAGGGCCAGCCCGAGGCGGTGCATAAGCTTGAGGAAGGCATCATATGCTTCCACAGCTTTTTCATAAGTGTCTTCAGCCCCGACGAAGTCGTCAAGATATGCTAGCGTCCAGTATCCACTACGGCGCATGAGGTATGTGAGTGACCGCAGCAGTGGTGCGTTGGCAGGCCATGCTGCTCAACCTGCACCCGAATGATGGGCACAGGTCAACATAGATGAGTTCACCCACTTTAAAACCCAGGAGGGGGATGTCCCCTGGATCCGTAAGGAGCTGGCGGTAGGCGCGCTGCATGTCTGCCTTCCAGACATACGAGGCGGGGCCGAGTACCTTTATTCGGGTAACCAGGTCTTCAATAGAGGGGAGAGCGTAGGGGCGGTGGCACCCTTCGAAACAATTCTTTGTGATGCCTGAGTTGACACTGCTACCCTCAGGATGTGACAAGTCCAATATTATGCGTCTCTCAAGCGAAGCTTTCTTCGGTTGGGTGATAATAGGGGCAATATGTGTCCATGGGGTGAAAGGCGGGGCAGAGAAGGGGCCGGCCAAAGCTCCCATGTGCAGCTCTTTTTTCACAAAGTCCTGTATTTGTGACACATAAAGGAGAGCCGAGGTGTGGTTAGAGGTAGCCGGGGTGGGGGGGTAACTGGCAGTGTAGCCCACCGGCCACCCATACCTGAGGAACTGGCACACTTCCTTGTCGTGATAGTCAGCTAGCTCTTCGTCCCAGGCATCAAGATGCAGGTCAGAGGGGAGGGTGAGGCGTGCACCCAACCTGTTCGGGAGACCAGTGGCTGAGACTGCGTTGTATAGGGTTGCATATTGGGGAAAGTCAACCCACTGGTCATCACACAAGGTAGGCCAGAACTGGAGCCTGGTAGGTGCATATTGGGCAGGGGTAGGGCCGATCTGTGTGGGCCTAAATTCATCCGCCAGGGTGATGTGATCTCCCTCTACGTCAACATGGGTGACTAAGTCATCTGATAGCTCAGATGGGAGGTGACAGGAGAAGACATCAGTGTCTCCATCTACCACCATGGGGGTAGCGGGCAGGGGAGCACAGGTGTCAACAACATTGGTTTTTGCCGAGCCATGAGCCAGGTCAATGAGTCTATTTTCAACAGTGTTCATACCCCGGGCAGTTTGAGTGTGATCTATGTAGGGGAAACTTTGCCAGATCATCGCTCCTCTGCTAGGGGTCGAGGGCCCAGGGGTAGTCCCGAGGCCAGTTGTATTGTGCCCGGGTAGCTGTAGGCTACCAGTGACTGGTGGTACAAACGGGGCTGCTTGTGGATTGAGGGTATGAGATGGCACTTGTGCAGGAGTTTGTGCAGCTAATATGTCAATAGATGCACTGTCATTGGCCCCAGGTCACTTGGGACCGAGGGCAGTTTGTGTCGACCTAGTAGGCGGGCCGGTCTTGACCGGCCTGAGACCGAAAGGACTGACCACCATAGTGAGGGGCGGTACGGTTCCTATTCCTGCAGTCCCACTTGGGGTGGAACAGAATCAGATTGAGGTGCTTCCTGCAGTGCTTGCAATGGTGACCTTGTTGCACATTGGCCTCAGTATGACCGTCGACCTTGTTACACCCTCCAGCCTTATTGTAGTCAGGGCAGGGGGTGTCAACACGACCAGTGGCCTGTCTGGCAGGGCGCCTCTGACGTTCTCCTGTGGGATGTGAGGAGGCAGTTTGAGACTTAGACTGAGGCTGGGAGGGGTCACTGCCTTGGTGGAGCCTACCAGTCTTGAACCTGGAGCACTGCATGCGGAGGTCATGTACCTGTTGACCATCGGTGACCCAATTTAGGCGACCAGCTGCGACCTTGGTGAAGATCTCTTCTGACCACTGTCGCACTTGGCCCCAGTGATGCTCAGACGCATCTTCTATGACATGGTACATGTGGGTAGCAATAATAGGCTTCACCTCAGAGGGGACCTGAGGGTCAGCCATGTGACGGGTAAGGCCATACAGGTATTCAGCAACAGTGAGATAATTGATGACAGTTTTTACGCATTGAGGGCCCCTAGTGATGTAGTCATGGGGATGTGTCATCCTACCTTTCATCGCAGCCAGTTGGTGGGGGGTGTTAGCCAGGAGCAGTTGCACCTGCTGGCCAGCGCCCATGTTCTTGTTGGCTTGGGCAGCGTTGAGAGGGAGAGGGCCGTACCCTGTGTACGGCGGCGCAGCAGACAGGAGGAGAGTGGCGACGTCACTCCCCGGGACGGGGGTGGGGACGGAGACAGGTGGGTAATAACCGGGGTACTGACCATACTGCAGTGCGGGGGGTGGATAGCCCAGCACAGTGTAGGGAGAGTATCTTGCAGTGGCGGCAGATCCTGCGGCGGCAGAGGGCATCCTGCCTCCAGCAGCCGGGCGTGTGTCGACAGCAGTTGTTGTTGTTGTGACAGCAGCGGTGATCGGGGCGGGCATGGCACTGACAGTAGAAGTGACAGCCGCCACCGAGTTGACAGCCACAGGGCGGGTAGTGTTGACAGTGACCGGGACAGGCGGGGTCACGGTGACATTGGACACCACAGGCGCAGCAGTGACCGCGGGCGTGGCAGACACTGTAGTGTTTACCCCCACGGCCGGGGCCGCAGTTGTGATGGGGACATCAGGTACTAGAACAGTCAGCTTTGATAACATGGTATTAGATACCGTCTCAACAGCACCAACACGTCTAGTTTAGCTCACCGAAGTGGGTCTCCAGCGCTGCGACCCGGGTGTCAAGTTGGGCGTTGACAGGGGCCTGCTCCGGGGCCGGCGGCGTCGCCTTCTTTTTTCGGGCTGCCGCTTTTTCCGTGGGCTTCTTTGGTCGCCCTGACGTCCTAGTAGGCTGAGGCGGGTCTGCTCCACCAGATCCCCGAGTTCCCGGCATTCTGTAGAAGGGGGGAAGGCCACAATAAGGCAAAAAACTGGGGAGTGTTTAAAAAGGATTCCCGTCTTCAAGTCTTTGTAGAAAAGCAGTGAACGCAGGCGATGACGTCATGAGTTCATGTGTAGTTGAGTAGGGGGCGCTGCGCGCGGTGGTGAGTCTTTGGCGCCACACTATCAGGACTGGTCCATACCATTACTTGCCAACTTTGCAAGTTAGCAGCCAATACCTTTATCTCCTGAAGCAATCAGTGCAGTAGACACGGACGATAATTATTTTCTTTACATTTTATCATTAATATGTTTCTGAGACCAAATTACTGCCCCCTTCTCTAGAATTACTGCCCCCATTTTCAAGGATGCTGAGAGTCACCGCCCCCATGTTATTAGATCCACCGCTACCACTTGGCGGTTGGAGGTGGGTAGTCATTTCAGATCTGAGTACCCCCCCCCCCTCCCCTGGAGTGCCAGCTTACCTTTCACCCTCCAGTGTTTCAAACTGGGGTTCCAGCTAAGACTTCATACTATAAATTGGCAAATATTAGTGGTATTACCCGCCTGTTCCCTGCTCATGCAGTCCCTCAGCTTTGAAAGCTGCTCCAGCACAGTCTACAGAGTTATCGGCAAACCCCAACCAAATGTTGACTGCAGAACATTATTCTATTTGGTTGGAGAGGGACTCTTAAGTGAAGGGTGATTGGCTACAACAGAAAACCAAATACAAAATGTAGTATTGACAATCCTGCTGGGTACTTGGTTAAACTTGATAGGAGGATGTTAGGAAATTTTAAATTATACCTTGATGCCCGGAGTTCAATTCCTGTTATTATAGATTTGCCCACATTCACGAAACTTCACTAACTTAAATCTGGAACTTTCTGTCCCTGCGGCTACTGAATTACCATTATTGATCTTCAAATCCTTCGACTCCTTAAGCCAGCAATCCTTCAGGAATGAAATCATGACAATGAAATTCAGTTCAAAATTGACATTTTAATCAAATGTCCATCACTCAAACCCGATTATTTTCTTTCATTCAGCCGTCCAATTTTCCCAATTCCTCAAGCAGAGAAATCAGGTTTGCAACATTACTCTTTACTGGCGCCATACTCGAATACGAACCTCTTTTAGTCACGAGATTAATGGAGCACATCTTTGGTTGAATGTGTCGCCTTTAGCTTGTCCAGTCGATGTTGGAGAATTTGCATGGACATGTTGATGCAGTCAGATATATTAAAGTGGGTATGTTAAAAGTTTTAAAAAATCTTCTCGTTTTAAGAAAATGAGATTTAAAACAAACTCATGTTGCAGACAAACGACTAGTTTAAAGAAAGTCTGTGGGTTTTATTTGTTTATTATCACGTCATGCCCTATATGTATATATATATATATATATATATATATATATATATATATATATATATATATATATATATATATATATATATATATATATATATACTTCCGATACACATTAATTCAATTGGCCCTTACTTTACAGCCTCTTACAGGAACAGTGTCTTCCGCGAAATGTGCATAATAAATAACGATGCGTTATGTGAATATGCAGATTAACTTTTGTAATCACTGTTCAAGCAGACTCGCTCAACCAGTACCTTTTTCCGCCACAAGGGCTGCAAATAGGACTGGTGGAACTGCTATATTTAGATTGTTACTTCCTTTCAGGCTGTGCACAGGAATTGGTGCACAGAATGTGATTGGTGAACTCGTTAGGGCAACTTAGTGAAACAAGTTTTTTTTATATGAGTTTGCCCAGACTCTACTTTTATAGAGTCGGGGCCTGAGAGTGCTGTTCAAGTGGCATAACGCCTTATACACCACCCCCAACCACTGGCATCCAGGATGATGGGGTCCCTTAAAGAAAGTGATGCCCGTTTCCTCTGGTGGCAGCATCTTTAACTAATCCCAGTCATACTTGTGGTATAGTACTCCACCTGGCCGGATTCACCATAGATATGGCAATGATGAAAATACATGTTTCCTTGCAGACATGAGTAATATTATCGCATATTACTTTTGAGAATGCATCAAACCATAGAGTCAGTATGGAATCAAAGTGAATTCAATGGCCTTGTATAACTACAGGCATATTTTACAGGTTTAGATGGCTCATGAATGGCAGAACTCTGTATTAGAACCCACTAGCACAGTCCAATGCCGTAGATGCCTTATGGAAGAGGCCATAAAGTACAGCCCGTCAACACAGGCCTCAAATCAAGCTCCATCAGACCAGGGCTGAAAGGTATGGTCAGAGCTTTGGCCCTCAACGCCCATCAAGTATTTCCCTGGGGGACGTCTAAATCACCCTGAAAGCAGCCTATATGTGCTGTATTGTGTCGGTCTCACCCTCACCTCCAGGCATTCATATAGCAACTGCGGGGTGAGGGAGGGGCGGGACTCTCTTGAGAACAGAATATCCCGCGAGGGGATACGTCTTTCTTGGCACCCTTTCGTTTTGCATGCATATTTTATATAGGCAATGTTCTTGACTTTATACATGACGTCCTATGTATTGTAGGTTCTTGATATACACGGTATGACACATATGTATGCTTGTTCACACAGTTAGGGTATGTTATCCTGGCTATCAATATCAGTGTGAAGGTTTCTCATTCCTTCTGTTATGAGAATAGGACACATTGTTAAAATATCTGTACTTATGTTAAAGATGTAATAATACAAAAAAGATATCTCAATATGATTTTGTGGTTGCACACCATGGCACACTCGTACGTGACGTATTATAGCACCAGCTATCAATAACTTTTTAATCTTTTGTATCTAATATTTATCTCAATATGATATCTAATATATGTAATCAGAATACGCTTCCAGGGATGGGGTCTTATCTTCCTGACTGCAATTTCCCTAGTCTCATACTTCCTTGTGATACGGTAACCTGAACTAGATGGATAACAAAAATTCTTGGAGTTACCATGCAATATGTATACATGTATATTGGTGGCTGTGTCTCATGAGATCGGGCCATTGTGAACGTCTTTGACTGGGTGCAATCTATGACAGGGTGCAATCTATGACCCGCATGACAGAAAAAGGCTTATTTAGGGCAGATTTACATAGACTTTTTAAACAAAATGTTCTACAATATGTGATGCATTGATTAACGTGGATGGCTGTCATTATTTCGCCTTCCTTTCGACAATGTAGGTGTTTAAAATGGATGCTACTTATAAAGTGACGTCTGTGACATGATAAGAATTTTCCATTTATATGTGTTAAAATAGAGATATAATTATAGAAACTATGTATCATAAAGTCTCAGTATTGATCTGTCTCATTTTATCCTTATTTATGTCTCCTTCCGCACTATATTTGCCTTTTCCTTGCTAGCCGGTCATAGATGGCACCCAGTCATAGATTGTACCCAGTCATATAGACGAAAACATTGGCCTATGTTCGTGAGACACAGCCTGGGATTACACAGAGTATATGTCCCTATACCATCGAAAAGCCGTCAACATCAGTAGGTGTAACCTCATCGTATTACCAACATATACGGTATGTGTGCTGCAGGCATTGGTTGGCCTGTGGAATCTAATCAGGGAGTGTATTCTAACTGCCATACCATTGTAATGGCAACAATGAAATTCCTGGATGACATCTCCAATGTGGGAATGATATACAGTAGATTGCATATTCAGATCAGTTCCATGGTGTGATTCCCTCATCTTATCAAATGTCTATAAGATAACGATGGGTGCAGGTAATACTTTTATCAGTGGGCTAGGTATAGGAAATGCCGTCAGGGAGGTCGACAACTTGAAATCCCACTGTATACCTTGATGATGACCACCATTTGTCATATAAACACAGTACTTGCTATTACCCTGATTAATTTGAATATTGGCCAAAACCAACAACAGGATCTTCCTCTGCTCACCCCCCTCCCCCTCTCTCTCTCTCTCTTCTGTCTGTCTGTCGGTCTGTCGGTCTGTCTCTATCCTTCACTATCCTCTGTCTGTCTGCCTCTGTCTTTCTCTGTCGCTGACTCTCTTTCTCTGTCTCTGTTTCTCCATTCAGTCACGAGGCTTCAGTATACCAATGTGGTCTGAAAATAGAGCACATGATATATATATTGGTTGAAACCAGCGACAGGTCCCTAAGTGATTGTTTGGCACAGTAAAAAACGTGATTGTGTTCTGGCCACAGACAAGAAGAGTAAACCGATAGAGCATCGAGTATCCAGAAGTACAACAATGGCCATCCTTTGTGCAAACACCTACACAATAGGTAATCAATAAATACTATGGCCAGTTATCGAATACAAAAGGGTTAATAACGAAAATATACCCCACATGGCGACACTCTCATGTATTCTCTCCAATTCCTGTCGCACTATGATATTTGCCTATCGCTGATTATTCAGGATAAGATTGACCACATTGTCCTATGAAAGGGTTTCTCATTCGGCTTTCTAGAATAAGAGTGCTGGGTTCACCATGGCTCAATTGACGTAGTGGCAATGGCCTTTGGTCGGGGCTATTCCCTTGAAGTCCAGACGAGGCCCCAGAGTGGGATCAGTCGACAACTTCATTCGCTGACCACCCCCAGAGAATTACCATCTCTAACTCTCACTCACCCGAACTGACCATCCCTTTCAAGTTTTATAACCTGTCTTGGCCAAGGATCCACATCAATGAGAGAGCTGTTAACCCTTGCAAACTTCATTCTCTGAAAGGAAGACATATCCTTTTCAAGTGTAGGGGGTTACTGTGACTCACACGTGTTGGTGTGCTGTGGTTTTCCCTGGCTCACGTAAATAAGATTTGCAGAGGAGTTATTTCTTTTCATGATCCTAAGATGATTTCCATACATATACATATACAGTTCCTGACTTCAGCAAAGGTATATATCATCTACATACATGTATGTACCTCTCTCATAGCGCTCTATAGCCCGATGTACTGTAATCGCGGTCCCCAGTCCTTTAACTACCGGGTGTATTCCTGATTATACAGCACTCACGATTTGAAAGAACATCGATACATCACAGGCTATACATATTAATACGAAGAAGAAGAGAGACGGCTTCTTGCTCAGTCAATGTATGCACATTGTGAGGTCTTTCTTATATAGCCACCCCGAACCAAAGACCGGCGGTCTGAGAGCGGAGCAGGGGGCACCCTTCTTCGCTGCTCTTGGTGCCAGCTATATGGATGAGCGGGCCACAGGGACATGACAATTCCCCCATCGCAGGCCGCCCTGCCATCATCCAACCCGCCCATTATTGCCCTCCGGCCCCGGCCATGAAAGGCTGAAAAACATGGCCGCCGGAAACCGTCCATCACATTTCCGGCGAGCGGTGGGGTCCGTCGCCCTGACGACGTGGATATCTGCCTCTTCACACCCTCTGCCGGAAGGAAAAGGTTTCTTGACACGTTATGGATAAGGAAGCCCTTCCTAAAGCCCGGATCTTGTGTCATTTTATAAAAAGATTTCTGTTTTACTAATTTCCGTTTTGGTCTGTTATCATTTGTTTCCGCTTGGGTAAGCGTAATTTAGAAAGAGCTTTTATAATGTCGTTAATGTCCGAACTTGCGGCCGTCAAAGGATACAACTTGTCAACCAAAATGAGCGCGGTATTTCTAGAAAGAACAAAGCGGAGAGACAAGTAGAAATGTGTCTCTTGACCTGAATCTTGTTTTATTCATTATGATCCTGAGCCTACTCCTTATAGATCCTTCAAATTCCGGTTGCTATGGGATGTTTATTATCTTAATTTTCAAGGATACTGTGAGTAGCTACTCTTGCGTTATCACCGGATGGCTTATACACTTATCATTTTCTGCTTTTTAACTTATGTTATGGCCTTCCCATGTCCATATCAGTATGCAAATGTTGACATTGTGTCTTTAGATGGATAAATAATGTGTATCACGGAAGCTTCATCGGGTGTTGGGTTTGCATGCAAAAGGACCCTGGCTATAGATTACAAATAATATTCAATGATGGCCTCGACGTCTGCCTCTTACGTGGGGGAGAATATGGATGTCTTGAACATTCACTCAGTCGCATAGAAAAAAAGTGTTAAAACATGAAGGCCTATAGAAATTGATACGCAAAAGCCGATGCTATAAAGCTGGGTGGGGCTGGGCCCCGCACCCAATACTAATATATAAATTTGCTTCCTACGGCCCAAAGATTCACATTTATACCTTCACCATTAACCTACATGCAAGGCATTGAAATACAAATTCTGGAAAAAAAAAGATAAACCTAAAAGATGTGAGGTGGGAAAGAATTGAGTATTTCCCTTGAGAAGGTGCATGGACTCATATATTCAACACATCAATAGCTTTAAAATTGTTCCTTTGAATGATGAAAATGTTGCCACATGTGACTCCACTATGCAGTGTCAAAAGGGGGTCCAGGTCGCCTCCAGAATGACTATACCCTCTTTAGGGGAGCCCAGGTCCTTATCAGTTATTTCACTCCCTTACGTGAGCCAGGGAGCTATATGACTTCCCTATAGGTGACTCCCTTATATCAGCTTCAGAGTCAGCCTGGCTCCCCTAAAGAGGGGAGTCATTCTGCAGGTAACCTGGACTCCCTTTTGACGCCGTTTCTTCTCTCTGTGTACATTGTGCAGTCAAATCGCTTAAAACGCTGTCACGCTGTGCCGGGAACACCTCTGGTAAATTGTTAGTTAAGAATATTATGCAACTTATACTTCAGAGTTTGCCTAAACCACTGATGCAAACGCATCCAACTGATTGCATTTCTGTATAAATACAACGCCCTACATAACAGGGCCGACCGTACATGCCATATCATTTGTTATGTTACATCCTGTACATTGAATGCTCACGTTGTTTAGAAAATCATCTGATGAATAGATAAATGTATGTTTACATTCAAAAATACATTGCGTAGTCTTAAGTTATGGTAGGCGCATTTAAGCTAGGCTTTAATATTATAGTTGGTAATGTTCTTTCATTATTCCTCTTCTAAACTGATAACAGAACTCCAACCGAACCCATTTATGTTTGAGACTATGAGTTATAAACTTTAAGAATATTCCAGGTGTGCAAATGTCAAGGCGTTTGTTTCAGTCCCGTATAGCTGTAATGAGTTATCCAATCTATTATATGAGTTAGGGAATAGTGGATGTTTGGCGCAAATATATGGTCTATGCACTTCATAATCTTACGATGCATGGGTTCGAAACTGTTGACATACTGATGCACCACCGATATAAAGGTTTATATAATCCCTGCCTGGATTGCGCACAATTCCGGACACAATTCCCGCGTTTCCTGACTATGCAAATCGATGCTGGCAGCCAGTACATGGCTAAAAGAGGAGGGCCAAATCTGACAATAGCCAGCTCAATGGTGGGGCCTACTCCACTGGAGCAGCTCATGCTTGTTATCCCCATCCGTAGCAGGCCTAGTGCTGTAAATGTAATTTGTACGAGCAGACCTAGAGGGGTAAATGGTAAATGACATTGATTATACATGGGCACAGTATGAGTCACGGAGGTGACAGCCAAAGGTCTGGGGAGGGTAATTGGTTAATGCACTGGTTAGCCTACAGGCATACGTTCTCTTCACATGAGGAATCCCCTTCATGGTACTATATAATGTAGTATGAATAACCACCAACAGCCAGAAATGAAGAAGCACTCCGCTGTTTTATAGCTCCCTCTAGAATTGGGCGTGGTGATAGTTCGATTAAAATCAATGTGCCAATCTCGGCTGGCCTAGAGCTGTTGAGGAAATCGCAATGGCGTTTTGTAAGTTATATAGAGTCCTAGGGTAGACCGCCCATGAGATGACCAATTTAGTCTCTGCGACCCAGACGTTGGGGAAGTATCTTTTATAGAAAGAAATGGTATTTTCCCACTATCATAGGCTCATTCTATTCTGAAGATATGTGAGATTGTGATTAGCTGGATTCAATTATTTATTTGGACTATTTATTCTTTAAATGATCTTGTTTAAAAGCTTAGACCTGTACTGGTCAATTTGGTACCATGACCTAACCACCCTGTACCATGACCCAACCACTCTCAGCACAGACCTATCCAATGCACTGATTTGACAACATACATACAATTACATAACCGTGGTATTTATTCAACATAACCCCCCTCCCATTGAAAAATAATGAACTATGTCATCGTTTTCATCGTCGTTTTCATCAATATTGTAACCTGAGATAAACCATGGTTTTCTACATGTTCAGAGCATATTGACAGCCATGACTGACAGCATATGTCTCAGTAGTTGCCTCATGGTCCAGTGGTGGTTTTCTTATGGTACCACTCTACTGCTCACCATGAATTAGTGAAAAAAAAGGCATTAACATTTATAAATCTATAAGAATTAAAATCACATCATGTGTGAGAGAATCTACTAGTCATGAAAGAATCCTATATTGTATTATTTGGTTTAAAAAGGCATGTGATTAAGGGGTCGGAAAAAGTATATTTTCTAGAAACCTGCATTGTAATGAGCAGCAAATGCACATGGAATATGTCAAGTTTGATCGATCATACAAGATAGCAGAAAGAATATTTTAAAGATATGACTACTGCGTGTGATACATTATTACCACTTGCAACATATCTGTAGCATTGGAAATCTATGAAGACCCTAGAACACACTGATAAATGGCAGCATATGTGGTCAGCTCATGGTACCAATACACCACCTATAGTCATCTCATGGGCGGTCTACCCTACATAGATATATACTAGCACAGTTTCGGTCCGTATGGGCCCTGCGAACCTGCTGACCCAAGCCACCAGCCTTCGGCTGCACACACAGAAAAGTGAGAGTCATTGTCGCTAAAACTACCCTCACCTGAGGGTTAGGCACTGCCTGACTCTTAGGTGAGGGTAGTTTTAGCGACAATGACTCTCACTTTTCTGAGGGTATGTGTCGGTTTTAAAACTATATATGTATCTACCTGTACGAGCAGATGGGATATAAAAGGGGGAATACCGGATTTATTTATGTGATGTATATATACTCCCCAAATAAGATTATGTTACACATATGTGTGCATGCAATGTACATATCATTCTAAACCTAAATTAATGTGGTTAAATCTGTTATCATATATGTACCAAGACTGTATATTACCTTGTCTATGTCAACTTTA
Organism: Harmothoe impar; assembly: GCA_947462335.1. Classification (NCBI taxonomy): domain Eukaryota; kingdom Metazoa; phylum Annelida; class Polychaeta; order Phyllodocida; family Polynoidae; genus Harmothoe; species Harmothoe impar. The sequence continues at coordinate 75,640,484 of OX381704.1, read as the reverse complement.
GTGTTCCTTTATACAAATGCCCAAGTGTTTCTGTAGACCATTCCCCGCAGAACAGATGTATGTAATCGAGGGCACATTGGACACATGGACTCCCAAGCTCCGCGCCGCCCTGGCCCCCAACTCGCTGTCCCATTTAGATCCCGGGGGGGGGGGGGCACTCCCTATCTTTTCTATAGTAACTATGTGTGAACATCACCTCAAATTTAGGACCTTATCACAGGAGAAAAATCAACAAAACAGCACCCTTTTCACGGGAAACTGACCAAAAATCATAACCTAATCAAGGGGGCCCGAGTAAAAGTCCCTTGTAAAGGGTGAGGTTTAAAGCAATAGCCCTCCAATGGTAGACCTTACCCTTGCCCTGTTAATAAATATGTGTATTTAATATTGAAAATGTTGGATTAATGTCTCATCTGAAGGGTCTTCCAGTTATTCAGCCATAAAATGTACCCCTTTTCCTCCAAAATTGCCTAAAAAGCAACCCTTTTCAAGGGCCCTCGCAGGCCCTTGCCTAGGGTCCAAAAACATACCATTTCCCTTGGAATCGTGTTCACACATGGTCATCAATGCTGAGGGAGTGCCCCCCCCCCGGGATTTAGATACAGTTTCTTCCCTAAATTTAGCTTTAGAATGATATTATCACATATATATTTTTCCCTTTACAGGACCGTCGGTATATGGTGAGCGTGCTTGTACCCGTGGCATGTGGCATGGCAGGCGCCTTCCTCATTGTCTGTCTGGCCTATCTGAGCAGGCACTGCCGGTACCAGCAACCAAAGCTAAAACAACTGCCGAACGTGGTAAGTACCGGCCTCCCAAGGTCAGGTTCAAAGTCACGCCCATCGTGGTGACTCGGCTTTCCTACGCCCCCCCCCCCCGACCTGTCAGGCTAACATTCCCTTACTACTCGCATCCCTCCGCCTCCTCTCTGTTCTCATGAGCAGCTCCTTTCTTCAGTTTACTGATTATGTTGAAAATACAATTATACTGTTGATCATATTCAGGGTCTGGACTCGTAAAATCGTATTATATAGTAGTGATTATATAGTAACTTGGGACATGGGCATTTATAATTATATAGTAACATGTGACATGGGAATATCATAAAATAGACAGGGTGAAATCGACATTTTTTCAACATTGACAGGGCGACCTTTTATAAGATTTGGTCAAGTAACATATCTTAATCGGCAGGAAAAAGGGATGTGAAAATTGGACGCCCACCCCACCTCCTACTCAATGCAAGGCCCTACATCTGACAGTGTACAACAGGAAAGCGTCAGTACACATGTAGTGGCATAGGCATTGGGTTGTTGTCGAATCATGTCTTTCCAACCTCTTCTACAACTAGGTGGCTCCTGACAGTATCACCCATCTTATCAAGAGGGGGTCCATTTTTATCACGTCGCCACGGTGGCTTTCAGAAAGAAGCGTAATGCGCTCCCACTGACGTTAAATTGTGTTCACAGTTAACGGACTGAATACACAATGGGCATTATGCCCTAAATGTCATCAAACTTCATCCAAGGCGTGAAAGAAATCAGCACAGTATTGCAGCCGTGTTGCATTCAGATTTCCCACTCCCGTGATAAGAATTTGTCATTATGGCCAATAGTTGTTTTAATGCCATTGTTTGGTTATTAACATCAGGATAATCAGTTCTTGCTTCAAATTTAACTGGCCAAGCCGATGAGCTCACATGTAGGACTCCGGACTTCCCATGTAAAGCTAACATTCACTTTCGTTTCCTCTAACCAAAAGTAAGCCCTTTTGCATGGAAGGCAAATATAACCCTTTTCTAGGAATGACGGCAATGACGCTGACTTTTCGAAGTCTAAAAATATCTTCTTTGAAGGAGGGGGGCACTGACATTGTTTTAAACTCTCCCCTTTCCGTTATTAAGAGGGAAAACTAATAAAGTATACATTTGCTCTATTCTCATTGCCTATGCAGAGTGGAGGGATCGGTGCTTAGCATATATTGAATGTAACCTATAGATGCACATCTATGCTGTAATACGAAGATCTTCATGAGCTCTATGGTTTTCCATTGAAAGCATCCCATCGGATATGGATTTGAGACACTTTCATAAAGCAAGCCAAGAGAAAGGGTACATATATTCATATGATGTCTATCACAGTATACACTAATGTCGTACATGAATGACTGCTGCTTGAAGAATATAGACACACTATAGGCTAATAGATATGTATATACATTTTGTATTCTATATACAAAATCATTGCACTGTCTCTAATTGTATAACTTCTATGCATGGCAATTTCAAAGTGAAGTATGATAGTATTGTATAGTGAATGGAAATTGTTGTCAGCATGATTTGGGTTATATCACGTGTTGGGATGATTCATCAATATATGACTTGACCTCGTTCACATAGTTAATTATATGTAATGCAATGGCATGGTTGAATGATAATAGCTGAAAGCAAATAGTATTGTCGTTGCGGTCTTGTATTTGGCTTTGTCTTTTCACATATAAATATGATATTATGTTCAATACGGACGTGTAGCCTATTCCCTATTGCATGTTCTTCCTTGTATGGTAAAATGACCAGATGACACAATATTATATAGAGTAAGGCTTATCTTAATTGACATGACATAAATTGAAGGAGCATGTTTCACTTCACCCCCCCCCCCTAAAGAATCCATGTATAAAGTCAATGTTTTAGGCAAATACCTAAATGTAGCATGGTACGTGAGTAATTTCAATGGATCATGTAATGATAGATTAGATTGGTATTTTTCAATGGGGAAAGTTGTCCTTAACTCCACTGTCCAACATCAGATACAGATAGGCTTTGATACACTGTATGTAGCCTTTAAGCAATTACACCGTGCGTACAATTAAGCGAAAGTAACATTTTGATGAAAGTATATGGCTTGAGCACAGCAATTCTTTCTATGCTGTGACCTATGTCTGTTTCTCGGTAAGAATTGAACAGTGGGGCATATACCAGCTAATATAAACATATTGCCAGCACCTGAAATTAGGACATGCAGCTATTATGATAAAATGATAACCTCCGATATGGTGTGCTTGTATCAATATTGAAAGTACATGTATAGCTAGGAGCACGTGCCCAAGTTGTTTAACACCTCAATCCTGTTTATTTTGCAGCCGAAAGAGCAGTTGACCCAGTTTGACAGGGTGATGCTACTGGCCGACAGTTCGGACGAGGATTTCTGAGACAACCGGAACTCACCCCAGTTGAACCCGTCTGTTCCGGATGTCGTCTGTGGGTCGTCTGCTACGTATACTTTTGTTTCATCAAATGACATCCATTTCTGCATCTGTGTAAATAGGCTTGATAAACATAGCTTTATCACAACATGTTATATCAACGGGAAAGCTGTGTCTTCAACAACGGAATACTATAGTTGTTCATAGTTAGGTTTTAAATGACCATTATCATCCTTGGCTAACTGAAAGGGCAGGCTCTATTCTCTAACTATAGTAGTATATCTAAATAGTATTTCTTATAATTCAAATAACAAAATGCAACATTTTACAATTTGATTGCGACTTTTATTTCTATAGTAACGATCTTCTATATCTATAATAGTCCTCCTATCACAGTAATTAAAATGCCATCACTTGTAATTCTACACAACACTTCACGAAAACCTTTACTGCAAATGGATATTGTATTAAATATAGGACGCTGTGCAGTATCTAAATCACAATTCCACTAGCGCAGATATCAATCAGTCTATAGGCATATATGTACATAATTTATATTAAGCATGTTTAGATTAACAATCTCTATATCATAATTAATATAATGTGTGTCTAAAACCGAGACTACATAGTAGTAAATTATGTTTTTACATATGTATGCATGTCATACCTTGGGCACTCACAACAAATGCTTTGAGATTGTGACGGTAGATGATTAGAGATACAGTACATGCATCATGGCCATTCTGTCATTGAGTTATATGAACAATGCATATCATTACGTTCTGTGTCAACCTGTTGCCTTCATCCCACAAATAGTGGGCCTTGTAGACAATGTGAATAAAATAGCATTATTTAAGGGCGATTCAAAAGATAAATTGTCATTATGAATGTTTATATTAGAGCACCATTTTTGGCATGGTAAATTGGATAAATTAGCATATTTACAGGGCACATTTAAGGCTCTCGTCCGGATGATGATTGAGATGGGATAATAGAATCAGATAAATAAAAGACTATGAATAATTTAAAAATCATTGTGTGTATATCTTTCTGCAGACATTAAATCACACATGTAATACATATATACATTATGTTCAATCATATATAGATTATATATATATATATATATATGTGTACAGGCAAGGGAAAAGGGTACTCCAAGGAAAAAGCCAACTTTGAAACTGACGTCATAAGCTTTCCAGTGATATATTATACTAAAAGATATTATTTCTAGTTTTTGAGAAATGGCTTCATGAATATGTGTGGGCATCACCCTTTCCAAAATCCCAATAAGCTCTATGTCCGATATTTTCCAAGATATCCCTCTTTAATTAGCATTATTTATGATAATAAGAAATTTATGATACATTTTCATTCTTTAAGTCATAAAATTCGATCTAGGAATGGTAATTTTGTTCTGTTTTCACTATGGCAATCTTCACAAATCATTCTATCAATTTATGTCTTAATTTCCTCTATTTGGAGTAAAAATCATGTTTCCATGGCAACACATATCAACAAGCACACCTATTTAGGCTTTTAAACGTTCCTTTTACCTTCCAAATAAAGAAGCTTTTTACCAAAAATGGAATGTTTTGAGTAATCCTATTGAATTCTCCAGAAAAAAAGTACCCAAGAGCAATTTTTAGCCTAATTTTTTCATTTTAGGCCATAGTGGTGCCCCCTGGTGGCTAAAATCGGAACTAATCCCGCGGGGACCATCCTTTCTGCTTGCCTGCTCACATATATATATATATATTATATATATATATATATATATATATATATATATATATATATATATATGTATACATATATGTATATATATTATATGTTTATATATACATATATATAATATATATATATCATATATATATATATATATATATATATATATATATATATATATATATATATATATATATATATACCTAGTATATATATATATATATATATATATATATATATATATATATATATATATATATATATATATATATACCCTATAACATATAGTTAGTAAAATGAAGCTAAAACTCATATGATATTATGTTCATTACTCCCCACTGAAGTTTCTTTTCTAAAAGAGTTATATTCTGATCCAGGAAGTCTGTTTACCAAAACCAATGATACATGTATGTACAATAAATGTAGTCTACTAATCCATGTACAACTAGCAGGGTATCCCAGCCCGGAATCGCGCCTCGGCTTCAGTAGCAGAATCTAACACATACATGTACAAATCAAAATGGTCTTGTAGGAGTACACAAATATCTATGCACACGAGATATGAACACAATGGCATAAGATGTAATGGATCTGCATGTCCCGTATACGGTTCCATCACTTAAAGGTGAATAAGAACTTCTCTACCCCGCCCTCGGCCGTGTCTGATCTCCTGGTGATGTGGCAGTGGTCAATGGGTGCCTCATCAGACAGCATGGTCCTCCAGGTGCCCTTCAGGTAGTCGTTAGTGTGGAGGACTCCTCCGGGCAGGTACAGGCAGTGCCGGGTGGGCACCACGAAGGCCGTCAGGTGCATCTCTCCGTCCTCCAGCTTGGCCAGTACCATGTGGCCCCCAGCGTCGTCAAGCGGCATGTCCAGGTGCGAGAAGTCGTGTTTCTCCATGCCCGCCCCCGCCTGCTTCTTCGTATTGGCCACAAACTCTTTGATATACTGGTTCTCGTAGGTGAAGTCCTGGATGGCGTGTCGGTACATGAGAGACACCGTCACCGTGTCTGCATTTGCCAGGCTGCAGCCGTAGAAGCGGAGAAGCTCGGTTGTGGCAATCTGAACGGGGATCACACCGTCGAATTCGGCGGGAAAGATGACCCTGCCGTGACTATTAGAGTCGGACATGTCGGCCGACTCCCAGACGACATTTGTCAGGTGCGCGTGTTTGGGGATGAGCGGGGGCAGGTCGGAGAAGGCTGCCAGGTCTAGGAGGCTGTATTCTCCCGGGAGGACGTCTGAGATGAGGCCTGATTTACCCTTCATGACAATGTCACCAGAGGCCCCAGGACGCTTGAAGCTGACAAAGGCATTCCAACGCTTCTTCAGAAAGTCCACCATGACCTTTGGATCGTCTGTCGACTCATCCTCGTATAGCACCCGCTGAAGCTCCTCGGCCTGTGAAAGCAGGTCTCCAGAATCCTCGTTGTTGTTATCCTCATCGTCCCCACCGTGATCATCACTACTGTCCGTCGTCTCATCGCTGGATTTGTTTAATGATAGCTCTTCACAGAAGGAGGGATCATGGCGGAGGAAGTCCATAAAATCGCCATATTCTACCTCTCCATTTCCGTCTTTGTCCATTTCCTCGAACGTCCGTAGAACACGGCTGATGCGAATGGACCTCCGCCTCTCCCAAACGTACTCCACGAACTCCCTGTATGCGACAACGCAACGGAAAACAAAGTTTAAAAAAATGCAGACTGAATAGAATATAGACATGTAACATGTATATACGATATTACTGCTAGAGTAGCCCTACGCTACATGATAGGGCCAAAATAATTAAAGTTGTGTTTTGGAAACATGGACCGATTTATTCATTTTTATACCAAATTATTTTGCCCAGCAAGTGCCACAGGAACACTGATAGCTTTTGCTGCGGCAAGCTGTGCAGCAAGTTTGCAACAAGCTGCAGCCCTGTTACAGCACAGACTATTTGCCGCATAAGACGTTCTGCGGCAGATGCCGCGCGACAGATGCTGCTAGTGTAACAGGCCCTTAAGAGTTTTAGCGAGGCATGTGCTATATGTCACCTGGATGAAATGTATGCAAGTTCCGTTGATAAAATTATGCTTTTATGTATCAACTCTGTACAAGAACACATCCGTGTATGAATCACATGTCTCATATATGTGATCATCTTTATACATATTATATTATACTGATCTCATTACTAAAACAGTGAGACTTATACTTCCTTTTATACTCACCGGAAGTTAATTGTGCCAGTTTGATTGCGGTCGGCGTCAAGGAACGCCGCTCGCAACTGCTGTTCTGCGCATGTGCTAGTACTTTCGTGTAGAATTGTCTTGACGAAGTAAATGTAGAACCCTTCCATGGTTATTTTCCCGTTCTTGATTAAATAACAAAATCGGCGTTATATTACATGTTCATGGAACACCCAGGCGGAGTGTATGGACAAAAATATATGCAGATGTACAAAGTTATAGAAATCATATCATAAAAATAATCTAGACGTATACTATCATAGCCATGCCTAAGTAAACATCCGTGTTGTGTGTGCCGTTGGACATTTAATACATCATTTAATGTAGTCTACATATTGCAATTGTTTAATATTGTCTTAAACAGTGTGACATTTATTATGTCATAGAATTGAAAAGGGTTTTTATTTCATATTGCATACTGTCTACGATCAATGGTTATTTTACCTGTTTCCCTTGTATACTTTCGAAAATGAGATCCACTTCATGTGAGGACATCTCAAGTCCGAGCTTATGCAGGAACTGTGAGAACTCTTCCCTGTCTATTTTACCATTGCCATCCTTGTCAATACTGAAGAATATATTCCGTATTTTCTGTTTCTGATCCTCTGGGATACTGGCCATCTTCCTGAGTCTCCTTTGGAGGACAGGCTCCTTCAGGCTTATATGTCTCCGAGACCTTACACCTTCGTTACAGTTCGTGCACTTGAGCTTCTTCATTTTAGATGAGGGTGGTCGAACCATTGGAGCTATGGGAGATTTAGACCTCGGCCTCATCATGAAGGGGAGCTCTAGGAGGTTGCTCTTTTGTCCACTTTTGAGCCTTCTGGAGAGCACCCTCTTCATTGGCGTGGAGCCTTCCTGGACGGCTCCCTTCACCTCCATCAGGGCAGTCATCCAGGCACCCTTCTCCGCCTCATCCATGGTGGACAGCTCCACCTGGAGGAAAGGCCGGTTCTCCAGGCCGAAGCAGCCAGTTAGTCGCCAGCCGAAGCGGCGGGTGTCTGGCAGCTCTGTCACCGATGTCCTCGTTGTAATGTCCACGGCGCCTTTCCTGTCCTTCAGCTTAGGTCCGTCGTAGTAGGCCAGCTGTCCGGGGGTCAGCACGAACCAGCGCTTCAGCCATGTCGTCCAGTTAGCCTGCTTCCTGGTGCGCTTCCACATCCAGCCCGTCATGAGCACCTCCCGCACCATCCACGAGTGGACGCTGTCCGTCTTCTTCTGTAACGATTCTATCTTGTCAGATTGCTGGATACCATTAATGTCTATGACCTCCAGGAACTGGATGAAGGTCAGGTCGGTTTTGGAAATACTGACATCTAATTTAAGTTTCTTCAGGAGCCATTCCCGCTCTGAAGATTGCAGCACAGGAGGCAGGGAGCCGATCTCACTCAGCCGACCGAAGATCTGCCAGAGCTGCTTCAGAAGCTGCAGTCTGGTCTCATATCCCTCCTCCTGGAGAACCTCCCTGGAGAGTTCCCAGCAGACCTGCTCGATCTCATCCTCCAGCAGGCACATGGCATAGGAGGAGTCCCGCAGGTGGTCGTTGACGAAGGTGTAGTACTGCTCCAGGCTGATAACGTCATTGTCACGGAACACGTCATCAAAAACGCTGACTGATCCCCTCGTGTGGGCGAGGCGGTAAAAGTTGGCCGTCAGCGTCCGCAGCACACCCTTCTCACATGCCTCCCCCTGGAGGCGGGGGTGGGAACCAGAGAGGGTCTGCCATACACACATCAGGCCTTGCTGGGCCATCTTCCCTTCGGTTTGGAAACCAGTTGTATTCTTCTAGTTACTGAAAAACATAAAAACATCAATTAATTTTACATTCTTGTATAATAGTTACGTTAAATGGCTGTCTTTTTAAAGCAGTATATAAGGCTCTTCTGTCTCTTCTGTCATGTAACCTATATTTGTTATATTACATCGCAATTATCACCTAATTTGCATCATACATGTAGAGTTGATCCGAGTCTTCGGTATTGAAGATCATATCATATTTTTATGAACACTATATTGAACTATTTCTTTTAAGACAGTAATCGTGGCCAATGCATACACTGCTGCTACATGTATATGGGCAATGTCAGTCACAATGTTTGCTTGCGGGAGAAAGTTTGTTCGTGTCGGACTTTGAGATGCTAAAACATCTAAGACTCCAAACAAAGTACTTCAGTGACCTACGTGTTAAACATCCGACGGGAAAGTGTGCTTATATTTGGCCCTTGCTACTTTGAACTAAAAAGCAACGGATGTCTGGCCAGAGACGCTATATGTACAACCTCTTGTGACTACTCACTAGAGATAACGCATGATGGATACACATCATAGGATAAGGGCAATACTTTGTTATCTGGATTATGAAGAGGTAGGTTAGGTAGGTTATCAACAGGTAAATGTGCTTAATGATATCTGCATATTCAGTTCTATTTCGACTTTTTTTTTATTGAGCACTTCATCTTAAGAGGCGCTGAACTAGCTTTCATTTTGACAACTACAGTAACCCAGTATGTCGACGTGTGCACACAGAGATATGTGAGCGCCACTGTCGCCAAGACCACCTACTTTGAATGTCAGACACTGGCTGACTTTTAGAAGTACGTGGTTTGGGTGACAGTGACGCTCACATTTCTTTGTGTGTGTGTACAAAGGGCCTTAATTAATTTATATTGCCCACTGTTAAACATTAGACTCTACGAATCAAATGTGTCAAATTTTACATTCATCACTACATGTGTGTTAACCCCGGTGTTAACTCAACACAGCGATAGTTCTTTTCTTACAATTTCTTAAGCGTACATACAGGTACTGATGTAATAGTTGAACTTAGGATTCATTTATAACCATATATGATACTCTGTCAGTAGTTAGTGTAGCTGCACAGTCTGATATACTGCAGATTAACAGTATATACTACGGTATTAGTGTACATGTGCAGTCTAATATACTGTTGGTTTACATTATAAAAGGACATATTTTTGGTTCCAACTTTTAAAGTGTATGTAGCCCTACCTAGATCGTAGAAGTGTCCCTCCTCAGTGGTGTCTCCAGGTTAACCCAAGTGATGTAGTATATAGGTAGGCCTATATGTTAGCCTATGGTTAGAAATCCACTGTATGTCCACAGTGGTGGTGTAAGTGTTATCTTGATGTGCTATGGGTGAGCGGTGATGAGGAACGATGTTAATTCATCTCTGTCGGTCCTATATATGTGAGCTTCGTAGCTGGTGACACACATAACCCGAAATAGATGGATAGGTGGTCACACGCAATGCTATATAGTAGTGCCAGTATATACGACCCAGGAGATACTGTGGGGTTTTCCTGACAGATCACTCCTACATCCGACATAGGTCCGAGCTTGTAGGTCGTAGGGGATGAACTGGGTTATTGGACTCACTGTGTCCCAAGAGCCGCTGATCGGAGGACGCCAAGTGACATGAATCAACATCGACCAATCAGCGTTCTTCTTACAGTGACGTCAGCAAGTGGGGTAGCAATGGGCGACTAGGCCCGGGGCACTGACATAGCCAAGGTCGGGGTGTGTTAGATGTACAGAAAGGGGTACTGAATTACCAATGACATATTCCCCATTGTGTTTTGTAGCAGTCTGATCTGCAGCATGTGTAAGATAATTTCTATAAGTACTAGGGGGTCTAAACGCTGTGTAACGACGCTAGTGCCTTTGCTGTACTACTATCAGATAGTATATAAGACACTATAAGATGGCATGTTATTATATCAGATAAAACATATGAGTTCAATGGCCGAGACTCTGCAGCAGCACATCTCAACCCGGCTGGTCTTAAACCTCAGAGGTGACAAGTAAAAACTATAAAGTAGCTATATGTCTGTGTGTGTATATACTGTACACAGAGAGAAGTAAAGGTGTCGCCACAACTCTGGCAGCAGAGTCATGATGACTCTGGTGGAGGGGTCACAGCTACTCCAGTCATACCCCTTGCTCCTTCTAAAAAATTGACTCATCAGTGCAGAGTCAAGAGTCAAGCGCAGTTGACTCTGCCCACAGCAGAGTCATTTGTAGTTTGACCCTTCATAAAGAGTCAAATAAAAAAGGTGTTGACTCTGATAGTACTAAGTTGCATATGTAACCACTTGGTTGGGTAACCAACACTAATTTGGTACCAGTGGCCACCTCAAGGTAGAGCCACTATCTATACTTTAGATAACTGTTACATGCCACACAGTTTTGATTCTTTATAGATAGGTCCACTATGTCTAAATAAGCTGGGCACTAACTGTGTGAGATATAATGTGTGGAACTGCTTACTACTTCATATAGATCTGATATTGGCATCTAATATGTGGCCAATGGTCTGTAGAATGTAGTGTGAGGCAGATATAACTTACCCCTTTCACACAGGGGGAAGTGGTGGACATGACAACATGTCTTGTTATTGACCTATCTTGGGCAATAACCTCACCTACTCACTTCTCTCACAGGCCTCACCTGGCCAGCCCGCTTATTATATACACCTGTTGTCCCCACTCTACCCTATGAATACAGGATTCACATTACCTGCAGGCCACTCATGTATTCAAGTATCAATTTTGACTCCTGCTCTTTTGAGGGGTCAATTGCTGTTGACTCTTCAGGAATGGAGAGTCAAACTCATTTTGAATCTCCTCCACAGGTGTCACGTGGGAGACAAACTGCGACTCTGGTTCTCAGAGTCTGGTTGGTTTGTTTGTTATTTCTTTTATTTATACAGAAGCTGACGAGGGTGAAACCCTGTTTTGTAGCAGATCCTGTCCGTCTTAGACAACGGTGTCTGTCAGGGGCCAGTAAGGCCATGAACATTGCAGGGCACTCGGCTCACCACGGAGTTAACATGATTGTCTGCTGCCTGTTGGTCTTTATACCTAAATGTGTGTATATAAGGTAGATAGATAGGGGGCAGAAATAAGGGGGGTTGGAGGGACGGGGGTTGGGGGAGAAGTGAGTAGTGGGCAGTTTAGAGATAGGGATAGGGGTTAATTGGGGGGGTCAATTTTGCAAGGGCCAGTTAGATGTTTCTTTAGGTATAGCGGGTTACTTACTAAGATGCTTAGCCAGTCGTTTTAGGTAAGGGTGAGTTGACTGTATTGTGTGAGGCATGTGACAGGATCAGGCAACCAAGGGGGGAGATGGGAGGACTTCTCATTGTCCGGGGGCAATGTCTGGTAGCAATTCTAGTTTCTGCTTATATTTCCCGTCGTTCCACTGCGCTTGAATTGATCTTGTGTTTGTTATGCTCTCACATCAATGTCAAAACTGTTCCATTTCATTGCTACCCTGTATTCAAGGTTGTGTCTATATATAGGGTTCTTAGGTCTGGTCACCTTGAGCAGTCTTTCGTCATGTTGTCATGTCCGGATGTTCCTCCTGTCTATAGCCTTGGCGTCCAATGACACATCAAAAGCTTTTTGTTGGAGGTGTTTCTCTCTTCGGTGTGACATGTAATTTATTCCGGATGCTTTGAGTAATTTTTCAGTATTTGTGGTTCCTCTTTTCCAGAGACAGGTCCTGAGGTTCTTGTTGACTGCGAGTTGGGTTTTATCCAGTTTTGTTTTAATACATGTACCATATATTATGTCCCTGTAGTCTGCTATTGGGAGCAGTATGGTCTTGAGAATGTCTAGGGCAGCCTTCTCAGTTGTGTTTTCCCATACCCTTCTAAATAGGTATGATTTGTAGTCGAGTCTGTGTGTAATCAACTTGCTTTTTGTAATCAAGACTGCTATCCATGTACATGTACACAGAGAAAAGTAAAGGAGTCACCACGACTCTGACAGCCAGAGTCACAGTTTGTCTCCCATGTGACACCTATAGAGGAGAGTCAAATGAGTTTGACTCCATTCCTGAAGAGTCAACAGCAGAACTTTGAACCGAGGGGGGAGTCAAAAGTCAATGCTTGAATACATGAGTGGTATGTGAGTAAGGTGTATTGTGTACTTATGTCAGGGTAGAGTGGGGGTAACAGATGTATATAATTAGCCCTTTCCCTGCCGATACTGCATATATGCAGTACCACTGTAAAACCGATACTGCATATATGCAGTACCACTGTAAAACCGATACTGCATATATGCAGTACCAGGGCACTATCTGTAGTGTAGTGCCGGTTTTAGTAGGACATATTCATCTGCAATGACCCGGTAGTTGGGAAAAAAAATTCAATAGTGAAGCGGCCCTTAAAGGGTTAGTGGACAGCCCAAGTGAGGCTTGTGAGAAAAGTGAGTAGGTAAGGTAATACCCCAAGAGAGGTCAATAACAAGACATGTTCTCATGTCCACCATTTCTCCTCTTGTGGGAGGGCTAAGTTGCGGGTGCCTCACACTACATTCTGCAGAAGATTGGCCACATACATCAAATTAGATATCATAGGTTTATATATAATAGTAAGCAGTGCCATGTATCATATCTCAGGCAGCTAGTGCCCAGCCTTATGGCTATTTTCCTTACCCACAAATATGGTGACTACGCTCTATACTGTTAATGTTCTTCGAATGCATTGCATAGTTTATCATCACATTTAATTCAGGCAAGTGAACTGGTAAAGCTTCCCCGTTGACATCCCTTAACCCCACTATTTGGACATAGTTGACCTTTCTATACAGAATGAAAACTGCATGGCATGTAACAAATATCAGAAATATTAATAGTGGCTCTCGCTTGTGGTAGCCACTGGTACAAAGCTAGTGTTGGTTGCCCCATCAGGTGGTTTCACATGCAATTATTATCAGAGTCAACACATTTCTCATTTGACTCTTGATGAAGAGTCAAACTACTAATGACTCTGCAAGAAGGTAGACAAGTAAATGTAAGAGTCATTATGACTCTGCTACCAGAGTCAACAAGAGTTCACTCTGGTAGTGATGGCGACGCCTTTACTTCTCTGTGTGTATATGCCACTGCAGTATGGTGTCTGCAGTGGGTTTTAGTAACCTGGCGACCTGAGCCATATTCTATGTGATTTTCTACCTGGTTCAATAATTGACCAGAGGATAAAAGTTCTGAAAACTTTGTGACCTGGGCCCATTTATTTCAGCAATTTCTCAAGTGGGCAATTGGGGGATTCATAAATAATAGAGATTGTTACAACACTTTTACATTTACTTGTCTACTCTTCAGTGTATTTCCCCTTCTTGTTCATATGTGTATCTGTGTCAACTCAGTCCTCAAAGCACACGTTTAAATTGCATAGGATCCTAATTTCATGAAAACTATCAGTGCACTTCCATATCCCTAATTGGTGCCATCAAAGTCAATCTGCTTCCGTCAACGGCCTCCTATACAGAGACCGGCCATATTGCACAGGGGCTATTGTCACATCGGAAGTTTAGATTGCCCATTATGGCGAGGGAAATGTAGAAAAAACTACATGTGCTCTGTACAAAAAGGCCCCTTTATATCAGGGATTCGTGTTTTAGAGAGACCTTGAGTCTTGACCCACATGTACAGCATACTGTAGACAAGAGACATTTTCTTGGTGCACTATAATTGAACAGCCTATGGGTTGTTGCTTAGGCCAATTATTTTAAAGAAAAAGGTGTGTTTCAGGTTACCCGACCCTACCTAGCAAAGCAGGGCAAACCCTAGAAATTGTTATCTAATTTTGTGATTTTTTTTTTATTTTAGGTCCTTTTGCTACTTCAGAGTCAGCACTGAAGTTTGGGTACTTCTCAGGCCAAAGTAAAAAAAAAAAGGAAATCCGACCTACCTACCCTAGATTTTCAGACCATGTAACCTGTAGCACACCTTTTTCTTTTGCCTAATATAAGTATTACAAAAACAATGCACTGTAAAAAGTTGTTGTCCGTGAACAGCAAAACTTGCTGTAGATGTACAGTACTTTAGCTGTAAAGAATAATACAGCAAATTTTACTGTACATGTACAATTCTGTTACTGTAGATGCAGGTTACGGTAGTGACTTGTAGATCTACATCACTTTTCCCTGCAATATGTACACAAGAAGTCGTGGGGTCGATCCTTGGTCTAGCCACCTATCATTAGGGATCTTTAGCAACAAGACTGTAGCTCATTTAATACAGACATGGCAGAGGTAGCTTATATCCCAATATGACCATTTGTAACACCGGCTCCGTGGCGCAATGGATCAGGGCCCGTCTCCAACACCACAGGTGGTGAGTTCAATCCTTGGTCGAGCCACTTCTCTTGTTTTACTTACATCCACCTAAAATTAGTTTTCCCCTCACATGGATGATTAAAAATATTACCAGCACTGGGAGGTGAACCCAGGACCTTCAGACTATGATTTACAATCAATTTTTCTGTACAGTAACAGAAGATTCTGCTGTCCCTGTACAGTACATAGTGCTGTAAATATTCAAAAGCTCACTTGCTGTAGGTCTACAGCACAATCTACTGGAACCAAAGTTGCCCCCAGTATTTGGTGTACAGGAACACTACTTACTTCTAACAGTGTGTAACTGAAAAATATCAATTGAATTGAGCTCTATAATGCTCGCTTTGATTTCCCACCTACTGCCTGTGTATAATGTCTCCGTGTCTTGAGTTTCCTTTTTTTGTGTTATCTGATGGCTCTTATGACTGGTATGTGCTGAAAGACGTTACTGTAGTGAATTTAGCAGCCAATAAAGTGATAAATCGTTTCAGATTCAAATAACTGTATATGTTGTCCTTATAGACAGTAGTCCCGCCAAAGTAATTAATAAAGATTGACGTGTGATTTACACCACAAATGACTCAGTTCAGATGATTAAGTAATTGAATCAATTGATTGAAATTCATTTGGATGAGAAAAAGGACCGCATGTCATTTTTGATAGAATCTAGTTGAAGCACATAGTAGGGTAAGTGATAGATAAAGATCTATGTTTACTCTTCCTTGTGATACACTTATTCTTGTACATGTATCTTCCTAGTCATTATGCACACACACACATACACTCACACACACACACATACATGTATACATGTAGGTAACATCGATAGTTTGAAGAAACCCTTCCCTGAACAAAATTGTTATACTGGTTAGGAAGCTGATAAAGAATGCTGAAGAATGGTGGTAACTATGTTAAGATCCGTTCAGTAGTTAATTTTATATGAATTTTCCAAAAATAAAAGTTTCAGCCATTTAGCATCGTTCATTTTCAATAGCCAATGGGCCAATTTCAGAGTGATATTACACTTATTAAGATGACAATTCACATTTGAAAAAAGATATTTCCCAATCAACTATATATGGACATTGCATAAATATCTTCAGAATATGTTCAGACATATTTGTATTGAAATATTGTACCCTCTAACATGGCAGAAATACCAATCCCTTACTACTGAAAATGGCCATTCTGCCATTTTGACCCCATACCTAGTTCAAGGAATACATACTTGAGGACTTTGGTATTACATGTAATGTATCTACATGTTACATAGAGCATGAATAATTTTTCTCAGATCATTTCCTATGTGTATCTTTTGAGTCATATTCATTTAAAAGTGGCAAGATCACTAATATGTATGTTTGTCACAAATGCTATACTGCAAATGGTGCCATAGATTATTAACTAGCAGTCCAATCCTCTTATAATTCGAAAAACATACTACCCATGACATGTCAACATCAATACCATAATAATTTTTTATGGAAATTGACTTTATTTTTTTTAAGCTTACCAGTATGCTGGTTTGTATAGAAAAATAACTATGATTTAATTTTGCCACTGCATCATCCATAGGATTGCTTAGCTCTCTTCACATGGTTGTAATAAATATTTTAAACTTCAGTGTGAGGGGCGGGGGCGAACATTTTTTTTCAATAATAATATGTTTTTTAACCTAATATTTTCTATTAAATGCTACAAAAGTAATGGCTCACTCTCACCAGATCGATGCAACTATTATTTGGCCGTACATGATCGGCGGCCGTACATGATCGGCAGCCGTACATGATCGGTGACGTACATGATCGGTGACGTACATGATCGGTGACGTACATGATCGGGGATTATTGACTGTCCTACCCTTTTTGACCAGGATAAAACATAGATAAACCTTATCAAGGTGTACATATAATGTCTGTCTCGGTATTTAAAATGGTTTAAATGTGTAGATGAGTCTAGTAAGAGTATTTTACATAACATTTCAATGCCGATCATGTACGTCATGTGACGTACATGATCGGTGACGTACATGATCGGGGATGATTGACTGTCCTACCCTTTTTGACCAGGATAAAACATAGATAAACCTTATCAAGGTGTTCATATAATGTCTGTCTCGGTATTTAAAATGGTTTAAATGTGTAGATGAGTCTAGTAAGAGTATTTTACATAACATTTCAATCCCGATCATGTACGTCATGTGACGTACATGATCGGCCGTTATTTATTGACTGCTTTAATTACCTTTTCTGACCATATTTAAAACATAAATCAATCATAGCAAGGTGTACATACGATGTAAGTCTTAACATGTATTATCAGAAACATGTGCAGCAGTGGGGTAATAAGAAAATTTTACATGACATTCCCAGCCGGTCATGTACGTCATGTGACGTACATGATCGGTTGTACATTAAGGCACTCCCCTGAGGCCCCTATAAACATTTTGGGGGTGTTCTTTTCCTAATAAACTCCCCACAAATACATTACAGCCAGTATGTATAGTTAGAAGAGTTAAATAGTGGAGTGCATGGGGTAACTGGTGCATTTCATAGTCTTCCGATCATGTACGTCCATCGATCATGTACGTCCACCGATCATGTACGTCCACTTTTTAGTTGCACTGATTTGGTGAGAGTGAGCCTAATACTTTTTAATCATTTTTGTTCGTCCCGGGGACCACAGTGAAGCTTGATGTATCCTAATCAATGGTACTGGTATATTTCATGTGCAATGTATGGTGCAATGGGAAATCCAGTTTATGTGACAGAGAGTCAAATCAGCTGCAGGAAAACAGGTGACAAAACCTGTAATTTGACCCAAAGTGACCCCCAGTGAAGACCCATTTGCACATGCATAGCAAGTACAACCTACTTAATACCAATGATATTTCAAACTAGCAGATCCATATCTTTCTATTGAGGGGTTTGGGATTTCTGTACATTAATTATCCTGGTCTCTGGAGGCTTGTAAAGATTGACATTTTTTCTCTGAGGATCGGCGATTTCGCCGCTATATTACTCGCTTATGCGCGGTACCTAATATATGTATGCCTCAACAAATCCTCTATCAGAGCTTGTATTCGTAAATGGATGAAAGCAAAACTTTGAAGTCATTTATTTCAAAACCGTTTTCACGATTGCTTCACTAACTGATTTGTGCCAGCAAAAAATGCAGTAATGACGACTGCCAGCTATACGTATACACACCAGTATAACCAGTATGTCTTTATGGGGTGTTACATAACTGGAATCACATTATCTGGGCGCAGAACTTATTGAATCAACATTGAAAACTGGTTGCCAATGTTGATTCAATGTAGATTCAATTAAGGTTGGACTGAATCTTTATGCCCACTAGGTCCTGCCCCTCTTCCCAGATTGTAAGTCTATTAGTAATCAGAAAATGACACTGATAGTGTTGTCTCTAAACAGATTAAGTTAAGAAATCAATTCAAGAAAAATATCTTTTGTTTGTTTGTATTTTAATTTCATCCTGGCAGGATGTGTGGCATGGTAGACCGTGTTATTACAACACCAACATATCCGATGAGCGGAGTTAATACCCGAGTTAATAAGAGACAATTGAGTCTCTGTCTCTACGTAAATAGCAGGAATCTGTGATCTCTTGCTTCAGAAGCTCTTTTTACTTTAACAGGGGACAGACAGTAAACCATGTGCTATCAATCGCACATGGCATCATCAAATATTTCCTGGTCAGGTAACACCCCCATGGTATAGAAGCCGAACCCATGAGTAGGTCGGAAGTGTGAGAGGAGTCTGCCTATATTAGGGAACCATGCAAAACCGCACGTAAAACACATGGAATCTCACAGAAGGACGCCAACATAGCAAAGACCACTTGTCTAAACACTCTGCAGGCCGATACCGTTTAAAACCATCCAATATGTCTCACTTACCGTCTAAAAACTACCTTTCTAAAGAATGGCTCATGCACTTGGGGTCTATAAACAAGTTCAGTCCCGGGTTCTCTCTAATCTCTGGGGGTGGGGTACTCAGGCCAAAAAAAAAAGGTTTGTTTCCAGTCACCCGACCGGGTCTACCAAGGCAGAAATGGCGGATTTTTTTTTTTTTTTTTTTTTTTTAGCCATATTTCAGTCTGTAAATGAGACAATTATTAACGCTTTTAGAGTGAAAAGTAAATTTTTTCCCAAAAATAGATAACCGGAATATCAGACAATGGTGGACCCAGAGGAGAAATCTTGGGGGTCTGGGCCCCACCCCTGCTGGATTAAAAAAAATATTTAAAAAAAATAATTCTAATGAAATACTCAGTAAATCACAGGTCTTCAGGGGAGGAAGCCCAAAAAAAAAAAAAAAAAAAAAAAAAAAATCCGACCGGCCGGGTTATGTCTCCAGGACCATGTTACTGGAAACACACCTTTTTTTTTTTGGCCTCAGTAAAGGAATGGATACATTTACCAAGTGCGGTAACGGCCACGAAGAGCTGTCGCTGTGCGCGCATCGAAGCAAAAACAAAGGAGGGAGGGGCATCAATTATATAGAATTTAAAAAATAGGAGCTGTCAATAACTGGAAAGCACTGAATCAGGGGCTGTCGCAATTGATATAGAAATAATAAACCCTTACATCTCATACATGACTCGAGTAATCTATGCAATTGCAAAACAATGAATGTTAAATGGAAGAGACCGCTGTAAAAATAGTACACATTTCAAGGGGCTGTCAAATGATCAAATGGGTCTGTAGTTTCACAGTTGGTACCTACTATCAAAGAGTGACCCCCCCCCCCCCAGACAAAAATACCGCTAGGTGGGGCTGTCGTCAAAGTAACTCAGTTTCATTTTCTGGTTGTATTTCTTTTTTATTTGCATTCCTGTATGTTGGTTCTAGGAACAGGACTTGGTGTCAGGAAGACAGAGTGAAGATGTGCTATAGGATTCACGCGCCAGGAGGAGCTGTGCGCATACATATACATGTACCACAAGAGAGGAAGGACAGGAATGGTGTAGGCTGAAAATACCTTTTAATGAACGGGGAAAGTTGAGTACTTATATCCAGTCACAACTACCAAAAGTACCCTAGGAAATGCTGACAACGCGTGACATTGCATAACTAAATCATATATGAATCAGCAAAATTTCTAGTAAAAGCTGTAGTAACTTTATATATAACGTTTCATTATACACACACATTGTTCAAAATACAATGGATTTGGCGCAAAAAAGGGAGGCATTGGGTTTGGTCAATAGGGATTAGAATAGACTTTTCATTTCGCTATTACTGGACATGAAATAATTGGTGGCCATCCAATGGACCCCGCCCTCTCCCTGTGTCCGTGAAGTGAAATGGTGGGGACTGCAGCCATTCATATATAGTGTAGTACAGTGTAGGGGCCCTTGATGGGAGGGGGGGGGGGTCCCCATGTCCCATGTCGATTTGTAGAAATACCCATGTCGCCATATCGATTTTAAGAATTGCCCCATGTCCCATGTCACTATCTTTTTTCCCCTCATTTCCCGTGTCACTAAGGCCCAAAATGGTCCATGTCGCCGTGTCGAATTTAAGGGTCTAGGGCCAGTGTAGAGGCCAGACGGGTTCCCATGTCCCCTGTCGATTTTAATAAATCCACATGTCGCCCTCGTATCGATTTTGATTCCTAGCGCTATAAGGCCCAAAATACCTATCATGTCCCTGTCGATTGTATAGGGCCCTAGTAGGGATAGTCAAGACCCATAGACTTATACATGTAGTGTAATCCAGTATAGAGCTACTGAGTGGCTCCGTACGCAGCCTCCTGCCCTACTTACTACGTGTTGAGCTACCACATAGCCATATGAGTTACTCACATGTGGGTCACGGCTAAACAAGGCATGTACCTAGAGGTCAGGGCGTCAGGGAGACATCTCCAAGACACATATCTAGGATCCTGAGAGAGTGCACTTCACAGCACTCTCCTGTTACAATATAGCTCATGTCAATTCAGGACACCATCTGTTTTGGTATGTCATGAGGAATAAGCATACACCACTAGAGAAAATGTTTACCACCAGAGAAACCCTTTATTTGTACAGACCAACAGAGGAGCAAAGGTGTGCAATTGGTCGCGAGAATTAGTCATGTACAGTATACCTCACTTTAATAATGTGTGTTAGCAGGGGCGGATGCAGGGGGGGGGGGGGGGTTACTGGGGTTCTCCTCACTTTGGGAAAAAATAGCATTCTGATGAAATTTCATTCCGTCGACGCATTTCGGTACTTTGCTATTTGGTGACCTCCTCCACCACCACCCCCCCCCCCCCCCCCCCACCACCACACACACACAAATTCCTGGGTCCACCCCCTGGCGTAGCCATTCAGCAAACGTTTAAAAAGAGACACGTTTAACGCGTTAGGTAGTGCCTCCTCAAATGCCCCCCACACATGGCACATTTCAGATAGACATAGTAGATGATATGTAGCAAATCTATCTGAAAGAGTAGTTCCGGGGAGTAGTTGTCCTCAGTCACATAGGTCAACTGCGACACAGGGGTCGACTCACTTGGCATGGGAGTCACACATTATGACATATTCCCACTCGTCTGCCACGCCTATGTATTATGTGCAACAACAAGGGACTAACTGAAAAGATTGCTACCTCCTCACTTTCTGAGACACCTCTGAGCATATCTCTGATAAATTAGTGAAATCTAAGGTCAATTTGAGTGTAAATAACCAAAATAATTTCAGATTATTCTGCCCCCCTCACGTCTAGGATAGGGATGGGGGGGGGGGGGAGCATGCGCCCTCCCCCTCCCCCTGCCCCCTCCCTGTTCCAATACCCCTGGCCAATCCTACAATGTGCACACGTCATCCATTATTGGAGGGGGCAGTCACCAGTACCGGCCTCTTTACATACCATCCTTGTTTTTAACAAAGCTATTTCCTATGGAACCTGTCCCATGAGTACATTATGTATTGCTCTTTCCTCATCATTGGTCATGTCAATCTTGTGGGTTCTGTATAGCTGCTGTGACTATACTGGTTTATTCTCTTTGTAGGATTTTTTTAATGAGACAAAAAGGCTGCTGCCATTACCCATACCATGAATTTCCGGTCACAGTTTGCCTCATATCGGACGGTGCATGTCGCACCATCAGTGTGAAAGAGGCAACAGGGTTTGTCTTATGAGCGCGTGTTACAACTTTTTTTGTATCAAAGGGACTGTATGGTGTAAGTTACCATACGAAAACTGTTCTCCCACCCATCCCTTTCAACCCTCTTCGCGGGTAAGATTTATTTTATGCCATGCACTATCAGGTGCAAGACACAATTAAGTATACTATCGGGCATTGGTATTTGTTTACTATAAAAAAGGCCATACATATAGCAAAACGTAGAGTTTGTAGGGCCAGCAATTTACCGGAAATGTACTGATTCCGTGCTGCATTCAATCAAGTATGTCATTTGAACCGGTTTGCTAATATACTCATGAGTCCCTCATGCGGGCCTCAATCATAGCGATACGGACTTCCCATTCGTTACATACATGTTTATTTTCTGGTGGACTGTAATGCTATCATTAACCCACTATTATAGCTTTTCTGGGGATGTTGCTTACTACATGTACATATGCCCGTGGGAGATGTATAGACCTGAATATCTGAATATGTTTGCCTGAATATGTTTGCGCCCCCCCCCCCCCCCCTGGACAATGGGAACCAGAAAATGGGCGGACTGTGGGTAAATGAGTTTACTTTGCTTTTGGTGCTTTAAAAATCTGTATTTCATATGTACACAATTTCATCATAGTAGAAATTCTTGATCACAAATTACCAAAGAGAAGGAGGTGGCATTGGTGACAGAGGCAGTATACGTGTACGCACTAACAAGTACTATTGGTATTGGTTTATACTGTGTACTTGGCCATGATACAGCAAAACGCAAGTCGGCAATTGTGAAGGCTGACATTTCGTCACTAGGTGCAATGATATAATCACTGTAAAAACTTTCCGTGGAAATTACGGAGAATCAATGCTAAATTTCACCATACCGTAAAACCTCGCGTATAAGCCTAACTCACGTATAAGCCGCACCCCCAGTTGAGGCCGATCCTATAAGCCGCACTGGCGATCTGAATGTGCCGATTTTAGTACTGTACCATAGTGGCAAAAACTCGCGTATAAGCCGCACCCCGACCCTGGGCCGATCCTATAAGCCGCACTACCGATCTGATTCACGTACTAGCCGTGGCTTATACGCGAGGTTTTACGGTAATTGTGATTTACAGTGAGACACTGTAAAACTCATTACTTTTACATTGAACATCAGCAAACCAGTACAGTGAAACCATGTATTTTCATTTACGGTGAATCTCCCGTTAAAAGTTTGCTCACCAGGTGGCAGCTTGGTTTAATAGACAGACTTTAGTGGAAGCTATCAACTAAAAACATACATAATTGTGTTAGATTTATACAGATATCCAACTATCTCATTAATTACACAATCAAAATTGAAGCCTTTGGCATATTAGATATAAAAATACATGATTTCCTTTTTGAGACCCTGGGCACTAGTATGAATAGTATAAACACCCATGTTGTGGTAATTACCCAGTGGGCACAGCAACACTTAATAAGTGACTAATAAGCTCTCCAATGAAGTGCTTATTATCCATCTATATTGTGGCTAGAATGTAATAACTGTTAGTCAGCTAATCTGCAGCACTTATTAAGCCTTCTTTCAAAGCAGTGGTTATCAAGAGGTTCAATAATTCAGCTAATAAGGGCACCAAAAGTCAAATTTATTCAAAGATTATAATTGTGACACTACTGCACTGCTATAAAGCAGCACTTATAAGTGACTTGCTCTGCAATTCTTATTAGGCACTTCAAACCAGTGATTAGTAATAAGCTGAAGTGTGCCACTATTTAAAAAGGAATTCCCCTGAAACTTTCTGCTGTTTATTCAAGCATATTACATTCATAAGCAGCTCAGTATACATACATTAGAAATTCATGATTGTTGTACAAATTAATGTTGTCAATGGGAATCGAACTCCTTACCTTCAGATGTAAAGTCCAGTGTGCTATTGCATGAGCTAGTGGGGCTGATGATAAGTGGTGGTCCTAAACCTTACTGTACCCCTAGCATACCCTGGGTACACTGCAAAAGCAGCCCCTCATATATCATGCTCAAGCACTGGCTAAAAAGGGCTTTATTTGCAGTGAGATACAAGCAAAAACTGTCTTATTTGAATCTGATTGAATGAAAAACTCTCTCAATTCATTTTGGAAATAGATGGGAAGTATTATTCTCTTCAACTATGCACCCATGCTCTTTGCGTAAAGCGAAAGCAAAAGGTTCGGATGAGTTTTTCTCCACTTCTTTTCGGTTTTGAAAAGTGTTTATCAAACCTCTCACAATATACAGAAAAGTGGGAATAGCAGTATTATATCAAAATTGAGTTTGTATTGACAGTGTACAAGTCATAGTCAACCACTGTGAACACATCCTAGCTCCTGACCCTGGCGAAACTGACACACCTGATAACCAACTGGTGACTGTGGTGCAATGTGCCTTGACCGTACTCACTGTCAGATAGCTTGGGATGGCTGCTGTCACAACCTTTTCTCAGAGTCTCCAGTGGTCCATTGTAGCCTTTTCCCCTCCCGGCTAGGACCACCCTCGTCAACACTGATATCTGCTATCTTTTTACCAGTCGCAAGTGTATTATGCTTCTACGGGCTGAAGCGGATCTGTGCAAGTCTCATGGGAGACCAGGACACCGAAGGTTCACTGCTGTCTGTCTACTGACACTTACAGACGCGACTCCTGTCAGGACAACTCTTGGGAAAATTTGGTGCCATGGCTCCTTCTGGGATCTATAGATTTATACATATTGAGACTGTTGTCAGAGTTTCTTTGTAACAATCCTAGAGTACCTTTTGCTCATGGATTGTAATTGTATATTGCTATGAGGCATTCAATTATGCTTCTCAGGCCTAATATATATATATGGCTCAAACCCCTGACTTATAAATGTTGTTTTAGGATAGAGGAAGGTCAAATCAGAAAGTTCTGGATATGTTTAAACAAGTTTATTATATTGAAAGGTATATATTTTGGCTCCTCAGAACACTTTGTGATACGTCTGTAACCCTAGCGGTTCAATTTTTTTTTGCCTCGCAAAGTATATCATCTGCGACTCCGTGTCGAAAAATACATGTTTATGTACAATATATGCCTCAAATTCATCACAGCAACTAATAATTTGGTATACAAGCTGGGGCAACATATATATTGACGCACACCAAGAAGGAATATCATCAGGGAAATAGTTTTTGAGATACAGCCCAGTGAATTTTGAACATATATCAAAAATATGAAAATTTCAACTACATACTCTCAACTTTACCCTAGTTTCCTCAAAATGGTCCCATTATTGGTTAAAATCGCTGTACAATGTCATGAACATGTGTACTTTAAGAAATATGAAGCATCATAATATCTAGTTAGACCTAGTTTGCACAGTATAGGCCTAAAGTACCCCTATTTACCTATTTATGTCACGGAGTCAACCTGGTGACTCCGTGATGGAAATAAATTCTTGTATTAATGAGCATAAAAATGGTGGATTTCTATATTCAAACATAAGAGGGAGTGGCTAGGACACAGGAAAACCAGAGATGACTTAAATATATTGGGTATTAATAATTCTATGAAGGTTTAAATTTTCATCAGGGTGACTGGTGACTCCGTGACGAATATTCCGGGTGACTCCGTGATGGAAAACATGTATCCCAATAGACATATGCCCCTGGAGGCAAGATTATTGGATTTTTTTCAAAATTTCGTTTTTCCAGCAGAAGACATAAGAGTTACCTCACAATCTGGAATACAATGGATACTGTGTGGATCTTCTTAATTTTCTATATAGAGGTATCAACCTAAAAAGACTTTAGATGATTTTGCTGACAAAACTCACTTAAATTTACGTAAAAATACGGTACATATCTAATGAATCCTCATGAATCAATTCACTATACCATAGGCCTAATAGAAAATGATATTAGGGATAGGCTGTTACTGCCTCAGTAGAGATGGGAAACATGTAAAACATGTCATTTTTAGCGTTTTTGACGTTTTCAGGTTTTTTTGTGGCCATTGGAGGGCCAGAAAATGGAAAATATTGGGCCAATAGACAAAAAGTGAAGATTTCCTGAATCGTTAGGATGCTTTCTCACATATACCGTAAATTCCCACGTACTACCCGCGGATTGTACGCGAACCAAACTCAGCTTTCATTTGATACCAGACATCCCTATATGGGGTGTGGGTTATACGAGGGTTTTTATCATTATAGAACAGTACTAAAATTGAAATTTTCAGATACAAAAACGGGTCATATGATTCTCCTGAGTTGGGGGTGCGGGTTATACGCGAGATGCGGGTA
Source organism: Harmothoe impar (assembly GCA_947462335.1). Lineage (NCBI taxonomy): Eukaryota > Metazoa > Annelida > Polychaeta > Phyllodocida > Polynoidae > Harmothoe > Harmothoe impar. The sequence continues at coordinate 75,613,758 of OX381704.1, read as the reverse complement.
GTACGCAGGAATTTACAGTACTAACAATTTGAAAAAATTGGTGTAAAACTGGTTATTCTGTAGGGGTATAAGCCTGAAAAGGGCCAGAAATAGCCAAAACAACATAAGTCGGGAGTTTGTGCCATATACAGGCTATGAATTAAGATGATATCATGAAATATACATCAATGAATCTAGAAACAATCATAATCTTCATTGAATAGCAGAGAATCATCTTATAATAATAATGAATCACCGTAAAAATACTACAGGAAAGGCCTGTAAAATTTACGGGGGAAAGCAAAATATGGTGACCGTTAAAAAACTGGGAAATGGTCGGCATTCAGTGATGCCAGTGATTCACCATAATTTTTACGGGATATTTTTTACAGTGTATGACATATTTGCTGCGTTGGTCAGTATTGGCTAACCCAGGGGTATTGGTCTGAGGGACCAATGACTTAGTCAAAATGACGAACATGATATTCACAAATGACTAAGGCCACTTCAAATAATACCCTTGTTTCTCATCACTAAGCCATGAGAGATTTGACGAGGATGCTCTTTTTTTTTATGTCAGAAAGTCTAATTCCCAAATAGAACACTAGATGGCTAATGGTATGTAAGACAACGTTTTCAGAAGGTGTACACTTTAACCCTTTCGTGCCCAGAACTATTGTTGAAAATCAGTTTCTTTACATCAATCTTGGTAGATTAGGTAACCAATGAATATATTGTTCTGACATATGCTTTATATTATATTTTCTGAGAGCTATTGAAATGCCCCTTTCAAAAATATTTAAAACAATATTCTATCTTGGGTTGCCATGACAACCAGAAACATTCTTTTCACTGATATCAAGTAATATTGTCATCTAAAGGCCATATTTTGCTCTTTTACATGGTAATGTCCTACATTGGCTTAGAAACCGTTCTTTTGGGGTTCCAAATGAAGGCATAACTATTAAAAATAGGAGGATAATAACATTGTGATTGGAATCCTTAGAAAAAAACATTAAAAAAAGATTTTAATCATTTTTTAATCATTTTTAATCAATATTTTCATTATTTTATCAATATTTCTGTAATTAATCTGCCTTACTATTGCTAGAGCGCGCACTTTTAGTGCTTTTAAGTCTACTTTTACACTCATAAAATATTCTAGTACAGCATCCCATCAACACACACACACATACTACCATAGGGTACCTGGTATCGTTAGAAATTCTATGTATTTGTGCTTGATTCAGGCCTAAAATGATCTCAATCTGAGCCCTATGTCACCCAGGGTGCTCTGCTGAACATATATAGGTGTAAAAGCGCGCACTTTTGGAGTTCTGGGCACGAAAGGGTTAAAGTGATCTATATACTTTTTTTTGGTTCAAACTAATTCATTCATCTTCATGATATTCGATAAATTTGGCTCCAGTTACATAACATGACATTTTGAAATAATCACAAATACATCCCTATTTCCAAACAAAATTTGGCTAACTAGGTTTGTCATGTTTCTTGATCTGAGGAAGGCTTTTGACAGGGTCGACCACTCCATCATACTGCAGAAATTGAGTCACCTTGGAATCGACGATGCCTCGTGTGTCTGGTTCAAGAACTACCTGGACTCGAGATTACAACAAACCAGAGCTAACGACACCACATCTACACTACGAGCGGTCACTATGGGCGTCCCGCAAGGGTCCGTCCTCGGGCTGCTCCTGTTTATCGTGTAGATATCGTGTAGATCCGGGACGGATCAAAATGCTGCTACAGGAAGACCTGGACTCAGTTTGTGGGGCGCTCAAAACAAACTGACAGTAAACAGCAATAGAGACCATCCGGAACAGCGCCACGTTCCTATACGCCGACGACCTAGCTTTGGTTGTGTCAGGCAAAGATCCGGGACGGATCAAAATGCTGCTACAGGAAGACCTGGACTCTGTCAGTTTGTGGTGAGCTCAAAACAAACTGACAGTAAACAGCGATAAGACCCAGGTCTTATGGGTCTACACGCCGCGGTCTATCCCAGACTTATTTGACTGCGACCTACTGCTACAAGAGAGTGTCCTGAGGGTGGTGACTGAATTCAACTACCTGGGACTAACCATAGACCATTTCATGAACATGTCTAGCCAACTCAAAAAACAAATCCGGCTAGTCAGAATGAGACTACCAGAGTTGAGACGTGTGAGACGTAAGACGGACCTACCCACAGCGGTACAAGTGTACAAAACTATGGACCTGTGTGGGCAGCGCGCAAACTGCAGACTTTACAGAACGACTGCCTCAGGGCATGTGAGCAGATTAGGTTTGCACCTGATGTACATGTGCATGAATTGCACCAGCGCCACAAAGTGACTTACCTGGAGGCAACAAGACAAAAACAAATCCTAGTCCACATGCACAACTTCTCCAAGATACCCGAGATGTTCGTGGCACCAACCAGAATGCTGCGGGGTAACACCAAAAAGAAACTTAAAGTGCCGCGGCTAAAGAAAGCCATCTTCGCCAAGAGCCCGCTCTACCGAGGTGACATCCACTGGAACACCCTCGACGACGAAGTGCAGAACATGCTCATCAAAAAGGACTTTATGAATGCAATCTAATACTGTGCAACTAGTGCCTAAGCGATTGACACCTCATATGGGTTTTCTTTTGAACCAATTTATCTCCCTGACTTTGAACTATGAAACTAGGATCACACTAGTAATTTATCAGCATTCTAACTTAAGACTATATTACATGGATCGCTCGATTATGTACTCTCCTTGACTATAATGAAAAGCGCCCACGTTGTGATTTTTTATGGTCAAATAAAATAATTAACCTACAATCAAACTACATGTTGACTAAGTGGGTTAGTCATATTGACCAACCCTGATACTCCTATCATTCCTATAGAAACCAAAAGACTAAGGTGGGTTGGTCAGTATTGACTGACCTCACTGACCTGGGTTGGTCATTATAAGCAGCTAACATATGACTAAGGGACCTGATCAGTACTGACTAAGGTTTCTAGCATAAAGAATATCTGTGTACGGTGACGGATACAGAAATGTACATGTTCCAATGATATTAAACTGGCACTTAATTCTGCCCCTAGCATTCAGACAGCCAGTGGCGACCCGACTGAGAGTTACAGCTGTAAATAGGAACCCAGGAGGATGGATCATATAGATGTTAATATATATGTAAATGCCTAGATCCACTCCCACCAGTAGTATAGTATGTATCGGAACGGGACTATAGTTAAGTACTGTTTATTACTCAATCGACCTGCAGCCAATCAGAGGCCTCCCTTTTGGCGGGAAATTCAAAAGCAGCCAATGAGAGGCCTCCCTTTTGGCGGGAAATTCAAATAGGTCACGTGACCGGAAGTGACCTACTTCCGGTCACGTGACCTTTGGGCGGGAAATTCAAATAGGTCACGTGACCGGAAGTGACCTACTTAAGAGGGTCACGTGACCACCATGTTGGCGGGAAATTCAAATAGGTCACGTGACGGGAAGTGACCTACTTAAGGGGGTCACGTGACTACTAGGTTGGCGCGAATTTCAAAATAAGTCACTTGAGATTTTTATGGATAAATAAATTTAAAAAAAGAAAAAAAAAGCAAGCTGAAAGCTTGCTAAAAAATAATTTAAAAATACGGCTCTTTTTTTCTAGGGGGGGAGGGGCACTCTGGGGGGCACTCTTTAAGATGCATGGGGGGGGGGAGGGGGGGAGGGGGGGAGGGGAAGGGTTTTTTAAGAGTGAGACTCGCTTCTCTGCCCTCTCTAAAAGAGAGGGCAGAGAGGCGAGTCTACTTACAATGAAAGGTATCATGATTGCGTTTATGATGATGTGCATCATGATGTGACTATCTTACAACCCTATGAGAAATAAGCAAGACATGGGCGTACTTACACGGGCTATTTGTAAACTAATTTCTCTTGAATCTATTAACAGCTCACATTTTTTTCTTAGATGACATCTGACAGCTGCTTGCTAGGCTAAGATATTGTTAAATAAACAACTTGGAAAGCTAATTACAGTTTTCTGGCTTGAAATATAGTCTTTCAACAGACTTTTTTTCTCATCTTACACAGAGGCAAATATCAGAGACACCCAATGGCGCTTAAACTGCTCTCAGCCAAGGGTCGGGCACTGCTGGACTATAATAGACGGGTCAAGGACCGTTCTACTGTGGGTCAGGCTAGGTCGGACATTCAATAACGCGACTTTAGCAAAACTTGCTTGAAAGTCTGACCATGCGAGATCCTTATGCCCCAGTCTGTCAATGCTGTCCAGACTTTCAAGCAAGGTTGTCAAAGACCTACCTGTCATTGAATGTCCGACTTAGCCTGCCTGACCCTCAGTAGAACGGTCCTTGACTCATCTATTATAGTCCAGCAGCGCCCGACCCCTGTATGAGAGGGGTATTGACACCATTGGCTGACTCTGATAATTCGCCTGTGTGCACGGGGGGAGGAGAGGGTTTACAGCTTGCGCTTATAGAGCACTACTAGTGGAGGTTTGGATGAGGCGGCTATGACATATGATGTTTGTCTTAAAAAATAGCCATGGCGCATGTCGATGTCGCTTAATTATGCTCATATCTCATGTCGATTTTAAGAATTGCTCATGTCACCTGTCACTGTGTTTTTCAAGCTTCATGTCAAATGTCACTAGGCTTCATCTCGACTTTAGTGGTCCACACCACCGCTGCTGCTGCTGCTGCTGTCGGTGCTGCTGCTTGTGCTGCTTGTGCTGCTCATGCAGCAGCTGCTGGCTGCTTGTGCTGCTGCTGCTGCTGCTGACAGATGCTACTGCTTGTGCTACTGCTCGTGCAGCAGCTGCCAGCAGCTGCTGGCAGCTGCTGGCAGCTGCTGGCTGCTTGTGCTGCTGACAAGGTCATGGGGGCTGCTGCTGACGATGTCACGGATGCTGCTGACAAATGCTACGGCTTGTGCTGCTCGTGCTGCTTGTGCTGCTGAAGTCGCTGCCAGCTGCTTGTGCTGCACGTGCAGCTGCTGCTGAAGCCGCTGCTAGATGCTGCTGCTTGTGCTGCACGAGACTGAGTAGCCGCTATTCGGCGTTTCACTCCTTATGTACCCTGTCCTAGTTAATCCTCTTAAACGGCTGAAAAGGCTCTCTCAGCACAGAGACTCTACTCAATGTAAGAGATCAGTTAAGTAAGTTTTCACATGCCACCTGACTACTGCGGGAGGGTTTAGACTTAAGCAGCTTAGTGCACACACGTGTCTGTTAGAAAAGCTACCTGCACACCTGCCTTCCTTTTTTCACTAGTATTTACCCCCTGCCGACTTATAAGGCACCTATACACGCCTTCTTGCTTCTAGAGCTAAGCTGACTGGCAGCTATTTTAAAAGAGAATACTGGTTACCTGTATAACGGATAAGGGGGTTATGAGATTAGCGTGTGTATACAAAAAAAAAAAAAAAAAAAAGCTACAGGGGGCGCGTGTCTGTCTGTGAGGTAGAGTCCATGTGGTAAGCGACTCAAGTGTAAAACAACAGCACCTCCTCTTGTCGCAGTGAGTGGTGTAGACGGCGGCTGGCTAGTTGAATTTAAGCGTCAGCTTGAAAGATAAGGCCAAATAAAAAAAAAGGTTTGTTTCAGGTCACCTGACCGACCCTAGCAAAACAGGGTCGACTCTACGTTTTTTTTTAAGCAAGTTTGAAGAAAATTTCATATTTTTATACTTTTTGGGTCATTTTTAGAATTTCCACGGAGGATGGCTAGTGCTTTCATGTTAAAAAAATAAAATAAAATAAAATAAAAATCCGACCTACCGACCCCAGTCTTTCTGCCCATGTTACCTGAAACATTCCTTTTTTTTTTCTTTTTTTTTGGCTTAATCCGTTCACGGGCTGGCGCGTCACACCTGTCGTTAATCACCCCCTGTAGTCTTTGTATACACAGGTGACTCGGCTTTATCTCTTCACCAGCTATAATCCCATATACATGTAGCGCACGTTACACTCGTTAATTCTCTTTTCATGCTGATGGATTAGGGGTGGAAGGGTTCAGGTGAAAAGCGATTTGATTCTCTCTGGAAGAGGGTTGGAGCTCTAGGTGAAAACAAGCTTAGAACATCCAGATTAGCTGCTCTCTCGGCTATATAAAGAGCCTCATTTTTTCTAATCTCTGCCCACTTCGTCTTGTTGTACACTATCAGTCACGAGGCAGACGCTGGAAGTAGCAGATGTTTGCAGTATGGTTTACACAGAGGTTACCTGCTAATAGGATTTTGTCAGAATAGGGTGAGTTGCTATTAAAATGAACATTTTAAATGGTTTGTTAATATGGTATCTGATGTTAATGAGCTAACACCTAACATTGAGGATTATGACCTCCCAGAGGGACGTCTCGCTAAATTCTCCAGTCTTGACTATAGTCTTAACTGTCTAAAGACTGTGGAGCGCGTTAATGGGGGGGCCTCCTTACTAATTTCACTTGACCAGGCCAGCAGGGTCAACTAGGCTAGGTAATTACAACCACAAAGGTGGCTACTCAACATGCAAGTAGACCTACTACTACGAGATTGTCTTTTGACCACTCTGCTGCCGCCTGCTGGTCTGGCCATTACATGCTCTAGTATAGTTCTCCGCTCTTTTCGTCAGATGACGCCACAATAGGGTTTTTGTACATTTCCACGATACTCGCGAACATTTTAAACGCATAATGACCTATAATAAGCAACAAAGCACACTTCTAATATATTGAATATAAGAAACATGTCAACGCTGTGTATTTCTGATAGAATGAGGCAGATTCTTTGAAATATCAACTAAACTATAGTGAGATTGAAAATACTACACCATATCTAAAGCGATATAAAAGCTATATAAAGTCAGAACCTCTGACGGATCGGTAGGATCACTCAACCATTCGTCCTCAAATGCCACACAGGGTTCCCGTCCAACAGGACTCTGAGCCTTGTCGCTTTTGAGGAAGGTTTGATCTCATGTTGCTTAACATGTGGTGTAATTAATCAACACCGCGGCCCCTCTTTAGGGGCCACACAATAAACAAAGAATAAAAAGGGTAGACCTTAGGTTTAAAGTGAATCTCCCAGGATTTTGGCGAAGTCGACAAAGGGGTAGATAACAGATTAACCTGCAAGAGACTATACGCAAACCTTGATACTCTCAGAGGGGGAGTCCCATATTGCGGACTTGTGGTCAGATCTATCCCTTCTAGGGGGCAGGTTGCATGTCGTAAATGTCTACTACAGACATTGGGATATATTGTTAATCTTACTCTAGGGTCTCCATAATTAGACCCTGAATCCGTTGTTAAACGGGTGTGAGGGGGTGGTAACTAATACTTATGAGATGTTAGCTTAGTTCATAGTCTCCTTACCAATTTTCACTTGACCAGGCTGGCAGAGCCAACTAGTCTAGGTAATTATAACCACAAGGGCGGCTACTCAACATCTAAGTAGACCTACTACTACGAGATTGTCTTTTTGGTCCTTCTGCTGCTTAGTTATTACATCCTCCAGTCTAGCTCGCCACACCCTTTGAGCAGCACCACCATTGCCTCGGTAAAAGTGTAGGGTGTGTGCTTTCCACCTTCAGGTATCCATAGATTCGATCACTATCACCCCCCTTGAAATGACTTCAGCTGTTAATTAGGGCGTAAAGCCACCAACCAAGTCCCTGTCAAAAGATGTGAATAACGAAACGCGCTAGTATAGTTCTCCGCTCTTTCGTCAGATGGTGCCACAATAGGGGTTTTGTACATTCCTACGATGCTCGCGAACATTTCAACGCATAATGAGCTACATAGGCAACAAAGCGCGCTTCTAATATATTAAAATATAAAAAACAATTCAATATTGTGTATTTCTGATAGAAATGAGGCGGTTTCTTTAAATACCAACTAAACTATAGCGAGATGAAAAATACCACACCATATCTAAGGCTTTATAAAAAACTATAGAAAGTCATAACCTCACACGGATCAGCATTCTGTTTGCAACGGATCACCCCTGACCCACTGGTCCTCGCATGCCACACACGGCTCTGCCGTGTTTGAGCTTTGAGGTATCACCCATCAAGTGATCCATGCCGCCCAACATGAAGCGTAATTAATAGCTGCTGTTGCATAGCACAGTGGCAGCATCTAACTAACTCTAAAGAGTTAGTCGGCCCCTCTTTAGGGGCCACACAATAAACAAAGAATACCCTGAATCTGGGACCTGCGGGCGAGGGCCCCAACTGTGAAGTCATTATTGGCCACATTGGTAATATCAATTAAAACTTTAGACAACACCCACCTTAAGTATCATTAACGGACAATATCAATGAACTCAGCGTCCGCCTGGTTACCACATTTAGCACCAATTTTACAACTCACAGGGGCCACACTAGCCTCACCGCGCTTTTTATTGCTCTGCTGATTTCTCCAATCCAAAACATGAGGTATCTAGTCTAGCTGTGAGCTCATTGGGCCAAACAAAAAAATAATCCGTGTTCAGGTAACATGGCCCAAAAAAAAAATAGGGTAGGTCGGTCGATTTTTTTTTTAGGATTTTTTTTTTAGGGTTTTGAGATGAGTTGTATGAGAGAATCACATTGTATAGAGTTGTTATTTGATAATGTAGGACCAATATCTGTCTAATTAAGCCATTATCAGCACTGTTTTTGTCATAGAAAGGATTTCCTCCCTTCTTATCTTTCAAATGATGACAAATAGGCTAGTTGAAGGTCATTAGGTACTCCTTTCCCCTTTGGTGATAACCTAGATCAGGAAAAGTCTAAAAAAAATAAAAAAATCTAAAAAAAGATTAGGGTCGGGGCAAAATGATAGGGTCGGTCGGGTTACCTGAACACAACTTTTTTTTTGTTTGGCCTTAGGTAAGTCCTTTGTCGACCTCGCCGGCAAGTCCCGGATTCAGTATAGAAAGACTAAGGGGACGGGGGGTAGGTCTATAGGTTTAGTGCTATCTGTGTCATTAGACCATTTAAGTGACATGTGACACTAGCATTCTTAAAAATCGACATGCGACATGAATAAGAAATTCTCAATTACGGTGCCCCTACATTTTCTCCCTTAGTGACACTATTAGTATTATAGTAGTACCGAGAACTATCCTCTTTTTTTTTTAGAAAACTAAGTAAAAATATCCTTCTTCATGTCCAGTTACATACAATGCCGATCAATTTGACACTGTAGCAGCCTGTCTCCATATCTGTATGCTGCATAAATGCACAATACACGGTTCTGCACGCACTTAAACCAAGGCTAACATGGTTGACCTATATAGATGTGATACTCTCGTTTTCGGGGCTAGTAGAAATTAGGCGTCTAATACGGACGTTCCGGGTTCGAACCCTCACTAAGTTTTAGTCAAGACGTCTAGCCACGTCGCCTAAGGCGACGAAAGCGCGTCAAAGCGTTTACAGGGTTCGAACCCGTGAGCTGCTCCTTGGGGCTGCAAAAAACGCTTAGACACTGAAATCCCATAGGGAAAAAATTTTGGGTTTTTGGACTTTAGGCCTTAATTTGAGGGTGATCCCGGGCTGATAGAAAAATAATTCTTGGACGAGCGGATAGCTCTGGATCTCTTTTATCTAAAACAGCGAAAAATTGATTATGGTTTCGCCGCAATTCATCCGACGGGGGGTAATCAGCCCCCCCCTCTGCCAATCAAGGCAGTGAATCTTGGCGACCGTGCGATCACTCACGGCCACCGCGACGAACCGACAGAAGAGATCGGCATCTTAGTATGATTCGTGTGACCTACTTAGAGGCTCACACGGTGGAGGTGTGTCCGGCGTTCGGCGCGCTGATTGGCTACTGGTGGGAGGCGCTGTGCCGCGTCAAGAACTTCACCTATTTGGGGCGGCTGTTAAAGGCGCACTGAGTTGAGGTGCACCTTTAAGCAAGAGCGCGATCCGGCCTAGTCTTGCGGACCTCTGTTTAGAGAGTGTAGCAAGCGGCTATGTCGCGCTCTCCAACCACAGGCTTAACAGTGGTCCGCAAGACTAGAGTGCAAGACGCGTGCACACACAGACCGAACAGACACACACAGACCCACACACCCACACACTCCTATCAGTGAGACGTCTAGCAGATTCGGGAGAGGCGACCAGGGAGGTACTCTCGGCTAGCGGCCACTAATTGCCTGTTTAGATAAGGCACAGAAACAAGGGTGATGACAGACTACGTGTTCAAGCAGCCAACATGCCCTGACACTTGATAATGGGTGTGGACCGCTAAATTCGATATGGTGACATGACCATTTCTTATAATCGACAAACGACATGAGGTCTAATGACAAGTGACATGAGGCCCAAAAAATCATAGTGACAGGTGACATGAACATTTCTTAAAATCGACATGGGATATGAACATTATTAAGTGACATTGCCATGTGACATGGTCATTTTCTAAGATCGACATTCGACATGGGGACCCCCTATCCAGAGCCCCTTGATAGATGACAGCTGTTGTGTGTAAGAAAAGTGTATGCCTCACAATCAAAAGATGATAAAAGGCTTTATCCCACTCGATGTGGGTTTTGAATCAAATATCAAGGGATCAAATATCAGATCGATATTTGACGTCGTCAAGTGATATCTGACGTTGTCAATCACTTTTACTATGTAGTCAAGGTCGTAAAAACAGAGCCCCCTGATTGGTCAACAGCATGAATGAAAGTTGCATCTCAAACTTTTAATACTCGGTATGGGGCCCCGTGGGGCTGGGACCAATATTTGCAATTTTCGGAAATACTGTCGAGAATTTCTAGATGGAAACACCTTGTCTGGGGTAATTTGACCTCTACTCTTCGATATTCAAGTAATACTCAAGCTATTCTGACTCTAAACATGAGTAAAACGGTCATTTACCAGCGTTATCGGCAGCGCCGACATCAACAACTGCTGATCTCCCTTGGTTACATGACCCAGCTCCGTTTCTAAGGCCTCATGGATCGGGGCCCTGAAGGGGGATCTGCAGAGGCCCTATATCGGGCCCTAGATATGTACATTATATTAATATCTCATAACTTAATTTACTCTAAAATCTTTTGATGGTTCATAACCTTGACCCTTATCTCCTTTTCTCGCGGGATAAAGATAGAATTTGGTTGTTGGCGTGGCCTCTCGTGGATATCTGCTCTTCTCCACGGCACCTCTCGAGCCCCCTGCGGGGCCTCTAGGGGCTGCTAGACGTCTCTCTGCTATGTAGTGTGGGATGTAAAAGAACCCTTGTCTCGGTAAAAGGGCCAATAGATTCGATCACCATCACCGCTCTTGAAATGACCATAGCTGTTAACTAAGGCGTAAAGCAACCCACACACCCACACACCCACACATTTTTCTGTATGAGCTTTCAGACCTCAAGCTGCTCAGTGTACGGGACTAGGTTTTGTCATAGGCCCTACGGACGCTACTCAAGGTAAAAATAAGAGAGCTGTCTCACCATGACATTGGGCTGGCTGTAGTTTTTTATGTTTCGGTACCTACAACCAAAACAGCCAGTACCCGCCCCAGGGCTTCATGTCGCACGCGGGAAAAGTATAACGGTGGCGCCAACTGTCGGAATAGCGGGTACACTACGTCAGTAGTTCTTTTGTTCTCCGCTGAGTGACTGGGCAAAATGTAGTCGGTAGCTCTATTTTCTGTGCACTGTTCTGTTCATTTTCTACACTTAACACTTAAATAGACCGCGTGTTTGTACAAGCTAACCGTTTTTATCAGTGCAAAAATTAAATAAGCATCGGATAGAACACTAAAAAAATGAGAAAGTAATCCAGCACTTAGTATAAGGCACCAGTTTTATCATGAGACACCGAAAGTCTGGTTTTTTTAAGGTGGATAAGACAGTCGACTGAGAGCTCCAAACTAACCAAAAACGTACCAGAGGGAGAACGTACCCGACAGGGCAGGGGCCTTCTACACCCCGGCTCTGATTGATGAGCAAGCGACAAGTGCTACAGAGGGCCTATTCCTCTTTTGAGGTGGGCCCGAAATTGAACAAAAGAATAAACTCAAGAAAAAGCCTTAGGCTTAAAAGAGTTGTAGATACTGATTTTAACGAAGAAGTCACATTCATTAGTTTACAAATAGCCCGTGTAAGTACGCCCATGTCTTGCTTATTTCTCATAGGGTTGTAAGATAGTCACATCATGATGCACATCATCATAAACGCAATCATGATACCTTTCATTGTAAGTAGACTCGCCTCTCTGCCCTCTCTTTTAGAGAGGGCAGAGAAGCGAGTCTCACTCTTAAAAAACCCTTCCCCTCCCCCCCTCCCCCCTCCCCCCCCCATGCATCTTAAAAAGTGCCCCCCAGAGTGCCCCTCCCCCCCTAGAAAAAAAGAGCCGTATTTTTAAATTATTTTTTAGCAAGCTTTCAGCTTGCTTTTTTTTTCTTTTTTTAAATTTATTTATCCATAAAAATCTCAAGTGACTTATTTTGAAATTCGCGCCAACCTAGTAGTCACGTGACCCCCTTAAGTAGGTCACTTCCCGTCACGTGACCTATTTGAATTTCCCGCCAACATGGTGGTCACGTGACCCTCTTAAGTAGGTCACTTCCGGTCACGTGACCTATTTGAATTTCCCGCCCAAAGGTCACGTGACCGGAAGTAGGTCACTTCCGGTCACGTGACCTATTTGAATTTCCCGCCAAAAGGGAGGCCTCTCATTGGCTGCTTTTGAATTTCCCGCCAAAAGGGAGGCCTCTGATTGGCTGCAGGTCGATTGAGTAATAAACAGTACTTAACTATAGTCCCGTTCCGATACATACTATACTACTCCCACCTCTTGTATCATCATGGCATCAGTTCTGGGAATGCTGTGAGCTCCAAGGCATGGCGGATACATGCCATTGGTAGGCCACACTGAAAAATTCTGGAGAGCTCTGGAGTCCATATGGTCGTCTTACAGGACGACCCTAGGGTCCTCTAAGTGAACAGCATAGAATCAACGAGCTTCAACTCGTCAAATTGACAACCTGCCAGGTTACCATCCCACAAAACAACCCTAGACTTGTCAAGGTCGTCAAACCAAGATAGTTGATGCAGGCCTAGATTAGCCACAGCTGGGGCTCATCATTGCATAAGGGTGGTAGGTCTAGGGTTTCAAATGTATGAGTTTGGTCTGGTTCCAGATGACAAGATTATTTTATCAATTTGTTTAAATACATAACCACTTATAGAAATGACATCTAATACGCTAGTGCCACCAAGGGTTCACATCATGTATTTTATTAAGATAGGAATTAATCAATCTATTCCCAAGGGTACACATTTATGCTAGACAATGGCCACCTGCAGGGGAAATGGTGAGTAACTTCTAGACAAGTTTAGGGCTGACATGTACCAAGTGGAGCTAGTTGGGTCTTCTAACTGAAGAGTTTTGCTTGCCAGCCCCTTTCCTTGTCAAACTAACAAGGCAGTGCCAGGTTTGCCCGCTCTGAATTTTTTCTGTGCACATGTCCTGGTGTATATGAAATTCATCAAACATAGCTCGGCCTGTTTCATTGTGTTTGAATCATTGTGTATGATTATGTGAAGTACTGCATTGAGAAATATTTCAGAAAGATATATGATTAGACCTTGGATAAACCTTGGTGTAAATCAATGCCAGTGTAGCCTAATATGGTCTCGAACGATGAGGAGCTCTGACAGATACAAAGGGGTTAGATCATTTGTTGTCTGGGTATGTTTTGATAGATGCATTTATCGATATGGGTAGCCTTGGCGAATAGTTAAATTGTTACATGTACTATACTGTGATACATGTAGTAACTTTGACATGTACATGATTGTATACATGGTTTCCAAAAAAACAACCTGTTCATACAATATGTCAGGTGTAACCCCTGTAATATGTCATAATATGAAAATACATGTTAAAATACAAATTGATTACTTTACATAATTGAGTGGAAATGGTGCTGGTATAGAGATTTCTGAGGGCATGAACATGAGGCAGCATGTTAGGGCCCACTTGCAATGGTGGAGGAAACGGCACGATAACGCCCCCTGGTTTGGAGCGTTTGAACTAGGTCTGCCGAACGTAGCACGTCTGGTGGAGGTAGTGGATGAGTGGACCGTCGGCAGGCCAGAGACCCTGGGCATAGGGATTATACCAATAGCAATGACTAGATATTGCAAAATGAATACATGTTATTTGGGGTTTTTACCTCCCTCCAAAGCAGATGTAAATGGGGGTGATTTCTTTCTCTGTGAGACATTTTACTGGAGGCTCCCATTACAGACATTGATAGTTTAATTCAATTCAATTATTTATTTCAGACTCATTTGCAGTAGCAGGGTCTGTCCGGTTTTGATAGGGTCGGCCGGGTGACCTGAAACTTTTCTTGAGCCTAACTGTGCCATATAATAATGCGCTGCATCTGCTACTTGCTATACTAAGGTTTGCTATAGGGCTGGAGAGACCTTCGCTGTATGGGGGTGTAGATGGGGGGGCCCCCCATGTCGCATGTCGATTTTAAGAAATGGCCATGTCGCATGTCCATGTCGCTTAATAATCCCAATGTCCCATGTCGATTTTAAGAATTGCTCATGTCCCCTGTCACTATTTTTTCAAACCCCATGTCTCATGTCACTAGGCCTCATGTCGCATGTCGATCTTAAGCAATGGCCATGTCACCGTGTCGAATTTAGCCATCCACCCCCATCTGTATGTGGTCTCTGTACATGTGGTGCTACAATTAGAAAATTGGTATATAGCTTTATGTGTCTACTAAAACGGTAAGGTAATGGCCTGATAAAATGCTTGGTGGACCCCCCCCCCCCCCCCCGGTGGACCCCACAAGCGATACCCCGTAACCTTCATATTTGAAGATGCTCCATGGTATCAAGATATGCATGTTCACTTTAATGCCCCATAGATTGAATTTTCTTTTTTTTGCATTGTATTTGTACATCTATATTATATGCCTAATTATTTGGTATACCGGTAACATGGATCGTCAAGGGTGTTTTCATAAGGCCACTCAAAAAAAAAATTGTTTCTCATCACCAAGCAATGAAAAATATGACGAGGGCGTTTTTTATTTAATTTTTTTTTTTTTTTTACTCAGCGCAATTTACATAGGAAATTTGGACATTTCGCGATCAATTTTCACATTTTAGTAATTTGGAGTTTGTTGATCAGCAAAAGTTGTAACAATGCAAGTTACACCTAGCTGATTGCATTGCTGACAGCATAAGCTTTAATTTGATACCAAATTTGCCAATATTTTTGCATATTTTTCACCAAAAATGTTTAAAAAAAATAATTTTTAAATCTCCCCAAATCATGATTTTTATGATGCGCGCGGTGATGAGAAACAACTTTTTTTTTGAGTGGCCTAATCTGAATCATATGAACCTTTTGTATATACCTATACCTCAACTGAGTCTGAAATAAAGTTTGATTTGAATTTGGTAAATTTGGTGGCTCTATGTTCTTTCCTTTTCTTGTAAATAGTGCCAACTCATATTAAATACCCCGTGGACGAGTCATTTTACCATAAAAATATCCAAACACACTGTAGTGAGGATTTACAGTGCTCTGACTCATCGCGGCGCCGCTAGGAGGAGCCACTGTACGGTCACGGCAACGCAGAACCTCTCCCAACACCAGTCGCTTTGTTGTGAGATCCACTGTCACTAGCCATCTAATCCCATCCCCTGCACTCCAACAATCCGGTGCATCCTCCAAAACACATTCTCTTGTGTTTCCAGTAAGGACCACCTTCAGAGCTGTCTACCAGGGGGCTGGAGACCAGCCAAGTGGCCTGATAGTTGTGGTGGTGCTGTCATGACCTGATTTTGCTAGTGCAGCAGCAGCAGCCGTACTCACCGAGCCCCGGGCAGCATCCCCCCGCCTCCCTCCGACGCCGCCGCCGCGTCCCGCCCCATCCGCCGGACCTTCACGGACACAGTGGTTGCAGTCACAGACCTTCACTCCCTCAGTTCATCATGTCGGGCGAGGACACAGTTCGCGTCTACATCACTAGTGTCTCCTCTACTCTCAAGGTAAATACGCTATACTGTAGCCTGAATCATAGAACTTGGAGCTCTCCCAATGAACGGAGACCCTTGCCTGTGTTTATTATAGCAGGCTATGATAGGGACATGATATGGAGTCAGGGACGCGAGGCGAGTGATGGCTAAAGCACAGGCCTTTTACTCACATGCTGCATGGGAAAAGGGCGGTGCCCGCGATATATGTGTGGCATCCGGGTGGCATCTATAACGGTGCCAAATGCTAGTAATCGTGTGTACTTAGCCTAGGAGGATTAGGCTTAAGACTACTAATGTATTCACACATGGTGCTAGGGCCCATTCCCGGGGCCCATTCATTGAGAGGACATTCCTGGAAAGGTTTGAGAGGTTCTATAGAGTGATATTACAGTCCCTTACTAGTAATTACAAACTGCATTGATCTGTATTGCAGACATTATACAATATTATAAGGACATCACACATAATTTGCAAGGATATACAATCCAGGAAGTGATCAGTCGTCATCTTCTTCTTAATCTATTGGCTCTGGATAGTATATGTATCATTTAGTAATGAATATAATGCTTGCAATAAATATATTTCCCACGACATTTCCTAGAATTGTATTAAATAGCTACAGCCTTAGCAGTGCTAAGGTATATGCCTCTACACATCCTTCTCCATCTTGACACGCGCCATAGCATGGTCAGTGGGTTACCACAGAGACTGTAGCCTAGATCTTTCAGTATAGAAAGGCCAGGCTATATAGCCCTATAGTAGTAGCTGGTCCCCAACATTTGGCACGGTGCCCGCTGAAATATTATCCAGACCACTGACTCTGGGAACTAGTATCACATTATTCAGGCTGAGCTGGGTCACCACAACACCAACCGTGTAAGGGGGTTCCAAAACGGATGTATAGCTAGTACATGGATGGGAACATTTCGATCTCATCACAATGCGCATGGTGGCACATCTAGGCTATAATTATTATGGTACTAGTCTTGGTATAGCCTCTAAACACAATATCAGCCACTGGTGAGAAGAATGTAAACAGGAAGCGTGTGTACATATGTCAATAGATAGGTACACATGAAGATCATACAGTAAACCCTCACTACCTCGACTAATCACTTCCCCCAGACAGCTGCCTGGAAACTGCCCATCTGTGTTTCATCATAGTTAGACTCAATTCCTCGGATGATTTGCTTCATTTGACATTTTCCATTGCATTTTGCAAATTCCAGGAAGTGAGGGCTGACTGTTTATGAAATCCCCATTTACATCAATGGCTACCCACTCAACAAAAAGACGTTATTTAACCCTAGAAAAAACGTTCACTGAAGGTTTGAAAAACGTTCGTTTTTAACGTTTGTTTTACATAAAAACGTTGACTCCAAATAACGAAAATAAACATTTTGTACAAACGTTTGGAAGTGCAACCTTATTCCCATGTTAAATAACGTTTTTCAGAGATCAGAATAACATCTTTTAAGGGTCAAAATAACGTAATTTCTATTGGGCAAAGGGCACCAAACCCATCTGAAAAATGAGCATAGCAGCATCATATGTTTTTTGGTTTCATTTATTTTACCTTATTACCATTTTGTTTGATGAAAGAGACTTTGTTCTGAGGGTGTATTGGTAAAGCACCAATCCACTGGTCTTTCCTAACCATACATACATGATTTGAAGTTCTTTCCTACCTTCAGTAGGGCTACACAAAGAAGCCCTTGATACATGTAGGTATTACAAATACTCATTTGAACTGGGGTGACTATATATTTTTCAAATACCCATTAAATGGGTGTTTTAGGTATATTCCCATCCTGCACTATATAGATAGGCCTAAAAAAAAAAAAAGTTGTGTTCCGGTAACATGGCCCAAAATAAATAGGGTCGGTAGGTCGCTTTTTTTTTTTTTTTTTACAATTTTTTTTTGGTTAAAAAAGCGAATTTTAATAGTAAAATCGCAAAAAAATGTCCTAAATTTTCTCAAAAATTTAAAAAATGGCCCAAAAAAATTAGGGTCGGCCCCTAAAACGTAGGGTCGGTCGGGATACCGGAACACAACTTTTTTTTTTTTTAGGCCATATGGTTGACCTTGCTGCTAGTCTATGGAAATTGATTTGATATGAAATATTACAAATATATGGATTAGGATAAATTGGGATAATTATCATTGTGGCACTTTTTATATGAGATTAGTGTGGTGAAGCATCAACAAAATACCATCAAAGGAATAGTGCTGCCTCCTGGTTGCAGATACTGGCATCAAGAGAAACGTTTATTTACACCAAAAAAACGTTTTTATACAAACGTTTTTAGTCCAAACCATGTGGAAACATTGAATAATGTACTGGATGCAAAGGTTTTGCTCTATACCATATAGAAATGTTCAATAATGTTTTAAATAGCAACGTTTTTATGTAAACCCTGTAGAAACGTCATATAACGTCATATAAAAAAACGTTCTCCTCTAAACCATCTAGAAAGGTTAAATAATGTTCTACATAGCAACGTTTGTATTATGAACCATATAGAAACGTTTAAACAACGTTTTTAAAGAAACATTCTCCTGAAAACCATGTAAAAACGTTTGCAAATGTTAAATAACGTATTTTGTTGAGTGGGTACATGGATGAGCGGTCATATACTATGTACCGGTATATGGCATGCAGCCCACCTGTTAACATCTGTTATTTAATTATCCCTACCATAATAATGCAGTTGTCTTCTACATCCGTAATAATTCTTACATAATAATTGCTATTCTGTCACAGGGGTAGACGACTGTAAACAGGTGCATTACATGTATTTTCAATATAATATTGGATGGATACCGTTTTGTCACTATCGCCCAAATGTAGTAATGAGCAGGTGAGGCGAGCTGCTCCTCTTTTCAAATCTATAGAGCTGATACCAGCCAGCACTGACTACTGTGTGTCGGTACTACTGTAGAGGATACTACATTGATAGCCAACCTTGTGTAGACAGGCTGCTGATGTTGTATGACATAAAAGGCTTTCCTACCGATTACCATGATGTCATAAATAATGATGAGATCCTAAATTGGGATAGATAGATATAATATATAATAAAAAAAAATATATATATATATATATATATATATATATATATATATATATATATATATATATATATATATGTATTTATATATACTGGGAAAAGGGACCTTATTGTACCCTGCACTAAGGTCCCTTTTCGCAGATCGTGTCGTCCGTATACTAATACGTATCCATATACGCTGGTAGTATATACCTCTATACTTCGTTCTCCATTTACCGTAGTATCTCACGGCATGTTTATACAATTGGAGATGATCCACTAGGTCTACATTGTGCAGAATGCACGTCAGCACTATCTTGCCAGCCCATATGTGCTATGGAGTCGGTTAATATTGATAGGAGGAGTACATAAAGGATGATGCGAATATCAACAGTCCTCTATCATTGTATTATGGCACTGATGTCTTCCGGGATCATCCATTTTGTATGGACACCCTGTGTACTGTCTGTGCCCCAGAATAGCCACCGTAAGTTTACATCTACAAGGTTATACATCGTAGGGCATGGTCATATACCAGATATAGTATGCTAGGGCTGAACATTTTCAGCAGCAATCCAGTTCGGAATCAATCCAAAATACATTCTAGATGGTTTGGCGGGCCTGTCAATTCATCGTATCAGATACTATCACTAGACCGCAGTTTAAACTCACATGTATATTTATTGAAAAAAGATTGGGTTCATAATTACCTTTTTTTAAAAGAGATATTCTCATAATTATGTCTGTGGTGGTCATTTATGGCAGACATGACCATCGAGGTGAAATATCGCACTGTCCCCAGAAACATCATGTCAAGGGGTGTTACCAATTAGCCCTTAAGGAAGGCATGTCGTTAGACAATGGCATTTGTCGTCATAATGAACGACAACAAACTTGTTTTATATTTTTGGAGTTTTATCCTGTGACTTTTACATGTTAAACAGTTACATAGTATTTTATACCAGGATAACAACAGTATATAGGTACCCTTTAACAGTAGGGGTTTTATGAGGTGTGTTTTAAAAGACACAAAATAAATAAATAAGTAATATGACTGATTGTCATGAACGATAACATGAATAGTCCTTAGAGGAGTCCATCTTTATTGATGTGGTTTTTAAACTTTTATAGTTTAAAATATAGAGTTTTTGGTTGTGGGTGGGCGGGTAAAAATATATGAGTCCTACCCTTGTTGACGGGCCGCAGACGAAATTCAAGATGGCGGAATGTCAGTAGTTCCCCAGCGTCCCTGTGGGGGCGCGCTGGTGGTGAGTGTTTTGCCGCCTTAGATTATACCCAAACCGATTGATATCTTTTCATTAAACGCAATCCTTACAGATTACGCCCAATGAACGACAACAAACTTGTTTTATATTTTTGGAGTTTTATCCTGTGACTTTTACATGTTAAACAGTTACATAGTATTTCATACCAGGATAACAACAGTATATAGGTACCCTTTAACAGTAGGGGTTTTATGAGGTGTGTTTTAAAAGACACAAAATAAATAAATAAGTAATATGACTGATTGTCATGAACGATAACATGAATAGTCCTTAGAGGAGTCCATCTTTATGGGGCAAACAGAGTCGCCAGTGAAGCAGAGACTTTGTAGGTAGACTCCGAGGGGACGTATGACTTAAGTCCTGAGACCGAGGCCCAGGTGCCGTGAGCGGCTACATGTTGTCTGTCACAGCCGGAGGCCACAGCTGCCTGAGCTCCCCCTCTCCTCAAGGAATGGGACCTAATGTCCTGGGCATAGGGACAGCCCATGTAGACTAGTGCCTGCTTGACGACCACAACTAACTGGTGTGGGGAGAGGCAAGTCCCATCCTGGAGGGTGAAGGCTGGACTGTCTGGACGAGATGGGCACTGGGACACATAGTTGTCCCAAGCTGTGGCCGGGCATGCTGGAGATGAAGGTATACGAGGTAGGTGGAGGACTGTCGGGAGGTCTCCAGGGGTAATAGTTTTTGATGACCGGATCACAATGTGGAGGCCGGTGTCAACACTGTTCACATCACCCCTGAGCAAAGTGTGAGGCCCCGCCCACAGAACAGCAGAGGGCGAGAGGAGGTTGGAGCACCTCAGGAAAGCAAAATATCCCACACAAAGTGCTGCTTTCACAGCCGGGACACCCGCTGTATCCAAGTACTGACACACCCCAACCAGATCAGCTGGCAGGAGTGGAGGCGCCGGATTAGGGACGTGGGGGTTGAGGCGCTGTGCACCCTTAGCGACGCAAGCAGCCTGATAGTGCCTCAAGTTGGACCCATCTCCTCCCCTCTCCTCTATCCATAGTTTTGCTCCGCTCGTATAATTTTCCCTGGTCGCTGGTGATTTTAACGTATTTGCCATGTATTGCTGGTACAAGCAGCATTCAGCGACTGTGGGATGGAGAAGTGAAGCACCATACTGTAGAGCGAAGGTAATGTACATCTTTGCCTGCCTCTGCCTGTTAATATACGTCTTGGTGGTTATAGCTGCGTTATAAGACGCCAGGGCTTGATTCCCCAGCTGAGTACCTGTAACCAACAGTGGGAGGCAGTTAAAGGTCATGATATTTATGGAAACACAATTATATAGGCTATATCACTGCAAATGTGGGGGTGGGGGTCTTAGGCTCTCTCTTGCTGAGTGAGCGGGCTGAGACCTCCCTGATGGCATATGCTCTCATAGCTGGTTGGGCCATCCTGCTGAGTGCGTCAGCTAGCGGAATGTCCACACCAGGCTCGTGGCACACTGTGACTTTATGGTCCGCTATTGTAGCTTCTAGCCACAACTGGCGCGAACACGCTGCAAGGACGGGGTCCTTTGTTTTCCCTGACTGTAGGGCATACTTTGACGACAGATTGTCTGTGTGGAGCACAAGCTCCATCCCGGCAGAGAAAGCTGGCTTTAATGTCCTGTATGCTATCAGGAGATTGACAGCTTCCCTCTGATGGGTATGTGGGTACCTGTCCAGGTGTGCCTGGTCATACTCCAGGGAGTAGTAGGCACAGTTGGAGTGTCCTCCTCCTCCCGAGTCGGACGAGTCACACGTGATGTGGAATTGCTCGAGGTCAGGACAGATGAGGTGGACACCATTGGAAGTGGCAGCGTAGTTGAGAAACCATTTTATGTCTGCCCTGAACGAGGTGGTGACGTGTGTGGACCCCGATTCCGGGGCCGCCCGGAGGGCTTGAAGTATTCTGCACATGAAACGCCGAGCATTCGGCACGCACTTAGAGACGTGGATTAGGCGCCCAGCTATAGACTGAATTTGTTTCTTTGTCGCGCGCCTCAAGTTTATCCATGTGCGACAGTCTGTCAGGAGGTCTTCCAGCTTTTGGTGAGGTACAGAGACTGTCATGATCGTGGAGTCCACCTGGAAACCCAGCCACACTAGTGTGTTCACCGGCGGGTAGCATTTTTCTGGCGCTAGGGCGAGGCCCAGGTCATCAGCCAGTACCTTGAAATAGGCATAGGCCCTGTTTGCCTCCTCCTCTGTGGCCGACGCCCCGCAGAAGTCGTCCAAGTAACACAATGCCCAATATCCGGCCTTTCTGAGGAGGTAGACTACGGCCATTGTGACCCTCTGACATGCAGCGCCCGAGAGACGACACCCGAAGGAGGGGGAGACCTCCAGGTAATACTTGCCATCAAACCGGAAGCCAAGGAGGGGCATGTCACCTGGGTCCCCACGCAGCTGGCGGTAAGCCCTTGTAAGGTCCGCCTTCCATATAAAGGCACCCTGACCTAGTTGCTGGACATGTGCAACCAAGTCGTCGACTGATGGGAGAGTATAACTCTTATGCTTGCCTTCGAGACAGTTTTTGGTGATACCAGCGTTGACCCCCCCGTCAGGGAAAGAGAGGTCCAGGATAATCCGGCGCTGGTTAGAGTCTGATTTAGGCCTCGTCATGACAGGTGCTACATGGCACCAAGGTGTGAAGGGGGCGCTGTCAAAAGGGCCTATTATGCCCCCAAGGCTGAGCTCCTTCTTGATGAATGCACGGACCTCGTCTGGGTACTTGGTGGCTGAGTCGTGATTGACATATGCGACAGCTGGAGGGGCCTGTGCAGTATAGCCCACTGGCCAGCCATATCTTATGTAGTCGCACACTTCAACATCATGGTAGTTCTTAAGTCGCATGTCCCAGGAGTCAGGCCGTAGCGCCGAGGGTACCTGGCAGCGAGCACCTAAATGATTAGGCAGACATGTATGCAGAGTTGCCTGGTACAGTGATGCATACTGCGGATATGCTTCCCACTGGGATTGGTCCAGAGTGGGCCAGAAAGCAGCTTTTACCGGTGCATACTGCTGAGGTGTTGGGCCATGTGGGGCTGTGTGTGTGTGATCGTGTATAGCTGAGACATCTGACGTCGTCCAGACACACACATTTTCACTAACTTCACTCGGGAGGGAGAAGACATCCTCCTGTGTCCCTGAAACCGTACCACCTGCGACAATAGTGTCTAGTGGAGGTGTGACTGAGCCTGCGGCAGGGCCTGGCCTAGCGTCACTTTTGGGGGCAGAGGTGACTTTTATATTTGTTGTTGTCGATGATAAGGCTAGCAAACGGTCAGCAACTGTGGTGCCGGCGCGTCGATTGCTTGCACCTTTTTCAGAGTCGAGGGGCAGTCCAGTTATCTCCATATGTGGTTGAGGGGGCTGGGCCGACCCACTACTGACCATTGTTGTAAGGCCGGTCTTGCCCGGCCTGGGGCCGAAAGGAGTTACCATTGGGGTAGGATGAGGGCTGCTGCTGACCGCGCTTGAACCTGTTGTTGCACTTTGCCTTTGAGTGAAAGTTAAGCGCTGTGAGATGCTTGCGGCAGTAGCGACAGTGGTGGCCTTGTGGGACACCACCCTCGACATGGCCATCAGGGGCCTGGCAGCCAAGGGCAGTGTTAAAAGCCGGGCATGGCTTGTCAGTGCGCCCTGCTGAGCTCCTCATGGGCTTGCGTCCAGCACCGCCTTGGCCCTGGGCTGATTGCTGTGACTGTTGAGCTGCAGAGTGCTGGTAGTGAGCATTGTTATTATAGTTGTGTGACGACTGTGGCACATGGTGGGGGACAGTTGGGTATCTAGCGCCCGCCGAGGCCCTGGACATCTCAGACCGGCGGTGCTGTATCTCCCCAGCATCCCTCTGCCACTGCAAATCACCTGTGCCTACCCTGGTAAGCATGTCCTCAGACCAGGCTCTCACCTGCTCCCAGCTATAATCTTTAGCGTCACATATTACCTGGTACATGTGCTTTGCGACCCACTGCCTATCAGGGAGGGGGGTGCGGGGATCCTTCATGAGGTGGTACATACCATAAACATACTCTTCAGATCTAAGGGTAGCTAGGCCCGTTTTAATTTGGGCAGGGCCCCTTTGAACATATTCATGGGGATGAGTGGGCCTACCTTTAAGAGTAGATATTTGCTGTGCGCTTGACAGAAGGACCTGTACCTGCCTATTGAGTACAGGGTCATTTGTGTCTGAGAAGCCAAGTGGAAGGGCGCCTGCACGTGAGAAAGAAGGGGCGGATCCTTGCAGAAGGGCGTAATCATCAACCATTGTTGACACCGGCGTCGGCCCAGCCGTCGGCGGGGCGGTGACAGGTGCAGGGAGGCCGCGGTTGACAGCGTCGGTTGGCGGCAGTCCGGCCGCGGAGCCTTGGGCAGCTGCAGGGGTGACAGCCGGGGTAGCGGTGACCACAGGCGGGTTGACAGGCGGGTTGACAGGCGCCTGAACACGTGGGGTGGCGGTGTCACACGCCGCGCCCGGGGTCGTTGCCGCTTTTGTTGACGCTGCGTCGGGGAACAGTGCCTTAAGTGCCTTGACAGTCCCGAGGATCTCGGCGGAGGTAGCATCAATGGTGGTTACTTTTTTGTCCATATGACCAACCTTTGTCTCCAGGGCTCCTACCCTACCAGCCAAGTCCTGATGGTCCTCCAGGGAAGGGGCCGTGACGCTGCGGTCTGGCGTTGACGGCTGCGACTTTTTCTTACTTGGGGCAGGGTCTGAGGCATCGGCCGGAGTTTTTCGCTTTACAGCCCGCGTCGACTTGCGGACAGGAGTCCTATCAGACGCCGACCTGCCGGCAGGGAGTCTCTGGTTCTTGGGAGGCATCCTACACTAATTTAACTTTAGATTAAAAGCCTAAATGTCCCTATTCTAAAAATATATGAGTCCTACCCTTGTTGACGGGCCGCAGACGAAATTCAAGATGGCGGAATGTCAGTAGTTCCCCAGCGTCCCTGTGGGGGCGCGCTGGTGGTGAGTGTTTTGCCGCCTTAGATTATACCCAAACCGATTGATATCTTTTCATTAAACGCAATCCTTACAGATTACGCCCAATGTACCAATGCAGCCCCGGCGAGTTACTCGCCGGGGCAATAACCCGGGGCATTGATGCATCATACGGTCCTTAAATGGTTAAATGACCCCTGTTAGCTGGCCAAATCGTCTGGAATATACGTTATTCACTGCTATTCCTTATAAATAACACACAAAGAAAGGGACTCTATGCAGGGGCCTAGACAGTGGTGCTGTAGGTCAGGAGCTATTCTATGAATAGTGTGTTAGAGCATGCGACGTGAATTCCTCATTTACCAGATAAAAAGGCCCTATTCAAACATCGTGTGTGCCTATACTATAATAGTACAGGTATAGAGCATTCAATATTCTTTCTCAAAAGTCGTGATACACCTGACATTACCAGACATTCCAGGTCTAGATGGTATGAGAGGATAGTCATATTATATTTCCAATCTATATGATTTAAACACTGTACATCTTTTAGTATTTAGCAATTGTTGCATATATTCATATTCATTTCAAGTTCAAGTTCAAGTTTGGTAAAATTTATTCATATAGAAAAACAACGGTTATTTTTACATCGATTTCTTCCACACGTATTTTACAATTTATCCAGTTGTAGTTTACACTCGACTAAGTATTCTGTTCCCTAAATGTTTTTCAATGAATAGGCTGCTCTTTGACAGAAATGTCAGTTTAATTAAGCCACCTTTAACCTATATATCACAGAATCACAGAATTCTCATATATAGATAAAGATAAAGATATAACTTGGATAAAAATAGTATTAATATTATAATTATTCTATAGACAGTAATTCATTCGAATGTTTTTTGACGAACCATGACCCTCCTCGACCCCTCAACCCAACACACAACAAAGAAAAAGGCATAAAACATGACCCAAATAAAACCATAGTGAAACGCCCACCCACACGCGGAAAGGTATATAAAAACACACACACAACCAAGAAAGTGGGAAAGGAAGAAACACTACATTCAGCCGAGGTCTAGAGGTCTTTGAACCGAGGGTTAGAGGTATTTAAACATTATACTAGTTGTCTACCACTTGAGGTGGAAGTATACAATAAGCCCCCTGTTGGCTGAGGTTAATGGGCAGGAGGAGGCCACCGTTGCCACCTACCTCTATAACATGCAGCCCATCCTTAGTATAAATAATACATTTACTATAGTGATCGTGTTGGTTGTCGTTACACCCAGAACTAGGAAGGGTCATGACTCATCGGCCAGCAGGGGGAACCTGTTTGGGCACAGTGTGCTGTATGGCTATTGAGACCTTTTTTTTAATATATATCTTTAGGCTATACTGTCATGTAAAGGTGAATACCAGTGGATGTAATCCGACGTGCCACTGTCCAAAAGGTCGACTCCGGGAACCAATTTTAAAAAGAAAATAACGAAAAGGAGATGTAGACAATTTGGTACGCAAATATCAGACAGTATCGATGTGTAATGTATATTTTGGCATGCATATAGACATGTACATCTCAGGTAAACTTGTAGGTTTTATCTGGAAGGCCTCACACCCCCTGTCCATCACACTATCATAAAATTGAATATCATATGAATACGAAAGGGTTTTGGAATTTTTTCCTTTCACTTGAAGAGGTTACTTGAAAAGAAAATTACATGAATACGAAAGGGTGGTATTATCATTATGTTGAATCTTAATAGTGAGCATGGCGGACATTTCAGAGATCCCAGATGTATGCACTATAATATGGCCTTACGGTGACCTATGACCTTGAATGCCCCTAGAATGTGAACAGACAGAACATCTGCCTCAGAGCAGCTCCTCAAAACCTGTTAGTGGTGTGGGTTCTGAGCACTATCCCTTGTACCATCTTTAATAGTTTTGAGAACCAGCATCGGTTGCTTATCTGCCCCGGGTTATCTGCTTTATACACTGGTATTATTATGTGCAGGGGAGCATAAGCTCATTTATATTATGCCCACAGACAAAACGGTAAAGCTTGTCAGCTGACCTGTCAATTCTCCATGAAGTGGACGTGTGACCCATTACCCTTAGCTCCCAACAGTCAGGGTCAGTTTAGAATTATGATGCACATGCGTGTACATGTATATGGTAACCAGTCCGATTACTTCAGATGGATGAAGTCACTGTTTTGATAATTCACATGTGTATAGTTTTCTTATCAGTACGTCAGTACATGTATATAGGCTATGTAGACCTATCTCATATTATATATTAAAGGACGTATGTTATCACTCTCCCGACCCCATTGCTGGCTATAGTATGTCCCTATGATAACCACACCAGCCATGTAAAACTTGGATCCAATGGTGGAATTATTACTTCCGGTTTGTACATCTGTACACTAGTATCTGGGCAACTGTTTGCCTCTCAGGTTTGCCCTCCCAGTCGGACCCGGCACACTTATCAGGATACATAGCACACCCTAATAATCTATAGGGTTAAGAAGTTAGTCAGTAGAAGCTAACCCAGATTAGTCATAAGGGTATTTGTTATTTTATTTTGTAAGTGACTAATGCAATAGTCAAAATGCGGAACTGATATTCAAAAATGCTTAATTGCCTAGCAATTGCCTAAGAAAATAGGACCAATACCTCAGCCAAAAAGGCGATTTCTCTCCTAGAAATGAGAAGACGACGGTGGGTTTGCTGACTAACCTGCTTTGGACTTTTAGCTAAGGAGCTTTTAAAAAGACTTAATAATAGGACAATAATAAGTTCCGGAGCATTACAGTTAGCAGTGAACAGAGAATCTAACATGTGTGATACCAAAAGTAGATTCAGATAATGAAATTTTGCCAATACGATGATGGCATAACCGTAAATTCCCGCGTATAAGCCTAACTCGTGTACCCCTAACTTTGAGAAATCATATTAGCCTCATAGCTTATGGCGAATTAAGCACTCTAGTATACATCTAAA
Source organism: Harmothoe impar (assembly GCA_947462335.1). Taxonomy (NCBI): domain Eukaryota; kingdom Metazoa; phylum Annelida; class Polychaeta; order Phyllodocida; family Polynoidae; genus Harmothoe; species Harmothoe impar. The sequence continues at coordinate 75,585,500 of OX381704.1, read as the reverse complement.
GACTCGCCTAAAAGCCGTCCCCTGATCTTGGGCCGATCCTATAAGCCACACTGGTAATTTAACTTACGCACTAGCCGCGGCTTCTACGTGAGAATTTACGATTATAGGTCTTATATACATGACGCATTTATCAATAACCTCAACACCTTATCTCCATAACAATACCAGAAGGTATTAGGTATGGCAACCACCAGCCTAGTAATGACACCAGTTGGACAATGTGCATTATGAAGTATGTTAGGGCAGAGGGCCAGACCCTGGCTTACCACCTGTGTTCACGCACCATGGTGGTCCGGAGCACCCCTGAATGATTAACCCCAAGTTGGCCCAGGGTCCGCCGCGTAGGGGACCACAGCTGACAGATGCTTCATCACTGCTGCCAGTATCATGTCCATGCTTCACACAACGCATGGCTTAAAGTATAAATATTGGCAGACTGAGTTGATTTTCATGAACATGCTAAAACGTCAGCTTGAAGTGGCAGCAGCTGAGGTATATGACTGTATGTCGTGACTAAACGTGATGATGCAAATATTTATATGTGAGCCTCATAATAATGGACAATGGTGGCTCCGTTATTGGTTTATATTTGGCTAAAAATAACTATTTCCTTACACGTATACGTACTTATAATGTCCTTTTATCTAAAGATACTGTAGTTTCTAAATATCAATAAACAGGAAGTACCTCAGTTACATTATTATCGCATCCATCTGGCAAGAGGCTCATTGAAAAGGTTTCAGTCCAAGTAATATTAAAACATATTCCTACATAGTACATGTATATCACTCGTCTCAAGATAGCAAACTTCTATATATATTATGTTTTTCACCTTTTTTACATACAGCTCAAGAAGAACCAACAAAAAATCAAAGACATTCTAGATGTCAAGAAAATACCATACGAATGGATCGACATCTCCTTAAACGAACAAGAGAAAATTACGATGCGAGAAAAATGTTCTAACGATAAAGCTATACCACCACAAATCTTCAGAGGGGACACATACCTCGGGGTGAGTACAGTAACCTTAATGTATTGTGCAGTCATGTAACCTATTGTCTTCAAAATCAGTAATATTATGTATAAGTGGGCATTTTGCCTTATGGCCACCGTCCACAGAGCATAAATTGGCCGTATATCGATAAAATTGCCATACATTCCCTATGCAAATTGCGTATAGCATGGGCGTACTAGTATACGGCCGATTTATGTTCTGTGGACGGTGACCCTTACTTGTATAGAGTTCTACCTGTATTGACATGTGATATGGCGCATTACTATTCTTGGCAAAATACTATATCCAGTCAGGCAATTAAACAAAAGAGGTTATGTATGTAATAATATGAACATACATAAATGTATTCCTCAGTTGCAATAATTCATTTTGGGATATAAGAACATAATAGGAGGGTACTCAAGAGACATTTTGATGTTATCCAATCTTATAATTACTGTTGTTTTTGAGAATCTTGACTAAACTAGGTCTTCCAATATTGACCCCTACCCCCAATCCGCGTCCATCACACTTGACTGTACATTGATTGTCATTGGGTGCAAACTGGGTAGATGTGCTTTGAGTAGCCAAACACCGAATATCCAATCTAATGAAGCAGAAACAGGGGACGCAGAGTAAATGGCCCTCAGAACCACGCTTCTTGCCAAATACGGATACTAGTAGAACAATTAAATGAACAGAAGATGACATGGTACAAGTTATTAAATCATATTGCGAAATTCATACGCTGCAATGACTATGGTAGAATTGTGATGTATCCCTCAGCTTGTCCAAAGTCAATACCGGACTCCCCAGGGTGAATCACCAGGGTAGGCTATTCCTTCATGTTACCCTGCTATAATCATCTATGAGTCATGGTGGCCGAGACATCTGCTGTTTTATTTCTGTTTCTGTTTTTGGTGCTCTTTTACTTGACGGGTTGGTCAGGTGCTGCCGCCTTCAGGAAGATTGCGTATCTAAACACGGTTTAGATGATATACAGTCATGCTGAGACATTATTATTATTATTATGAAGGGTTTCCCGTCCACCTCTACACTCCTCTCTCCCTCTCATCCGGCATACTTCCCTCCTTCCTTATCATCCAGAAAAAAAGACACATCTTTATCTCTCCCCAGAAGTGGGTGGGTTCGAAATGGAACATACATACGAATATACCAGAAAACAATACTATTTTCGAACAGATGCAAAAAGACAATGGCATAGTGTCTAATCATGTTTTCTGTAAAATATAACAACCATGTACACATTCATAAGATGTATTTCCTATCCCTTACAGGATTTCGATGCATTTGATAACGCCGTAGAAGGGGAATGTGTCGAGGAGTTCCTGGGCATCAATCACTGAAACCATCTGTCCTGTCCGTATAGCAGGTGAGTCAAAATAAAATGAAGTTGGATAACCGATGATGATACCCAGCACACACCATACATATATATATTGGTTGACCAAACCCATATTATAAAAAGTTGTGCTCTATGAATTTGGGTTTAGATTATTTATTTGGCAATTTGAAAAGAGGTTGACAATTGCAGCCTAATTGGTTCGTCTATATCTGTATCAATCTGATATAGCCAAAAGTATGTAATGTACAAGTAACTTTTGACTTTTGACTTTCAGACAGCGCCTTGAACCGCCAAGATCTAGAAGAGGGAAGCAGTTGATGGTGTGATGGAGGAAGACACTTCATTGGTTGGCCGCCTAGGGCGCTATGATAGGATGCCTTACCGTCATGCAACCTCCTCTGTTCTTTGGCTTCTTTGATATTGCTAGATATCGCTCGTGATCATTCACATCATTCATCAACAAACGTTCCGAGCTTACATTCCCCTGGGAGATAAGAACTGATTGTATGTTATATTGATCCAGACTCTGCCGTAGATATTAACGTTTTTCAATAGACTTGAGATATTCAAGTAATTTTTAAAGTTGGAATGTGTGCTAATTGACATTGGATCTGGGACTCTATGTTAATGTATAGAAAGCCATGAAAAATGTGTAATCTCAAAGGTTCCAGTACCACACTAGTCATGTATCGTGCATCCCAAGTACAAGAACACTATTTCTTCATTGAAGCTCCACATTCGATATAGCCTTCGCCCTAAAATCGGGATGCAATATTGCAGGCACTAGCTACTATTTTGGTAATAAAAGTTATGACATATATGTACATATATGGCAAATGTTGATATTACAACTAAATTTATATAAATTGCCAAACTGGTCGACATAGAATTATTGAGCACATATCCCAACTTTAATTACAAACAATGTAGTCCACTTTAAATATGTATGCCTTTAGCCGCATGATGTTAGAGTTGCCCCTGTACTTTTTTTCTTTTCTGACATTTATGAATGTAGAACCACCGAGGTAATGTCTTGAATGAAAATCAAAGTGTATAATACATGAATGTCTTCATATTATGGATAACCCATTTAATCCTTGCACGCGTAATGGTTGTTCCCACCAAACCGTCTTTTTGCCACCTGCCTGCCACGTCTATAGATATATTATACCCCATGTGTTTCTGCTAACAGCATTAATTTAATGGACTTTACCACTAACATCCCGATGGATATTATGGTTGGGAGACCCAGTCAGTAGAAAGCTATAGTATTGTATGTATATCAGGAAGAACACGCGGTTACAGTTACCCCTCCCAGTGTTGACAAATAAAGCAAAAGGTTTGCTACACATTTATTGATAGAGTGGACCTGAGTAATGAGCATGTTTATTATAGAAACTCTATTATTCTTTGTATTTCCAACTGTATTAAATGTGTCACATTACGTATAGAATAGGGCTTCACGATATTAATCCACTTTATCAAACAGCTTTGGCTGACTTTTGATTTTATTCATATTTGGAAAAGGGATCTGAATATAAAGAATGAATAAGCAAGGGATTTATGTTATACATCTATGGAAATTGTATCAAACATATAATGAAAACACCATGTATACAACCAACGGAATGATATCCACCATAAGGCATTGCTTCACATCAGCGCTAGCATAGTGATAGTAGTGTCGAATTATTACGTTGTAAGAAGGCCTGTTTCTCCCTGCAAAGACATTCCCCAAAAAATGATATTACGTTCTCAGTTTGGTGCTACAAACCTTGTGACAGGGAATCACAGCATTTGCTTTGCTCACACCACTCCCGTCTTCATGAATGCAAAGTGTCATGACAAGGCCAAGGCCAAGGCATTGGAAGTAAAACAGAGGTATGGGATACACGAAGAAGAGAGTATATCCATAGAATGTATAGTACTCTACTTTCTATGATATATCCAAGAGAATTTCTATCGTACTGAACCTGTCGCCTCCAGCTTTTTTTTCTGCTGGCAAAAGATTATATAAGTTTTTAATGGACATGAATGTTTAAAATGCCTCGATACGGTTTATTAGTTCTGAGCGAAAATGGATAATTTCCGTTGGCAGTTATGATTATTAGCATGGCCAGTCCCCTTTCTGCCATTATTATTCCGTTTCGGAGGTGTCGATGTAGACTGCGAACAGAACTAAATTGATACCGTGTGTAGCAAAAAGAAGAAATAAACATTGTTATTTGTATATCGTACATTTACATGTGGTATGTGTCATTTGTCCATAGCTGAGATGCCTCGTAAAATTTCTCAATCTTTATTATTCAAATCAGTATTGGTTTCACAGTGTAGTTATTTAGAAGTGCTATTCAATATAGATTGAGGCTAAAAACATAGAAAGTCATTCACTAATACTATTTGCGAATAATTGATAGCAAATATTTCGATTTATGGTTATTCAACACCCGACATTTGGTTATATAGATTATATACCATAATTGGTTTCATATAATAACACAATATTTCAAACATAATTGTGCACAATATCATCTAGCACTTTGTAAACATAAATTATGGATAGAGATCCAGTTAAGTAAAGATATGTTATAGTGTGATACAATGCAGAGTAGCCCACAGGTAGACCCAAATGCACACATTTTTGGCAGTTTTACATTTGAAGAGTTTGGATGCAAAACGACATAAGCACCATTTTTAAAATGGGGACTAAAATCTGACAAAAATATAGATTAGGGATAGTGAAATATAACTATTTTTCGAAGATTTATTATTTTTCATCTCATTAGGACCTACTTATAATCCAAACTCACTTGTCACTTTCAGAAACTAATATTTATCATTTTTTTGATATGGATTATACAGCATGGGGGTCAATTCTTTTTAATTGTCCCACTTAACATGAAACAAGTGTTCGACTTTACCAAAAATAGAACTGAGACACTTAAATTTTGAAATGGCATCATAAAAGAAGGGGCTATTTAGGCTATATTGCGTAGGGAATCTCTTTGTTTTAAGGAATAAATACTGATCGATGTGTTTGACATTTTCTACTATTCATGCCAAATGTGTGAATGGTACATTAAGTGGATGTATGGCTTAGGTGTCCCACTTAAGCTGAGTCAACCCCAAGCAGGTTGAAGCAGAAACTCAACACCCTTTTGGCCTAAGTCTAAGCAGCCGGTAGGCCCCCTATATCCCCGTGGGGGAGGGGGGGCACTAATTATGATATTTTGTCAACACATGTGTGCGTCTGGCAAGGGTACTTTTTCAACAAAATCTCCTAGCAAGGATCCTGTTTCAGAGAGAAAATGTCCCTAGCAAGGGTCTAGTTTCAACAAAATCGTCCTAGCAAGGGTCACCATAATTACCTGTTTTTCACCAAAATATCCCATCTTTGGCCATTTTTCGCCAAAATTTTGCGGACAAGGGTAAAATTTCTCATCCATTGTAGACATTTTGTGTTTCACCTCTTAAAAACAAGGACTTTTCGGCCGAAAGTGACCCCGCAAGCGTAGGTATTTAAAGCAAAAGCTCCCTTGCAAGGGTAAGGGTATTACCTGTATTTCTTTTTTTAAAGCAAAAGGAGGGGCGCGCTGTAACTAAGACTTAGTCTAAGTCCCCCATCTAACCCCCACTTTATCCCACTTTGTCCAGTCGAAATTCGGAAATGTGGCGCGGCACAAATTCGTCAAATTGAAATAGGGGAAACCGGGGCAAAACGGACCCCCGGGGCAAAACGGACCTGACCCCTATCTCAGTTCTCAGCTATCTATTCCAAATTGGCTCATATAATTAATAGAAATAATGTGTTTTTTCTAAAAAGATTCGATGCTACCTCCCAGTGGGCACAAAACATTGATTCAACGTTGACAACTGGTTGATATAGGGTTACAGGGTAAATCAACCTGTTTTCAACATTGATGCAATGTTATTATTTCAACGTTGTCAACCAACACCTGTTTCAACATTGATGCAATGTTTGGATATCAACCTTGAATCAACCATGCGTTTCCCACCTTTCCCACTAGGTGCCTCCACAACCTACTGGGTTATAGTGGAAAACTAAAGAAGAGCAAAAAAGGTTTGGAGGATATATTTATTGATTGATAAATAATGTATAATATAACATAAGGGAACGGGCGAAACTGTACATATATATGTATGAATATGTATGGGTATAGTAGATATACATTGAATAAGTGGGGGGAAACAGTACACTTTAAGATACAAGTATAGTGAGATTAATATAATAAGAGAAAAGAAAGTCGTCGCATACATTAAGTCACATGTAAATCGGACAAGCCCAGTACGCGGGCCACACAGTAAATAACGAATATAAGGAACATATATATATAATGTTATAAGGTCCTGTAATGGTAGACTTGGCCACAATAAGAGTCAAAAGTTATGTGGGCTAAATATATTCAGCTCTGTGGCCAGGGCCTAGAGCCCGAGCAGGAAAGCAACAAATAGACTAGGATCCGGGCTGACACAGCTGGTGGGAAAGATAACACGGTATGAAATCCAGGTCAGGAGATAAGCTAAGATCGGGAAGACGAACGGCGAATGGGGAACGCGGCCTCGGCGATGGGGGCAAGTAGTACAGGCAAATGGGGCTATGCGTCGGGGTTAGGATCCGTGGAGCCAGGACGGCCGTGGCCGGGGTCTTCGAGAACAGCAGGTGGGGTAGGTAGCGAAGGAGGCGGTTAACCAGGGCCTCAAGGGCAGCAGGTGGGGTAGCTGGTGAAGGAGGCGATCACTAGGGCCTCGAGAGCAGCATAGGGGGTAGGCAACGACACAGGCTGAGGGCCGGCCCCGGGCACGACATGGCCGCGACCATCCCATGCCTAATTTATCCAGGATGGTCTTGAGTAGGGCCGCCTAATGGCCAATCAATAGAGATGAAAGATGACGCTGACGAGCAATCAATAAGTGCTGGGTGCTGTCGTGAAGGGAAGCTGAAATAAAGTAAAAGAAAACAAGTATAAGCCTGGGGGGAAAAGGAAAGCGCAGTCAGTTATCAGTGAGCGTTTGGGGAGTACGATCGAGAGCACCAGATGGCACTGTGTAACTCCTGAGGAGTATGTGTGTGGTTCTAAAGGATTAACATCGGTTTAACATTGACTAAACAACGGTCTTGTGATCTAGACGTTGGGAAATATGGATCATTGGAATCTGTGCATTTATGTATAATGTTTCAATTGGAGATATGGTATAACGACATTGCCACCGGAATGGTATATTGAATGGTCTATTCACATGCTAACCTGGGGTCCTATATTCTGGAGAGAACCATGGAGTTAGTGATACAGTATACCGGTTTTATAAGCATGGATCTGGAGAGTCAATTGTATAGGCTGGCCGACCTGATGAATTGGAAACTGATAGTATGTGTGTACCCCGGATCCATAGTGGTGACCGGAGAGTAACCCTTAGATTGCACCTGCGTTCTCGTAAACCGATATCAGATCCATCGGTATCATAGAGAAGCGTATGAGGTCGTCTTCGAGACATGTTGATGATTATGATATGGACATATAATGACCTAATTGAAAGAAGGTTGAAAGTATTTATTGGTTGACTGCGTGGAGACTTATACATTCTGGATTCCATAAAGGATTCCTGCTGGATATTTATATGTATACTTTGCCTTGACTAAGGCCGTCGCGTATAATTATCAATGCAAGCCCTGGAGCTAAATGCTAGAAATGATGTACATATCTCTATATATATGAAGGGAAGGCTGTGATTATAATATAAACCTGTGAAAGTGCTCTATATATACTATAACATCTATAACATCAAATAAAGCTGGATCTCACTACCCTTGCGTTATCCTTGGGCGGAAGCCTACCTCTGACTAGTTTACCCCATAGAGTAAGAGCGTAGAAGGCGAATGTTGAACCCCATTTAAGTATACTAAAACGCTATGTTTATATAGGACATTAACTATAGCCCACTACTCCTTAGCATTTCTATCTACATGCTACATCTATTTTACCTAATTGTAAGCTCTTATTTCTCATCCATGTATACAATTGATCAAAATGTCATTCATTTTCATTGACAACTATGATGTGTGAATTTGGTTGGCATTTGGAATTAAATGATAAGAATACATGCATGGTTTCAGTAAGACACCCTTTATGTTTCTAAGAATAATAGATAAAGCCTCAGTCCTGACCAGGTCAGTTTGAAATGAATAGGAATACCTCTTAGTGTGATCATCAGAGGTCATCCATGCACCACTACCCTGGATGGTGCTAGAATTAGCATTTCATCTTGGAGAAATAGGGGGGGCTGTTGTAATGAAAATATATAAATTGCAAGGAATGTGAAAGCATGCCAATCTGCTGAATCTCAAATTATGCATCAGCAGTCAATATTAAATCAATGTAGATCATCATTTATTATGTTTATTAGTTGTTGATTCACAATGGCCATATCAATGTTGAATCACTGATTAATGATCAATGTTGATGACCTCATCAATATCAACCAAACGACAACCCTGTATCAACTGTTGATATCATGTCGCTACACACATTGAATCAACATTGAATCAACTGAAGTTTGCCCACTGGGCTATGGTAGTCCGGATTCCATAAAGAAAAAACTGAAAATAGAGATCTTGATCTAATTTTGCGAAAATCAGTTTATATAAAGCTTCTGAGAATTAAAAAAGAGGTATATGATAATGTTTTATGGCTAAAACAATAATATTTTATAGCTAAAATATTATGTAACATGTTTGCAAATTCATTGGAAAAAATATTACCCTACAGTTATTTATTTTGGCAAGATCATTTTTTCACATATTTTTCATAAAGCTGGGGCAAAACGGACCCCCCCCCCCCCCACAATCATACTTCCTATGGTGAAACCCCATAGCCTACAAATGATCAAAACATGAAAATTAACCATGCTTGGCCTAAGAAATGATAAGTATGATGAGACTGAGAAAGAGCTGAGTAATAACATAGCTAAAAGATGGGAGCAAGAAAATTATGAAAAAAGATAATAATTCAAAATTAAGAAATTTCCGGGGTCCCTTTTGCCCCGCCCCAAAACCCTTTTGCCCCGGGACTTTTGGCCCATGACCTAGGCCTACGTAGGTCAGAATATGTTATGCTATGCCACTATGCTATTGATGGAACTAGCACATTATTAATCATTTTCATGGATGACATACTTCTATGCTTTGTTATGAAAACAACAAATGATTCAATTCAGGCTTTTACCTCTGAGTTATTTGCCATCTTCCCTTAAGGGGGCCCTTGATGGGGGGGTCCCCATGTCGCATGTCGGATTTATTAAGAAATGACCATGTCGCATGTCTATGTCGCTTAAAATGCTCATGTCCCATGTCAATTTAAGAAATGTCCATGTCCCCTGTCACTAAACCTCATGTCACATGTCACTAGGCCTCATGTCGCATGTCGATTTTAATGCCATGTCGAAATATCGAATTTAGGGGTCTAGAGCCATCTTAAGGGGTCCGTTTTGCCCCGGTCTCCCCTATCCCTAAACTAGAACCAGAATCTAAGCAGGATCCGTTGGTAAGAGAACAACAGATAATTGAGTTTGATTGTACACAAGATGCAGTTGATGTGACTATACATGCCATGGGTAGGTCGACCGTGTCGCCATGTCGAATTTTAGAAAAGTTTTCAAAAATGTTGTGTTGCAGTGTCGAATTTTATTTGGAACATTCTGCCTTATTTGCCTGTGTCCGTCGAATTCTAAAAGGGCCGTGTCTAGACCTGCTTCGGCCCAACGACGGAGGAACGTTGTTACGATAGCGCTAGCACGTACCAGATGTCTTACCTCTAGACTAGGCCGTGTCGTCCATTTTACCTCAGACCCGGTCCTCACATCAATACCGAAGTCACCTCAATTGGCCTTGCAAGCGCGTTGCAAGTTTGGTGGCGGGAAAAATGTGCTCCGTCCATACAGTGGTGCCATCTACATGTAATAAAAAGGTTCCGCTCGTGTCGATATTTCCCACCACGGGCACTGCAAGCGCAGCAGCCAAATTCACAGCATGGCCTCCACAAGTGACGACAATTTTCCGTCGGAACTGAGCGATAGGTTAACGGCTTTTGATGATTCTTTATCAGAAATAGACACAGTGTTACAATCACTCCATGACTTGCCACTGTCACAAGTACATGAGAAGGTAGGTAAACGTCAAGGCCGATATATTTTCAGATCCTGAGAGACGACTGGGCGATAATACATCAGTTTACCATCCACACCAATAGTTAAAGGGGCATTCTCACCACTCGCACTTAGGGAGTGTTCTTTATTTATGGCAGGGGTGGGGGTGAGCGTTTGGCAAATCGAATACGTCAAAAATAATTGCCCCCCCCCCTCGGAATAGGTTGAAAAAAAAAGGCCCCCCCCCTCGGAATAGGTTGAAAAAAAAGCGCCCCCCCGCCCTCAACCTGGATCGTTTTCAACTTTATTACAAAAACAATGTTGGTGTCTACTAATTGTATGCATTTAATCCTGGGCACTTTTTTACCTACAATTTACTACCTTGCAACAAATAGTACATCCATTTGTACGGTGTTTTAGTGTAAACGTCTCATGATACTTGCTGGTGAGTGATAATAGTCAAACCTCAGACACTTGACTTACATACCGTTGAGTTTAAGGGCCCCAGTGCTTATGAATTGGAAGCTCCCTTACCCTCAGTGCTTACATGAGGCCGGCACTTTTTTGAAGACTGGCAAAACGGTGGGCTATTCTGAGTGTCAAAAGTGATGCAGTGAGAAATTTGCTGGGAGTTTGAGGAAAATTTTAGAAAATATTGACGTAATTTGGTAAAATATAACACAGGCTGTTACCAAAATTCGCGACATTTCAATGTACTAAATTCGCGACATTTTTAGGAATACCCCTAAAAAAAAGCACCCCCCCTAAGAATAGGGTAAAAAAAAAAGGCCCCCCCCCCTTTGAATACCCCTAAAAAAAATTGCCCCCCCCCTCAAATGCTCACCCCCCCCCCTGCCATAAATAATGAACACTCCCTTACCACATAGCAGACTAGAACAGTACTTAGTAGAATTGTGAGTGGGAAACGCTCGGTGAGAATGCCACTTTAAATATTATCATCTAGCCTACATGCCAACATTTGAAAGACTAAAACTGGGAGACTTTTTTGGAGATGAGTGCCCGGAGTGGGGGAATGATCTGGTCAGGGTGGTATATGTTTGGGGGTGCAGAGGGGTCCCCCCTGAGGTCGGAAAGTCGCCGAAATTAAGGGGCCAAGTCACAAAGTCGCTTTTTTTTTACCCCCTTAAGTGTTGTAAATTTGATCTAAAAGTCGCCAGGTCACTTTTATTATTGCATTAGGTCTAAAGTCGCCTCCAAAACGGCCCAGGTCGCCAGGTCGCTTTTGACCCCTCTGGAGCCACATGTTTGTCCCAAGTATCGCAATATTAGGGGGGGTTGGGGGCATACACCCCCCCCCCCCCTGCCCAAGAAAATGTTGAATGTCTACTAGGTAGGGGGTCTGGATGGGGGGTCCCCATGTCGATTATAGAGGGCATGCATGGAATCCGACATATGCCACTTGTGGAATCTGCACATAGTTATGCCCACTGCGTTATGATTTTGGTTAATACTACTAGTACTGCGAGGGAAGCGTGAAATAACCCTAGGGTGTATTCCACGCTGCTGCCGTATTTCACGCTCCCGAGGGTCACGTGACCTGCGCGAAATTCAAAATGGCGGCCGACGGAAGTAAACAAACACCACTGTTTTAGATAGATAAACCCTGAAATGAATACAGAGCGTCACTTAATAGTGACCTCTTGACTCGTGGGGACCGGCCCGTATTGCACTAGGCCTGCGGCAAGCATGCAATACGTGCCGATCCCCACTCGTACAGTAACCAGTCACTCGGACACTTTAGCAACACAATCATCAGCTATGATCATTATATACAACTCTAATGTACTAGCCGAACATGTTGATTTTGAAGAGAATACATGTAACCAAAAGCATATTTGTGTTGTATATTTCTACAGTCGGCCGCATTGGATAAGGCAAGACTCGACATCCTTGGAGCGTATGCCATGAACTCATTGTTTTGGAGTAAGTAATATTATGCAAAGTCTACTGTTCATAGTTAAAATGATCTGATGATTGTTTACAGAAATATATTACGATTCAGTGATGTTATTGTACAATGTACAACGATATATTTTTTGTGTATAACTGTATTGTATTCGTTATGTATCTTGGTGTAATACAAGTAGTACTATTACTAGTTCATATTTCACCCTTAGAATCGTTGCCATTTTACAGTGTACCTAAATGCAAAAGGCGAAAATCCAAAAGAACATGGCGTAAAGCAAGAACTGGTAAGTAGTGCATGTAGTTCAAATATGTACAAAAAAGGTGGCTTGAAATTAATTATATTTGACTTCGTGAAGTAATTTGATCAGTGTGGCCAGAGCCACACTGTTTTAGAATCTTAAGATCTTCGACGTACTGAACCTAGCAAACAGTGATGTACACGTTAAAATAAAGGTGATAAATAGCTACCCACTCCCAAAGTTTGGTCTAACTGTAAAATAGCCATAGCATTAATCCAGACCCCGTAAACAGTTATCGTGATATTTGCGTTGTGTCTCTTGCTCCATCTCTATTTTTCTAATTTCGTTTTTTGATGTGACTGTAACTGATGATTTTGTTTTTGGATTTAAAAGACTAGTGTCAACTTCACACTGGTCCCTGCTTCAGTAAAGGGTCCAACTTATAAGGAAGGTCAATATCTGAGAAGTAATGCATGTGATGTAACGCTGTATTCTTTATTCTAGGATCGCGTCCGCCGGTATATGGACCGCGTGAAAGAGGTGCAGGATAAGATAGAAGCTGAAAAGGTTCGTCCACGAATCAACAAGGATGCAAGCAAACGTTTTGTTCGTAGTGCACTTTGGCAGGCAGCGCAAAATAAAGGCAACCAAGGTAAACTAGAATCAAAATCAAGATATCAAAACTATGAAAGGGTCTTACCGTCTTATGTTTTAACAACAGGGGTGGTGTTTTTTTGTGTGTGTTTTTTTTTTTGGGAGGGGGGGGAGGGGGTTACTATGCATACTAGTAATAGGGAGGCGCCCTCCCCTGATATAGCAATGTGAAAATAGGAAGTGTTTTAGAAATAATCTGCAAGTTTCGAAATAGTCTGTAACATTTAGAAATACCCCTCTCGAAGCTGAAATAATTATATCGGTGCATATGGAAGTAACAACACTTCAAGGAAAAATTTACGTATAATATATTTTCTCTGCATTAACTAGATGGGGCAGACGCACCAGAGACGAGTAGTCAAGCTCCAAATGATGGAAACTCACCTCAACAGATGTCACCACAAAAACGACCCCAGGAGAGTCAAGGGGGATCCAAGAAGAAGAAAAAGAAGAAGAGAGACAAACAAAGCTGAGATTGTTATTCCTGAAAATCTTTTTTCTTTTTTTTTAATTGTAGGGGAAAGGAAGGGGACAATGCATACAGATGGACTCATGTGAAGAAAATGAAATGAAATGTGTTGTGGTGTCAACAAGATTGTTATTCCTGAAAATTAATTATTTCAAACATGAAAAAGGAGGGGATAATATAGGCAGATAGACTCATGAGTATGTGTTTTGAGTAAATGAAATGAAATGTATTTTGGTGTCGTCAAGATTGTTATTCCTGAAAAGCTCCTCTTTTTAAATTGTAGGGGAAAGGGAGCAAATAATATAGACAAATGGACTAACTCATGCGTACATGTATCTTAGTGAAAATGAAATGAAATATGTTGTGGTGTCGTTAAGATTGTTATTCCTGAAATTCTCCTTTTATTTTTGAATTGTTGGGGAAAGGGAGGGAACAGTATACAAGTGGACTCAAGTGTAATATATTTTGAGAAAACGAAATAAATGTTCAGTGGTTTCGTCAAGACTAATCTCCATTATGTGTTTGTGTTAAAATCTATAACGCACCTGCAGAGAAGGAAATTAGATTAAATATTAGAATTGGTAGTTGGTGTCTCCATCGGTCAAGTTAGTACATGCCGGAGTTATGCATTTACACTTAAACAGGTGTACCCTCAGGTAAATATTGGAGAGGGTAAACCGAGTGTGAGGATGAATGTATTTTTTCAAATTACCAAAACCCATATAACTGTTTACTAGAATTGCTTCTCGTCCAGAAAACCAAACCAGCCCCTTGAACTAAAACAGATGAATTCTAAGTATTTGGAAGTGAAAAGGTGCGTTTCAGGTTTGCATTTTGTGACTACCTATTTTGCAAAAGCCACCATACCTAGCTTCGCTGCAGGCGATACTAAGTGTGAACATTTGGTCTCTTGGGGTGTGCCATGAGAAGATAGTTGCAATAACAACATGGCGGCGGGCGGGAACGTAACTACCGACCAGGACCCAACAAAATCGCCTCGGGTGAACTGCATCATGGGAGCCATATGGATATTAATGTGGTTCTAATTATCTGCATTATTTTTTTTCTGAAAATCATTTTCGAACTGGAAACATGCTGTGTTACCAGGGATGTGATTTCTCCTACTTTGGTAGGATTTCCTACCAAATAGAGCTAAAAAGTCGACCCTCATGATTTTCCCAGATCCAATGAGATATTTTTTTAGAATGGGGGGGGGGAGGGTCTGCTACTCCATTGCCAGACTCCAAAAAGTGAAAAGCCTCTACTCCAAAAAGTGAAGTCCTGATTTTTCAGACCAGAACACTGAAATACACCAAATTGCACCATTTGCCTCCTTCATTTTCTAAATTTTCTTGGGGGGGGGGGGGGCATGCCCCCAAACCCCCCTAGTATGGTTGTGCCATGTGATTTATAAATGGACACTAAACTCATTCAGTCACAGATTAAGGTAGGGAGGATGGGAAGGTAGCCATGCTGCAGCTTTGTGTGGCTCTATAGTTGATGCTTGCCCACTTGTGGTATCAACAATAGTCCAAATCATAGAGAACAGATACACACCTGGTCTGCCAAAATGCACCAGATTACAAGTTTTCAAGTCTAGTCTTTCAACATTTTCTCAAAACATTTCCTTCCAAAAACAAGGTTACAGCCCAATCATAAAGAACATATAAGACAAGTTTTTATATATTTTGTTCCAAAGAGCAGCAGATAGCACAGTTTCAATTCTAGAATTAAAAAAATTTCTAAACCTTTTCCTTTCAAAAACAAGGTTCCTGTCCCAAATATAAAGACCTCAGCTTCAAAAAGCAGCAGATAGCACCATTTCAATTCTAGAATGTCAAAAATTTCTAAAACCTTTTCCCCCCAAAACAAGGTTCCAGTCCCAATCATAAAGACCTCAGCTTTCATATATTTTGTTCCAAAAAGGAGCAGATTACACAGTTTCCATTCCAGAATTTCAAAATTTTCTAAACCTTTCCTCCAAAAACAAGTTTCCAGTCCCAACCATAAAGACCTCATCTTTAAATAAAGGTTGTTCCAAGAAGCAGCAGATAGCACCGTTTCAATGCTAGAATTTCAAAATTTTCTAAAAACCTTATTCTCCAACAACAAAGTTCCAGGCCCAACCATAAAGACCTCAGCTTTAATATATTTTGTTCCAAAAAGCAGCAGATAGCACCATTTCAATTCTAGAATGTAAAAATTTTCTAAAACCTTTTCCCCAAAAAACAAGGTTCTAGTCCTAATCATAAAGACCTGGGCTTTCATATATTTGGTTCAAAAAAGGAGCAGATTGCACAGTTTCAAGTTTTGAATTCCAAATCTTTTCAGAACCTTCCTCCAAAAAACAGTTATAAGAGGCTGGAAAATAGAGATCTGATCCTTTTTTTATTTTGTACTAAAATGCATCAGAATGCACCATTTCTAGGCTAGACTTTCTAAAATTTCCTGGGGGCATCCCCCAAACCCCCAAACAAAATACAGGATTAGGCTTTTAGATTTCCCAAATCCCCCCCCCCCCCCAGGTTTATCGCAGTGCTGCACAAGAAAATGTACCTGTGCTGTGCCTGAAACAACTGAAAACAGAAACTTCTCAGTTGTTTCGGGGCCTATCATTTTTTTCCTACCATCTGACAATTTTCCAATCACATCCCTGTACAGTGTTATATGGATGAGAAAATGCAGAGACCGGTCTACATTGACTAAATACGGGTATCCCTTGAGCAAAAACAGGATTCAGAATACAAGCCATGAGGCCAAGGTCCCTCACCCCACCTCGAAACTGCTTGCCACGCCCTGCAGCAGCAGAATCACATATTGCTTGTTTTATGCGGCCATGGCAGGGCTTGAACTCATAAGGCCATATAGGAAAGAATAAACATTATTTGGGACAATAAACTATGCAATACTTGGTGCACAATTTCTTATCTATCAGAAACTTCTCTCGATTGCTGGATTTTTTAATGACGCCCCGGGAGGAGGGAGGGAAAAACCCCGACAGGAGGGATGGGAACCCCAAGAGGAGGGATGGGAGCCACAGCACGAGGGGAGGGACGCTGGGACTAGGAGTGGGAACCCCGGGAGGAGGGATGGGAAGGCCCATAAAAGAGGGATGGGAGCACCATGAGGAGGGATGAGAAGCCCAAGAGGATGGATGAGAACCCCAAGAGGAGGGATGCGAGCCTCAGGAGGAGGGGGGGGGGGGGGGGTGGGAACACTTGGAGGAGCGATGGGAACCCCAAATGAGCTGGCTGGGAACCACAGCAGGAGGGATAGGGACCCTAAAACTAGGGATGGGGCCCAGGTGGAGGGGTGGGAGTCTCAGGAGGAGTAATTCTGAGAGTGATAATTAAATGCTGTTAATAATCCCCAGGCCGTGAAGGGACTTAAAGGTCAATGACATGGTTGCCATGACGTTGACTGTTACCATGACAACGGTTTATCGGTTTCTAATTTTAATCAATTATCTAGCATAATCAGGATGTGCTGCCAATATCTTTTTTTTAATGAGACAGAATAGCGTACATATATTACATATGTATCACATAGGCTGATATTCCAAAATGGGGGTCACAGTTGGTTGTAGGAATTATCAAAACGACATACTTACGCTGTGGATCACCATGTATGTATCCGTGTCACCACTGGTGGCTCCAGATGGGTCAAAAGCGACCTGGCGACCTGGGCCGTTTTGGAGGCGACCTGGCGACCTGGTGCAATAATAAAAGCGACCTAGCGACTTTTGGACAAAATTTACAATAGAATAAAGGGTTAAAAAAGCGACTTTTCGACCTGGACCCATTAATTTCGGCGACTTTGCGACCTCAGGGGGGGACCCCTCTGCACCCCCCCACTGTAGACACCTTGTAAATCATTGACACAAAAACAGTTGCAAGCCGCACAGGTCCCCCTTTGTATAGGCCCCTCATTGTATAGACGTCTTGTCCCGAGTGGCTTGGTAGACACTGTTACAAAATAGTATACGGAATTGCGATTCATGAACCTCCTTGACCCAGGGCACCTTGTCTTATAGGCCGGTTTGCAAAGAAAATGAGTAGGTGTGCATCAACGTTTGAGGGGGAGGGGGAGCTCAACTATGATATACTAGTAATGAACAGTTGATTTGAAAACGTTTCAATCGACCAAAATGGACACTGATCCCTATGGAGCAGTGACCTTGAATCCAGCCTTATGGGGACGGGGACGGATAATGACTTGGTAATGAAACCATGTTGTCGCCACTAACTAGACACTGGAACTTGATCCTATAAAGATGGCGATATGTCTGTATATGGCGCCATATGCAGCTCGACCGTTCGACGCCTGAGACGTTACCTCAGGTACACAAGCCACAGGCTACCTCAGGTAAACAGGAGATAATCAGCGCTGCAGAATGCAGCTCGACCGTTAGACGCCTGAGACGTTACCTCAGGTACACAAGCCACAGGCTACCTCAGGTAAACAGGAGATAATCAGCCAATCAGAATCGACCTTCTGCTGCAGCAGATGGCTCTGTTGTGTCTATCAGATGTTGGCTGCTGTGTACCTGCGGTAGACTAGACTACTGTACCCCAGGTAGACAGTGACCATCCTTCTGTACCCCAGGTACACATCCTTCTGCACCCTAGGTACACAGTATGTCATACTAGAGCATTCCTTGCAATTACCTTTCTAGAAGAAAAAAAAAACATGCGTAGTGTAGGTCCTAGGGTCGATGTGTACCTGGGGTACAGTAGGGATGTGTACCTAAGGTACAGTAGGGTTAGAATGTGTACCTCAGGTATGCAGAGAATGTTCACTCTGTACCTGTGGGACAGTAGGACACTGTGTACCTGAGGTACGCAAGGTGACCACTGTGTACCTGAGGTACAGTAGCTGGGATGCCCACTGTGTACCTGAGGTACAGAATGAATACTTGAGTTGTGGTTTCTGTAACTTAGTGTAATTACTCAATTAGGCCCACTAGTAGTCTACTGTACCTCAGGTACACAGCACAGCCTAACAAACCCAACACAGCAGAAGCATCTGCTGCTGCAGCAGAAGGTGAATCCTGATTGGCTGATGTTTTATTGTGTACCTGAGGTAGCCTGGGGCTTGTGTACCTGGGGTAACGTCTCAGGCGTCTAACGGTCGAGCTGCAATCAGCATCGACCTGCTGCTGCAGCAGATGGATCTGTTGTGTCTCTTAAGTCTCAGTGGTTGGGTTTGGTTGGCTGCTGTGTACCTGGGGTACAGTAGGCTTCTGTACCCCAGGTACACAGTGACCGTCCTTCTGTACCCCAGGTACACATCCTTCTGTTTCCCAGGTACACAGCGTGTCATACTAGAGCATTCATTACAATAACATTTCTAGAAGAGAAAACACATGTGTATGAGCATGAGGGTAGAGTAGGCTACTAGTGGGCCTAGTTGAGTAATTACACTAAGTTACAGAGACCACAACTCAAGTATCCGTTCTGTACCTCAGGTACACAGTGGTCACCTAGTGTATCCCAGGTACACAGTGGGCATCCTATCTACTGTACCTCAGGTAGACAGTGGTCACCTACTGTACCCTAGGTACACAGTGGTTGCCTAGCTGCTGTACCCCAGGTACAGTGTGGTTGCCTAGATACTGTACCTCAGGTACACAGTGGTTGCAAATGTCATACTAGCATCCTCTCCAATTGCATCTCTAGATGGAGAAAAACACATGTAGTAGGCCCTAGGGGTGTGGCTGTGTAGGCCTACCTGGGGTACGCTATAGTGTGGCTGTGTACCCGGGGTACAGTAGGGTGTGCCTCTGATTGGCTGAAATATCCTGTGTACCTGAGGTAGCCTATTATTGAGTCTACCTGGGATATCGTCTCAGGCGTCTAAAGGTCGAGCAACGCAGATAGTCACTGTGTGTGTGCGACTACATACATTTGTCAGTTACTTTACTTCGTCAGATCGCACCTGAGACTCCAAACAGAGAGTCGTTAAGGGCGGTAAAGTACTTCAACTCAACAGTGATGCGTTCATGTATCGTCATGCTTTGATGCATCATCATACATTCGTGCATCATGATATGCCTACTATAACCCTTTAAAGGCACCATAGTGCTTTAATTTAAGCGATGTTATCGTCATGATGCATGGCTAAGGTATGCTGTCCCAGCAAATAACTCACCAGTGATTTTTTTAATTCGAATAATTGTACAACTTTTAAGACACCACATATGTATATTATGACTTGTCATACAAACTTTACCCCCCGTATACTAAAGAATATATCACTGATGTAGCTATATGGTCTAGACTATTACTGTAGTCAGTGTCGGTGGTCATAACTACACGTATAGCTATTGTCATGGTCAAGGGGTGAATAATTTTAGATTTTGATATGCTACATTGCTTTGGGAGTTTACTGGACCACTACCAAGAATGGTACAGTGTAAGAGTATAGCGTATATACGCTATTAAGATTTGTTGCCACTATACCCCTTAAATTCTTGATTCTAGATTATTGGGTTTGCCCTTGCTCTGACCGAGTGCATAGTTATAAGGATACGATATATATATATATATATATATATATATATATATATATATATATATATATATATATATATATATATATATATATATATATATATATATATATATATATATATATACAATATCCACAGCAGGACTGAAACATATGTTTTTATGGGCCGTGGTCTTTGTAGAGATTATACCAGGTAGGGTTTGACTATGCCATGGGGACATTTATTCTGATTATATATATGTATTATATGTAGGCCTTCAGGAAGATACATGTACTATATACATATTCTGTGCGGATTGTGTTGAGTCAACACTAATAGCATTGTCATATTGATATGTAGTTTATTATCTAGGCTTTAGTTGCAGATATAATATCAAGAAAGAGGGCTCTTGGTACTAGTATACATGAACATCAACATAATAGTAACTGTGGCTTCATACAAAGATAAAAAATAAAAAATTATATAGTATATTACAAGTGTGATTATGATGCAAGTTTGACAGTAGTTGAAGTATTCAAACACAGCGTTGTACGAGATCTCAGATGGCATTTTACAGGAACCTTAATGATTCACACAGCAACTACCTTTAGTGGAAACAATCTCCAGTCCAAGTAGCAAAATTAGTCCCTCAATACAATGCGATATAAGGTATCCAATGCTTTTCCAGTATAAGAAACAATGAAGTTAGCTGTAGGCCCAGACTAAATACATTGCAGTCAGAGTTTTATATATGCAAAAAAGCTACACATGCATTATTATCTATGAGCAATGGCCTTTATTTCCAGTTTATTGCACTGTGCTTTCCTTTGTTTCCTTCTTACCAATGAACATAGATTGGTTACACTCGATGCCAGCATAAACATTACCGAGAATCGATCAATGCCTAGAACTTATAATAACTATACTCTTAATCCACCCATTGTATTGCATTGACTCTATGGACGTGAATCGACTACTATGTATTCAAATTGCGTATTCATTGGGCGGGTCTATTGAATTACCAAGCGTCCCAGCATATACCTTTGTTCAATTGACACACACTCGTCTGGTGTTTGTTTGCAAGAAAAACGGTCTGTCAGAAATATTCCCAACATTCTATATTTTTAAATAGTACCTAAATAAGGCATTAAATGTATCGTTGGTCAATCCCTAAATGATAAGATGTAGCAATACAAAAACTGTCGTCTCGATAGAAAGTGGTCCCTTACAATTAAGAGCCCATACCCTATGAAAATTCGAAAAACTTGTGGCTTCTGCATTTTACGTTCCCTTCCTCGTCCAGTTGTGCCACAAGAGCAATTTCGCTGATTGCCCTTTTTATAAGCATAGTGCGCCACATGCCTACCATATAGTTGGTGCAGAATATGGTGCCACTTGGTAGGTACACTGTGGTGTACTTGGGAATGGCAAAGGCATTTAACTCCAGGGTTTGGCCTTCCTGCTTACCAAGGACAAGTAGCCCCGAGTTGTCCTGCAGGGGGCAGTACAATGAGGGTACGTCCTGCCGTATGATGCAGAGGGAGAACTCCTGGTCCTCCTCGGGCGCCATGTAGTTGAGGATGTTGTGTTCGTACAGCAAAGAGGCATGAAGCTGGCCGTCATCGGCCACAAGACGCGCGCCATAGTACCACAAGGCGGCCAGGGACGGCTCAGCCCTCACCACCTTACCGTCAAAGTCTGCCGGCAGCAAGGCTGTGCCGCTCTTACCGTGCTTGCTGGATCTCTTCCAGGAGAACATCTCTACCCGTGTGGCCTCGGGTGGGTCTGCCTCTACTGGTTGTTCTGAGTGGAACACGATGTCCAGCAGAGTCTTTTCATGTGGAACCCTCTGTGGTTTGGTCTCAGTGGCATCGGTTTTGATGGGATAACTAGTCCAGTTCACATGGAGATATTGGGCGAGCTGCTCCACGTTGACATGTGTGACCTTTTTGAGCAATTGCTCAACCTGCTCGTGTTTCGGCTCCTTATTGTTAATGGTGGTTCCAAGTACAGATTGTTCCCTAGAGAAGGCACAACGCAGCTCTGTCAGCGTGTTGTCTGCCTGTCCATCCAGACTGTCCATGACACACATAATCTGGTGCACAATGTGTGTCCTCTGTTTCCTCCACAGTGCCTCAGTGAAGGCTTGCAGATTTAGCTTTGGACTATCGCCGTGACTTGCCTTGATACAGGCAATGAAGAGGTTTGCAGACACAAGGTCCTCTGGTACCTGTGTGAATAGAAGAACCTTCAAGAGGTACTCCAAGAACGCCTGGCTTTGTACACTGCCGCCAGTACTGACTACTTCAAACAGATTCTGCTCTTCCTCTTCAGATAAAAGTATTCCCAGTTCTTTCAGGAAGTCCTTGAATTCAGACTCCCCCAAATCGCAGCTCTCATCGCCACAAATCTGTTCAGCTACCTCATTTATCTTTGATATAACAACTGGTATGATCCAGGTGCCTTCTTCACTGGTTCTCTCCACTCTATCTTGGTCATAGTCAGAGTCATCATCAAAGTTTCCTGTGTTGCCTGATGCAGTAGAGAACCGTCCACAATCTACATCATCTTCACTCTCGTCGTCCAAACCATCGCTTCGAGCGCGTTGACTCATTGTATTGATGCGCATTCTTCCTGTGTCAACATCAGACAACCTTTCACCCCGCTGGGCCTTCCGGATGTCGGAGAGCATGTACTCTGAGGGTGATATAGCAGCGTTTACTGCCTTGATCGTCATTTTTACAGACCTCATCCAAGCATCTTTACCGGCGAACTCATCGTTGGAAAGCTCGATCTCGATGAAGGGTGCGTTGGTTATCCGAAATCGATTTGGGTAATGCCTAATGAGTGTTTTCAAATCATCCAGGTCATCTACCCTGGATCGTGAAGTAAGGATAATGTCTCCCTTTTTCTCAGCCAGGGTGGGTGCAGTATAGTAGCTCAGCACCCCCGGCTTTAGGACAAACCACCTCTTCCTCCATGGTGTCCAGTTTGCCTGTTTACGTGTCCTCTTAGACATCCACCCAGTGATGCACACCTCTCTGACTAACCAACCATGAACAGTGTCCACCACTCGTTCCACATCTCGGTGATTCAGCATCTTGAAGCAGACCAAGTCAAGGTCAAGCAACACCTCCATGAAGGTCAATTGTCCATCGTGAAAGGCAGACCAGCGTTGTTTGGCCCCCTTGGCAAACTTTTGGCCGAGCCATTGCACGTCGTCATACTCCATGACGGGCGGGATGGTGCCCTGCACAGACAGCCTGTTGAAGATCTGCCACATCTTGAACACCTCGCCCTCCTTCATGGAGCAGTGGTGCAGGCTGTAGCAGTCCTTGCACATTTCCCAGCAGTTAATCTCAAACTCATCCTCCACGGTGGCAATGGGCACACAGTGATCTCTCAGACACACCTTCACATAGTTAACATAGTCGGCGAAGTCCACACTGGAGTTGGGGAAGTTGTCCATGAAAACCCGGTCTGAGTAGTTGACGGAGGGGCAGATCCGGGACAGGTTGCGGGTCACCTCCTGCACCTGGAGTTTGCGGGCGGTGCTCTTCTGGGCGGAGTGACCAGGGTCCAGCATGGCCACCGCCTCCCACACACACATGAGTCGCTGACCGGTAGCTTCTGCCGTCATGGTGAGAGCTGCTCAGGGACGTCCTACTACTACAGCATGGGTCCACCTGTATGGACAAAATGAGAGGTGTTTCAATGAATCACGGCTTTTATGTAGGGTTCACATAGAGTACACTCAACCGATATGGTCATAACAGAAATGAGTAAACAAAACCTGCATACATTCTGAAACTATATTATGCATGTGTAGATCAATAAGTAGATCAGTGTAATTATTCCTGGGTAGAGTGGCTTACACAATTGCTTGGTTGACCTCATGAAGGCAACCCACTGATTCAGTTCCAGTTTTAATGGGGATAGACTACATGTAATAATATCATAATGATGTTATCCCACTCACGTTATATCTAATTCATTGAGACCTCGGGTGTACTCAATCCAGACGTTTTATATTGAAATCATGATAGTAAGCCCCATGGCCAAATCTTGATTGGACACTTAGCATAAGCATTATATATATATATATATATATATATATATATATATATATATATATATATATATATTTATTTATTTATTTATATATATATATATATATATATATATATATATATATATATATATATATATATACCGTATTCGACGTAATAAGCGCACAGTGCGCTTAAAAAATTATTATAGACACATTTTAGTAGTTAAGAGTTTAATTGGGGTCAAAATTTGAGATTTTTTTGGTTATTTGTAGTTTAAAAATCGGCCAAAAACGGGGGGTGTGCGCTTATTAGGGGGTGTGCGCTTATTACGTCGAATACGGTATATATATATATATACACACACACACACATATATACATACACACACACACACACACACACACACACACACATATATATATATATATATATATATATATATATATATATATATATATATATATATATATATATATATATATATGACGTATGTATCTATCATTATCATCAGTGATTATCTCACTTCCTTGCATTGTAGAATTCGTTGTATAGGCGTGTAGCTCGTTGCATTATCAACCAATCAGATAACACCCTGCATTCTCTGCAGAATTCTTAGGGGGCATTATGTAACAGCTTGTACCCATTGTGATTGCTGCATCAGTGCTTGTCTCGCAGGTACAAGCTTAAGTAATGGAGCCGCCCACAGGACGTCCAGCCTGACCCGTATAGTTTACGTTGTATATTGTAGATGTAGATGTGGGTCGCATCACGTTAGCAGGCCAAAGACCGGATTACTCGACATTGCTCGTAAGGCCACTCAAAAACGTTCACCGAGCAGTTTAAATTCTTATTTGGTGCTTAAATATATCGGGAAATCAATACAATTTTCACAATACAGTAGTTTGAATGTAAGAATTCATCTGCAAACGTTCTTATAATGCAAGTTTTCCCGAGCTCACTACATCACTGACATTGTAAGCTTTACTTTGATCCTAATTATGCCCATATTTGTCTACTTTAAAAATCTAAAAAGAGAAATGCTTTCAACAAATCACGATTTCCAGGACGTACGTGGTGATGAGAAACCAGTTTTTCTATACAGTGGCCTAACCTGTATCTTGCAATGCGATGTTTTAATATACATGAAATAGACCGATAACGGAGATCCGGCCTGTATAGGCACATGTAAACCCAAGCCAGTCGTACTGTTATAACATATGTAGGAGATAACCAGGAGTCGACATTTTCGTGCCCCCTCCCCCCGCATTGCCCCCATGCATTTTTGGTAACAAATGGGCTCTACACTGTGAAAATGGAACCTTTCCCCAAAACCCCTCCCCTGTTGAAAGGTTACTCCATCCCTCTTGTTAAACCATGACCACTCCCTGATGGTGTTTCCACTACTGGACCAGTTTCGATGGTTTCTGGCACACAGCTTGGCTAGAAGTGATGAATATATCATAGGCGGACTTGTAGAGACCCATATACACATTTCCTACGTATGTAGGTCTCCTAAGGGTGGCCCTGAACTATATAGAGTTGACTTACTACACAGCTATGTCACATCAGGTGGGTCGCCACAGGTGAAACTATTATGTCACAAAATTATTAAGCCAACACCTACATATTGATTGCCTTACCTGGCAAATATTATGGATACATGTGTTGGGAGGTCATTTCAGTTCAAGTTGGACTACTATATGATATCGATACTAGGTTATGGCTAAGATTATTCTTCGGTATTTCTGCCCAGATTTGTAATGCTACATTGTATAAAAGGGTCACCCCCTGTGATTTTTACAGATCCAGGGAAATAGTTTAACCTTTTAAGGGCCGCATTTAATGCACTATGCCCTTCATCGTCATGATGCATGAATGCAGCACAAAAGCTAGTCTATTCGCAAGTGCTGCATTCAAGCATCGACCCTATGAGATTGATACTTGCCCAAAGAACTGGCATGATGCATGCTGCATGCATGCGTCATGATGACCAAGGGTAATACGCGTACGGTAAATGAAGGGTTGAAGCACTACGCGGCCCTTAACCCTTTAAGGACGCATGCATGTCGCTAAAAGATTACATTTGTTATCATGATGCACCAATGCAGCCCCGGTAAGTAACTCGCTGCATGATACACAGCATTGGTGTATCATGCCGACCCTTTGGGAGTGTTTCCACCCCATAGTTACTCGCCAGGGCTGCATTCATGCATCATGACAACCAAGGGCATAATGCATTAAGGCAGTATGCCGTCATTAAAGGGTTAACCAACAATAATAGGGACTGGTTTATAAACGATGTAGTTTGATTACATATAGTATATGTTGGATCAGACTAGGCTAGACTAGTCTTAGATACCCCGCCCCTGGTTGGCAATATAGGATCGACAATCATGCATTTGTTGTGCAATCAAGTTGACTAAATATCGCAGGCGAGTCCTTTAAAGCAGCATAATCACCGAGCGTGGGCGTGTCCCGTTCACATCCTTAGTTCTGCTATAGTCTACATGTACTGTGTGGTTAAGTCTGAATCACTCTGAAGTGATATTATTCCTTTAAAGGCACACTGAACTCAGGACCTAACCCTGCCGAGTTTTGTACGCAAATGACGTCGTGGGTTCAGTGCGCCTTTAAAGCATTGTTTTGGAATTGGAGTAAAACCCTGCGTTCCAACAGCACGTGTTACTTGGAACATACCTTTTACTTGTGGACCTTCAGAATTGTAATATGGACTGTAATATGTGTTCCTAGAGATTTTTAGGGAGAAGATTACAAGCACGCCGCCACTGGATCCCCTTGTTGCCATATCACCTGCGGAACCAGGGGCGAACCTAGGAATTTGAGAAGGGGGGGGGGGCAAGGCTACTGTAGTATTGTAGTACCTCCTATCCATATAAGCTTCTGGCATAGAGGGGTCCACAACACCAACGTACGGGAAAGGGTCGCGCCGCGAGTCGCGGCACCTTAAAATCTTTTTCAAAAAAATGTCCAAGAAGGGGGGGGCTGGATTTGCCCCTGGACACTATAGTTCTTTCTCAGTCCGACCTATCTGCACAGTAGACAATGTCGTACAATGTCGTATACTTCAAAAATTAACATAACTGGATCTATCAGTCATGGGAATTTCAGTGGGCGATGGGGAATCTTCATACTCCACACACTCTGTAGTACATGCAGAATACATAGGCTACTCCCTTGCCTTATAAGTCAAAAGGTATGTTATGCGTAGATCCCGAGTGCTATGACGAAGCGCATTTGACTACCATCACGCTCCAGTAAATATGTGTCAGTAGGCGACGGCATTTACCTTTGGTGAGTCCAAATAGAAAAGGTGTTTCAGGCGACCCGATGCAAATGGGCCGACCCTAGCATTTTTGGGGGGATTTGTTTTTGAGATTTTAGCAAATCTTTGGTGAGGAAGAACAGGCTACCACGCCCAATTCATTTAACTGTCTGACCCCAGGAAACTGCTTTATAACAAGAATGTCCCAACAATTCCATGATACATTTAGTATATTTCTAGTTACTGTAAGAATCAGTGAGTCATGCCGATAACCCGCGAGTCATCTATTTTCTGTCCGAATTACGATAATAAAAGAATGCAAAAAAGGTGCTTAGGTGTTTAAATATGTTTAGGTCCAAACGTGTTTAAAGTCTAAACATTTTATTAGGTTTGTGTCTTTGAATACTTCTGTTTAGGAATTAAACACTTTTATTCTAAACACCTAAACATTTATGTTAAATATGTTTAGTATTTAAACAGTATGGAGAATTGGTGTTTAGGATGTAAACATGCGTGTTTAGATCATAGTATATTAGACACGTACCCTCGGCACATACCAGATGGCAGCTCTGTGGTTGACTGTAGGTTCTGCAACCACGCAAACATTATTGTTGTTATAAAAGACTTAAATCTGAGTAAATTAATTAAAGTTTCATGGGATACAAAGGGATAATAATACACATTGTAGGATTCAAGGGTTGAATGCTTCACAATGATCACGATGCAATAAAGAGAAATCTGCTACACAGACACCTCTTTTAAGAACTCTAAGAATGAATAAAGCACTATTTTCACTGAAGGTCTGTTGTATTGACTCAAGGCTGTGTCTATGTTAAAGTAGAGGCCTATGTGAAATAGTGATGCATTCACATTGGCTCATGGGGGAGACTGATAGAAGTCTCTTCAAGACACGATATATGGAAATAAAATAAATTAGGAATTTATTTAAATATCAGTACCCAAGGCCTAAAAAAAAAGTTGCGTTCCGGTAACATGGCCAAAAATAAACAGGGTCGGTAGGTCGGATTTTTTTTTTTTTTACAATTAAATTCTTGAATTCTAAACATTTCTTTCTCCTAAACACATTGATTGAAACACATACACATCTAAGCACTGAGCTAAACATATTGATCTAAACATGTTTAGGGATATATTGTGTGGACAAATACGGGGCAGGATTGTGTTTAGGATCTAAACACCTTTTTTGCAGTGTATGGTCATCAAAATGCACCAAGTTACCTCAGTTCGGACAAACTGGTGGCGGGACCCTGAGGAGATGACTGAGCTAACCAGGCAAGTGTCAGCATATAGTAGGGCCCCAGACAGGTAAAATCAACAAGTCGACATGACCCTAGTAACAAGGGACAAGACATATTCCTTAGAATCGACAAGGGACATGGGCATTCCTTAAAATCGACAAGTGACATGAGGGCTAGTGACATTTTTACAGTGTCAGTGACAAGGGACAAGACCCTTTTCTTAAAATCGACAAGGCACATTGGCATTTATTAAAATCGACAAGTGACACAGCTACCCCCCGTCTGGGGCCCTCATAGTCTACTGATGAGATAGTCAATGGTTCATGACTATAGTTTAGAATGTTCCATTTGTATGATATGTTGGCTAAGTTATCATAGAAATTATAATGATAACCCACTCTGATATATGGATATGTCTGCAACCTATGACCAGGGGCGTGGCAACCGGGGGGGGGGGACATGTCCCCCCCCCCCACTTTTGACCAACCCCAGAAAAGGTCAAACCAAAAAGGTCAAGTAAAAAGGGTCAAAATACCGCTCAGTCCCCTCTACTTTGAGACTGCTTGCCACACCCCCGATGACTAAGTCTGGTGAGGATTCCATACACCATACTTAATAAACCTCATGTCATTAGGACAGAACTCTTGTCATTTTCAATGTAAGGCTGCAGTATCAATATGGCGTGGTCAATCACTTCCATATTGGGGTTGAGCATTGATCATGTGTTGTAAATGACATATAAGAAGCCTCAAGGGGTTTACATGCTATTTAGAGATAGTCCAAATGATCCTTGATTCGCAGTTGTCATGGAAGAGGTTACACTTTTATTTGATTATCGGGTAATAAGAGCAGGCTCCTTTGGAATCAACAATTCTCGGAAGCAGCTGGCTTGTTGCTAAGGAAGTCACATTGCCTAGCTACGTAATTTTCTCTTCAATAATTGTGTTAGCACATAGTGCATCTATATAGATGTGCCTCTTTTACTATACATCTGCATGTCTATATATCTTACTCCTTATGTCTGAAAGTGGTTGGTGGACGTGTCTCTGGTACAGCACAATACGGCCATGTTAACATTTAGGAAATTCTATATATAATGTTACATATGCCTATTTAGGGCACTGACAGGTCAAATCGACAAATCGACATGAACTTAGTGACAATGGACAAGACCCATTTCTTTGAATCGACAAATGAATGGACATTCCTTAAAATCGACATGTGACATGAGGGCTAGTGAGAAGACATAGGGCTAGTGACAAGGGACAAAGCATTTTCTTAAAATCAACAAGGGGGATTGGCATTTCTTAAAATCGACAAGTGACACAGCACCCTTCCGTCTGGGGCCCTATATTTTGATGTATTCTGAGAGCTTTGGGACCCGCAGAGATATTTTGGGATTTACTCTGCCGCTGGCGTTTTGCCCTCCTTCCACATCCTCTGTCTGCCAGTCTGTCTATCTATCCTTCAGTCTCGCTCTGTCTTCCCCCCTCTGCCTCTCTATATCTGTATCTCTGTCTGTCTGTCTGTCTCTCCCTCCCCTGTCCCTCTCTCCTCTCTCTCCATCCTCCCTTTCATCAGATGCGACGCCGCTGCTGTGACTAATAACTACATTGTGATACAAGCCAGAACCAGAGAACGACATGTTATCTTCTTTTACCCGGCAGTGTTTATGATAAGACGAGTGTTCAGCACTGCCTCTTCAAGCTGACCCCGGGCTGGGCTTTCACCAGCACCTCCCTGATTGATAGCTCTCTATCTGTAAGTTGTAAGGATTGGAAGCTAACACTCATCCCGACATATAACACCCGGACTCTCCAGGAGGGGGCGGGGCAGATTGTCCGGCTTGGTCATGGCACATCTAGGTCGGTAGACATACCAACATGCCAGGAGAGACTATAGCTTTGAGTTCTGCATGGTAGGTCAACTATATCACCTCCACTAACTTTACAGTGGCGTTCTAAATATACATCTGGCCGTATAAACGTAAGTATAGCAGGCCACAATATAGGAATAGAAACAGCACGTTACCTAAAGGCGACAACGATAATAACTGGGCGATCTGACAGTGGCGAAGAAAATGACCAATTGGACAGTCCACAGTAGTCCACACAATTACCCATGTCTACGTTTCCCTCAGTCTATGCCCCGGTGTCCCGGCCCGGTGTCTATATAATTATCATTAAATGTAGAAGGGTTGGAACAAACAGTTCTAGGCCTATGTCATGTATCCTATGTAATATGTTGATAAACCACTCCTTATGATGAAAAAAACAACTGTGCAGACAGTAACGCATATAAATGAAGATCTGACCCAGTAGGAGATACCATATACGATTCCGTTACCTCCTGTGGCTTAAGATGTGATCAGGGCTTAATCCGTCTCTAACCCCGGATCTAAGAGAAGTCTAAGCCTACAATGTAGCTCACCTTCAGCTCGTCGAGTCTATGTGCCAGTGTGCTCTGTACAAACTGGAGAGTTCCTGTACTTCTATGGGCATTTCCGTATGTGATCCCTCCCACAGACAGGCATCCTCGTCCCAGTGCGCACCGAAAGAGGTCTGAGGGGACCACTCCTCCAAGGACGCCGCGCCGCCCGACCCCTCTGCCCCAGATCGGCAGTGGTAGTGGTGTGGTGCTAGTGCTTCTCAGTTCTAGTGCAGTGGTCCCGGCAGTGGTACACAGGGCGGGTTAGCACACAGTGACACACAGAGTACTAGTATACTACAAAAATGTATATTGAAAGTAGACCAATGTACACCTATGACTAGCGCTGGATGGCACCTACCAGTCCCTAGCACCGATAGCGGAAAGTTAAAAGGCTGGTATGAGAAGTGGTTTTGGACACTTAGTGTAGAGGCATAAGAATCTATTTTTATAGGGTTGGGGTGGGGGTCTAGTGGCGGATCCAGGATTTTGAAAAGGAGGGGGCGCACCCCCTATTCTTAGCCAAAATTGGGGTCTAAAAAAGACAATTAAACTCTTTACTACAGGAGAAACGGAGGGGGCGCGCGCCCCCGCGTTCCCCCTCTAGATCCGCCACTGGGGTCTACACCATTACACACCAACCACATTTAAGCATCCGTCCATTATTACGCCACTATTTTACTACAGAAAAAGTAAGTCCATCATGGTATAGTTATCATATATGATTGATAGGTAGTCATCATAGCCCTACAAATAAAGGTTTAGCTTTTCCAGTTTTTTACTAAATCATCGGTCATGTGATGAAAATTAGAATACAGTTCATCAAGCGATTGTTTTTCGACAGATATAGTTAACTAGAAAGGATCAAACGCGCGGTATTAAACAAATTAACATGGCTCTGGTAATGACCAGCATTATAGCGGCATGGTGGCACCTTCCTTTCACTGTTTTTCTATAATTCCGGATTTTTTGTTTGTTTTTGGGTTACCAGAGACATGAGCACGTCTGCTGGCCCTAGCCGAGTACTCTCGAAACTTAGCCTGGCCCCGACCTCCGCTTCAAACAAACGGGAACAAATGGCCGCGACCTCCATGACGTAGTAACCGGAACTCGCCATCCGTTGCAGCGCACGTGCGCACTGGCCATGTCTATGCACGGTCTATGCTGATCAATATAACCCGAATCATTGCTGATGTGTGTAGTGACGTGAGTGTAACAATAAGCTTACACCATAGAGGCAGTAGGCATATCCTCTAGTTAAATTGGGGCAATACCCAGTATTATGAATATTGCTAATAAACAGGTCTTAATTACATATTTTACACGGAGCTGAGTGGTGGTGACGGGGGTTCCCATGTCCCAATAACAGTGGGGTCAAACTTCTAATAATCAGGTATTGACTCCCAATAGCAGTTACTTTGCTTGTGAACTCTTCCCATTGATATTAATAAGCCATGTGTACAGGAAGTAAGAATTCTCAAATCCTGAAGCATCTGAAATATCTGATGCTCCCCTGGGGTGATGCTCCGGTGCATGAGGTTGGCAGCAGTCCCCAGGTCATTTAATCTTCCTGCTACTTTAATATAGGAACATATACACAAGTGAAAATGCACCTATTCAAGTCACTTTACAACTCACTAGTCAAATGCTATTTTATTCGAGAATTGGCCTACTAATATTTTTCAAGTCAATTCCAGGAATTTTGACGCATGTGCCTCGTTAGTACATGTGTAGTCCAGAAATTGTACATAGATTTTATTGCATGATTTTGATTATTATACTTCGTGTTCAGAAGTTTACACAGAGGTATATAAAGTATGAACTGTTAATATACGTTATAAAGCAGAGCTCGCATTCTTTATTTGTTTTATTTAACCGTTCATGATAATTAAGTAACAAGCGATACATTGACATCTTCTTGGTTAGTTTTCGCAGGGATAATCCATCCAGTGAAATCAGCTACATAACATCAACGTTGGCCATTTTAGCTAACTCCATGGTTCCACCCACTTAATTGTTGCTGCATATACTAGTAGTGACAATCTGGTAACTAACTTTTCCATCGTAAACGCACACTGACAGTGAGAATATACTTCCTGGTCAACAAAGGTAACCCCAGCAGCGCCTTTAATCAACACCTTATAGGTTACTAGTATATAGGGGTCTTGACGGTATGACATCATCAATATGGAGCGATACATAAGTGAGAATTGGAAGTTATCAATTTTTGGCTTTATTCTGACACTAATTTCCGTTTTTTCTTATGATATCTTTTTAAACAGCATTTCGATTTATCTTCATGTAAGATGTCACATGTGTTACAATACCTCTGTTCTCCACATGCCTACCATAGAATAAGTATACTCGAGATCAATCAGTGTAGCAATAATAAAGGTCATCATATATGGTTCATATACTTGTCTGATTGGCAGGCTCGTCCTGGTCGGGAATTTAGAAGATTATAAAACATTTATGATTTTTATTGCTCGCCATCTATCAATGGGTTTACTTTTAATTAATACTTAGCATCTTATATGACTGGGTGGCCGACCGACCAACCCTGATCATTACCGACCCATATGGCTAAGGGTCTTAGACACGTTCCAAACATTAGTGCCATTAATTGTGAACGTTTCGTACATAATGCAGTGGCGTATGTAGGGGAGATGTGTGCGGCATCTTATGTTAGATTTAGCCCAATTTAAGTCGCTAAGGAAATATTTTTCCACTAGCGCCCAACCCCCTTTTCAAAATGCTGGCAGCTGCTGCTCACGGGCTGCAGTTTCCGTCCTCCCAGGTAGGGGGTAGCTGTGTGCTGCCTCGGCGGTAACTCTCACGGCGGGCGGTGTAGATCAGGGTGCTCTTACCAAGTGGACTGTAACAGAACGTATTGGTGTTTTATGGAGTTGAGTTTAAATAGCCTTTATTTGCAGTGTAATACTACCTTTGACAATACATCAATATATTCCTCGTATACAACCCAATCAGGATGCCTTTAGGCCTAGCTATTCAGCCTTTTTACTGGCCTTTTTATGTAGAAAACATGCAACCACCATACTTCGTGGGTTTTTTTCAATTCTGCTTGCTATGTTAAGTCAGTAATGATAACATATGCTGTGCGTGTAATATACAACCATACAGCACTTCCTGGTATAGGTGCAAAGGGTAGCATAAGTATTTCTACTGACATCATTTGTAACATTGTGGTGTATGATACACTGTCAAACATTTTAACCACATACTTATTCCCCAGTACCTGACAGTAATTACACCAGTAATTGCACGAGAATAGAATTTTATCGCTTTAAACAATAAAAGAATGGTATTCATATGCCAAACCGTGTTTTTTTCTTAAATGTTGGCCAATTCATGTTTTCTATTACAAACTTGCATACATTTTGCTGAAATCGGCTTTGCCTGATGGCTCTTTACAAGTGTCATTATTTTGAAGTATAAAATAGTTGGTATAGCTACCTGTCCATTGTGAGTCTGGGGGAGGCGACGCGGGGTGGGGGGACGTGCGTGTCGGCTAAGGACCCCGTGCGGTCAGAACCAGGGGTGATGGTCCGGTCTCCCGTGAGTGGGAAGGGCGACGTGGCCCTCTGGCGGCGGCGTTCGCGGTCGCGGAAACCACGTTGCCCCTCCACAAGTTCCCTTTGCACAAATAATGCCATGTTTATTACCAATCCGTTATACAGTGATATGGGAACTATATTCATCTACATATCACTTGGTAAAAAGGGCCCGGAAAAAAAGGGCCCCAGACGGGGGGGTTGCTGTGTCACTTGTCGATTTTAAGAAATGTCAATGTCCCTTGTCGATTTTAAGAAAAGGGTCTTGTCACTTGTCACTGACACTGTAAAATTGTCACTAGGTCTCATGTCACTTGTCGATTTTAAGGAATGCCCATGTCATTTGTCGATTCTAAGAAATAGGTCTTGTCCCTTGTCACTAGGCTCATGTCGATTTGTCGATTTTACCCGTCTGGGGCCCTAAAAAAGGGATATTATGAGGGAAGTAGAGAGGATGGATTGGCAGCATAGTGTTACAATTCGCTTTTAAAAGGTCACCACAGGTATGTAACAATTAACTACTTTTTTATAGATACAGATTTGTAGACTTAAACCCAACCGCCCTTATATATATTTATATATTTATATATATTTATACATTAGCATATTAATTCAGATTTCTCCAACAAATCGCATTTCGGATGCATAATGCACAGATCACAAATCGACTGAGGGTGCACACATGACAGACTCACTGATATCGTTACCTAACCCTACTCTAGCTCACCCTGCTGTTACCTCTGCTGGTGGCCGGCCTCTGATTCCCAATCTTGATAGCAGTGGGACCGCGGCACCAGTATAGCTGTTACCCTGATTAACACGTGTACACGCTGCCAGCACCAGCCCACTAGTCTGAGTGACGTACGTATTACACTCAATTTACAGTATACATAAACTGACGCGATTCTTGTTATTTTTGTGTAACATTGATGTGCTTAATACAAGCTAGATGGGCATATAGGACAAATATCAGGTAGGTCTGATATGTCAAACTTACCTAAAGTCAATCTCGCCATCTCCATCCACATCTAGATGCGTTATGAGTTTCTCTACCTGCATGTCGGACAGGGGAAGTCCACTTCGCTGTCATAAATAAGCAGGGTTACATTGGTACAAGTTTTCTCTAACTGTCATACTACTCAGCCTGTATAGGATTGTATAGCCTACTGATAACTTTCTCTCCGGGCTCAGTAAGCCTACTATAGAGTATTGTATATTTCATTAATTGAATAACGGCAATGAATAAACATGGATATACATTTGCTGATGTATTGTATTGGGGTGATCCCCAAAGTACATTGTAAAAATCAGTTGCGTTCAAGCGCGCTTATACAATACATGCGCTTATTCAAGATCGGGTTTTAGTGATTGAGAGATATCTTAAGACTCTCCTACCCTCGGCGCTTATACAAGACCGGCGCTAAATCAAAACACGGTGCTTAAACAAGACCGTACGGTAATCATGAACTAAAGAGTATAATTATAACCAAGAGTCCCCCCTCTCACTCACACACACACACGCACACACACACACACACACACACACACACACATATATATATATAGAGAGAGAGGGAGAGACAGAGAGAGACAGACAGAGAGACAGACAGACAGACAGACAGACAGACAGACAGACAGACAGACAGAGACAGACAGAGAGAGAGACAGAGGGAGAGAGGGCTGCACACAATCTACGTACCTTCATGCCTAACTTGAACTCAGAATGGCTCACTGAGGAACTGTTATCTACGTCGAGCTGGGCGAACAGGTCGATGAGCCGTAGTCCTGACGACTTGGCATAGTTGTAGAGCAGGGCTGCCGGGTCGCCCATGGTGGCCGGGGTGCGCCGGGCCGGCTGACCATAGGGGTCATCAGTCACCAACCCCCCATGCTTCACCTCCAGGGGCCGACTGAGACGCACTTCAGCAAAGAGCGCCTCAAAGTGGGCGTTTATTTCTATATCCTAAAAAGATTGTTGGTGCATGGAAGTTAATATTATATGAGCATTAGTTGGATCTGATAAAGTGAGTTCGTATTTCATGCACTACTCCGTTACATTTAATACTATTATACACTGTTGCTATACATGGTGATAAATGGTTCCACTAGTATATAACCCTCATACAATAGTCAATTCAAGATGACTCCATGGCACGAAGGAAAAGGAGTCAACCCCTGCTGTAATTGAAACCAAAACATATGCCCAGCTGACTAGAATGTACATTGACCAGCAACCAATATACACCTCAGGGTACAATGAGTTAATTGAGAGCTTCAAATTTGATGAGCACAGGCAGGGATATGACAAGTTTGTGTCAGACTACATAGTGGCCTTAAAGAGAATAAGCATACATTGCGGGTTTGGTGATGAGGACTAGATCAAAAAGAAGTTCAGAAATCGCCTGGTTACCGGTTTGAGATCTGCCGATTAAAAACAGACTGTTAGGTTTGGGTGCAGGATTCATGTGGGAAAAAGCTGTCGATATCAGTCTTCACAATGAAGGGGTATCACCAACTGCCCAATTTCCTTACCACAATATCAAACCTGTGAACTTGTGAATCTTCATTCATCCTTATTGCTTCCAGAATCTGACATGCTCCTTTACTTGCAATTGGATTTTTGCTGAGCTGCAATCATTACGACAACATTATAATTATTTTGTGTACTGTGAATCCCATATGAATACATATATGATACACGGTACATGGTCCTATGCCATGGTACATGTAGGGCCTGTATATGGCTGTGTCTCATGAGATTGTAACAATTGAAACGTCTTTGACCGGGTGTAGTCTTTGACCTGGTGTAGTCTTTGACTGGTGTAGTCTTTGACCAGCCAGTTTCAAAAGGGCTGAAATGGGGGCTATGTACATGTAAATGCAGGGAAGTTGTAACATATAGTGTTAAAATATCCATTAACCCATACCCCCATTTCTGTCTACATAGGCCCCATTTCAGCCCTTTTGAAACTTGCTGGTCAAAGAGCACACTGGTCAAAGACGTTTCAATTGTACAATCTCATGAGACGCAGTGTTTCTGAAATACAGAAAAAAACTAACCAATCGGAAGCTGGCAGCTGCTGCAGCAGATGCATCTGCTGCTTTTCAAGATGGCTGACCTGGAGGCGTATCTGGGATACCCATGGGGAGGAAGTGTACATTTTTGTATCTGGGATACACTAGGAATGGAGTGTACTTGGAGACTGAAGTGTATCCCAGATACACATGTGTACTAGGGGATGGAAGTGCATCTGGGATACACTAAAGAACAGAAGTGTATCTGCGATACACTCATTAAGAATACACAGACTGAGTAGTGGGGTCCTGAAGCATATACGCCTTAGGTGATCCTTTATGCATTGTCTACCCAGTATGGTCAGAATGTTGTGTATCTGAGGTACTCCACTGCAAGTGTATCTCAGGTACATAAAAAGTTGAACATCGG
The DNA here is from genome assembly GCA_947462335.1 of Harmothoe impar. NCBI lineage: Eukaryota > Metazoa > Annelida > Polychaeta > Phyllodocida > Polynoidae > Harmothoe > Harmothoe impar. Next base: position 75,547,158 of record OX381704.1, on the reverse strand, counting down.
CCCCACTGCTCATGAGACACAGCCATATTTGTACTTGTAGGTTTCTTCCTGACTCAATACAGCAGGCCTGTTGAAATCGCCGAGAGAACGACATTTCAATGAAAAATAGCACTACATGTATTATAGAACTGGTTTACCGGAGAACAGATATTTTTCACAGCATATATAGGTAGGCCTACCTTCAATACTTTCAATGTTGAATTCTTCGTGATCCCTTTAGCAAGAGCTGTAGCTCCTTCCAGGTGGATTCTGTTAGCTGTGAGGTCAATCTCCTGAAGGGTATCATTATCCGCCAAGTATTGCCCCACCGCCCGGGCCCCTGGGTCGGAGAAACCATTCCAGGACAAGTCCAATGTTCGCAAAGTAGCGTTTTCCTTTCCATGACCAAAAAATAGTTTGTTTTAAGGTTAGTGATCTGTATATGACATATTATGTCGTGATCTAATAAGGCCAAAAAAAAGAAGGTGTGTTTCAGGCAACATGGTCAGAATCTCTAGGGTAGGTAGGTCGGATTTTTTATTTATTTTTTTTAACATAGAGAACCAGGAATGAGTCGCGAATCGGCAAATCGACTCGCGACTCACCAGAATGATTCAATAATTCCTCTATTGACTAGGAATATCAAGAAGTTATTGCATATTCCTCTTAAAAAGCCATTTTCTGAAGTTTATCAATTATTCAGGCCTCTGAGGTCACTGGGAGCTTGTTTTTCTTGAAAGAGTTTGTAGAAATTGAGAAAAAATAAACAATAAAAATAAAAAAAAATAAAAAAATCTCCAAAATTGGGAAAAAAATGCTGGGGTCGGCCCTTTTTTGAATCTAGGGTCGGGTTGCCTGAAACGCACCTTTCTTTTTGGCCTAATGCACTGAAACTTCCCCTTTCCATCATACATAGACTTCGATAATTACTTTTAACAGTGAATACATGGAAGTAATGGGAAGGAAATAGCAGCATATGGCCTACAATTGCAGACTTAACTGTGTACCCCCTGGATGTACCCTCACTAGCAGGAAGATGATCACTTGGAAAAAAATCATTCCTTGCTGCAATGCCCTGTCGGATATTGCGAGTTACTGTTCAGTCCTATTGTAATGTACTGTAATGTAAGTGTCCTGTTTAGCTGAGCCTTTGTACAGCTGTATTCTAACTGTGTTTGGAATATCACCAGTAGAAAAATCCTTTATATGCATGATTGTCTTTACAAATATAACGTTCGACAGATATAGACCTACTTTCAGAGCTCGGATAAAAGCCAGAGCGCCCTTCAGTCTGAGATGGTTCCACTTCAGACTGAGGTTCTGGAGGTATTCGTTCTCACCTGCCGATACACAATCAGCAAATCTAGTTTCACACATTATAACTGTAATCAGTAATTACAATAATATTTATGTGTATATTATGGCAATATAGTAATTGACAGTATGGTCTGGGTACATATCAATTTCATGCCATCATGAACAACATCAACCAAAAGAACAATTTGGAATACAATGACAATAAGTTATTATATCCTATTAATCCATAACTCTCAAGGTCGTGATTTAGGCTGGAGAGGGTTATTTAAATGACCAGCATAGTTTTATGTTGTCTCTATCAGTAGAAAATATCAAAATATGCTCCTTGCATCTAAACCTGAAATAAAGAAGAATTGTATATGTTGATAGTGTATATGTAAGAGTATTACACATCAATAACATGAGATTACGCTGGTTTTTTTTTGTTTCAAAAAAATGAAAGTAATATGACTTGCTTATTAGTTGAGACTCACCTAACGCGTCACCCAGCAAGGACCCTGATCGTTCTTCAATGTGGTTGTAGGAAAGTATCAGTGACCTTAGCCCACGGTTTTTCTAATTAATAATAACATACATTGAATGAGTTTGCCTACAATAAATGTGGAAGACAAATGGTATCATTTTTGGGTTTTCAATTGAACAACCTTAAAGGTTGTCAATTATAATATGGGTTGCAGGACTAGACACATAGGCCTATTGGTTGCCAGTTTCTATTTCATAAGGTAATAAAGTAAATAAAAGCTGAGAGCTACATGGGCCAAGGAAGGGCCAATTATTATGATTACAGATAAACTGTACTCTTCTATTACATAAGCGTATAGACAGAGGTCCACGAGAATCTTCACGGGTTGGTTCCGCCTCGTGAAAGACAGACAATTGAGTGGCCAACGAGTGAGTGGTCTTTTCTTAAAATCGACATGCGACATGAGGCCTAGTGACGGGGGACATGGCTTTTATATCGACATGAGACATGAACGACATGCCAATTTCTTAAAGTCGATATGCGACATGGGGACCCCCCCCCCTCCCCCCATGATCTATACCCCCAGGTTGGATAGATTCTCGTAGACCTCCCCAGTGGGCACAAAACATTGAATCAACATTGAAAACTGGTTGACAATATTGATTCAATGTTGATTTAATGTTGATTCAGCGTTGAACTGAAATTTGTGCCCACTGGGTCTGTATTCATTTGATGTAATTATTGATTAATTAATTTATTCTAACTAAAAATTATACTCAAATATTGATTTCATAGCTATTTTGATGATGTCAAAGTGGAGGATGGGACCATGGAGAACGGGACCCAAAATACAGACAAATACCTTGAGGGCACGTGAAATGTAGCTAATTCCAGCGTCCTTAAAATCGTTGCCTGAAACAAATGGGTTACACAGTTTGTGCACACAATCATAGCATGATACCCTTTTGCATCGTTTTGTAAGCTGAGTCCTATGACGTGACTTGTCAATAGATTTTTATCAATATGAAAATGGTGTTTTCCATGACCATTATTAACAATGTTAGGCCTATCACAATGTTAGACGCATCATCCTTACTCCTAAAGATTAATTAATTCTTAACCAATAAAATGTGAATTTTGGCCAAAGAAACCCGTAAATTGTCCGATACATTTTGGCCTGTGATGATGACCTTGGTGATGAAACCACTTTTTTTTTGAGTGGCCTTAGCTAATCTGCTTATGCCTTTAAGCAGGGCGGACCCAGGAATTTTCCCAAAGGGGGGGGGGGAGGTCCGGACCCCCAGGACTCCCCCCCCCCCCTGGATCCACCCCTGCGTTAATGCTTTAAAGAAGTAGGTAAATAATGAGTTGGTACTAACCTGATGCATTCAATGTGAGCAGTGTCTTGTTAACCAACAGGAACTGAGCGATTATTTTCGCACCCTGAACTCCAAGATTGTTTTCTGATACATCCTATATAGTGGTAAATTGTAGACATATACTTAACTTATAGTTAAAATAACAGTTATTGCAATTCATGTTACCTCAGTCAATAAAAGTTCTGATAATTATAATATACTTAGGGAGTGGTAATTTTTTAACAACGGGGGTCAGTGAATTTTCGCACTAGCGGGTCGAGAATTTTTCGCACCCCCCCCCCCCCCCGCAGGTTGAAATAGAGAGTGGCCGACCCCTGAAAAAGGGGTCCAACTTTTTTTGGGTCCCCCCTTCAAGAGGTCCAAATCCCCCCCCCCCCCCAAAAAAAAATTAAAAAAATTCCACCAACCCCCCTGTTGTTAACAAATTACCACTCCCTTGTACAGAAATGGCAAGTGGATATTTGACTGCTCAAATTCGGAACCAGTTTTGCTCAAAATAGAAATATATTTGATGTTTTCAAATATAGACAACAAAAATGGAATATGTTTTAGTATCATTGTACTTACTAAACTGGTTATCGTTTTGTTTCTGGTTAAAGCAATGCATAGATCACGTATTCCTTGTTCACCGATGGAGTTCTCAGACAACTGAAGAGATGTAACTGTTGTGTTGTGCTAATGATAAAAAGGGGGTATGGTAAAAAGCCTACCATATATTAATGCAGGTTTCCATCATTAATACATATAATCATAATTATCATGTCATAATCAGAAATCGTGGGACTTCAATGCATCTATTCACAGGTCAGAGCCCAACTGTGAGATTAAATCGTGTCAAAGGTTCTATGGGCAAGTTGTGACTTACTCAGTAACTTGTCAGAACGATTAAGCCAGGTTACAGCACCTGCAAAACCTGCATTTTAGGAGGAAAAATGGGACAGGCTTCCTTATAGTCGACAATTTTCCAGATTTTTTTTTTTTTTGGGGGGGGGGGGGCGGCCAAAAATCCCATCGGCTGATCCGTTATCCAAGTTATTAGAATAGAACGGCCCCACTCAACTTACCACGAGTGCTACAGAGAGTGCGGTGACGCCATGCCCGGCCAGGTTGAGGTGGTTGAGGGGCAGGAGCTGCTCCCCGAGTCGCTCACTGATCTGCCGTGACGGCACCACATGGAGCCGGCTACAGGCACCAAGATACACCTCACCGCTGCTGGTCCGGCCACACACATCACTATCATCCACTCCTTAAAGGTGGAAAGGCATATTGTGTTTGATATTATGTAAATACACTGTAAAAAGTTGTTGTTCGTGAACAGCAATATGTGCTGTAACTATACAGTACTTTAGCTGTAAAAGATAATACAGCAACTTTTGCTCTACACATACAATTCTGTTACTGTAGATGCAGGTTCGAATCCCATAACCAGCAACCAGAGGGAGAGAGAGCAGAGAGGTTGGAGGGAGTACCATACTACACAGCTCAAATATGACCTGATCTTTTCAAAAGCCTATTGATGCAGGCTACATATAAGTGATTGCCCCTCTAGCTCAGTTGGTAGAGCCGTGGGAGATGTAGTCTGAGGGTCAGCAGTTCCAGTCCCGGCAGGAAACTCTCACACAAACTACATTTCTCCTGATGCAATTCTAAAGTATGATATATTTTGGTACACTGAAATGTTACTATTGAAAATATGCAGAGGATAAGACCAATGTATCTCAACAATCTGCATGAAAGATAGTAAAATTTACTTTGAAAAACATCTATAGGCCATCAAGATTACACTCCAACTAGTGGTAGTTCAGTCCTTATCAGTACATTACTGCAATAGGGTAATTTTCATATTAACCCATAAGACATGAAAAGTCTAGTTCTAAAATTGTCCCCAGGGATCCTGTGTTGACCTCATTACCATTCACACATACGTAGGAGGTGTTTCAATGCACCTGACATGGATTCACTGGTGTAGTGGTCATGGTTCACGACTATGGATTGGAACCTGGGGGTTCAAATCTCCAAGATGTTGAATATGTGAGCCTTTTTAGAACTCAGGTCTGCATCTACAGTAGATTCTACTGTAGGTCTACAGCAGAATTTACTGGAACCAAAGTTGCCCCCAATAGTTGCTGTACAGGAACACTACTTACTTCTAACAGTGTACTGTGTCATGTGTCCATTTAATATTAGCATTTGAGATCAGATCTGTCCGACCATTGGAGCAAATTTTAAAAGCCTTATAGGGCCTAGATGTATCTAGATGTATACACCTGCTCCAGCCAGAGCTATGGGACCTATGGACACCATGTTAATCTGACTATCAGGGGACGGACTATCGAGGACTGCCTACTATGGAAAATCTGTCCCTGTTGTCAGCCCCACTCATATATTATGTCATACCTCCATCCTTTCAAAATGTACACCCCCTGTGTCTCATCAATGAATATAAACCTTACCGGCAGTTAGGTTATCCACAGGAAGGTATTTCGGATCATCATCCACCCGACATACTGAATTACCATTGGCATCAGACATAGCATGATCTGGACGCGATGATCCGGTCTCATCCATGCTCTGTATCTTAGAGCAGCTGGTTAAAGCATCCTCCCTGAGTGTGTCCTTGCTGTGTATACCTTTAACACGGAGGTCTGTTTTCCTGATTAGGCGTGTCTGTATGCCTTCCTCGTTACAGATGAGAATCTGTGGTACAGGTTCCAGCCTCACGTACGACCCTACATTGGCATGTGCCGTTGGCATGTGCTTCAGAATCCCATCGACTGGCCGTTTCCGTAAACCTCCTAGCGGGGGAGACCTATAGCCAAGTTAAGATATTGTTGATAAATTACCATATGCGTTTGATGCCACTCCAATCCCACATTAAAGAATATTAAATAGTCTAGATTATCTGGTATCGGACTATTAACTTGTAAATGCAGCGTCGTGCCCGGGTCACTAATGGTGATTTAATGGGTAGATGCGTAGCTCAGGCCTTTAGGCTCTTGTAGTGGTCAAGTACTAGTATATTGTGTGGGGACCCGGGGTGGGGATGCAATAAGCTAACGTTGCCATAGGCCTAACGGAGGCAGTTTCCTATCAAACAATGCACTAATGCAGCAAGTAATCAAGTGGGCCACCTCATCGGCATCGATTAATGCGCATAGTATAAAACTACAGTTATTTATAACCATTTATGGCTATTCAGACATTCGTGTACTATATCTTTCGCCTACTGTTATTGTAAGTATTAATATCTATTCCTGTAATATTTACTAGCTCTATATGCATCTTTGTATATGTCTTCTATCTGAACGAATAACGGCACTATATCACACCTGTCATTATAACTATAGCTATATAATGACTTAATCTATGGCTATTTCCAAAACGCTTTGTTAGTAAGTACAGTTTGAGTTATAACACTGGGGGGACATCATGATAATTCTATCTAACACAAGAGCGGGAGTGGGTCCATGTCTGTGTTACGGTTTCAAAAATATATCATACGTAGTAGTTATACTTATAGGACGTGTACCAATCGGTATGCGAAGTACAGTAAAAGAGCCTTGTATAGGCTCCCTTCACTGAATACCCCCACAGATTGGTTCTAGGCCTATAACTACTTTATACTACTGGCTATATGCAGTATACAAGAGGTGTGAAATGCTTTGTTCTCCGTGCCCGCTGTGGTATAAGCTTGAATAGAGTCAAAGAAGGAAAGGGATTCTAAAAGTGTTACGGAAGAAAGAGAGGTAAGAAAAATACAGTATTTTGTCTTAATTAATGTTTGAATGGCCCTCGTCTAACTCATATATCACAAATGCACGAACATGAATCGATCAATATGGATCGCTGGTTGGTTATGTGAACTAGGGATGCTGACTTAGGCAATTTCCGATTCCAAAGTAGAAATGGTGGCCATGTTTCCGTTAACCACCAGGTGACCTGCATGACCTACCTGTTGAGAAAATCTGAGTATAGCATAATATGTTATGGGTGGGGCCCTTGATGGGGGGGTCCCCGTGTCCCATGTCGATCTTAAGAAATGCTCATGTCGCCATATCGATCTTAAGAAATTCCCCATGTCCCATGTCACTATCTAATTTTTCCTCCTGTCCCATGTCACTATCTATTTTGTCCTCATGTCCCATGTCACTAGGGCCAAAAAAGGTCCATGTCGCCGTGTCGAATTTAAGGGTCTAGGGCCATATGGGTTGGCAACACTCTTAACATTGGTCAGACAAGATGGCACCGGCCCTCTTTGTGTAGTCTACTTTGGCCACTTCTCACAGTGCATGTTTGATTAAATAATGTATGGCCTACATACTTGACATCTTAATTTCATATTGTACACAGAAAATAATGGATCTCAAATATCAGTCAAAAGTTGTATGTCTTTGAGATAAGTTCTGTTCTTTCTAAATACAGAAAAGTTGTCCTGTTAAGAAAACCTGATTGGAATAGGTCGGTTATTTTGTCTTTACAAAAAGATCTGGCTACGTAGATTCATACACAAGTTAGGCTACACCTTATGTGTCAACTTATGCAAACCAATTTGGGACAGCTATGCCTCACCATTAGCAATAGCTAGGGACTTTGGCAAGAGGTCATGCATGGAGGCACGCATGGAGAGGGGAAAGGCACAGTAAGCCAGGGACAAGGGAATAAAGGATTTAACTCTTGATACGTGAGAAATCAATGTTTATAGGAAAGTGAGAGTTGACACCGTGTCACGTGAAAACGCGATGTTTAAATTCATTATATTTTCTTAATTAAAATAAAAAGGTGTGGCCCTTCACAGCTTCTAAAGTACGGCTGTCTGTACGTCTATCTGTATCATTTTGAACGTTTTTCTTGCCAATTCGAATAATCGTAACACAGACGCATTTCTTTACAGAGAAGTTTACAATGCTGTCCACATAACAGGGTATAGCTTATAAACTCTAATTGCCAACCATCGGGCCTGTTTGTTCGATGTATCCTTAATTACACTGTGGGAGTGAGCAACCAGCTCTTCAACATGATACAAAATTAGAACCGGGAATTACCAGTACTTAAACAAGGGAATACAATATTGAATTCCTCTTCATCCTGGCCACCGCATTGACCTTGTACAAAGGGAAGTATGTAAAGTACAACCAAAGGAACCTACCTGGAACTTTTCCGACGCATTATTCTTTTTGTATTCCCCACTGCTGTATCTAGTTGTTCTGCCATAATGTATGCACACTATATTGCCATGTGCGTTTCCTCTGGGTGTTCCGCTGTGGTTTAAGTTGCATTTACCCATGCCTTTTATTAACCTATATTGAGCGCAGTGTCTGCTACCCACTCCACAGTTGTTAGGATTTGCCTAAGTACTGATCACTTGTATCAAGAGGCCTGTCACCTATACACCTGATAACACCACCATTTGACATTTTTAGAACATCATCCCGGTTTTTGTTGATATAGTTCAGATGAAGCACATATCGTACTTTTAACTGCGGGCATGAATTAATAAGACTCTATTACATGTACTCCTAAAGTGTGTTGTAGTATCAGATGGCAAAGGTAAAGACTGTTTTTTTATGCTAACCAGCAGCTTCGCTGCTGCACATAGGCCTACGCCTACCTGTCACGGCCGGGGGTGGGCACACCGACTTAGTGGGAGAACAACATGGTGCAGGGCGGGAACGTAACTACCGACCAGGACCCAACGAAATCGCCTCAGGTGAACTGCATCATGGGAGCCGTATCGATTTTAATGTGGTCCTAACAACAGCTAATTACTTGGGATACTCACGACTGGGGTTCGACCCCCGTTTACTATGTTTTTATGCCCTCCCAGGGCTGTCATACACGTTCAAACTCCTTATCCCATCCTGTATAAGTATATCATGCACCTCCACTTGATGTCCTCCCAGGGTCCCGTTTCTCCACAAATTTGCGGAGCTCCGCAAATATATACGGATGTCCGCAAATATATACGGATGTCCGCAAATATATACGGAGGTCCGTATTTGTATGCTTAAGTACCAAAAAGGCATAATTTGCGGAGCTCCATAAATATATTTGCGGACGTCCGCAAATTTGCGGACGTCCGCAGATTTGTGGAGAAACACCATCCAGGGCTGTCCTATGCCTTCATATCGATACCCCCTATCCCATCCTGTATAGCTATACATACGTTGGGTGACCTGTCTCGATGGAAGGTTCAGCCAGATCTGGGCCTCTTGACTGCCTGACTATGTAACTGGACTTTATTCTTAGTCATCATATACTACAATGAAATGGAGGTGCTGTAAAGAAATATGCAAAAAGTAATTCATAATTCATTGTAAGCATCAACCTTCTCTGTAATTCGATTGAAACAAATACAGTTGTTTGTACTGCAAAAAAAGCAATTGAGGCATGTACTGGGGAAAAGGCGCTTAATGCACCCTGCATAGAGGGCGATTTTCGCAGATCGTCAAATTTATTTGAATTGAATTGACATAGCCACCCCATTACACAAGCATACCTGCAACGGCCAGAAAATCATGCAGGCCCGTATCCAGAGTTTCCTGTGGGGGGGGGGGGGGACCTTGACCACGAAAGTGGACCAATTTTGAGAATCTGCATGGTCGCAAGCAAAGTGCAGCGAAGTCGCAAGCGAAGCGCAGCGACCTCCCAAGGGGGGTGTGGGGGCATGCCCCCCCAGGAAATTTTTGAAATCAAGAAGGCAAATGGTGCATTCTGGTGGATTCTGAGTGCTAAGATTGAACTAATTTGCAGCCATAAATCAGAGGCAATTCAAGGTTTTTCAGTAAGGGGGAGGCTACCTTCATCATATCCATTCTCCTCCTCCTATACTGATTTTCTCTCCCTCAAGGTATTTCTCTTCTCCATGCCTCCCCCCATCCTCAACTTCCCATCTCACATCTACAGCCTCCCTCACAAATTCCCCCGGGGGGGGGGCCACTCCCTGTATAATCTATAGTAACCATGTGCGTACACAAAATCCCAGGAAGGGGGTGCCTTTTGGGCCCCACTGGCGGGTCAGGCCGAACCCACCATTAGGGGTCCTTTTTGGGCCATTTTTTGGCAAAAGGGGTATATTTTTAGGCCAAGAATATCCAACCAAAAAGTCCAAAAAATCCTGTTAAAAGGGGTATATTTTTCCTGGAATTTGGCCCAAATTTAGGGTGGTATCCCACTAAAAGGGGTCCAATTTTGCCCAGTTTATGTGGATATCCCACTAAAAGGGTTCCAATTTTGGCCATTTTAAAGTATCTCTTAAAAAGGGGTCGATTTTGGCCAATTCAGTCTGGTGTCCCACTAAAAGGGGGCTGTTTTTTTCACATGTTAGGGGGTAATCCTGCCAAAAGGGGGGTGTTTTGGTTGATTTTTGTCCCGGTAAAAGGGGTCGTAATTCAGGGTAATGTATGCACATGGTATCCATAAATACGAGAGTGCCCCCCCCTGAGCAAATTTCCTCATGTTTCCTTCCCCTGCCACTGGATCCATTTTCTGTTTTCCCATTCCCCTCACTGAAAACACATACACAGAAAACTATGAAGTCCCCAAGGTCCTCTCATTTAGTCCCCATGCTACATATTGTATGCTAGAGATTGAGCCCCTACAAGCAAAATAATAAACTACTTCTAGACAGATTTAGGGCTAGCAGTCCAAAATTATTCAACTTGAAGATGCTGTGCCTGGTTTGCAGGGAGCCACACTTTTCCACCGGGTCTGAAGTCCAGGGGACCATCAAATCAAAAGACCCACTTACCCCCTCCCAAAACGTTCTGTCCCCGACTCCACCCAGGTCCATCCAGGTCCACCCAGGTCCCCCCCCCCCCAGGTCCAACCAATTGGTGTACCTGAAGACCTACTGTCCTGCTCCCTAAAGTTTCTGTCTGCCCAGGTCCCCCCCCCCCCCAGGTCCAACCAATTTGTGTACCGAACGCTGAAGACCTACTGTCCTGCTCCCTAAAGTTTCTGTCTGCCCAGGTCCCCGCCCAGGTCCAACCAATTTGTGTACCGAACGCTGAAGACCTACTGTCCTGCTCCCTAAAGTTTCTGTCTGCCCAGGTCCCCCCCAGGTCCAACCAATTGGTGTACCAGCCCCTCAAGACCCATTGTCCTGCTCATTAAAGTTTCTCTCTGCCAAGGTCCCCCCCAAGGTCCAACCAATTAAGTGTTGCCTTATATGTATGGGTGCCTTCTGAAAATACATATTGGCCAAACCATTTCTCTGAAAGATTTCCCCCCGCATTTTCCTTAATAATTGTCCGATTGAAAAACCGTAAAAAGCTCCAGATAGCCAGTGTTTAGGGCTCCATGATGTGGATTTTTTTGTATGTAGGCCCGTGGGGGGGGGGGACGCGTCCCCCCCGTCCCCCCCCCATTGGCTACGGGCCTGTCATGATATGTGTCAGGCAACATGGTCCGAAAAGTAGGTTGGATTTTTGTTTTTAAATGTTTAAAGTGCCAGGAATGAGTCACGAATCACCCCCTCTCCCATCGACTATTAGCCTGCTCCCAATATATCCACTTGGTAGGATAGACGCTGGCTGAGGCTGCAGAATACCCCTCGGCAGCCAGCTAAGTTGACGGCATTAAAGGAACAAATGAAATGCAGATCAGGTCATTTTAAGTACCATTTTATTCAAGATATTGTCAATCGTCGTTATTGGCTTACTCAAGTCTCCCTCCCTCCCCTCGCCCCTTCAATACATTCACCTACGATACACTATCATCGAGTTTAGTTCGAGATACACTATTATCCTCAGTGTTGTCAGTGTTCACACAGTGTGGCTCTTTGACCACACGATCCCGCCTCCTGGTACATTCACATTCCTCCTGGGCCTTGTTTAGTTGGTGGTTGCTCTGACAGGTGGCGCAGCAGGCAGTCAGCTTCTTGTTCCGACAGAGCTCACAGGCCAGAACAAGCTGGTGGCAGTGGTCACTGGAACACGGCTTGTAGGCGTCCCAGGGCTCACCACAGTAGATACAACCTGCACAGGCGGAATCAGCGAGAACCTCATCATGACATGTAAAATGGGTTGGTGTGAGATTCACTTGACTTTTCACAAACATGGCATGTTGAACGACACGTGCTCACATCATCAAAAGAAAAAGTCTAATATAAGTAAAAAGACAAATTTAAGTGGATCTGTTGTACCAAGGACATAAAATATATATATGTCTATGGTTGTACAGATCATTATTTCTTTCTTTGTTGCAAAAAAAAGTGCAAACGGCTTGCACTATTCCTTTTCTGCTTCAAATATAAGCTGTAATACATATACTCCCGCAGAATGCATATATTAGTATGCATGTGATAGATCTGTTTTATGAGATAATCAATCTCACAGGTTACCGATTTTTGTTTTCTGCTTTCGTTTCACTCACACATGACCTTCCATTACGCTGACAATGCAACTTTGCTCACCTGATAACACGGTATCATTGACGGGGATGGCGTAACGATTGTCGAACACAAAGAGCTTGCCCTTAAACAAGCCATCAGGATATTGCTCTGCGTATTTGTGTATACCTCCCTCCAGCTGATAGACTTCCCGACAAAGGCCCTGTGTGTAAACATTCAAGTAAGCTTAATAGTCAAACCCAGCAGTATACATTACTTACTCATTAATAAATGCAGACAATTCAGCACTTGCTTCACAATGTTAAATTGGGATGGAAAATACATTAATGTGCTGGATAAGGAACATGTAATGTAGGAATGATGCAAGATAGTTCATGTACATACACTGATACATATAAATGATTAATATAAAGCATAAGCATTCTTAGGCAATTTATGTATATAGTATATTCAATATCTCTATCCTAGTTAGTTTGTGCTATTCCTCTTAGAGTCTAGAAGTCCAACATGTCTAACCTGAGACTTGAGGTAGGCAGAGCCTCTCTCACAGCGGATGCCGCCAGTACAGTACATGAAGACGTCTTTATTACGGAACAGGTCAGCATTCTCGTCCACATACTCCGGCCAGTAACTGAACTTACGGATATCAGGGGCAACCGCCCCATCAAACCGCCCCTGTGTGATAGCATAGGTCATATCATCTTTTAGAAAATGCAATGACAGATCTCTAAATGACCAGAACAATCACAAGAATAGAAGTTATGTTTTTGATTTTTTAATTGAAAATTTGCGGTTAAGAGTGTCATTATATAATGCATTGGGTAATTCAAACATACAAACATAATTTAAGGTACAGTCGAGGCGTAACTTAAAAGGGATTTAAAATGTACTTACGATTTTACTCTCATAATGATTCCTGCAGTCTATGAGAACAGCATCAGACTGTTTTTCTGTAGTCTGTATATCAACCAGAGCTTGGTGGAACTCCTTAGGTGTTAGGTGGATTCCTACAAATGAAATACAAAAATGCATGGATACATCGTATTGGGTATCTCTTCCGACACTCTTCATATCTCGGTATTAAGTTAGGACACACATCAATAACCAATACATTTCATAATATAGATCAGTATGAATAGCCAATACATTTCATAATATAGATCAGTATGAAACCTAGAAAAATACATATATATAATTACCTGCATCTTTGAAAGATATCTCGTCTGGTTTGACGCCCATTGGGACGGCCTCGCCAAATATTCCTACGCGCAGGCCATTGGGAAATGCGTCCGAGCTACCTTCACTTGTCTAGTTAGATGAGATTGAAGGAGAGCATGATAAGCAGAAATCATAGTCTAGAATTGAAATGTGTTGTATATTGTAAATGACGAAGAGAAAAATACAAAATTGCGTCTTGAGCATGCGCAGGTAAACAGACATCCCCGACACTGGGCTCCCACACAACAAGGAATTTCCACTACTCAAAAATCACCTGGATTATTGATGAACCGCCAGGGAAGCTAACAACACCTGGCAACTCACAACCGGCCTTAAAATTAAGAGGATACGAGCACTACTGGCGCGGCACTCACCACCACAGGTCACAGTCGCCATGACAGGTAAAGCCAACGCACCTGTAAGTACACCTGTACCCGCGGCCACCCCGGGCGCGGCGTCAACACCAGTAAGCCATAATAACATAAGTACTGACGCTAGTGTCAACAATACAGGTAATAGCGCTACCATATCTATGGCGCTACCAGTGAGTGGAACTGACCACAGTTCAGCACAGGTAAACTATGGAACTGACTACAGTTCAACACAGGTAGATCATGGAACTGACTACAGTTCAGAACAGGTAAATGTAGGAACTGACCACAGTCCAATCAAGGCCCCCGATGAAATTTATAAAAACTCGGCACAAGGCCAAAATGAAACTGACCATAAACTAGGCCAGTATAATTGTAAAGGAACTGACCACAGTTCGCCAATGGATGTACATGAAAATGATATCCTTCTGTTCAAAGCACAGGTAGGAATTGACCAACGCTTGAACCCCGCGGGAGGAAGTACCTCACCTAGACAGCCAATAACCGAGGAAACCACAGAAAGTGACTCTGATGATTACCAGGATATCAGTGTAATAAACACTCAAAACTCACCAGTGATTAATACAGACACCACCCAGGAATTACCACCTCCCAGGGATGGTATCACAACTGCACACAAACGAATCACGAGGACTAGAAGAAGTGCCTCCAAAAAGACAAGCCACTCACAGCCAACTGGCCAGACTGTATCACTAGAGGATTTTAGCAGCAGAGTACTCACTGATACACCCATCAAACTGCGTCGAGGCAGAGGAAGACCTAAAAAAGTCAGCACCAAAAGGACTAGGATAGGCAGCGATGAGTCCATCTCTCCCACTGCGTCAAAACAGCCCTCCAAAAGACGCAATACTGGAACTAAAAAGGCTAAACCCAAAGCTGAGCCATCCATAAGTGCACAGTTTGAAACCATGACTCTTCTGTTAGGAAATGTGTCAAAAGAGATCAGAGGGGAAGTAGGCCAAACCAAAGCACAAATCCTAGACCAGGTAGCAACGACCACAACCTCAATCAAGGACGAGATGATTGCTAACATGCAAACCACAAAGGAGGATATGTTACATGACATAAATTGCCTTAAATCAACGGTGGAAAAAAATAACCAAGATCTACAAGTAAAAATAACCTCTGTGGAAGGCCAACTAGAACATGTCAAGGAGGATGTAAAATTACGAATAGACACGGTCCAAACAGAGGCGGCCCAGAAAATTACAAATGTCCGTAATGAGATTAGGAGCAATCATAATACATTAATCCAAGAGCAGCAGCGCCTACTGGCAAATCTCAACGCGGAACAAAATACTCTAAATAATGAAACTATGGCACATCAACAAAATCAACATGCAATCCTAAAGGGGCTGCTACAAGCAAACCAGGACGCAAACAACAAGCGCTTTGATGAGCAATTAGGAGTTATTGAGCAACTCAGGGTTAGAATTAGTACTAACGAGGAAGAACTCAAGAAGCCAGCCCGCACACCCCTAGTAGACCCTACACAACTCCAGGCAAACTCAACAAGACCTACAGACAACGACACATCTACACATAGATCACCAAGATACCTGAACATAAAGGTTGATGGACTGGAGGAAACGGGATCTGAGGACGGCGACGAGGCAAAAATTCTAAATATGCTACACGATATGGGACTAAAATGTGAGGCCCGGGACTTATCTCTAATTTGTAGACTAGATAGAAGAAGCTACCAAAAAGGGCCTAGGACTATCCTGGTCTGCTTCACAACAATTAAACTCAGGAGAGAAGTACTAAGAGCCAAATGGAACATGAAAACCCTAGATGGTTGGGAGGAGGTCTATGTGAATCCTGACGAAGACAGTGAGACTCGCAAACGCAATCTACAGCTGAGACTCATTGTGAATTATTGCAGGACCAAAAATCACAGAGCCATTGTGAAAAAAGATGTACTGCAAATTGACGACGAGTCATATCCAGATCACACACAAATACCAGCCGAGCTAATCCCCCCACCTGGTTATAAGTTTACCAAGCTACCCTGGACTCAGCAGATGAGAACTCAACGACCCCTGAACTGGGATCTGGACCCAACAAGAGATAGTCCAACTACCAGACCCCCACGCACACCAACTACCACAGTGAATACTGCTCCTGATCCAGATAAAGATGAGGATAAGTCAGCCGAGGCCACCGGGGGTCCTGGATTGACAAATGGACCACAGGACTGGAGTGCCACAGATTTCCCTAAAGATTCATTAATATTGCAAAAGGAAACACGAGCAGGCATAACCTTTACAGGTGAAGCTTCAGTCCTGAGCTCGGTCCATCTGCAGGATATAGACTACAAAGGAAAAACTTATAGAAGTTCTGAGCATCTCTACCAAGCACTCAAATGTGAACATAACGGTGCAGCACAGCCACTACATGACAAGATAGTCAACTCAGCCTCAGGCACTATGGCCTTTGATGAAGGACGAAAAATTAGAGAGCTGCCCACCTGGAGGAGACTAGAATTGCCGACAATGAAAGCCGTCCAAACAATTAAATTCACTGCCAACCATGGGAATCGTGCTGAATTGCTATCAACTTTCCCGCAGGACTTAATATTTGCATGCGAGGAGGAGTTCTGGGGAGGAGGAGCACCCTATAATAGTGACTGTTACAACAGAGGGTTCTTCACTGGGAGAAACTACCTCGGCACAATACTAATGGAAATCAGAGATGATATCCGTCACGGGAAACTGTGATTGCAGTTTTTTCCCCCTTCCCCCCCCCCCCTTCACAACACACACGCACTACCACCAAGCAGTATTGACTTTCTACACTCCAAAGGCGCGACGAGACGCGGGAAAGCCACCGGGTAACACTGCGTTTACGTGACCTACTTACTTGACCTCGGACTGAAGCTGGTCCCGGGCGCGCCGGGCATGACCAGCACCAGCAACATATCCGCCCAGACGACAACAGGATTACCGCAGCACGTTTTCCACCAACTACATTAGACTCAGGATAAATATAAGTATAAACAGCCTACTAGGACAATGGATAGAGTATGGCTGTACTCGGACTCACGCATGAACCACCTGAAGACAGTCCTAATAAGGGAATTCCCACGGATTACACGAGTGGAAACCATGCCCGGAGCACTCATCGAGACACTCAGTGTTAAACTGCTGAATGACTTGAATGAACGTTCGCCAACAGCTGTATACGTGAGTGTGGGGTTAAACAATCTCATAATCACCGATGATGAAACCAACAAATCTGTACCAAGGTATGGTACACTGGAGGAAGGCCTATCCAGTCTCACTGACAGGTATAGTACACTGGTTACTGCTGTACGAGAAATAGGGAAAAACATACCGGTAGTCCTGTGTACACTATACTCAGTCAATCTACGCAACAGTGACGACACATGTACAAAGGTGGAACAGGCCAGACTAGATGCTACTCTAATCAGTGTAAACAGGTACATCAAACACCTTAACAACAAATCAAATGTTAAGACGCCATACCTGGAACGTTTCAGCCTACGATACACACGTACAGGAGGTTACACCAAGAACGACAGCGTCCTGTGCAACGGTCTACACCCAAGAAGTGCAGACCTCCCATGCATAAAAAAACTGTTGATTGCTGCTGTCAACAAGAACATTGAAGAAGGCTTCCATGGATAGGTAATATCATCTACATGAGTCTGACTACAGACTATGAGTACACGAGTCTCAACTCCGCAAAAATCAGGATGCAAAATGAATTGTAAAATGTGCCTTGATTTTCTATGTCTCTTTAACTGTGGCAACCCTGCATACATGAGTCTGACTACAGACTATCCGTGCAAATTGACCACTTTTCTATCCGTCATTATAAAGCTGGAAGTTATTTATTTGAAGGCACGCTTTATTGACTCTGACCACAGAGTACCATGCCTAGACCTACTAGGTCTGACCACAGACCACCAGTATAGTATAGTGTTTAACACTACTGGCTGCTCATTTAGAACTGAGATTTACTAAATGCCTCGCCGACTCTGACTACAGAGTACCATGACAAGAACTGGGTCTGACTACAGACCACCTGCACTACGCCAAACTGCACTCTACACTCTTGTACGGCGCTGTTAGTTGCTTTTGTGAACATTAAGTACCACAGCCACATGACAGTGAATAAGATCTCTACACTTGTACTAATTATTACTACGCACACTATATTTATGTTCATGTTTATTTAGTTGCACAGAAATAACTGCTGACCTCATACCGCCACTTGAGGCGTTCCCAACATGAACTGATTGCTGCAAACACATGAAATAGGCTACCTAGCTTTATTTTCTTAATGCCGACTAGTAATGAAACTCGCCTCGTGATATAATCTTGAGACTACAAGACATCAGCACATTGTCAACCTAGCACTACAACTATGATTATTAAATAAACCACACTTGTCTATTTTTGGCAAATTGTAAAGCTCATTTGTTTATTGGACAAATTCTCTACCGAAATGGGATAGTGTGGGAGCCCTATCCTAATATAATATAAGTACATCTATACAATAGAAGGTTCAACCCCCTGCCTTGCTCACAACAGCGAGGTAACTTATACCGTGTACATATATTGGAAATAGAATTTGATAACAAGGAAGCCAAGCTATTGTATACCGCTAATGTGGTAAGCTTTTCTACCACTCACTCCTGTTTACTGCACCTGTGATGTCTCCTGCAACGCCACTTCTGGCTACTGGACCAGCATCACTCCATCTGCCCAGCAATATTGCGCACCTGGAACCCGTCTGCACGCACCCTGTGATGTCCCCTTTACATTGTACATTATTGTTACTCTCCTATGATCTTTTCAACACATGTGATATGTTGATGACCACCGGCCACGTGGTAGGATATGGTGTAATGACTGATCAACCGACATGTCTTCTTTCTTAACGGGCGAGGAGCTCAGCAAAGAAAAGGGACTTAAAATTCTTTGCCATAATTCAAGGAGCATAGGAAACAAAATATGGCAGTACAACCTACTATTCAGAAACATGGACTATGTATGTATCAGTGAGTCATGGCTACACCCTGGAATCCTGGACCACAGTGTTTATCTGGATAACATGACAATTTACCGCCAAGATCGTGACCATACGGTACACGACGTGGACGAAACTGAGGGTAGAGGAGTGGCATGCTTTGTTGCAAACAAGTATGCACCACATACTACTCGTATGGACAATTTATGTAAAGTAACAAAAAACATTGAGGTATTAGTGCTTGCTACAAAACCACCTGCTGGTAAGCATCGTCTCATAGTCAGCGTTTATAGACCTCCTCGTGGAAATGTAAAAATCTTCTATCAGGAATTGAGTGATATAATAAATGCCAGCGGCATGTCTGACAAAGAGATCTGGGTGTGTGGAGATATGAATGTTGATTATAAGCACCGTAACAGTCATAAGTATAAAAAAGCGCTGCGCTTCTTGAGACGAACACATCTTAAACACCTGCCCACCAGTGCCACTAGACTACACAAGCGTGGATCAACTACTATAGACCACATTTATACCAACCGAGGCAAACACGTCATGTCGGGAAATGTGAATGAATATTTAAGCGATCACATTCCCATCTTTGCAATTTATAAAAAGGTCAGGAATCAACACCGTAAAAAAAGGGTGACTGGACGCAGCTACAAAAACTACAACAAGAAAAACCTCATCGATGCCATCTCAAGAAATGTGAGTCCATACGCCCTAGAAAATATGGACGTGGACGGACTTGCTATCCTCCTGATTGAGAGCATATCAGCATATCTTGACGAGGAGTGCCCTATAAGGGATTTCAATATACCGGAGGAGGATAGACCCTGGGTCGATGATGCAATACGCGAGCTAATCAAAGACAGACACAAAGCCCTAAAAAGAGCATCATCATACCAGGGGCAGGGACTGAACCATGACCTACATGAAGCCCGACGTCTCAGACAGCAGATTGATAAGAAAGGACGACAAAACATGGCCAAAATCATCAAGGGGAAACTACAACTCTACAGGAAAAATCCAAAAAAGTTCTGGGCAGAACTCAACAAGCTATGGAAGGGCCAGAAACGAAACACTCACATAAGTCTGGTCGATGAGGACGGCCAAGGCAGTATTGACTATGATGACACTAGCACCTACATTAATCAGTTCTTTTGCAATGTGGGCGAGAACCTGGCTGCACCCCTATCAGGTGAACCTGGGGATTACTCACGGCTTGAGGCACTGAATGATCAACCACCAGAACTTGAAGCAAGAATTGCTGCTAACATCAACCTACTTGAGTTTGACGAAATCACCGAGACCTCTCTAAAGTACATAGTTGACGACGTAGAGACTGCCAAGTCCTCTGGACTGAAGGATATGAGAACACATATTATTAAAGACACTATGACTGGCAACACCAAAGTCTGGACAACCTTCATCAACCTATGTATAAGAAGTTGTGTCTTTCCTGATATTCTGAAAATAGGCACAATAGTTGCTCTGCCAAAAACAGGGAATCTCAGCTCTGTGCTGAATTGGAGACCAATAACTCTTCTGCCAGTCATAGGGAAAGTGATTGAAAAGGTCTTACATCGTCAGTTACTGAACCACGCGGAAGCAAATGACCTAATCTGTGAAAACCAGTTTGGTTTTTTGCCAAATAAGTCAACTGCCATGGCAGTATTGAAACTTGTTGACATACTGTACTCAGCAAGAAACAGAGGTGAAATAGCAATGGCGGCTTTCCTGGATGTACGCAAAGCCTTCGATGTGGTCCACCATGGTAGGCTTTTAGTAAAACTACGGGACTATGGACTCTCAAAAAACGCCCTAAAGCTGATATCCAGCTACCTAGACAGTCGCAAATGCTCTACTATAGCAAATGATGTGAGATCGGACCCCCTACCGGTCACTTATGGCGTTCCACAGGGCAGTATATTAGGCCCACTACTGTTCCTCTACTACGTCAATGACTTGCCAAATGTGATTGAAAACAGTATCCCAATATTATATGCCGATGACTTGGTACTTTTGTGCAGAGGCAAGGACCCTCAATCAGTACATGACATTATGCAAGCCGATCTGGACAAAGTTCATCAATGGTGTAGGACAAATCGTTTAACACCCAATGTGTCAAAAACTAAAAGCATGTGGTTTATACCACCGACAAAAACTGCTCTAGTACAAGGCTACCCCCTAGAGATGGGTCATCAAATCCTAGGAGAGGTCAACGAGTTCAAATACTTGGGAGTACTTCTCGATCGTGACCTAAAGTTTACCAAGCACCTTGAGACCCTGGACCACAATCTGACCTACAAGCTGACCAATTTCAGACACAACAGAAAATACATGACATTAGATGGTGCACTGGCAATACACAAACAAGCGCTTGTTCCGTGTATGGAATATGGCAACTTCTTATTCGACTCAGCCCCACCGAGCAAAGTACGGAAACTACAAGTACAACAGAATAACAGTCTCCGCATTGTTACCCGCACCAAGGTGGGTGACGTCTCGACAAACTATCTACACAGAAAATGCAAAATGGAACGTCTGGATGTGAGACGCAAACGCCAACTCCTGTGTCTAATCTACCGGCATGCATTAAAGGAGGAAAACCTACTACCGAGTCTACGCAGAACAAGAGGGGACGATAAGAAGAGAATACGACTGGAACGTCCAAAAAGAGAGAAATATCGACGGAATCCCCTCTACCGAGGCACAATGCTGTGGGAGGAACTTGACGTCGATATACAAAATCTTGAAAGCATACATGTGTTCAAGACTAAGCTGAAAAAACTGGTTCAATAATGTGCAGCCCTAAGTCGAATAACTAACTGTAGAGCCTTGCTCACTAGTGCTATCACCTAGAACCTGAGCCAGATTGCCAAGAAACTAAGTCTACAATAACGACTTTATTTTTACTTTAGATTCTTTGCTGAAAATTTACTCCTCTAAAAACAACCCGTACAAGTAAAGTAAAACTAAAATTAGAATCAGGGAACCATATCCTACTACACAAGACGTGGCCGTCTCATAGACTATCATTTATATGAAATTTCCAATGAGATTTGCTAAAGATATTATCAATAAGAAATTACCACTAAGTATACTGAACTCTTACGGTGCCGACTGACCCACACCCTGGAGAGTATGTGTGTTGTGCCGCCACCTGGAGCTGCAAACCGTATTAATATGTACCAAGAGGAACTCAAAACTAAGAATCACTCCCCCTCGGGATATGTGTAACTTGAAACTTGTAAATTTATTTGTACATACTTCACTGACCAATCTGGAAGAACGTGTTCAACCTTTACATGAATTTTTGGTCAATAAACCTATTCAAAAAAAAATCATAGTCTGTTTTTATTTTCTATGACATAGCGCTAATAGAAATCAGAATTTTAGTATAAAATTAACCAAGGACCTGGTAAATGTAGACATGAAATAGATGTATGTGAGCCCGTTACCTTAAACTGTTCTCGGGTCATGTCGGAGAAGTATGGGTGGCTCACGACGGCTGTCATATAGGTTTCTGTATCCGGAACACTTCCAGCTACGGTAGCATTCAACCCTTCACACGCCACCCTCACCTGCAGATGGACGTTCATGCAGCTTTAAGTTGGCTTAACCCTGGTGCTTTAATACATGCATGAATGCAGCCCTGGCGAGTGACTCGTCAGTGCTGGATTCAAGCATCATGCTAACCATTCAGGAATGTATCAACCCTGTATGGTCGGCATGATGCTTGAATGTAGCACTGGTGAGTCACTCGCCGGTACTGCATTCATGCATCATGACGATGAATGGCATAATTCATAAATGCACTACGTGGTCCTTAAAGGTTTAGAAACACAACCGAAGAAATTGCCTCTCATATCGCAGTGACGTGCACAGTGCCATTTATGGGGCATGCGGCCAAAGGCAAAGTAAATTTGTTAAAACATTACCTTTCCGGTTAAGTTCAATCGTCTACACAGCACTTCTTGCCACTCTCTTACGTGTTGTGTATCGGGAATATTACTGAAATGGGAAGGCATAGATTGGGAGTTACTCGAATGTAATAGTGGGATTCAAGCGATGTTTTTTTTAAATGCTACATATCGATCTATATCATTTTCCCAAATGGAATAACATGTTTTAAAAAAAATATTTCTAACCATTCATTTGAGAAATATTAAACGTAAAAAGAGTAGTCTTGCAATCACTTAACACCCATCCCAAAGTGCTGAGAACGTGCACAACTACTATCAGCAGGGCTTTATTTGATATACAGTATACCGCATTGTATTTAGGGAGTGGTCTTTAATCAATAACGGCGGCGGGATGGGGGCGGGTGGTGGAATTCCGAACAGATGCGCAGAAGTTTGTCACCCCCCCCCCCCGACCCATTAAAGCCCCCCCCCCTCAAGTAGTTAATGAATGATCACTCCCTTTATACCACACTGTATCTTTTTTTCGCTACACACACAGAGTATACCGACCATTTCTATGTAAAATTAAGCAATATTAACAAGTATTCATTAAATCCATAACCTACCAGTATTTGTAAAATAGGAGTATTTGTCCTGGTTGGCCATCCGTTTTGTCACTTTCATAGTTTCCACGAGGCAACCAAGCGAACTCATCACCTTCTGTAAATGTATGTGGCAGGTTTTGTCTGTCATTTCCCATATCTGACTGTGTGTGTCCCTCTTTCCTTTGGAGCACTTTCCACTTTGCATCTTGCGATCCTTCAGTAAGTATTTGATTTGCAGCAGAAGTGATCTCAGCTGCGTGAATGCTGTTTATGTGTCGATATAGGTCTTGTGTCTCAGTGTAATCTATTGAACAACACATATGGCCCTTCGAACTTGTCTGAAGTTGTCCAACGAACTGCGAAGATGCCTTCAAATAAACACAGAGGCATTAAAAGAAATATCTATAGAACATTATCTACTGGCATTGGTCTACCGGGTATATATGATATGTGGAAGCTATGTGACATTATCGGCTTTTGAGCTGGACATGGGTGTGATTCCGTAAATTCTAGGGTATGATCCTAACTCGTGTAAAAGGCGCACCCCCAAGTTCTGGCAAATCATATAAACGACAGAGGGGGCGTTAATTATGACCAGTTTTAATAGTTTAGTAGGATATATCTAAAAACTCGCGTATTAGCAGCACTCAGCCTTGGTCCCCATCCTAAACCATTTTGCCAAAAGTTGGAACCCTTCTGAAAGTGATTTTGACACCCCCCCTCCCCCCCGCCCACTAAGTTCTGGTACATGCATTGTGAACCCCCCCCCCCCCTCCCCAAATAAAATAAAAGCCTACGGCAGTGCAAACGGCTGTGGACTTACTTGTAACGAGGAATTAGATCGAAGGCCAGACCTAAAAAAAAAGTTGGTCAATGGATTTTGCATGCCTATTTTTTTCAAAAATCATGCTTTTCTTTAACTTATTGTTTCTCTTGATTCCCTCAAATCAACCAAATATATATTTTTTGCCATTGGATCGCTTAGAACTTTTTCCAGACTTGGTAAAAAAGATGTCGCTAACTTCACTGCTCCATGACCAAAATCCATTGACAAAAACCTAATGAGATCCATTGACTAATTTGGTGTGGCCTAAATGGACCTATCTAATCTAACCCCTCGACATGGAGGCTTATCAAGTTTTGCCCCCCCCCCTTCCCTATATCTACTAAGCCCCCCCCTAAAGTGCCATGTGCTTGCCATATCCCATTTCAATGTTTATAGGAATAAGTCCCATTTTTAACACATAACACACTGCGCATGTCTTTACCCATACCAGAGGGCACTCTAGCCGGATAACATGATGTGTACAGACTGGGGCCGGGCCTCAGTCTATGATGTGCATAGCTTTTATATCCTTTTCAGTTCTCTATCCATACACAAGGGACATGCAGTAGTGGGTAATTACATGGACATTCACTCTCTCAGCAAAGGGCTCTTTCACTATAATAGTGTTAGTACTGTAGGCCTCATGGCAAAATGATACAAAACCCTAAAATAATACATGGGACCCTATGTTGAAATTTACCGTACTTTGATTAATTTGGAAATGATGGTATGGATGTTCTGTGGGAGTTTAAACATAATTCCAAAACTTTTACTACTATTCCTCTTTCATCAATACCATTTTCCCTCTTTGATCTTAGGGAACTACTTTTAGTTTTCAAAATTCTATACATAATATTATATTAAAAAACAGTAGCACGGGACCACCCTGTTGATAAAAAATGATCACTCCCTTAAAACTAAAATCTGGACAAATCTGGAGGAGAAAAAACTCCCTTTCTGAAATTTCAGCTTTTATATCTCAAAATGTTTATCTTTTTGATTTTTTTTTACTGATGATAAAAATAACATTGAACAAGTTCACATAAGGGAGTGTTCATTTATTAATTACAGGGGGGGGGTGGTGAGATTTCGCGCGGAGGGGCGAAATTTTTTTACGCCCCCCCCCCCTCGACAGCGCGTGGAACGTTTTGTGTCCCCCCTCGCCGAAGGCGCCGAAAATTTTTCGCCCCCCCCCCCCTTTGAACTATAGTAACGCGCGGGCATTTTCACTAAAAAGGGGCTTAAATTTGTACGCCCCCCCCACCTCAAGAGGGGTCAGAATTTTTTACGCCCCCCCCCCCCTCAGGAGGGGTCGGAAATTTTTTGCCCCCCCTCCCCAAACCCACCACCCCCCCTTGTAACTAATAAATGAACACTCCCTAAGATTCAAGAAAATCAATCCAAACACATGGTGCCAGCTTGTTTCAACAAATGTTTCAACTAGCCCCGGTCTCCCCTACCAATGCCAGCCACTGACTGTGTCACTGTAGTGTATGTCGCAGAAATCAAACACAGTCATACCGTTACTACTTTTAATACCACTCACGGTGACACTGACAGTCACACTCACTAGGGATAACACCCTAGCGCCCATTTCCGCGGAGCCCTATCTGTCACCATAGTAAACTTAACAATTCTATTAGCTATTCTCGGATGCTTTCCCTTTGTCAAATTTTATCATACTTGGTCATCTTATGTAGAAATGACCAAGGATTCAGAATCTGTGAGTAATTTTACTGTAGACCCAGGTGTTAATTAGATAACCTATCAGTTCCAAAGGGGTATTTGTGCGGGCATTATACAATTCTGTTAAAACACTGAAAATATAAAACATTAATATTTTGCTTAATACTTGGTGGATTTTAAAGTTTGACCCCTCTATTTAAAGCTGGAAACATGGCCTTTTATTATGAGAAAAGAATGAATCTAATTCCTGTACAGATACTAGTTAATTCATAAGGGTTTTTACTTTGAACCTTTAATTTTTTTACTTTTTTTTGGTTCAATGAGCTCTAAACGAACTCTTTTATTTGATAAACAACACGTTCGAGACGCGGTATACATTCATCAAAATTGAATACAAAAAATATGTATGTTACAGAATTGGTAGTAATAATGCTTGTACTCAGTTTGTTTGCTTACATAATTTTTTATACTACTCCAATAAAGAACACTTCATTACATGATGAATAAACAGTTGATGAGGATGAGGAAGGCAATAATAGACAAGACAGAGAGCAGACAAGCAATAAGTAATATTGGTAATACAATTCAATGTTCATAAATGTTTGATATCAATGAATAGGCCGCACGCCAATTCAGAGCATGTACTAGTTTTGTTTGGACTCGTTTCTCTTTCTACTTAAATACTATGTTAGATTTCCATCTGGCCATTGACCAAATGACTTAAGTATGTTGTGAATACTATTTCTTGGGATACTTCTCCCTCAGATCCACAATACGTCTCATTTTCCTCTTGAACTGGAATTTTGAGACGCTTTGCTTCAGATCTTCGGGCTGGACATTCCAGAGCATCCTCCCTCTGTATGCTGGAGACTTTTTGTACCCCTCAGTGATTGGGCGCTTCATGCTGAACAGCAGCTTGGTATCAGATCTTAATGATCTTCCACGCAAGTCGCCCAGTTCGCAGGCTCTGTCACCAGGGTATTCTGCTTTGTAGTACTTCAGCATAAGAGTGAGGAGCAGTTCGTCCCACCTTCTAGCTAACAGATTTGTCCCACTCATAGAGTGGAGCTCGTCTACATGGTAGACATGATTGGCAGTGTTGAGACAGATTCTCAGACCCCTGTTCTGCAATCTTTGCAACTTCAGCAACCCAGCTTCGTTCCCTGCCACATAGAAGAATGAGGCGTACTTAATATTTGTCTCAGTTTCTTACGCTTTTACAGAACATTCCTTAGGCCTAAAAAAAAAAAAAGTTGAGTTCCGGTAATATGGCCCTAAAAAAAGAGGGTCGGTAGGTCAGATTTTTTTTTTTTTTTTGAATTTGTTTTTGTTAAAAGGTGGATTTTAGTAGTAAAAACACCAAAAATGTCCTAAAAGTAACAAAAAATTGTAAAAATGTCCAAAAAAAATTAGGGTCGGCCCCAAAAACGGAGGGTCGGTCGGGATACCGGAACACAACTTTTTTTTTTTTTAGGCCTTTAATAGTATATTTACTTTTGGGTTCTAGCCCTATTTCACTGCTAAATGCAAGCAAAACTTGGCAAGAACCTATATTAGAAAGGTCTATTTTAGCCAAAAGTGCATGAAAATGAGCTATGCAGAATATGGAGCAATCATTAAACTCTGACTTTCCACTGCGATAAAAATCACCCACCCAGTCATATTTTTGCAAAAACATAGGATATTAATCCTGCAAGTGTTTTCTCTTCAATGGTACCATTGGATTTTCTCTATTCCAATCTGGGCCTAAACTAGGACCATGTATGTAAAGTGTAGTGCAAAATCGGCCCTCCCCTGCTGCAGCCTGCACTGCAGTGTGTACACAGAGATAATAGGGATACTCACTGGACAGTGACTGACACTAACAGAATATTTTCCAAACTTTTTATCTTTAAAAATTAATAACTCGGCTTCTAGTGGGTCAATTAATATAATGTAAACTGCATTGCCTTTCTAACGATCTCTACTTTAAGAGAAAAAATTATGTCTATGATATTCCTAAAATATGGTTTTAGTGTGTTATCCCTACACTGACTAACAGTAGGCCTATACCAACAGTGTGAATCTCTGAATGTTAGTGTGTAGCCTATGTGAGCGATAATACCGGGTTTCAGAAATAAAATACCTTTAGCTATCTTATGAATACAAGGTAACGCTTTAAACTCACAAGCCTACGTGCATAACTTCTTATTTGTTTGTTGTGGTCAGGTTTCTGTCCGTGTTGAGCTGTAACTTGAAAATATTCCGATTCATCTGTCGCCCTAAATTCCTCCATATTCAGCTTCTCTGAACTTTTACGAGATGGCGCGGCAGTTGGACACTTTGTTATTATGTAGAGAGAAATGGCGCCAGGGGAGATTAATTGTCCTCTCTGTATGGGAATGGCAAATTTACGGAACCTGCGGCTATTTGATAAAGTATCTATTGCCCCAATTGTCTAGTCAAGAAAATGATGGGTGAGTGATTACCGTGATGGCTGTCCTTTACATGCCTCAGAGTGAAATTCCTCAGTCGACCTCTGTTTCAGAATGACAGCGCTTGCAGGTGCGCGGTGCATCGGGTAGCCTCGATAGAAGGAACGTGGAAGTGGAAAAAGCAAGTAGTGACACCAAATCAGTTAGTATTGTCAATATAAACACATTTCCACCAACATAAAGGCTGAACAACAATTGTAGAGTTATTGTAGACCAGATAGTTAGATGTAGGAGGTTTCGTCATCGGGCTGGGAACCCTCTATTAACTCTAATTTGCATGAGATAAAATCAAAAAGTGTGCTTCCGTTTTTGGGTGCAGATCAATTAATGCCATTGTTTACGTTTGGGGCGAGATAGGGGGCGTGGCACTTAGCAGGTGGTGTAATTTAGTAAAAGTGTATCCATGAATGATTGATGTCTCACCTCCGGGGGTGGGGGGGGGGGGGCATATTTTGTATACACAAGTGTGCGACTTGGAAGAGTACTTTTTGAGCAAAATCCCCCTCACCAAGGTAGGCACTTGGATAAGTTTTCCAAATTGTGTAAATTCTGTATTTTATTGTGCCATGTTATTGGCCACACTAACAGCTTTCCAGAACATATTTACTCATCCTTCTATCATAATTTATAGAAGTGGAGAAATTGACCAGAACAGGGAGGGTTGTGGAAGCAATTAAGTGCCCACTATAGAAATGCACAGGGGTACCTGTGAGAGATTGGCATCACTGGAGTGGGTCTATACTATATATGTAGTTGGTGTGCGATTATGCAGCCACTATACCAGTTCTCTACCTATATGGATTTCTTTAGGCTGTTATATTATATTTGAGGGTGTGTGTTATACACTGTTGGAAAGCTACAATATTCCCCTTTCCGTATTGCTATAAGATATTCTTTAATTCACATAAGATTTATATGAAACACCCTATTTACATCTTGATTCTGTACAATCCCATCTCATGTAGGCTAGAGCAGTACTTGCAGTGCATCAATTTGGGCAGTCTAGAAAACCCCTTGGGCATCCATGTAGGAGGCTGTCGATGGGTACACACAATCTTCTGATATGTTAGGACCTGGCTGATTTGTTTTTACACATGGCTGGGTAATATTTCAATATTATCTATGGGTTGGAAAAGGATCATCACTTTTCGCAAACTGTCATTTTCCCCCTTTGCTATAAACTTATGTTAAATGCCCACTATGAGATACTACTCTTCAAGGGCTTTCCAACGTGCTTTTCCATAGTGTCACAGTCCTATCAGGAGCTGAACAATCTGAAAAACCCTGAACCTCATCTCAGGCAGACTCCTAAATGCAGAGCCAATTTTGTGTGTCACCCATGGCTGCACTTTGAGACCACTGCAGTGTGTATTTCAGAGTGCCTAACTAAGGGTCTGCTTTTCCTCACAATCCCCTTCGCCAAGGGCCAATTTTCACCAAAACTCCCCTCAAGAAGGGTAGCTTTTTTGTATATTTTAATAAAATCTGCCCACAAATGCTCATATTTTGTAGTTTTCAAAATTCTCCACAACAAGGGTCATATTTGACCAAAATCCGTGTCACCAAGGGTGACCCTCCTTGGGAAAATTTGCTAAACCCTAGGCACTTTTTCCCCCCCCCCCAAATCTACCCCAAATCCCCCTCAGCAAGGGTTACTTTTGACCAAAATCCCCCTCCCGCACTCCCCCAGGGTCACACCTTTACCCCTCTGTGCCTGTGGTAGTGGAGACCTTCGGTCTGCCTATAGGCCCTACCAATGGGCATGCCAGATTCGTAAAAGGTTACAAAACTTGAGGTGTCTTGTTTCTTACTACTGTGTCTGTGATCAGTCACGTAAACGGTAGTATTACTGTATCAAGTTGTTTTGGCAGCCGTCGCGTAGGCCTGGGTCCTCCATCATGTGACCTTCCCTAAGTGAACCGTGTCTGAGATATCAAGCTGTGGTGTGTCTGGCACTGCATGCTATGGTAGGCCTAATACTATAGCCCAGGTTTCTACTAGTAGGTCTAGGATCAGGCAAATAAAGGAACACTTGCTATCCTTCAAAAAGAGTATGGGATGTGCCCGGTAGCAGTTTTCTCCCTCACCACATAGATTCAATCACTCATCTCATTGACGTGATCATCCATAGATGCGATCACTGCTGAATTGGGAAAGCAGTATTTAAATATGTGTCCGACTGTGATGCAGACTAGCACTATTTGTGGATAGCTCGATCCTCGCTAACATAACTTGAGGCAGTCCTGTACTATGCTGTAGGTTTGTACTATGTACGCCTGGACTTTAAACAAATCAATCAATCAACCAATCAGTCACGCCTTTATTGATAGACGTCATCATCTTTGACAAGTAGAGGGGATTTGATGAGGGGGGGGGGGGGGGGTGAAGAAGTACATGTGGTAGCCATGAGCAGAGAACTTTCTCCAGATGTGGGGATGATAAGTGAACCATGACGGAAGACATTGAATGTTGCAAACTGTGCTAAAGGAAGCTTAAGGAGAGGGTCATGCCCATAGTCATTACGTCTGTTGGCAGTATACTAGTATGCAAGAAGAGAGCCCAAGATGCCTACTAGTCATACAAGATACAGCCAGGATTCTCTTTAGTACAATCTAATATATTTAGTGCAAATTTAGGCATGTTTACTTCTTCTTTTGATTCATGTAAAACAGTTGCTATACTATTTTAAGGAACCATGTCACCAGTGCCAGCAAACAACCGCGATATCACAAAGGAGGATGACGAGTCGGACATCAGTGCATCCAACGCCCCACAGTTCGCAATCGACAACAGTGACTCAGATTCTGATGGTGGCGAGGAAGAGGCAGATGGTTACCAAGGTTACCAACTACTTCCCCAAGACCCAGATGGGGTGTCCCAGGGTCAGGAGCAGGAGGAGGCCGTCCCTGTGGGGGATAACCCCCCAGTGGCTGCCCCTTCACCTCCATCAGCTGTTGACCAGGTCATCATGCAGAGCCTAGATAATCAGGATATGATGAATGCCGTGGCTGCTCAGGTAACCCAGTCGCTGTTATTTCTTCCACGTTATTATACTACTGGTATACATCATAATTATACACTTTGTTATTTCTCAGCCACCACGCACAGCTTCAGGGCCCTCTGCTCACTAATAGGTAAATTATGTGGCACATTCTAAACTCCATAAAAATATACAAAGCTTTTCAATAATGAGAGTGTGCCATTTGGAGCTATAACGATATATATAGCTATACATGGTAAAAGGAATGGCACCTCTCTTAGTAATCAGTCCTGGATTATGCTGTCTACAGTGGATATGGTGTATTCAGTTATCAAATACTCACTGATATATTGTGGACCATTGTTGGGTGTATAATGTCACTCTAAAGTGTCTTTAGTTCCTTCGCAGTTCATGATGTTGTGTAAAATGACAGCAAAACAGTTCACAGCATGGCAAACGGATGAGACAACCTTATTTCTGACAGCAAAAAGAAAGTTAACAGCATGATTTGTGATAGCATGATTTGTGACGGCAAAAAATGTGAAAGCAGAACATTTGACAGCATAGATCTAGTATATCATGAGATATCATGATATAGATGGTTCTCTTTGATGCAGACACTTTCTCATCGACTTGTAAGGATAAGCACTTACACAATGTCTTTACAGGGTCCGGCTGAAGATGAGATCGAGCCATCAGAAAGAGCAGAGGTATGGAACTCTCCTCCACCAGCCTCAGCAGCTTCTATACCAATGGATGCAGGTACGGCCACTTACCCAGACAAGTACCTACAAACCTGATTACATAACGTGTTTGTAGATATTTGCAGCCATTAAATGAACGACTGCTCTTCCTCACATGGTATAACTATGAAACAAATAACTGGTAGCATTGTGGATCAAGCCTGTGAAACTGCTCGTTTATAATAGAACGTGTGCTAAACATATCAGAGAACTTGGCAGTAATGTTAATCATGCATTTAAATCAATTGTAATATGTATATAATAAGGTATGTCATTTTGTTTATGTACGTACATACACAAATTCCTTACTGTGTGCTGTTGACATATTTCAGATCACGTCGAGAAGATTCGGTCAGCAATGTCTGGATTTTTATTACCACCGGCTGCCCAACCGGCCTGGGCAGGTCAACTGTCTGATGATGACTGGAAGCAGTTTCTTAAACTACAGGCTTCTAGCATGACTCTAAACTCTGCAAAACCACAAAGATCACAAAACAAAAACAGCAAAGAGAAGACTGTTGACAGATAGATTATGTATATTTAAACGCTGGCAATACAGTTGTAGATGGAGAAGTTTAAGATAGTATTCATTTAATATGTTTGTATAGTCTAAATGTATAGGCCTACATGTATATATAACATATTTACTGGCCCTTTTCCCATGTTCGTATTAAATATGGAGAGACGAGACACGCTCACCCGATACTGCCGATGCATTCCGTCTTTAATTTGCATATTTCACTTATCAAATCGAAGATATTTAAACGTAAGTTTAAATCCTGATTTTTGATTGGACACGACAAACCCTGTAACAAATACCGGTATATGTGTGATGTTAATAACTATTTATCCCTGAAATAAAAGATCATGTATTTAACGGTCATTTGTATCATATACTTCTATGTGCATATCAGTGTATAAAAGACATAAAGATAGATTTGCATGACTGGCTACCCTTTTCGTCATGTCTATTCCCTATACTCTATAGGGCATGGGGTTGGGTAGGCCTAGAATATATGCTGAACGACTGCATCGTCTTCCATAGCTCCATAGCCCATCGGTAGACCATAGAGATGTCCTGTCAACCGGGCATTAGCTGGAGCAAGGAACCATTACAGAACAACATCAGCATGGCCGCTCATTTGTGATTTATTGTGGCCCCATTATGACGTCATATAAGAAACGTATGGCCGGTGGTACATTATGAGATTTCTTTGGGCTGTAATGGTCCCTCGCTCCAAGAGGGGCTACATTATCTTCTACTAGAAGTTCTAACCCTATCTGATCCCCAGGGTCATCCATCCTGCTCAAGGGTTCTTCACTCTTCCAGTGTTCTCAGCTCTTCCCTTCTTGGCTACTGACAAGAAAAGCTGGTTGCCTGATCAAAAGTGTGGGTCACAGAAATCATCTTTCTTTTCTTTTGCAATATCCCTATAGACGCTAAAACGGCGTGGAATTATTTTTTGCCGTATAAAAAAAATGGAATAATGATAAAGCTGTCTACTGTTCAGAATTGATAAATCTGATTCTGAAATAATCTTATATGGGGTAAGTCATGTATGATATTGGGGATAGGTTTATATTCAACAAGGGTAAGGTAAATCTATTTCTGAGATGACGGACTGTAACCATTTGCCTATGACAGTATGTGGACAATCAAAAAGAAAATGTATGCTAGTAGGTCTGTATTATGCTCATCACTCTGTTTGGACATATCATCATCAATACAAATTATCTTTAATCAGTTTAAGAAAATGATATTCATGCAGTTTTAGCGAAATGTGTTTTACCGACTAATAAAAAAGAATGGTGTGTAAAACTTATTTGTCATGTGATTTGGCCTCTAAAAGAGGATATAGCAATATCAGTACTTGAGTAGAAACAGCAAATGTCTGCCATAGCAAGCGAGTTACGTCCAAGAAGCAAGGACAACACATCTTAAGACCTACCATGAATTCAAAAGTTGTTATTTTATATCGAATTATTAGTATTATTTAAGGAGCAATCATGGATCCCACATTTAAGAAGTGATTTATTAGTATTATTACAGAATAAAAACTCCGTGAAACACTGAAGTTGGTTGAATGCCAAATTTTGCTGAAATTTAAATTAAATGAAATTCGCCTAGAAATATATAATAATAATAATCTCTTATTGACAACAAAGGAGGTCTTTACTGACCTATGTGTCATACATTCAGCATATGTTTCTACTCTACAGCTAAGTACTACATATCTACATATATCTACTAATGTTAACACAAGGTAATATACAGTTATAAAGTATACAAAACACCCACTCACACACATATACACACATTCATAGTCATACATACTAGAAAATACAGACATGGCATACATACCCACATGTAGGTTCTGAGAATACTTCCTCTTTACAGTTACATGAAATAGTATATAAGTACATTTTTACTTTGAATTAAACCTGCTGTCTTTGCGTAAATGCATTGTATAGAAACTTGGCAAGTGCCTTTATAACAACAGCATCACTAGTTTTCATTACTGAGATAAATTTATCTAGGTTTGACATTTCTTGGTAGTTATGTATCGTATCACTTATAGTCGTCATAAAATGTTCTCTCGATACACTATGAAGGTCACATGCTGTCAGGAGATGTATCTCATAATCTATAGCACCACTAGAACAATATAAACATATCCTGTCACAAACAGGTTTTGGAGGCCTACAGTGCCTTCCTGTCTCAATACCTAGGTTATGTGAGCTAAGTCTATACCGTGAGAGTGCAATCCTATGGTTTTGATTAGGAATGGAAAACAGGTAGTGTTCAAGCCTAAATTCTGATTTGAATATCTTATAAGTTCTAAGTTTTTTGCCTTCCCCTGCTGAAAATATCTCATTCATTACTTGGTCTCTATATTTACAATTTATTATTTCAGTTACTGCATTTATAGCTTTAGGGTCAATATATCAACGGCTGACTTAGGGCTTGGATAATTCACATTGGCACTAATCGAATAAATGTCCCCCTATACGGAGTCTTGGACTAACTGGCAAAGCCGACAAAGTCAAAGGGCTTCCTTTTAACAGGCTCACAGCGAGACTGGACTTTTTTTCCCCTTTTTTATTAATTGAAAGCTTTTATTTCAGACTCAATTGAGGTACAAAAGGTCCATATGTTTGTGCTATAACTTCAATTAAGGGATTCAACAAGGGCGTGGCAAGCAGTTTCAAAGTAGGGGGGACTGAGGGGTATTTTGACCCTATTTTATCCTTTTTACTTGACCTTTTTGGTTTGACCTTTTTTGGGGCTGGTCAAAAGTGAGGGGGGCATGTCCCCCCCCCCGCCCCCCCCCCCGGTTGCCACGCCCCTGTTTAATGATTCCACTGTGAGTTGTAACACTAGTGGTAGCCTATATCTGGTAACCAGGATGGTGTTTCTCCACAAATTTGCGGACGTCCACAAATTTGCGGACGTCCACAAATATATCTATGGAGCTTCGCAAATTATGTCTTTTTGGTACTTAAGCATACAAATACGGACCTCCGTATATATTTGCGGACCTCCGTATATATTTGCGGACATCCGTATATATTTGCGGAGCTCCGCAAATTTGTGGAGAAACGGGACCCAGGAGGGACAAAGTTTATTGATAGTGCCTGCAAATGACATCCGAGTTTGGGTTTAGCTGTTGTCCACATTTTAATTGATAGATCTATTATTATTATCAATGTGGACCATAGTATACTCTCACTCACAGTATAGGGGAAGGGGGGGGGGTTGTCAGCAGGTCCCAGATGCAGCTAGTATGTCCAATGGCAGTTGTAAATATTAGGGGTGGTTCCCGGGGGGGGGGGGGCTGTGTGCCCCTTATTTTTCTGTATACATGTATTTTTAATATGAAATCGTTCAATACCCCAGCAGTGATTTGGCCTACCTACAATGCCCCCCTCCCTTTCCAAATTCCTGGCTCCGCCAAAATGGCTGGATGCTGGGTGGTGTTATTCCGGGTTGCAATCCCATAAACCAGGCGTCGGTATATATATATATATGCCATATATCACGGTATCTATTCTAAAAGAAAGGAACGCTATGACTGCGTCTGCATCCCTTGCACGCGCGCGTGAAAATGTTAGTGAATGGTCTGTGAGCGCACCGGTCCAGCGAGGTCATGTGACTTGGTGGCTGCCGAGCCACGTGACGCAGCTCCACCAATCGGCACTCTTGTTTAGTGTTGAAGTGGTCTCGAATATCAAGGTGAAGCGACTTACGGAAGGGGGATTTAATCACCCAAGAAATGCCAAAACCGACTAAAAAGGAAAAGGTATGTTATTCTAACCAATGGATATAACTCTCAGTTACCAGTATACAGCAGCTTATGCGAGCCACGAGTGCATATATGGACGTTGCCTAGCTGCTTTCCGTCTTGTTGTTTCCGATATGTCGGACGCGCATCCACATCGCTTTTAAGGGATTTTCCATAGATGGCAACATCAGTAATATCGTGTTATTTCAATATTTCATGCAGAGTACCGGTAAAAATTCTGGCACTGGCAAAAGCAGCGGCAAAGATAGCGCAGAGAACGCAGAAAATGAGGTAAGAGATGTCGTCAGGCTTCGATTTGTATTTGCATGGAAGCCATATTTACAGACCAAATCCAACATGGCGGCAAGGTTACGTGCAGAGGCAGCTTTCTGTTCGTAAAATCCATTTCACATGTCTAATATTTTGTGCCTTCGTCTTAGAAATCAGATTCATTTGTGGTTTGCTCGTTTTAGAACGACAACTGTCAATATGTCATTTCATATGTTTGCAGAAGCGAAAAAACAGCACAGGCACAACCGATAACCACCCGCCCCAGACACAGTTGACAAAAATCAAACCAATGGCTGGAACACCTCATATCAAGAAAGATAAACGACAGAATTCTTCGAGATTCAATGTTACCAAGAATAGAGAATTACAGAAATTGCCTTTGCTGAAAGGTAGGTCCATGGTTTTGTGAATCATTGTAGACGTTGTGTACAGTAGGACATATTGTGGGTGTGTTTGGTTTGTTTACATTCGTCAACCCGTCTCACCCTGTCAGCCCGGGCGTGTCAGTCACTGGGGAGTCGGGCAATGTGCCTCTGATTGATCATGTGCAATGTCACATTGAATGTGGATTCAAGTGATTTTGACAGCTTGTAAATGCCACAAATCTTGTGTTGAACTATCAACTAGTTTTCGTTTTAGATGGAACGAATAACAGGTCGGGTTTCCAACCCCCATCATTCTAGATCTAGGCCAGGACTCAAATTTGTCTCAAAGACAAGTCACACTTGGATCCAGATTTTAATATGACACATAGGCCTATTAATAAATTGTCAATTGATAGACCTACCGAGTAAACTCTTCGTTAGTTAGGTATCATGTTATTGCTTTGGCATTATGCCCCTGATACACATATCGATCTATTGTGTTTACATATTCGATCGATTTTGTCCATGATACATTTTTGACCACCTTTGTCAAATGACAAAGGCTTTGATTATGTATTGATTTCAAATTTAGAACTTTAGTAGCATCTGATTGTTAGGCTAACTGTGCGACAGTTATACCATCTAGCGACTAATGATCAAAATGGCTTTAATATCTGGCCCACTCCTGGGTATTGAAGAGGTTCGTATGAATGTACCGAATGTGGCAACTGTAGTAGAGTAGTCAGTACCGCACAGATAGTCCCATCGATACTGTACCAGGAGTACATGTAGCACTGACGTTATAAGATACGCTGGAACAGCGACGGATGCCTGTCTGCACTAACACAGGGAGAATAACATGATGGTTTGGTTACTGTGATAGGGATTAACGGTATGCGCATATCACTTGATGGGCCAAATAACTTAAAATGCACATGTAGTTACTGGCCTTCTCATTAGTTAAATGTTTTTGACACAGACAAGTCGATACATACCTAAAGCTAACCTGTACCACTGGTCAGGTAGCACAGTTTATGCTCATGACGCGTCAGATCAGACCACAGACTGAAATGTAAGTGTGTACCCATTGTCAACATGTCAAGACACTGAGCAACGCCAACGCCCCCCGAGCAACACTGCTCGAAATACTAGTGGGGGGGGGGGGGGGGGGTGGCGAAAGAACAGGGGAAACTAATCAGTAATTCAATTGGACCAGATGGAATAATAGTCCAAAGCTCATTGGGCATTGCTCTCTGTTGGATCATAGATACAAGTAACGTCTTTTGTAGTGGACAATCACATGTAGCATACTAAATTTCCAACTCCCATTTCAAAGATTTGCTCACTAACCTATAGTGGCATAGATTTTGTGGAAAACAAACGGCTTTGGCGAGGGGGGGAGGGTCAATATGAAGTTTATCGCCTAGTTTTCATCTAGATGCACAAGTGGTTTGATATTGGGATTCTACGATTTACATATCTCTCGATTTGTACGCCAAAGCATAGAAAACAGGGTGGCCTACCATACAAAAGCATTCCATGTAAGTGCACTGGAATAATCCCATTATATCAACTTAATCACCCAAAGGGAAAAGAACAGTCAGCAGTTTGGCCTGCCTTGATTACGGTAAAGGTTCGTGTAGAAGCAACGGCTTGTATCCAGACCAGAGCCAGCGTTAATTTGATAACCAAAAATTCCTATAGAGGGAGCGGCTTATACAAAGGCTTTCTGACGTATACTACAGTAGTAAAGTAGCTATAACCAAAACCAAAACGCGGCTAATAAGATTCTCCAAAGTTAGAGGGCTGCTTATTCCAGGGATCGGCTTCTACACGAGACTTAACGGTAAATTGTTCCCTTAGACAGGTTTCACTTGACACTGTGCGTCGTGAGTGTTCTTCGGCCTTAATATTATGTGTTAGATAGACTACACCTGGACATGGTTCTTCCATATACCCACTGCCCCACAGGGTCAAGACGAGGTGTTATACACCGAGTCGATGACCAGTGGGCAGTGGTTATGTGGGAGAACCATGTCCAGGTGTAGTCTATCTGATTTAACCCTTGGTTATGTCAGGGTATGCGATATACCCAAGGTGTGATTCCCTTGTCTTTGCCGTCCACCGTGGGTTAAGTGACTATACATGGGTAAAATTCGACACGCACGACACGGCAACACGAGGGGTTCTTAAATTCGACACGCGTGACACAGGGGTTTTAAAAATCGACGGACACAAAAAAATTGAGAAAATTGTATAAGATAAAATTCGACATGGCGACAGGGCACCCTAGCTAAAAATCGATACAGCAACACAGTGGTAATTCTGGCTACCCATGTATAGTCACATATATCGAAGGGTATTCCGTGTTGGGTCAATGGGTTTTATGTGACTGCCAATTGTTCTTTATTGGGAGCATTGATTATAATATCCCATTTGAGCCAGGTAGCCGTGATATCATGAACGTTGGTGTGTGGTAAATGACTACGGTAGGCATGTAGGTACTACGTAAGACCATGCAAAATATGAAGGCACATAGATGATCATTCTTCATGTACAATCGAAACCTATATGTAGACTCTAGACCTGTAAACTTGCCTGTGACAGGGCTGCCAAGTAGTATGCTTTTGGCGTATTAGTACGCCCTTTGGCCTCATTTTGAGGCAGAATACGATTTTGCATTTTTGAGTACGATTTAGTACTTTTTCAGGTATCCAGTATGCTTTTTGATCAATTTGACTGTTGTATCACATATATCGAGTACCCACTTTGGTCCTACCGTATATCACCGTTTACAAGCCCGTGCCTATACTGATTTCAAGTGGTACCAGGCTTATAAACGGGGCAGGCTTATACTAAATTGCAAGGCAATTTTCTCTAGTATCCCATCTCATTTCCGGTTAACTCAATATTTTTCAATAATATGTGAGGATAAATATCTTATACCTCCTGTCGAAATGCAGGTTGATGTCTTGATAAATGTCTTTAGAGCTTTATGAAATTAATTCTAGTTTGTATACATGCAAGAATTATCTAAATGCTCCAATAACAAGCGAAGTTATGACCAGAAAGGTGACATCTAATACTTTTTGACTTCCTGTCCTGGCTTTTATTCGGACCCGGTTAAGAAGGGAGTGCGCTGAATACGCTTTTCATGCAAAAAATAACCTAAAAAATACGATTTTGGAAGTTTTGAGGTTGGCAGCTCTGCTGTGATTTTACTGATGAATCGGCGTCGTTCATAGGTTTGTTCATGGCTTATGCCTTTCAGTTAGACGGTAATGGATAATTCTTTAGCATAGGACAGGCATGTATTGTATGCTACACTGTAGGTACTGGATAGAACAACTAAGTCCAGGTTCAAATCATACCTAAAACATGCATTGCCAGGCTTTGAGAGACATCGTCATATGTAATAATATATACCACGATAGCCCGAGGTATGGCTATGGTATGTTGTGCATGATATTGACATGTACAACGCCACCATTTTAGGAGGGGTATTACACCATATTATTACATGGGATGTTGAACTGTGGATTAGGAGACAAGAACTCCCAGATAACACAAGTGCGGCTACATCTCTATGACTGAACCAGTAGTGCACAAGAGCAGGTTATTTACCCCGTAATCCTATTCCAGTAAATAAAATAATCCCCTGGAATGCTGCATGAAATGATTCCCTAAAGATTGTCATTTTTCGCTGTTTTTTTACTGACATGTATCGGATAATTGAGTTCAGTTCATTACATAATTACATAATTAATTGGTTTATGGCTTTCTGGTGTATCTGGAATGAAGCCTTTACATTTAGCAGTAAAAGAAAAGTGCGGCTTGTGGTTCATGTAGGTGGGATTAGTTTTTGAAAGGGACCCATTCCCCGAGGCGCTGGCAGTCAAGAGAGTTGGGTTATTATCTAATCTTACCTAAGCCCGTGCACGGTACATTGTACACTAGGCCTGTATGGGGGAATGACAAGTAGTGGCACGGCCTAGGTTGGCCCACTGCCACCAGACAGGGTTCAACGATTTTGTTTTGATTTATGGTAGCCAAACACCTACTGCCTATACAGTGTAATCAAGGGATATTCTTTGCTATTATTGACTCATACGCATAAGTGATCGGGTTTTCTCATTTTGGTGTAGTCATAGCGTTTGCAAGACAAAATGCGGTTTACGGTTTAAGATGAAAACATTCTGGCAATAAGGTTAAAGACCTCTATGTAATATCAGCGTTTCTCTCGAGTCACAATGGCATTTGGGTATTGGGGGGGGGGGGGTCAGGTTCCCCATTTAGACCTATCAAAATAGGATTGACCTGAATTTTAAACCCATTATCTTTTCACAATGTCCACATTCTAGGCCATGTTTGGCATTCCAAATCAATGTTCAGACACATGAGCGACCAACAAACGTTCCTCGATACGTCCTATGTTTTAAAAAAAAGGGGAATATGCAATTATTTCCGACCCAGCGTGCCTACCATAGGCTAAATCGTCTGCCCATTTAAGTTGCGTTTGCTTGGCTATTGGCAGACAAGTACCTACATGTATCTCCTGTAGTGATATGCTAACGCGGACGCCGGTGATATTTAGATTCATGCAAACACAAATTATCCAGATACCTTTAATATAAGCAAATAATTCAAGAATTTGGAACCCGAAAATTTGTAAAATTATGCATTTCGGCCACTGTGGCCTGTGTCGTGAGGCCTTACATATGCCATTTGCTTTCTACACAGGCCATGTGTTTCATAATTTAATGAGAACCTACAAAATTCATTAAAAAAATGTAAATTCATTGAATAATACTTCCAGAACTATAACTTTGCTTCTCATAGGAATATCTGAAAAAATCTTTCACTGTTGGAAAGCTGAAATCATGGCTGGCCATTATGGCCGATGTCTGATGAGCCCACATCGGCCATTACGATTCTACATCGGCAAAAGCCGATGTGCCGGTGTCATTTGGGCAGCACTGCTACTGGTCAGCTGAAATTATAGCCTATCCCAGTACTATAGATGTTCCCACTTTATATGGGACCCAAACTTAAAGTTTCCCCTGTATGTTTTGAAGAGTCATTGATAACTTTGCAACCCCTCAACCTACAATAGTGATCCAGGTGTCAGGTTAAAGCTAAGATAAAAGTCTAAATAATTTAGGCATTGTCACTCCCATATTTTGGAAATCATGTGACCGGTTGCCATGGAAACCATGACAATTTTTTCTAAAATTTGGGTTTTTTATCTACCTTTCATCACTCTGACTGCCATTACAGGATAACTAATTACAGTGTGCACATGGGAAATTCACAGATCAGGTAAAACTAAATTCCACTTCTTTTGAGCCTATTTTGATAACTCTAGCACCCTTATTTTGGAAATAACGAACCTCTAAACAGATTTTCAGAATGAGGCAAAACAAGCTTTATGCCTGCCATTGGACAGAATACGCGAACATCTCTTGAACCGTTACGCTCAGAGACCCTATAGTAGGTGCAAACCTAAGATTGTAGTTAGAGCTACAATCCTAAAAGGGGGGGGGGGGGTAGTGGAGAGGTTATTAGGGCCTTGTATTGGCAGCCAAAATTTAGTCTTTGTCATCCCACTGTGTTCTACTATAGGGAATCTGACCATTGGGTCTACGAAACAGGCTTCCAAGTGTTAAGTAGTGCCTTCTTGCAAAAGGTGCTAAAAGAATGGGTAACCAATTGTTACATTTTGCCATATAACTGAAGCAATACTGACCCATTTTTACAACTTGAGAAAGTTTTGGAAAGCCAAGACAGTCTGCAATATAACTGCAAACTCTGTGCTTGATGCTAATAGTTTTAAGAATCTGTTGGGGCACATATGATGCTTCAGATAGTTACAAATCTGACAGCCTAAAAGCCTGTGTAGGTCAAAATAACCCCCATTTTAGGCTGTTCCACCCCCATTTAAGGCTGTTCCAATCATCCACTTAGCTATAAAAATCAGAATTTGTCCACATTTTTAATCAATTATGCTTGGAAATGACGTGCAGGGCTTCT
This sequence comes from Harmothoe impar, assembly GCA_947462335.1. Taxonomy (NCBI): domain Eukaryota; kingdom Metazoa; phylum Annelida; class Polychaeta; order Phyllodocida; family Polynoidae; genus Harmothoe; species Harmothoe impar. The sequence continues at coordinate 75,503,875 of OX381704.1, read as the reverse complement.
ACTGCATGATCAAAAAAGAAATGACTGGCAAAAACACATCCAAAATGAGGATTCCCTTCAGTGAATACAACTTGGTTGTTGAGTCCCATATATGGTGGGAACATCTATAGTGTTTGGAGAGCATGTACAATTAGTGGTAGAACACTTTTAACCATTTAATAACAGGGATGAAAGCTTTCAAGTTTTCCCCTGAATTAAAGATTTTTTAATGTTATGAAAACCTGTTCTTAACTATAAAGGACCTTTATTCAGGGACCTCAATTTGAACATTTCAAGTTTTTGTGAGGTTGGTCACTTTCATCCCTGTAATAACCGGAAATCTTTCTTTATGGGGATTCATGTCAATATTAAATCAGTGAACTGACAATATGCATCTCAGATCACCAGCAACCAGTATACTGCTGGTTACAGTCCAGCCATAACAAGTCACAGGAACCAACTCCCCAACCAATCAGATAATTACTTACACGTTTGATGCAAGCTTCAGACTGCCCAATGCCACGCTTAGGTTTACCTGGTTACGCCAACCCTTGAGGCTATTAACGTAGGATAAAATGGTCGATGTACGGACTAGTGAAATGATAGAGATTTGACTCTGGGTCCCGCTGAGTCTAAGGGAGCCGCCCTTTGACCAAATTTTCCACCAATTGATATGTCCTGCCTTTCAAGGCAGCCAGGGAAGTCATGGCCATGCAGGAATTGCATGGAGATGGTAGATGGGATCAATACCACAAATAAAGAAATCAGATAAAGATATATCGAAAAAGAGAATACAAAATGGTCATGAGTGAACTGCATAGAAAAAACACTTTTGTATAGAACTGCATGACAGAAAGCCCATCTCGACGATGTTCCTACTCGTTATCCATAACTGCTATGTACACAAATTTATTGGTTGCTGTATACAGGATATAGGGCTTAGGGTAAGATGTATCTAAGTTGCTCCAGGGGGATGGACTCATTCCTCTAGGACCTGTATCCAAATTGAGTATCTGCATGGGGTTGTCTACATGAATATCCACATGGGGTAGATCTGCATGGGCCAAATCAGGTTCTCACTCTTACTGACGGAGCATTTCAACTTGAACTGTGTGAAATGGCGGCAATTGTGTGGGTTTAATCCAGTTGTGCTAGTCTTGAAATCAAAGAGAGTGAGTGACTGAAATCACAGACGCACACTCAGCAATTACGTCGACCTACTGTGCTATGTGGCGGAGGAGCATTTGACATTGTGATTCCCTGATTGGTGATTGTTCCAAGTCACATCCGACCAAGGCTAACTGCCGGTGTTGGAACATCACAAACCTGCACTTCAATTATTGGCTCAGGGGAGACTTTAGTTACACCTAACGGCTGAACCACGTATTAAGACGTTTTTGTTACATAGGAGAATGTCTATCATTCAGCTTGTGTTATAGATAGACATCAGATGACCAAAGGGATAGATGGACAAGATCGGGGGACAAATGTTTCCTTCAAAAAGAAATCAAATATCTCTTTTTTTTTTAATATGATATTGAACTGCGATCTTTCGACATGAATTTCTCTTTCGCATAAACTCTTAACTACCGTAAAACCTCGCGTATAAGCCTAACTCGCGTATAAGCCGCCCCCCGACTTTGGGCCGATCCTATAAGCCGCAGAGAGCCTCTGAACAACCCCTGGGAAAAACTTGCGTATAAGCCGCACCCCTAACTTTAGCCCAACAGAGCTGGTTTCAGGAGCCTACTGGCGGCCCGTAGAGCCTACTGCCGGCCCGTGGGGCCTACTGGCGGCCCATAGAGCCTTGGCCCGGTACCCCTGGTAGGCTACTTATTGTGTGATGGGGGGGGGGGGAGCTGACAGGGAGGTGCGAATATTAGGCATTGACACTGCCCACTCACCTAACAAGCCCACCCCCTCACTGTACACTGACCAGTAACAGCTTTCTCTGAGCGGGGTAGCTTGCAGCTTGTGTTTGTGTGGGTGGGTGGGGGGGGGGGGTGACTCTGTACCAGCCAGGCCATTTTGGAGCCTCTTTGTAAATACATATTGGGAAAAACTCGCGTATAAGCCGCACCCCGACTTTGGGACGATCCTATAAGCCGCACTGGCGATCTGACTCGCGTACTAGCCGCGGCTTCTACGCGAGGTTTTACGGTACTGTTAAATTGCTACCCTCTAAATGAAAGCTACATACACTTCAATGTTAAACCAAAGATAGAAATCAGGTTCTAGGCTACACTGCCTCATATTTCTCTACAGTAGAAATACCCTCATATACACAGTAAAAAAACACCTAGGTTCTTTAATTTAAACTTAAATCTAAGACACCAAAGCTGACTGCAGATGGGTCAAAAATGACCTGGCTACCTGGACTGTTTTGGAGGTGACTTTCGACCTAAGGGAGTGATCATTTTTGACCGGGGGAGGGGGGGGCAAAAAAATGTGGACCCCTCTTGGCGGGGGGGGGGGGGCAAAAAAAATTAGCCTGTTTTGAGCCAAAAAGCCTGCGCAAGCCGATTTTCAACCCTAAGCAAAAACATACATGCATACATGACATGACTTGAGGGTACTTTTTAACAAGGAATCCATTTCTGATGCCAAAATTGACAAACGAATGATTATAAGGCAGTACTTTATCTAAGTACATGATAAGCTACAGATCCAGCTTACCCTGAGTCATCTGTGAGGCCACTCACACTCAATCTTTGAAACGGGTCGTTGGATGCTATAAAGCAGGAGATGACTGCACAGAGGCATCACTTCCACAGAATACCAGTAGATCTCTTATCAAACAGATACTTTGATTCTTTGGCAGGTTTCATGAAGATGAGTTTGACCAACAGTACATGCGTAGTTGCGTACTGGGGTCGAGCCCAGTTCCGCAACCTAGTTATGCTGAGGCTGGTATTCCGTCTTAAATAACGCCTTCAACTGTTACCTGATTAAAGGGGAAAAAATCGTTGGTGTACATACGAGTTGAACTCCTGCTGAGCCCTCTCAGCAAGTCTTATACAACATACACAGAGGTGCTAATTTTTATTGCCCTACAGGGGGTCCTTTTTGAAGTTTGGGCTGGTTGGAGTCATTAGGGGGTGGGGTGGTGGTGGGAGCAGCTCCATAAACTCACCAACATACAGACAGTGGAGGGGGTGTTTCTATTGAGGGAACAGCCAGATTTCAAAATTATGACAGTTGGGAAAATGATAAACTGAATTTTAGAATGTTTTACTTGAGAAATATATTCAGATCTTATCTAGATCTACAGATCAGATATTCCCACAGATGTTGTACCTTTCCTGGGAATAGATATCCACTAAAGACATAGATATTAAGGGTAATTTGAAATGTTTATCAGAGCTCTTTACCCTACCATTTATGAGACCCCCTGTGGGTTCACAGGCTCTTCCGCCCTATATATAGCCTCCCTTCCCCTTTAAGTCCTTACTAATAAACTCCCATATCATTGAGTGAGGAACAGGGTTCAGAGACGAATACTCATGGGTTTGATCTTTCCGCTTTGAACGAGAAATGCACAATGAACCAGATTAAGTGACCCATGTGTTAGTCAGTATAGTCATATCTGCTGTCTTGTCTTATTCCAGACGCCACCCCCGCTGAGCGCGAGGATCTATTCATCCAAAAACTGCGACAATGCATGGTTTTGTTTGACTTTGTCCAAGACCCACTTAGCGATTTAAAATGGAAGGAAGTCAAGCGTGCCGCTCTCAACGAGATGGTGGAGTATGTCACTCAGAACCGGGGAGTGATCACAGACGCCATCTATCCAGAATGCATTCAAATGGTAAGTCCATATCATTAGAATATTGCCAAAGGTTTCAGTTTAAATGAGAACTGGCTACATTAAATTGGATGACTTTGTTGTTTTGGGGGTTTCCTAAACATGGCAAAATCTAATTTTTATCAGCATATTTAGATAGTTTCAGCAACAGATTGCCAAAGATAGGAAACGCGGTCCTGTTTTTTAAACAAATCCGTAGCTGTCTTAAACATCACCCTCTTCTTGAGTGAAGGTCGTAATATGACCTTTGTTCAATTCACTACTTCAATATCATAATGAGCAAACCCAACTGAGAATTGTTTACTTTCCTTTTTTGTCAAACCGTTCTAAGACTGGTATTCATATTCAGTTTGCAGTGAATCTATTCCGGACACTGCCGCCCTCCTCCAACCCTAGTGGTGCTGAGTTTGATCCAGAGGAGGATGAGCCTACTCTGGAGGCCGCATGGCCACACCTACAGGTTAGTATTAAACAGCTAAAGCTGGAGACAATTCGTGTTACAACATGCTAAAATCTTTTATAACTAGAATTTCCTGGCTGTAGCTGCGATACTGGCGTGTTTTTATAAATGCATATTTTGCCTCACTCATACCATGTTTGATATAAGAGATGTGTGTAGCTATATATTGTAAATTAAGAAGGTACCCTCCGAACCGATAGGATTACCATGATAGAGTTGAGAGTAGTGTGTCGTAGAAGAGAACCTGTATGAAAAGGTATTAGACTAAACTGCTAACACGTACACCACATTATCCATTGCCAATACAAGCCAGCCATTTTGTCAGATACGATTGACACGGAGGCCAGGGTTCCAGCAGTAACTATTTATGGGGTCATCATTGTGACCCCCCTACCCCCTTTACACGTTGCTCCGAATGTAACATCCAGTCTCATCCCACAGAGATCTCATGTTTCCCTATTTATTTATTTTTAATTCCTAATTTTTCCTTTGGATTTTAAGAAGAAAAATACAAATCGCCTATAAATATTTGACTGAAAACTTAGGATTTCCTACATTTTTCTCACATGAGCGAGTGGCATCTGATCCCATCCCTCTAACCCTCCCCTCCCCTACCGTACCATGCCGAATCATCAGTAAACGGGACTATAAGTGGGATGGCGGTCGTTGCCACATCTGAATATTTTTCCTGTATTGTATACATTGGTCTCTTCCTGTCTCTTTTCAGTTGGTGTACGAGTTCTTTCTCCGATTCTTAGAATCTCCTGATTTCCAACCCAACACGGCCAAACGGTGCATAGACCAACAATTTGTATTACAAGTGGGTTAGCCTTTTCTATTTCCTCATAATCGATAATTCGTGGTTCCTGATTATAGACGTTACATTCATTCATCATTGCAATTAATAAGATTATCAGAGCTTTAAAAAAAAAAATTGTGTATAAATTAAATATATAAAAAATGTTTTAGTACATCTTTATATCCTCTTTCCTCAGTTGTTGGAGCTATTCGACAGTGAAGATCCCAGAGAACGCGACTTCTTGAAAACAATTCTCCACAGGATATACGGAAAGTTTCTGGGGTTGCGGGCATACATTAGGAAACAAATTAATAATATATTTTATAGGTAAGTAACCACTCTTTGTATATGAATTTATTTTTCGGTCACTCGTATCTCACTCCTCCCCACCCCTCAAACTTGGGGAAATCCTATAACCTGTACTCGGGGTTTGATTTTGTGACCATGGTGCTGTACTGTACTTCTAAATACTTCACACATAACCCGCACCAACAACTTTGCAATTGTGTAAACCCGCACTGGGGATCTGATTCGCACTTATTGATTATTCGTAGTTGAAAATGATAATGGTTTTTAAACTATATTTGATAAATGGAATAATTTCTTGTAGGTTTATATATGAAACGGAACATCACAACGGAATTGCAGAGCTATTAGAGATCCTGGGAAGGTGAGTAAGATAGACTTGCATATGCTACACCTAAAACCTAATACATTTCCTCAGAAGGCATGCACTGTGACCACAATCATTGAGCTGAAATGTTCACATTCATTCTTGGTCGTTGGTGTATACCATAGAGCCTGGGGTAGCGGTTTGCTCTCTTACCCCATAGATTCGATCATTCATCTCATCGATGCCATCATTCATAGACCTGATAATTGCTATATTGAGCAATTTAGTTTTCTCGCTCGGAATATTACTTTAGCTCTCGAAATGGTGTTGAGCAACTATTACTCTCTCACTGACTTATACATAAGCTACATTTGGAATAATTTAGCCCATATTTTGAACAATGGTAATTCTACTTTACAGCATAATTAATGGCTTTGCGCTGCCCCTGAAGGAAGAACACAAGTTCTTCCTCATCCACGTGTTGTTACCTCTCCACAAAGTGAAGTCTCTCAGCGTATATCACCCGCAGCTCGCATACTGTGTAGTTCAATTTCTAGAAAAGGATCCCAGCTTAACGGAACAGGTAAGAATATAATATATATACTAGTATATATATATACAATATACCAGTCACTGTTAATATATGAGCGCCACTGTACATGTATATGTACTATTATTATACTGATATACATACATACTGATGACTTGTTAGTCTTGTATAGGAACTTACCACATTTATATCTTTACAGGTCATCAAGTGCTTACTACGATTTTGGCCCAAAGTGCACAGTCCAAAGGAAGTAATGTACCTTAACGAACTTGAAGAGATCCTAGATGTCATCGAGCCCGCAGAGTTCACAAAGGTCATGGTACCACTATTCAGGCAGCTTGCTAAATGTGTCTCCAGTCCGCATTTCCAGGTAATGTAGGGCTTAGCTGTCTCTTTAAGCACTGGAATAGATTATTCTTTTGACTACGTGTTTACAATACATGAAGTAGAATCCTGTTTTTACGATATAAAATGGCAAGATCAGAGCCTTGATTGTGTGTGGGTTTATGTGTGTTAATGTAGAAAAAACGTTGGGAAATATATCAGTAATAGATTGGTTCCCAAGTTCATGATAGATATTATCATATTAAATCCTTAGTATTAGCATTTCGCAGCATTTCTATAACATTCTATTTCATTGTTTGATAGTTATCATGGTATGATCCGAGGAAGTCCAGAATCTTTGAGCATTGATAATTACTCACGGAGACAAAGCAATGCCAACAACATTTGCGTCATATACTGAACTGTCTCTGAATGAAGATGCTGCACACTTCCTCACTTTCCAAAATATAATAGCCTTACTTAAATATCAAGCCTAAAATCACAATTCGAAGGAGAGTGAATGAACTGCAATATTTAAGTCTGGTAATGGATAGCCAGTTTCTTCAAGTTTTCAAAGAAAGGATTGATGTTATCAATGGAAGCAGTTTTATAATTGAAAAACATTTTGGTATTTCCGACTAAAGATGCATTTCACAGTCCGACTTTATTTCACAATCACAAGTATGACTACTCTCGACAATAAGTATTGATCAGGGTTCTCCTCACACTGCAATGACACCGGCGGGCCGCCGGCATCGTTTCATTGCCGCCGGCGTCAAATTACCCAGAAATCGCCGGTGTCAATTTAGCTATCTGTGGGTTTTTGAATTTTGAAAATCCATCAATTACAACCAAAGTTATTCAATTTTTAGCATTTCTTTATCCAAGAAAAAAAAGATTTCATCCATCAGTTAGAAAGCAGTTAGAGGTTTCCTGTACAAGCCGTGGCTTCTATGAGACAATTTACAGTGTGAATTTTGAGTCTGTGGAGAACCCTGTCGATGCAAGCAATATGTAGGTCGGACATTGATTGCTTTCCGATGATTGACAACGTAATGCAGTTCTAATGTGCATGTTTCTCACTGCAGGTGGCAGAGCGAGCGCTCTACTATTGGAACAATGAGTACATCCTGAGTCTGATCAGTGACAATGTTAGTGTAATACTCCCAATCATGTTTCCTGCCCTCTACAGAACCAAACAGCACTGGAACAAGTATGTATGCTGTGCGCTCCCAACACAGCTGTTTGTTAGGGGCGACTAGCTTCTGTTACTGTTGTCTTGTTCCGCCTCATCGCTGCCTGCGCCTTACGCTGGATCCTTGTTTGGGTAGGAGGTTACTTGAGTGAAAATGTTGGACCTTTTGTTTCGCTTCGGGAAAAAAAGCTGGCTCTTCATGACCAAAGAGGTTGGACTGGATATCTATTCCTTATTCCAGATAGCGTAAATCCTCAAAGGTCCTTAGAAACAGCTATTTGATAAAAATGCAAATTGCAAAAATACCAATACATCCCAAAAGACGTGATCCAGCCGGTTGCCAGAGCGTTGATAGTCATTTGCGATTTTTGTCATCATTTGTGTTCATCCTTTGTCTATTTTCATATCATGCGCCGTTCTCAGGTGGCAGAGAGGGCTCTTTACTTTTGGAATAACGAGTACATCTTAAACTTGATTAGTGACAATGCCACCACCGTTGTCCCACTCATGTTCCCTGCGTTGTATAAGAGCAAAGAGCACTGGAACAAGTAAGCATCCTTGTGTGTGTTTAATGAATGCGTGAAGCAGGCAACTCTGCAGTGAGTTCTTTGGGACCTTGACTAGTTTGACCTCGTACAATAACCTTGCTGTGAACTATGAACATAGAACAAAGTCACAGATATGTAACAATCACTTCATCAGATATCCATTCCATACTCGCCTACATGTACTCACCTCTTTCACAAAATAACGGTCATGTCATGTGTATTTTCTTTTGAAATTTACCCAAAGTACCCAAAAAAATACCATTAACACACACAAATAAAAACAGAAATGTACTCCTTTAAGAACTAAAAAGAGTAATGGTGGTGGTAATATATATCTTTGTCTAGATTTGAACACAGACAAATTTGATTTAACTATCTAGATGCTTTCTGTTTATATGGTTTGAGTCACTTTCTGTGTGGCGTTTTGTGGTAGACATCTACATGTGTTTCGTTATACTATGTGTGCTATTGATACTCTTCTCATTAACGAGAAATGTTATATGATATTAACTATAGTGCAAATTCAACACTAACCGGAGTGGTGATGAATGATCCTGAATGAGTGTGACGGTTGATTTTCAGAACCATCCACGGGCTGATCTACAATGCACTCAAACTGTTCATGGAGATGAACCAGAAGCTGTTTGATGACTGCACGCAGCAGTACAAGGCAGAAAGACAAAAGTAAGAAGGCACTTTTTCTACCTGCAACGTGTGATGCCGTAAATCACTGGTGTCTCACGTATAACCCGCACCCCGACTTTGTGCACCTGGGGTCTGAAAATTGCCGTTTTGATATACTATACTCCCAAAAACCCTCACATACTAGTAACCCGCACCTAGACTGAGAATATTCCATAACCCGCGGATTACACTCAGGAATTTACAGATCCTCGACACCGCCATCTCAGATTCTATTAGTTTAAATTATTAGTGGAGTAATCTCGATTCCGTAGTATGGGTACCACACCAATCTCTCGTGTTGAAAACTACCAGGTTTGCTTGAAACTGCAATACCTTAAAACTCCTTTAGATGTATTGACTATCAATCGCTGATGGCTATTGGCTAACCCCTATTATTGACATGTTTCAGGGAAAAGGAAAAGCTACGGGAACGTGAAGAGGTTTGGATCAAAGTATCGAATTTGGCTAAGTCAAATCCACAGGTAATTATGTGACCTTTCCTGATCTCATTTTAATTCATTAGGGAAGTACCTAATAATTTTCTGTGAGTCTCCTTCATGAAATGATTTGTGGTTCAGTCATGAGTCCTTATGCTGTTAGTTCAGAACGTTTCCTACTGTTTGTCACCAAGGAAACATACATAGGTAGACATCCGCATGTTTCACAGAAAGAAATATGATACTTTTTTTTAAATTAGAAAAAAAAGTGATTACCTTTTGTGTCCCTAACTTTTGACGCCCCATTTTATACCGTCGAGATAGTAGTAGAAATTGCTTAGTCGTGTCTGTTTTGTTGCTAGATACTGTCTTTGAACAAATGTGTGTATTTCATGTGTTAAGAATCACAGGGTTCGGGAGTTTTCTGCATGCCTCAAAACGTGTGCTTACATTTGTTTCCTTCTGTTGTCTTTCATCTATAATTTTGTCTCCGGCGGGTATCAGTTTCCCAATGGGGCGAGGGGTAACGTAGCCATGGAGCTGGGAGGCGCAGGGGAGATAGAGGATGGTCGTGGGGACGTCGACACTGTCAGCCTAGAGAAGCTACAGATGGAGGCGAAAGAGGTATGACCCTCCTCACCAATTTTAACGCGCTACTCTCCCTCCAGTAACACGACAGGGCCATTCCTGCACATCCCTCTAGCCACAGGCTTATAATATGATCCATTAATGGGAAGGTGGTGGTGGTGGTGCCTGATGCGCCTTTCAGTCATTCACGTCACACTTGTCCACAACCCCTACTCGACTACAATGTACTAGCGCTTGGTGATGGGTCATCTATGTTATAATTAAGGTCCGCAGACCTTAGGGGTAAACAGTCACAGGTCACGCACACTACTCTTGTCTCAACCTACTTAGCTTACACTTATGTGGTGATTCCATAGGAATCATTGTAGTCGTAGACCTTTGTGGTTATGTTGTGAACCTTTCAATTTATTTCTTTAATTCACGTGTATTAGTGCAGTCGTGAGATTTTTGTTCTACTTTTTGTGTATAAATACACACTACCATTTGCTATTCAGTCAATTATCCTTATGTATAAGGACGCTTTCTAATATAGTTAAATATAACTAGTCTTAAACAAAATATTTTAGTTGATTAAAATTGGCTTGGTAGAAATATTAGTATTCATTAAGCAGACAAAATCTATCTGGCTGCCACCAAAGAAAAACACATGAAAGTCCACTAATCTAAAGTGTAAATCTATACAGTCGCCATGGATGATTCCGTAAGTAAAGTAGCCTGAGTTGAAGTCAAGTTGGCAGACAAGGTATGGTGTGCCCCTGTCTGTGGTAGAAGGCAGAGTAGCGCCTCTAGATTTAATAATAAGTTGACATTGTGGTACCTTTGCAGCACCCGGGCAACGTGAGGACGTAGATGGCTGCTAGCCAGCTGAAGCAGGTGTTCCTTCCTACTATAAATAACATAAGCCAACAGGCGTGTGCATAGCACAACACATTGGAGGAAAACCGCCGTGGAGATTGCCGCTGCTGTAATAATCAGATGGCCCTCAGAGAAGGCGCTTATTGAACCAATAGAGCAGTTTTAATGCATCGTGCATGAGTCGCACGCTCTGGGATGTAAAGGCATAGAAATACTTTAAACATACAAAAATAAACCCCTCTAATGGGTCGATCTGCTGTTGCCAAGAGACTGAAGGTGACCTGACCTGTTATGGGTCAGTCGCGAACATGGGCGCTCATAACGGGTGGTCCTGAATAGCCTTGCCACAGCCACGTAGTGATTCTTGTGCGAACCCAAAGGAACCGCTTCTTGTCTGTTTTTGTGAGCCAGAACTTTCCATATGGCTTAGACCCCGGCTCGGTCATTGGTGGTGGAAACAAAAAGAGACAATAACTGAAACATACAAGACTACTAAATTTCTAACAAAGAGACTTTAAACAAGTAGGCTTCTATTGTGTGTAAATGTCAGATTGTTTTAGCCAAAAAAAAAAAGAAGAAGATAATAAACCAATATGACACAGAGAGCCACCCTGGAGAATGGCCGGCTGTATACAATGCATCGTCACGAACAAGCACCTTCATTTGAAATCAAAAAATTGAACCCAGGATTACAGACATCTCTATCCCTGACTTGTGAATCTAATGATCTGCATTTAACAGTAGTCAAATGGGAAAATCTCCACTGGAAGGACGATGGATTGAGAACAGAAAAGAAGTTCAAACGGGGGAAAGTTGGCAATGAAATAAAACAGATCTGTCTGTGTTAGAATACTCATTATGCTAAGATTACATGCCAGTGTATGACCTGGTCTTTATCCGATGGTGCGTAAATGTGGACGTGCGGAGCGTGGTGCAAACCTTTTTGTGATGTATATGCTGCTACGGAAGAATGTGGATCAAATATGATGTTGCTCCCGGTTGCTGATCATAACTCATTGACAATGTCTTAGTATTGGATCATTTTATCATCATTACTACACAGAGGACGAGAGAGAAGCTGTATCTGGGTCTAGTGAAAGTAAAGACGCATGTGGTGCCTGTATGTGTGCCTCCTCACTGTTAAGTGTTGACTGAAACCGTGTGTTGCCAAGTATTCAATAGGGTCCCTGAACAAACTTGTACCACTGTGCATAGATTCCAGCAGAATTGGTTCTGCAGGAATATACCTTTAATGTCCGCTTTACTTCAGGAATTCCTAGTGATCTCATGAAGAGAAAAGTGCACATTAATATAGTACAAGCCTGAGGTGTTAACGGTGAACATCATCATGTAGAATCAGGTGTAATCCCCCAGCACCATTAGTTGTCACTGATACCATACCATGTTAAGGGTAGACAATAAGATAACCATTTGTTTTTTATCACTGGAGAACTTGCACCTCTTTATGTTCCCCCAATTAATAAGCATGAAATTTAACATTAACATTCATACCCAAAACTGCGACAGGTGCTTGGCAATGTCTTGTCGATCGTAGTGTCGGGTTGCAATTATTGTCCTGTGTCTTTTGTTATAGATCCCGTCCATGCATGTTTCATTGTTGATGCTTTTGTTCTTTCACTTAACTGCATGGGCTTTTTGATTCATTGTTTCTTTCTTTTTGCATGTGCTCTCCGACAGGTGCAAATGAAGAAGAACAAAGAAAAGCCCTTGCTGCGGCGGAAATCTGAGCTGCCACATGACAACTACACACTGAAGGCACTGGAGACCCACAAGCGGCCTGATGACTACCTACATACAAACAAGGAGAATAACTCATAGTGGCCCTCAACCCAACAAGCCACCTGGTCACACTCTATGACCAGGAACTGTTGGCCAAAGTGAGGAGGCGGCCTATTGGCCCCAATGACATGACGCCCTGTAGCTCCCTTAATTGTCGGCCCCGTGACCACTGACCGACCCACCTCACCCCTAACCAACCTCTGCCCGCCCACCTCTCCATCTCACTGCAAGCACACCATCCTTACTACTTCTTGACAGCGTGCTGTGCACTGCTTCGTATTAGAGTAGACGACCTTGCTTGTATGTTACTATTTAAGCCTTTTCCAATACCCTACACCCTCTTTCACATTTCCCCTCACCCTTTGAGTCACCCATATTTGTTTCGTCAAGTCGAGTTGGCAGTTACATTAATTTCCCATTATTAATCTGAGTAATACCTCCATGGTGGTGTCTTGTTGCCTTTTGGTGCCGTGTCCTGTAAGCCGCCCAGCTGTGGTGCAGGCCTCCTGTATAGTGTCAGCCCGTCAAGTTCTCAATCATGGTCAGTTGGACCCACTTTGAGCCCCTCCCCTCTCAATCTAGCATATCAGAAACTACAGGCTAGTTTCATTTGTACACACCCTTACTGTGTAACCGTATTGGCAATAGTGCTAGATGGTAAACACTTGACCCGCAGACCGTGCGAGTATTTGAAGGTATGCTCGAATGTGCTCCTTGTTTATATGTGTTAACAAAAAGATAATGCACACTTCTATTGATCAGCATATACATATATGTGTACATATGTATGTATATGTGTGTATATAAATGCGTAAATTATGATTATATCAAGGTTGTTGATGGTGAAAGAATAGAAACTTTCTTTTAAAATTTTCTCTCAGTTTATAGCAGACTTGATACAATACGTTTCGTCTTGTTGCTCATCCTGTGATTTGTGTATAGTGACTGGTCAGTAGACATAATAAATTGAGAGCGCCATGTTATATTTTGGACCACTGGCAAGCCCTGGTGGTCTGTATATGCTAAGCTCTAACCAATCACGTTTAACAAAAATAAAATTGCGTCTCCCAGATTTCCATATTAAACGACTGCCCCTTTATATAAGGCATAACCAGGGGAATTGTGTGTGTTGGGCTTAGGGAATTGTTCCTAATCATAAACTAACCCCAGTGTGCGAGCGATTAAAGTGCATGTTGTCAAGACCCAACGTATTGCCGGACACAGAGTCTTCTGTTCTTTTAATTTGTGTAAGAAAGTAGAACCTATCTGTTAGATTTTATATCATTGAACTCTGTCAGTGTGGTCATACATAACATTATGTTCCTTAACTGGTAAGCCTCGGCTGATGACCAAGTGCTGTATGAACTAGTATGATATAATGTTAACTGGTCTGACGGACTCTGCAGTGAGCATACCGTGCGGTGATGATGTACATGAAGACGTTTACACAACTTTCATTGTGAAAAATTATATATATGTGTATATCATTGTTAACTATTCCATGAGGTTGTAAGAAAAAGACAAAAAAGAATTGTATATTCCATTACTAGGTAATATGTACGTTACCTAATTGGATACATTGCTAATTATCTGTGGGGAATATAATGATTTATACATCGATGCTGTGTGTATTGAGGAAAAATGAAGGTTTCAATGGAATATATGGTCGTAGATTTGAAGTAGTAGCTTTAACGATTAAGGCAAGGAGTTAATGTTCCTCTGTGTAATGATTCAACTTGCCACAAGACTTTATTTGGCCAATATGATAGAACGAGTTAGTAGCCCGGACAATGTTTGCATTCTGTTTTACCATGGATACATTCTTAGCATGGCTGATCAATGTCTGGCTGTTGCCGACAACAATTGGTTTACCGTATGGTCAGCGCAAGGGGCCAAGCGGGGACGTGCGGTGTTCTGCTACCGTGTTTACCCAAAATTTACACTCCACACCTGACCCACACCTCCCACACACACACACATACACACACACAAACCTTGTCACCCTCATAACTTCAACAAGCACCCTCAGTCAACATTGTATGTTGATGCCCTGTATGTACCTCGTCGCCAAGGAACAAAACTATGAAATAATAATAATAATGTATACGAAGAACAGCCCTCGGATGAATTACAATGTTGTTGGTTCACACGACACTGTCCTGGTGAGGCCCATGGCGGGACCATCATTACACTGAGGCTGTGTTGTAACATAATCATGATCCCTCAGTGCCCGAGGTGTGACAGTGCCTGCACCATTGCATACAAATTATAATGCACTCAGTGATTGTCAACCTATGGTACGATATGATTTCTTTTCCATTTGTTTTTAACGTGTAGATCTTGTACAGAATCTTGAGTTGTAGCTACTCTGAGGAGGAAAAGAGACTGATAAGGAATTTTGCACAAGTCGTACGGACTACAGTGATAAAAAAGCCAGATTGGATTATTTGGTTGTCGTCTGCTTCAGACAACTGTTGTGATTGACCAGGTGGGAAGACTTCCCTTGTTCAGTTGTATCTCAGAGAATGACAACAAATGTTTCACTTGTGCAATACTTGTTCTTTCAGTCTGGTGGTACCTTGGTTGTTCTAGAAGTTTCTAAGTGAGGCGGGATCTTTTTACTAGACCTGTTACGATGGCTATCATGAGTCTCCTCGAGGTGATTCATTCAAGTGTACAAAATCTACCTATGGGTTGGGATGTTCTAAAAGGGTTGGTCCAAGGAGAGCTGGGGTTGCTCAGTTTACACTTGTAATTTTTGTAGATATGTTGTGATAGTCAATATGACCATTTCCCAAGAACTAAGCACGTGTTGATAATTATAGGGGGAAGAGCCAAGTCAACAAGTGCTGTGGCCAAGCCAACCTTCCATCGGTATCTATTTTCGATGTATTTTTATCACTACTGTTATTTTATGGACAAGAAAAGTACATTGCAGGAAAATATACAAATTACGAAATTTGACAATCTCGTTGTATAAATGTTGAAAATATGATTATGATCATGACATGACTGTCAAATAATTCAGAACATGCCAATGCATGAATCAGATGATGATCTTTCCACTGAAAACAACTAAATTAGTGCGACGTTTTATTGCATGTGTACCTGTTGTAAACTGACAAAGTATATTCTCTGTAAAATAAAAAAGAAAATATAGTATATGAATTTTGATATTTTAGTTTTTATTTGTTTATTGTCAATTTTCCAGTTATTTGGTGCACATACTTTTAGCTAATCTATAAATGATATAGTAAAGATGGCTATGGTTATCATTGGCGATTGGTAGAATTCCATTTATGAGGGGTATGTGCCAAATTGTTCTAAACGTCCGTCTTGTGCTAAAGTAATTGGGGTATTTCATGCATAACTGTGATGTTGAGTGTATGTTTCGTCATTCAGGTAGGGGTATTGCTGGAAGCCACATCTCTGGTGAATTGATGCTATGGTGGCGTATTTAAAACTGTATAGAGCACAGTGTTCTAGGACATGCACATAAATAACTGTACTATACGCTTTTATACATTAAACTGTCATCTGTATTTTCATCTTTGTATACATTAAATACTTGTATAATCTTAGTGCTGGCTATTCGTCGAAAAGACTTGATGGAGTATGTTAGTATACATAGACATGGGAAATAAAATATAAGCAATAGATTGTAACTTACCAAATTAAAGGAATGTTTTGCGTGTTCTGTGATCCTAAACCTGGATAACGGTTTCAATTCAGCATCTGGCATCACAGGGTTTTTGATAAACCGGTTTAATACATATCCAACACCATTAAATTGTCATAGTTATCACCGGCCAAGAAAGAATTGGAAACGTTAAGATATTTTACAAACCAATTTAGAAATAGTAGATCAAAATCTTAATAATTGAACATTTCAACTTGAGTATAGTATTCAGAAAGGGCTATTTGAACAAAAAGGAGGACGAATGGTATAATAGGCTAAACAAGTTCTGCCAGGTCCTCCCCAGGTGTTCATGATATGGTAACTTTAAAAAAGGACTATAGGCCCACACTGAATTTTAGTGCCTCTACATGGGTAAAACCCGACACGGGCGACATGGCCGTTTTAGGCCTTTTTAAAAATCGACAGACACAGGAAAATCAGGGGTAAAAATATTTTTCTCTTATGTTCTTTTTGACTCTCCCTACACTTTCCCGCTGCAGACTCTCCCTGCATTAGTTGGAACATACAAGCTGTGAGTCAGAGTGATGTTATACTTCTTTATTATCAGTTAAGTTACCAGTAGATCTACATCAATACATGTTGTGACTCTGTCTGCCAGGTGCGCTCAAGTCAGCCATCTTGGATTCTGGTGTCGCACATAGTGTGCCCCCCAACACATTCCCTGTGGACTCTACCCGGGGACTCCCCAGTAAACACAATTATGTTGCTCAGATGTAAATCTATGTTGAATTTTGGTCTGAACTACGTAATTTTAGAAGGTTTATGAACGTCAAAATGTTGAGGGTTATTTACCAATCCCAAACCTGCAGTTCTGATTTAAGTTCCTCAGATGTATATCTACGTTCAACCTGAGTCTAGACACATAACATCTAATTCTACATAGTGTGATTCAGACAAAAACGTGTGTGATATTGCAGACAAATTTACATTAACTACTATAATTTCAACTATCATTTCAATCTATGTAGTATATTCTTGTACTTTAACTGAACAGCCTGACAGTATACATGTGTAATGGACGCAACTTCGTTCTCTAAATATTGTTTAGATTACTAAGGAAAGAACAAGGTCAACAGCAGTTCGATTAAAGTGTACAGGTTGCAAAAAGGTCGTTTATTCAACAGAGCCTAGACAGGCAAACTAAAAGGTGAACACCCTATAGAGTTTGGAGTGGGTCAGTAGGCTTCTCAGCCGATTATAGTTCAGCTAGCAGAGTTCATGTACTCCAACTAACCGATGAGTCCTCCTGGGCGTTGGCTTATATAGGCGACCAGCCTGCATGCGCACATACAGACCGGAAGCCTATAGCGACCTCTGTCTATACCCCAAGCTTGGAGCAGGTGCTGCAACCTGCCGCCGGGCTGAGGTGTTTGGACAGAGTTCGCAACACAATGCCCAACAGAACCTGCCACGATGTTATATTAGTAAATCCAGCCCCTACACTACCCCTTACCAGATAATAAATAGGGAAATAACGACTAAGTTTACTCTGAAAACACTTCAGAGAGTATTATCTTTACACAATACTACCTTAGGGGCTTCATAATAATATCATGACAAAAGTTCCTTGGAATGTATGAGTGTTTATATAACTTCACATATTATAATAATAACAGTATTATTTTACACTCTACTCCCTAGGATTGATAGAGCTAACTGCTATACTATATATTACAAATACCTGAGTATCAATAACCTGAAGACAGTAAAAAAAAATTACCTGTAAGTATTACCACACTGTAATACATGAAAGTTTAAATGAGAAATTCACTCATTAGTAAAAACATAATAACTTTACACTACAAAAAGTATACATGAAGTTTTCGACGAACAATCTGATATCCTCTGATGATCACATTCTGCCCGGCTTTCAGACCTACTTCATTCAGCTCTTACTAGAGTATATAAATAGTAGAATGTAAAACTGCAGGTCTCTAGACCTCATCCTTCGAGGGAAACTCTGCCCAAATAAAACATAATCCATGTCTCCAGACCATCTCCGGTGCAGTAACATAGAGTGGGAGACCATCTCCGGTGCAGTAACATAGAGTGGGACACTCGGCCCTTATAAAAAAACATAGTCCATGGTAATACTCCAGGAGTGGATATCCTTAGTGACTGTTCCAGTGTCCATCTGTAGAGGTCCTCCTCACCATTTCCAGCTTCGCTCCTCCACGCTCCGGGTCAGATTTAGCAGACATGACAGAACAAGCTTTCAGACTTATTCTATCAAACAAAAATAGCAGGTAGGTGCTGTAACCTTGATTACCTCACCTGCAGGTATCCCCAAAGGTTCTCAACCCTCATCAGAGTTGGACTCCTCCGGATCCTCTCCTGCAGAGTTGGCATCCTCCTCCTCCTCCTCCACCTTCTGGTCCATTTCCAGAAGCCAGGTGTCACTCATAACCCGGCTCCCGTCCAAGTCCTTCATCTCATGACCGAAACATGCTTCGAACAGTCGAGACTGTTCGTCATGCACGGTCCGGAGATTAGCATGCTCCCGCTTATACCACTTCTTAGTAGTATTCGCAGACGCCTTCATCTGGACAGCCTCAGCCATTTCAGCTGCTACCTCCTTTTTGGCTTAATCCAGCTGAACATTCTTCTCAGCTGCATGCACTTGGCTTATGCAGCTGAGAGACAGATTGGTCACATCATTGCACAAATTGGCCACGATCTTATGGAAAGAGTCCTGCCAAGCGTACAACAATCGCTGCTGGATAGCAAAGGACGCCGTGTCCGCAGGTGTGAAGTGAGCTGGTGGCCTTCGCTCCACCACTAGAACGCCCTCCTGGATCTCCTCCGCTTTCAGGGGGTCAACCTTAGGCTTCTCTCCAGTCAGAGGGGTCTTCTTGGGTTTTGACTTCTCAGGAGTCTTACCCTTATTACCCTTCCACTTTTCCTTCAAGTCCAGTCCCAAGACCTGAGTCTCCTCACCGGCCACCATCGTGTTCGCGGCGAAGACCTGGTCTAAAGCTTCCTCCTGAACCTGGTCTTCAGTAGCGGATACTTCAGCCTTGCTGGGCTTCGGCTCCTTGGAGTCCTTTGGACTGGACTTCCAATCAGTCTTGGTGGATGTGAAAGATGGTCCCGAATGTTTCGGTTGCACCCTCTCTAGCACCGACTTTCTGTCATCATTCTGGGTCCGCTGTCTCTTAGCGGCCTCGGAGTTGTTGGATCCTGTGCCAATGCGCTTAGCAGCTGGTCGTGAGCTACGACCTCCAGTTTGGTATTTTACGAACTCATCATAGAGGGGACCCTCAGCCAAGTGCAACCGGTTCGGGTCATTGTTCACTTTGTAGAACACTTTGACCTTCCCCTGACCACTACTACTGAAGTCTTGTTCCACATGATCGGTTGCTCCGCTGCAGAAACTGTCCAATGCTTCAGCATGCACATGATCGATCTGAGGAGCAGCAGTCCCCAGAGCAACCTTATGCTTCTGGAACATATGGCTGACTAAATCCACTAGTTGGTAGCATTGAACTCCATTGGCGCACTCTATGCTGCCCCGAGAACCCAAGCTCACACAGTCATACCGCGGGTAGTGGTGCAAACGTCGCTCTGTGACGTGACGCGCAAAACCTCACTTTGGTGTGCCACATCCGTTGAGCATCCCTAGCCGCATTACCCTTCTGACAGATGTCGAAAGGGCATGGGGTGTCAGGAATCCAACGACTCATGAACCAAACCAATTTGATCTCTCCGAAGCTTGCTCTTGCTCCACCCCCAAGGAAAAGGTGCCGTTCTTCCCCAATGACTCAATCTCTGTAGTGGTTGGGACACCCCAGAGAATCCAGGGATGAAGTCCCTATAATAGGAACAAAACCCCAAAAAGGAGCGCACCTCCTTCAGACCATTAGCAGACTCCCAGGTGGCCACAGTCTCCAATTTGTCTGGATCAGCCTCCACCCCCTTGGTGGAGATTATCCGTCCCATCGACTTCCTAAAAAGTTCACATTTCTTGGGTTTCAACACATTGGACCAAACACCTCCCCTAGATTCAATGCACATTCTTCAAACATCTTTCCAAAGACAATGACATCATCCAAATACACTAAACGCTTCCGCCATAACACATCACTCAACGTAGTCTCATGGTCCAAGGTACGATTACCTTCTACTCGAGCATGGTCTTAACCTGTTCTTCACCTGTTCCTCCAACTCACGTCGGGAAGGTATCTTAAACGGTTAGGCATCCCCGGTATCAATTGAATGCAAGACCTTGTCAGTCCGGTCCAGAGGCTCACCCTCCACCTGCCATGCATCCTGATACCTTTCCACCAACCGCCTCCATCTGCTATCATCTTCTCCAATCCTGCAGTCAATGGTTCAGTAAGGCGTTCCCCCCCCCCCCCCCCCCCCCCCCACAGCAATCTGTGTTGCGCTTATCGCCTCACTGGAGAACACTTTACCCAGGGTCATCTTTCTTCAGATACTTCACTTCCAACCCTGGACTAGGGCCCACGCTCCATCACCGACCAGTGTGTATACTCGGACTAGCCCTATACTCCCCAACCTGGCTGTATCCAGTTTCACCACTGCCTCTTCCTCTCTACTGAGCCCCTGGCTCCGGACC
The DNA here is from genome assembly GCA_947462335.1 of Harmothoe impar. Lineage (NCBI taxonomy): Eukaryota > Metazoa > Annelida > Polychaeta > Phyllodocida > Polynoidae > Harmothoe > Harmothoe impar. Next base: position 75,482,959 of record OX381704.1, on the reverse strand, counting down.
AAGAGGTCACACATCTGTCCGGGAGGAATCTTTAGGGTCTGAACCACGGTCGCCACCATCGAGACCTGCAGTAGCACACATTGCTCGGCCTTACCATAGGGGTACTCTATCCGTAGAACCCCCGAACTGGGATTCAGTACCGCATCATGCAATGCGGCCAAGTCCAACCCCGGTATCCCATCATCAGCGATATCCGCAATGGTGGGAGAGGCTATTGTAAGATTGTACCATTTTTTATTCATTCCAAGTCACACGTTCTCATTGCGATTTTCATAGGATGAAAACAGGTATGTACAGTACAGTGGTGGTCATGTCTTAGTTAGATTCACATATAAACAGTTAGTGACAAATAAAGCATGTCAGTAATAGCGGTATTTCATGTCAGAGTACATGTCAGAGTAACCATTAATGGAAGTTGGAGCCTTCTTATAAGGGATTGAGCATTGGCTGACTCATAATACTAGTGTTAACTAATTATCATTTTACCACTTATGGAGGGCATTGCTGATGCAATGGAATATCCGTATGAGGAAATCCTTATATAACCTATAGCATGTGACACAAATGGCGTGGCAATGCTGGTGCACTGTACCTAGCACCATCGTTCTGCAGTCTTGTCATAGAAGTGTAGCAATGGTGATTATGTGGAATAACAAATTTGCTAGCAGATGTAAGTATTACTGGGAGCAGTGCTGGTGCACTGTACTACCACTTTATAATATGATGTACCGTAAATTCTCGCGTAGAAGCCGCGGCTTGTACGCGAGTCAGACTCAGCTTTCTTTTGATACCAAACGTGCCTATATAGGGTGCGGCTTATACGAGAGTTTCTATTGGTATACTACAGTACCAAAATCGCAATATTCAGACCCCCTCTGCGGCTTATATAATTTGTCAAAGTTAGGGGTGCGGCTTATACGCGAGTTAGGCTTATACGCGAGAATTTACGGTAATAATAATAATATTCCTTGTGTGTCTTGGAAGTAGCAGTGCTGGTGCACTGTACTTACCATATGTATACTTATTGTTATATATTCTCATATCGTGGGAGGAGGCAGTGCTGGTGCACTGGACGCTCCTATTACAAATGAATTGTTTATTATATAAAAGGAGGCAGTGCTGGTGCACTGTACTTTCCTATAGTGATTATATATGTTATAACATGTTAACATAACTGATGAAAGCAAGATTAGCATGAACAATATTTTACATATGTAAGGCAGTGCTGGTGCACTGTGCCTCATTGACTCATGGCAGCATGATGCTGTTTTATCACAGTAAAGTCAATCTTTTCTATTATGCTTTTGAATTTAGCATGAGTGTCAGACTCTTGTGTGGCCTTTTGCAAGGAATTCCAAAGAACCACCCCCCTTAACATAGGTGATTTTTTTACCACATGCAGTTTCCCTCGGCCAGTTTTGAATTTCACTTTATTGTCACCTCTTGTGCGTGGGTTTTCAGAAACAATGACATTGTCTGGCACTTGTGCTAGCTTGTACATTAACATGAGAAGCTGGATATCCCTTCTTTTCTCTAGAGTGGGGATGCTGCACTGCAAGTGCACTTCCTCCTGGGTGATATCCCTTGGGTCTCTTTTTCTGAGACAGTTTCTTAGGGCCTTATTTTGTATAGTCTGGATGCCTTTCTGGTCTAGAAAAGTGGCACTATCAATCATAAAGCCACAATACTCCAATGTTGGGAGGGTGCAGTGCTTATAGATTGTTAGACATGTCTCATTGTTAATGGAGTCTCTAATCCTATGACATTGCTTATTTTTGAAATTACCACGTTTTCTCATCCCAGTCATGTGGGTTTTCAGGGTGAGGTTCTCGTCAAGGGTTACGCCTAGATAGCAAAACGACCCGCTCAACGTCATTATTACCAATCTTCAAGATGAGGTTTTGGGTGGTGTGCCATATATGACTAACATAGTTTTGTCACTGTTTATCATGAGCCTATTAGTGGCACACCAATTAAGAATCAGATTTAGGTCTGGTTGCCCTATTCGCATCAGATCTTCTGCTTTACTGCCCTCAGTTATCATGACTGCGTCATCTGCGTATAGTATGACTTTGGAATTTTCAACGACTTTTGGCATGTCATTAATGTAGACTGAAAAGAGTAGGGTCCCAAGGATAGATCCTTGGGGCACCCCGAAGGCAACTTTTGTCGGATCTGATAGCTTACTATTGGACAATGTGCAGTGTTCTCTATTACCTAGGTAACTAGTAAACCATCTTATGACAGATCTATTTGCACCAATTGAACCAAGCTTATCAAGTAAACGTCCATGGTGGACTGTGTCAAAGGCTTTCCTCATGTCTATGTATACTCCCTATATCTATATACTCTCTCCCTCCGAGCGGTATAAATGCGCGCCCATACGTCTGCATTCTCGACCCATCGGCCGAACAGGCGCTTACCTTTGTTCTGAAGTCATCGCGACTGTCCGGCATAATAGCATAGAATTTGGAGGAGATAAAGGAGTGGCTAGCTCCCGTATCTACTAGAAATTCACACCCTACCAGCCACAGAAACAGACACATACCACTGCTTACCCCCTCCGAAGGGAGACAGATTCACAGTGATACGTTTTAAGTCTTTCGGAGCAGCCAAAGCCAACCCATGTTTCTTCAAATAGTCGAAACATGGATGATCCGGGGAAAGCTGGGTACTCCCCTGTAAACACAAGTACGTAGCTGAGACGTAAATATACATTCACTTGGGGTCTAAACTATGTTATTTTACAAGGTTTGTGAACGTCAAAACGTTAAGGTTTATTTATGTTAAATGGACATCTTTGTCTTATTTACGTTTTTCTACCTCATTTGGATGTAGATAAACATTAAAATAACTCTAAAATAGAGGTATATGATACCCAAATGCGACCTAGAATAGTGGATTCAGGCAGAGATATGTGACATTGTTGATATTGCAAAAATATGATGAATCCTCTAACGAGATTCTGATAAATATCTCCTTTGATCGGATTTGATTTTATATGATACATCGTTGTAGCATATGTGAACAGCCTGATAACTCCTGTGCATGTTAAGCATTCTTACTTTGCTTCATGTAAGGCTTTGTACCTCTCTCATTACCAGCAATATGGTGTTCAATCAGTAAAGTTCCCTAAAACACATATCAAACACTGTCATATCATTTACACTTCATAACATAATATTATGAGTATTCAATGGTGTGCCACTGATTTACAGAGCACTGATTTGGCTAAATCATATGAATTTACAGTATGCATCTGGTAGCTTTGCTAATGTGTTGTAGGATTGTCTCCATAGTAGATAGTGCTACCACCTAGTGTGACACTGGAGAGTTATATACACGATTCAAGCTGAAAAAACGACTTTTAACATAAGTTCAATGTAGGTTTATTACATTTATCTACGTCTAAATGAGGTAGAAAAACGTAATACAAACCTAAACGTTTGTAGAACGTAAGTAAACCTTTACGTTTTGACGTCCACAAACCTTGCAAAAAAACGTAGCTCAAACCTTTGCTTGTCAGCAAACGTACACGGACCTGTGACCAACGTAGGGATTAAGTAGTGTGTTTACAGGGTCCCTACCCAGACAGTGTCTTTCACTCCCACCACTTCCTCTTCTCTATCCGTAATGGGCCTCCCTGTCTCATTGTCGGGCAACTGTTTGACCGAGATGTCCGTTAGGTTGGCATCCAGGTTCCCCGAACTCCAGTCCACCCCTAACTCCATTCCCATCCTAGGGACTTCACTAGGCTCTACCTCTCTGGTATTTTGGCGTACTTCATCATCCGGGGTTGTCTGCTCGCCAGTCTGAACAACCCCCGCCAGTTTTCCCCTCTCTCAGAGGATTTCGGGCTCAGTGCTACACACTCAGCCGCGAAATGTCCCACTTCCAAGCATCAATAACACTTGGCAGTCTTCCAATTAATCCTCCTCCGGTTAGGCTGTTGTGCCCCCTGGATGGAAGTCATCATCTTCTCAAACAAGGCCGTAAATAAGGCAGCATCCATCACTGGAGCTTTCTTTTCCGCAACCGCAGGTTTTGCTGCAGGTTCCGAGGAACCCTCAGGGTTCTTGGCCCTCCAAGCAGGTTTCGAGCATTTCCCATTCCTCTTGAACTGTGTGGCTGAGCCTGACGCCACATCCTCACCTTCCTCCCCATCAGGACTTTTGTCAAAGACAGATGAGGCCCGTGTCGGAACAAGGTCCCCTAGCAAATATTTCTTGAGAGCATGTATCTCAATCACCTTAAAAATGTCGTTCAAGGAAGTATCCGCCTTCCAGGTATCATATTACCACCTGTTGCACCTCCATAGCCCTCAATCCAGCTAGGAACTAAGAGAACGATTCCTTAGAAAATAAGGCATCATGGAAGCCAGAGGTTGGATGCACTGTCTTCAAAAATCTCATCAAGGCCAGACCAAACACCCTAGGCGCCTCATTCTTGCCCTGTACCCTTTTTGACCCAGGGTTACCCTCGGTCTCTGTGAGACGGTTTTCCAGCAAAAAACAGAGTTTGGTCAGCTGACTTTGAACTGTTCCCCTGCATTTGTTTTTTCATTTATCAGATCAAAATAAAGACATGCATATAAATTGAAACAAACTGTACCTCCCTCTTTTTTTCAGTTTGTAAAAAGAAAAAGAATTGTAGTAGAAAAAGGCTCTTGAAAAAATGTCAAAAACTATCCGAAAACGGAGTCTGTGTGAACTAATGCTGAAGATAGGCCAGTGACCTTGAATCCTGACTTTAAAAGATGCACATTCACACAGACTTCCTATACCTACAATGGTTAAGAGCAGGTGAGACGTTTTTATGAGACGCTTTTGAGCTGAAATTAAAGGTACACACAGAATAATTAAGGACCTTTCATTTGATGTGTAATACATGTATGAGGGGCTCACCTCACCTTGAAGGAGGAGTGTGCACAATGGCAAACTCCCCTGTAGGGAGAGGGGGGAATCCCCCCCCCCCAACCACGGTACATGTAAAGGATACTTAGGCATTGTATTTTTTCTTGGAGTTTTACCTTGTGCAGCCACTATGTCGGGTCTGAGGGCCTGTAAGACATGCCTGCATAGACACAAGCCACCTACTGGCAAGGCCTGTGCTATGTCAGCAATGACTGAGGAGGAATTGGCAGCTCTAGGCCTGGAGAAAGTGGAGCCTGTACCAGGTGGCCAGCAGCCAGGTGGTAGCCAGGAGGAGGCCTATACTACACCCACAGGGAGAGTCACCAGGCACACAGTGAAGGGGTCACAGTCTGCAGGTGCCCTAGGCAGAGACCAGTATGGCTCTCTATTCGGCCTTAACGAATATGACGATGAGGACTACCAGGAGTCTGAGGAGGACGACATCTCAGTGTCTGGGCTAAGAGACTTGGTGGAGGACCAGCAACAGGAGTTAGCCAATGTGAGACAGGACATCGCCCAGTTGTCAGCCTCTGTCCAGGGGCTGAACTCCGCCGTGAGTACGGGTTTCAAGCGGCTGGGAGTATTCAAGAGCCGACAACCACACCCGAACCCAGGTCCCGTGCCTGGCCGCCCGGTGCCTGGCCTCCCGGTGCCTGGCCTCCCTATGTCGGACAGCTCCCTGTCGTCTGAGTCGAGCGGTACCAGGCGTCACCGCAGACGAAGGAGGAGGGCCAAACGCGTAGTCAACATGGATATCACCAGATATCTCCCAGATGGCCAGGATAGGCCCAAGAGCTTCGCACAGCTTAACTCCTGTCTGTGCAGTCTCCTGGAGCGGCATGTGGAGAAGGGCACCGAGGATGCCCTTAACCTGCTGTCCCACATGCGGTACTTGTCGGACCGGTCGGCGGAAGTCATCTACGAGCTCCATTATCTCCTAGAATATGATGCAGCGGTCCGGAGTCTGGCATCCACTGATGGGATGCAAGTCCTTACTTATGGCATCCAGTCCCTGATAAATCGGCACCTCGGACTGCGTTCCCTAAAGACCGGGGGTGGGGGCGGTGGGGCCCCGCCTACCTCGGGGAAGTCCAAGTGGGCCAAGAAGAAGGCTGCCAGGTCAGGGGCAGGGGATGGAGGAGGTGATGGTTTTCCATGCTGGTACTACAACTTCAAGTCCTGTGATGGGGCCAGCTGCAAGAAACCCCATGTCTGCTACTCCTGCGGATTTGGTGACCACAAGGCCCCCAACTGTCCCAACATCAAGAAGCAGGCTCAGAAGCCTGCAGCCTGACTCCCAGAGTCAGCCCCAGCACCTCCAGTAGCAGCCCAGAGTACATCAGCTGGTGAGTGTAAACAGACTGTACAAAGAGAGGAGCATGGAAACACAGAGCACCAGCAGGGCGCAGAGCCCCAGTGTAGCCCTCCACATTCCACACATTTTTCGTCACGAAGAGTTCTGCGGCCGCGGGATCAAATGGTTCCGTCTTTGGCCGCTGGGGTGGTGGGGGCGCCACTGTCGCAACATTCGCACGATTCGATGGATTTCTTGTCCGAAAAAGGCCTAGAACCGGACAATATGTCCGCAATTAATACTTCTAGAGGTGTATCAGGGTCGTTCGCGGCCAATTCTGTTCGTTTAGCGCCTTATAGCGAAAAAGATGTAGCGAATCGGTCGTCTTCACCTCCCAGCGTGCTTTGTTCAAAATGGCCGCGCGGTGGTGGAGAGGATCAACAAGGCGCCTCGCTAGAGTGTAAATTCATCGATTATGCCGAAAATGTACCCGGTAAGTCCGCAAAAACTAGTGTTATCGCTTCCCCTAGTGTTGTTATGTCTGCGGGTGAGGTTTCGGACAGCTCAGTAGCCGGGTTGGTCCGCAATCGTTCCAGTTGTACTTTCTCTTCTGCTTCTCTGGCTGTAAACAGCGCGGCCGAAGGCGAAATGTCGCCAGTTGACGATAGCTATGTCGCATGTGTCGCTTCTGATGTGTTAGAGGCTCAGAATGGCGATAAAATTAACCTTGGTTATGATTCTATTGATATTGTGGGAGGTCTAGGCCTCCGACAGGGCGCTGTTCAATATTACAGTACTGTAAGTTCACCCGACGAACATAAGTGTTCGCCCGGCGAACATGAATGTGTTGCCAGTTCACAAGCTAAGTGTGCACTCAGTGAGGTCCCTAGGGACAAACCATTGTTTAGCAAGCCAAACTCTCAGTGTGACTTAGTGTCATTCAGTGATATGTGTGCAGATGGCCTAGGCCTAGATGTTGATGACAGTGTTGATGAACAGGACTTAGGTCCAGACTTTGTTACCCCTACTGGGAGGACTAGTTGTGATGCCCTAGGGCAGGTTCAAAACAGCTCTAGGGCTGTTACTGTAAATGTCAATCCAAATGATACATTACCCTTAGGGGTGAGAACTCTGGTAGCATGTGTGTGTATTGAAGACTGTGTAGTGGAAGTATTCAGTGATTGTGTATTGGGCACCTGCAGTTGTGTTCACATGATAGGCCCTGTAGTTTCCCAACTCAAGCCTTGTAGAGTAGCGGCTGAGTATATCTTGTTCCCCGATGCCATGTGCTCTGAGGATGATTTTGTACTGAGGGGTATAAATACTGGTTTCCATATTGTGGATGATGTCTATATCCCGGGTTATGATCGATCCAACTATAAAAGTACTGTCAGTAGTGAGTTCAATGTCATGATGAGTGAACTTCTGGTTTCTGAGGTGAAGGCAGGCAAGATAACTAAGGCCGTTGGTGCACCTCAAAGGGGGCCATGTTACCTGAAACAAAATCCCTCCACTTTTTTCTTTGGCCTAAGTCCAGAAATATAGCACTATGGTCCACCCTGTTTCTCCCCCCTGAAGAATGACCAGACCTAGAATAGTCTTAGCCAGGGTCTTAGCACCTGGGGCCATGGTCCATTCTTCAGGGTGGGGAGTAGTGGTGTTTTGACCTATGTGGACCTTCTTTTCTTTTTGATCCTCTTTCCGCATCTGCACCAAGCCCTGGGTCATTTGTGATGTATATCACACAATCCATCTTTTTTAAAGGCTATCATCAGATCAGTATGAGCGGAACTGCCAAACAACATAGTGCATGTTTCCACCAGTTGTTTAAATGTCCCCCTCGGGCCACAATCCTCCTTCCATTGCTCAACAGCAAAGAGACCATCCCCTAGGCGTAGTCCCTTGCATAAGTAAGGGACAGATTCCTCATAGTCCCAACCACTCAGGTTGATATCCTCCACCGTTGCTATAAGCCAATCTTTCCACGAGTTCCTTTGCCAATATGGGCTTGGTTCACTTGCAATCCGCCTAGCGCCATTGTTAGAGCCCCGAATATCGGACGCAATAGCCAGACACTTAGAAATAGCATCTGTAGCATCTGACTCGGTTCACACATTATCCAGTCCTATCCCCACGATCGCCGGGTTAGTGTTGTACGGTTCTTCCATGGCTTCGCTTAACACCGAGCGTCTTGGAGCCTTTTTCGGACCGGAGTATTTTACCCCCCAGCACGATCTAAGTACTGTTGGTACTTTCCATATTCCTTTGTCGGATCCACTCCTTGATTGAACCACCAATTCTTCTTAACATCAGACATAAAATTGCACTGATGCGTTGATGTCACTAACATCTGGTGTTCCGCCTTCTCCTTCTCTAGCAGTTTAGCTTGTTCAGAGGCTTCTTGGTCTTTCTTAACCTCCTCCAGTTTAGCTTGCACCACTTCACCGGCAGCCTTCAGACCAGCAGATCTTGCTTTAAGTACTGCTGCATCCTTATCTGCTAATTGCTTAGCTAACACAGGGTTTTCAGCCAACCATTTACGTTGCACTTCCAGTGCCTCCTACTGTTCTTTCCAGATTTGCTTCTGTTGATCCTCCAGGGCACGTTGCTCCTGAAGAACCCTTTGATGCTGATCTGCTTGTATTTTGGCCAATGATTTCTGGGTGTGGGTCACACATAGGTCAATTGACCATCTTCTCTCAAAGCCAGAATAGGCCCCTACCTTCGGTTCTTCTTGTGAAGACATACCTCGACCCCGTGCTTTCGCTGGCCTACTCGGAGTTGAGGCTGACACCAAACTCTCTATGATAACACCTCGTCCAGTAGGATTGGGTGTATCTGAAAAGCTCATGTGCATCCCAGGTGATTCCTTGTCATCCTCCAACGAACTGTCGCTTCCCACAACTTCACTTCGCAGGTGTTCCTCTGCTTCCAAGTACTGCTGTAATGCAGTCTTCTTTGTTCTCAATTGTTCTACCTACGAACTCAGATTGCTTCAGGTCTCTTTCAGTTGAGCACTTTCCTGCAAGATTGAAGTTCGTTGTCCTCCACCTGATGATCCCTTGGTCTACAGCAAGTTCAGATCCGAATTCGTTTCTCCTTTAGGGCAGACTTCCTGTGACATATTGCGCCCTCTAGCAAGTGGTCATCCCATTTGGAGGACCGTTTCTGTAAGGTAATCAACTCCCTCTGAGCTTGATTTAGCCTTTCCTGGACTCTTGCCTCTCGGGCATCCTCAAATTGACCCGCCTCATGGTGACTGGCCATCCAAGGAGTCGGAGCCGTTTTCCTAGATCCCCCAATATTAAATGTTGAGAGATTTAAATCGTCCAAGGATCAGTTAGCCCGTCCCCTTGCACGACCCATTCGAGAAACACCTCTCCTCATAGGTGACCAAACCACCCTACCTTGTCCGGCCACCCCATCACGGGATGAGGGTTCCCCCTCATCAGACCTCCTTACTCCCTCCAGAGTACGTGGCCCAGGCTAACCTGTGCAACACAGAACTGGTCACTTCACCAGTGTAACAGACGTAACTACGTTCTCTAACTATTATTAGATTATTAAGGAAAAAACAAGATTGACAACAGTTCGATTAAAGTGTACAAGTTGCAAAAGGTCGTTTATTCAACGGAACCTAGACAGGCAAACTAAAAGGCAAACTCCCTATAGAGTTCGGATCAGGGTCAGTAGGCTTCTCAGCCGATTATAATTCAGCTAGTGGAGTTCATGTACTCCGACTAACCGACTAGTCCTCCTGGGCATCAGCTTATATAGGCGACCAGCCTGCATGCGCACACACAGACCGAAAGCCTATAGCGACCTCTGTCTATACCCCAAGCCCGGAGCAGGTGCTGCAAACTGCCACCGGGCTGAAGGGTTCGGACAGAGTACTATTTCTATAGAACCGGATTGAGTTATTTTGGTTATATCTGTTGTGGCGTATCTGGGCCGCACTCCTGTCTAGTGCGCGGTATGTGATTGCATAATCTGGCACCTGAGGATTGGTGGGGTGCGACCTGGTAATACGCACCGAGCCGAGACCGCCACGTGTCACCCAACATATCCCGGGTACCGTGTCGGTCCGGACGAACCGGTTTCAGGTTACCCGGAGTTCCTCGGGAACTCAAGTGTTTACAAGTAATGGAGTGGAGTTACATAAGGCTCAGTATATAAACCCATGGGTTCTGCTACTCGAGGACCCAGTGTTGCTGTGCACTTCGGCCAGCTTGACTGTTCCTCAACAGAGATTCCTAGAACTCTGTTGTACCTTTCGGCCTAGTCCTGCTGCTGCTCCTAACTTGGTGACCCTGCGTCTCTGTCTGTTCCACCCTTTGGGGGAACACGAGGAGATAGACGCATTGGTGGATAACTCCGGGCCCGCCTCCCTCTGAGGAGTCTGGTCCATATGGAGTTGACCAAGATCGTAGAGAGCATTGGACATTGGGGAATTATAGATTAGACCATGAGCGTATCACTCCTGTATGTTCATATGACACCTGTTGTTCGGAAGCATATTTGAATATCACTATCCGTCTGTATAATTACGTGCCGTATGTCAGAATGAATAAAGAGTAATTTCTGAACAACCTATTTTCGAATCTGGAGTTTTTCATAGCTGATGCCTATCTTAGAATAGCCAACAGCTACATTATATTAGTAAACCCAGCCACTACACATGTGTTGCATAGTTTTAGCTGCAGAGAGGCTTTGTACTTTTCCATTACCACCAATATGGTGCCTGCTCAGTAAAGTGCCACAATGCACACACAAATATACAACACTTTCATCTACTGTCCTTTATATATGAATATTCAATTGTATATGGTTCATTTGGATAATATTGAATTCATAGTAAATGAGAAATTACTGCTTAAATGTGGTAGATTTGTTAAAGATCTGTAATATTCCCTCCATAATCATGTATAGTGCTACTACGTTATTTATCCAATTGAGGTTGAAAATTAAACGTAGATCTACGTAGATTTATTACGTAGATTTACATCTGAATGAGGTAGATAAACGTAAATCAGACTTCTACGTTCGTTGAATGTAAATAAACCTTAATGTTTTGACGTCTACAAACCTTCCAAAATTGCCAATCTCAAACCTTTGGTTGGTAAACTATACCTAGAGAAACCTCTGAGCTACGTTGGATTACGTAGGGTGTTTACTGGGGACCTCCACGGCTCGATCTGTCCATGGACCCTGCATGGACTCAGGACTCTTCTGTGGACTCTCTCCCCAGACTCTCTCCAAGGAGTCTCTTACTAAGAAGTATGTTTAACCAATGTGGACCTTTTCTTCCCCCATCTCACCCAAGCGCTGGGTCTGGGTCATTTGTGATTTAAATGACACAATCAAACTTTATTAATGTTTCTACAAAAGATAATCTTTCAGAGGAATAATTTGGTTCATATATTTTCAGAAGGCACCCATACATAAAAACCTAGATCGAGACCTGGGTGGTAATAATCTTGTGGGAGGGGGACAGTGGATCTTTAGAGGTTGGCACACAGATTGGTAGGACCTGGTGGACACCTGTATGGGCAGAAGCTATCGGGAGGGGGACAGTGTGTTCAGAGGCTGATTGGTTGCACCTAGGGTGTCCTGCTCTGCCCGTGGGCTTCCTCTCTACTCCTGCTCCCCATCCCATGTTCCCTTTTCTCTACCCATGTACCTGTCCCCTCTCCCTATCCTTGTATCCCTGACCCCTGTACCCCTCAAGAGATATCAAGGATTTGTCTGACCCTGCTTACTGTGCTTACTCGCCCAGGACCAGACAAATAAAGAAACACTTGCTATCTTCTGAAAAATGTAGGAAACATGACCCAGAATTTTTTTTACCCTCAACTCATAGATTCAATTACTGCTCCCATAGATGTGATCATCCATAGATGCGGTCACTGCTGTATTTGGCATGCATCATATAAATATATATGTCCTACTGTGAGGCAAACTACCACAATTTGTGGGATGACTCCTCGCTAACTTGAGAAGTCCCATATATAGTCCCAGAGCCCGGGCACTTTTAATTTTGTTTTTGTGACCAAAAGGTTTGAGGGTGGGTTCTCATGTAGAATTTTCTGCCGAATTCAAAAATCCATTTCTTACAAAAATCCGTTGGCGCGTTTTTCCAATATGGCCGCTCAAAGTGACGGCCGTCATCTTTTTCAGAAATGACTTTCTTCATCCTTTGGACTTTACATTTCTGCCTACTGAAGCTATCTATACCTATGCCCCTTGGTGGGAGAATTTCTCATATTGTCACCAGTCTATCACCAGTCTTCAGGGTTTCAAAGGCGTGAGGTCTCCTCACACACCTCACCAGAGGCACAACAAAGGCGCTGCGCTTCCCCTCCACCACACCTCCGTCATCCCCCTACCCCCAAACCTTTCCTGCCCCCTCCCTTGAATTTAGTTACTACAAAATTTGTTTATAACGAATTAATCTAGCTGAAAACAAGGTGTTTGTAATAACGAAGTTTTACTGTATATATAATGTATAATCTGCATAAATACACATAAAAACCCCTATGGTTGTGGATGTGAATAGTGTTTTTATTATGCATATAAATGGGAGTATAGTGAGAGGTAATTGACCTCAAGCCCAATAGGAGGCAGCAGGGAGTATGCAACCTGCAGATCGTTATGTTATCCGGTTTACAGTTGGTTGACCTTAATTCTCATAGGAGGTATTGAGCCTATTTTCATATAGGAAATAGGAAAAAATTCACTGCTCTGAGCAAAGCTTCAAAATATTCCAGTGGCCCAGACAAACTGGCCTTGCCCAATAATGCTTCACTCTTGTAGGCTCACCCAACATCAGTGGCCATATCCCTGTGCCTCCTGACAAAAAGAAAGTGCTTAGGGAATTCTACTCTAAGATGCTGGCCCCCTAAAGTACCTTATTAGTCAAAGAGCCGGGGCACTTTTAATTTTGTTTTTGTGACCAAAAGGTTTGAGGGTTGGTTCTTATGTAGAATTTTCTGCCGAATTCAAAAATCCATTTCTTACAAAAATCTGTTGGCGCGTTTTTCCAATATGGCCGCCCAAATTGACGGCCGTCATCTTTTTCAGAAATGACTTTCTTCATCCTTTGGACTTTACATTTCTGCCTACTGAAGCTATCTATACCCCACCTATAAGTAGAACCCTAATTTGTGAGCTCAAAAAACCAACTGTGTGGGGCCAGACGCGAGCAGCGACGACTACAGGCTCGCCCTCTGGTGTGTACATAAAGTAATACCGTATTTCCCTGTGTATTAGCCGGGGCCCGTGTATAAGCCTGCCCCGTGTATAAGCCTGGGCAAAAGGAGACTTAGGGGCCGTCCATAAATGACGTCACACTGGAGGGGGTGGGTGGGTGTTGGTCAGAGTGTGACAAAGTGTGACAGGGGGGTGGGTGGGTGTCAATGCCAGTGTGACGTCACACTAAAAATAGAAATAAAGCTACTTTAAAACCTAAAGGGTACTTCTTTTGTACAAAGAAAAACATACCCCAGATACCAGAAAACAATAATCAGTTTAATAGATTCAAACTTGGATGCAAATAATTGTCAAAGTCACAAATGCCCCAGAGTTCAATGCATTCAACAGGGGTGAGTGCTGAATGGCTTCCATTGGGAGATAATTATCCACCCAAAACCACCCTCATATGAAAGGCTGACTTTGTATGTATTTAAAAGAGGCTACAGCATTATAAAAAAACAGAGTGTTGTCCTGAATATTGAAGGCTGTATATTACAGATTATAGCACGATTCTGGCTTTTTTCCGTGCCAAGAGTGGATATTTGCCGTGCGGATATCTCAGGCTAATGCATGCTCAGGATTCAATTTCTACACCAAGACGTTTTCTGGTACTACAATGTAGGCCTACAATGTATGTCTACACTGTACAATGAACAATGTAGGCTTACTGCACGGGAATTGAAAATCGGACGGTACCGGGCTCTAGACAGGGCCCCATCAAATCGCCCGCCTATCAACCAGTTCAGATTAGATGAACTAGAAGCGGCAGGGTCGGGGGGGGGGGGGGGGTGTCAGTACATTTGTGACATAATTTTCTAAGGGGTGTCAGCTGTTGTGTGACAAAGTGTGACAGGGGGGTGGGTGGGTCTTGAAAATGGCCCAAATTAGTGTGACGTCATTTATGGACGGCCCCTCAGTGTTGTATAAGCCTGGGGGTGTAATATATACTCAATAAAAAATCATATTTCAGGCCATAACTCCACTTCTACTTATAGTATTTACATAATTGTTTCGGCTATGTGACCCCTATTTACTCCATTTATGTATATAGCCATTTTAAAGAGACAAAAGGCTTAAATTGGTAAGAAAATTATTGGAAATGTTACAGGAAATGTTTCGGAATAGTAGGTAAAACAGCCTTGCTGCCGCAATACATGTTTGCCGCATAAAACTCTTGTATTTTTGAATACACCTACTGAACTTTGTATATAATTATTACACATGGCCCGTCCTGTAGCTCACATAATCTACCTGAGCTACACCTCACGAGTTTACACGCCCCTCCTCTAAATAATTTAAAGGAGGACCAAACTGTACATTTGTTGTTGTTGGAATTAAACTTCCCTTTATCGTTGAACTATATTGCCTGGATGTCTAAGCTTGTCAAATCTAGCAGAGGTGTAGGCCTCACACACCTGAATTGTCGTAGCCTATTCAAAAAGAAAGAAGAAATTTTCAGGATGATGTCCGACTGGGACATTGTCACTCTATCTGAAACATGGTTGACAAAAAAGTATGATGACTCCCTAGCTTTTTGGAAAGGGAGGTACTGTTATAGACAAGATAGGCTGACAAAGAAAGGTGGAGGTGTAGCCTGCTATATCACTGATATGTTAGCTCCCTATACTAGTCTAAATAAGAACTTGTGCATGAACACTGACAAAATTGAATGCCTAGCAGTGAATGTGCACAAACCTAAAAATAAGCGTCTCTTAGTATGTACGGTGTACAGACCCCCAAGTGCAAGTGTGGACGACTTCTGTGAGGAACTTAAAAAAGTAGGGGAGTTTTCTGACGGGGAAACATGGGTCCTAGGAGACTTTAACATTGACTTAAGAAAAAAAAATTCAAAAAGTTTCAAAAAAATAAATAATCTTTGCAGAGAATTTGGCTGGACCCCGCTAATAAAGAATCTCACTAGATTGAACCCTGGGGGAGGCACAGCGATTGACAATATCTTAACAGACTCCCCCGATGTCATAACATCAGGAGTCCACCCGCACTTGGTCAGTGATCACCTACCCATTTTTGGTATAAGAAAAAAAGCAAAAGAAACCTACACACTTAAAAAGGTTTGGGGCAGATCATACAAAAACTATTGTAAAATAGATATGGAGGAAGCACTGATCTCTCTAGACTGGGAGACCTTTTATACCCTACAATCGCCTGAAGAAATGTGGAGTTTCATACTTGACAACATTGAAAAATATCTTAATGATAGATGTCCTGTCAGAGAATTTAGCTTTAAGGATTACGGTAAAGAGTGGTTTACAAATGAAATCCTAGATTTAATACACCAACGACGTGACGCTTTATTGCAGTTCCAGGAGTCTGGTGACCCCGCTGCTTTTACTCTAGCAAAAAATCTTAGGGAGCAAATAAACTCCAAGGTAAACCTGGCTAAAGTCCAAATTGTAATTGACAAGTTAGACCTATACAAGAAGGATCCAAATAAATTTTGGAAAGTTATAAATAGTGTATTTAATGCAAAAACGTCCTCTCATGTTTTTAGGCTTGTCCATGATATTAATGGTGACGCTGTGCCTGAACAGCAGACGGCTGAGTACATAAACAATTATTTTGCCGGCATTGGTATAGATCTATTTAAGGTCAAAGTACAAAATGGCCTAAATGAAAATGATACTGTGTACAACCCCCCCTGACTCTGATTCATATGAAGAAAAGTCTGAGGAGTTAAAAGTAGATGAAGATGATGTGAAAAGACTTATAGATGGTATAAATGTCAACAAACCCTCAGGACTACCTGATGTAAGTAGTCAGGTTTTAAAGGATGCATTGTCTTGTTTAGTGGACCAGATAACTCACCTGTTCAACCTGTCGTTTAGTACCAGCACTTTTCCCATAAGCTGGAAGAGGGCGGTAGTAACCCCCCTTCCTAAACCTGGAGATGCCTCTAAAGTAACCTCCGACCCATAAGTATCTTACCGGTAGTTGGTAAATTATTAGAAAAAGTCGCCCATAACTACTTGTATGATTTCCTAGATGGAAATGGGATATTATCCAAGTTTCAGTACGGGTATAGGAAGGACCTTAGCACAGGAGAGGCTGTATTTGATCTAGCTAATGATCTATTTAAGTCTAGAGACAGTAAATTAAGCACCGTCGCGCCATTTGTCGATATGAAGAAGGCTTTCGACAGCGTCCACCATGGCCTCCTACTTCAGAAACTAAGTACTCTAGGGCTTCATAGGAATTTTCTTGACTGGTTACAAGACTACCTAAGTGATAGAACCCAAGCGACTAAGGTATCGGGAGAGTTGTCTGGTATAAGAAAGGTGGAATTTGGTGTACCTCAAGGATCCGTCCTGGGGCCTCTCTTGTTTATATTCTACTTAAATGACCTACCTGATACTATCATACACTCTCGTATAGCTATGTATGCCGACGATATTGTCTTATATGTAACAAACAGAAGCCCTCGACTAGCTACGACATGTATGCAAGTGGACTTGAGTAAACTTAGTATCTAGTGTGATAGCAACTCTATGACAATCAATGAATCTAAAACAAAAGCAATTTGGTTTACTTCTGTTAATCAAAGGAAAGTTCTACCGGACCTCTCACTCAAGATTAATGATGTCAAGCTAATGGAAGTAGACCATTATAAATACTTGGGCGTAGAATTAGACTCCGATCTCAATCTGTCTAGATATGTTGACAACACTGTCTCTAAAATGGCTAACAGAGTGTTTAAACTAGGGAAGCTCAGAGACAATGTCGATGAGAATGCAGCAGTCCTAGTATATAAGCAAACCATACTACCTGTTGCAGACTATTGTTGTTTTATAACTGAATCAGCTAGGAGGGACCCTGCTCCAAGGTTTCAGTCTTTACAAAACCAAGCTCTTAGAATGTGCCTTAAAAAGAGGATAAGAGACATTTCTATTGAGGAGTTGCATTGCAGAACTGAGGTCCCCAGACTTGTAAATAGGAGGAAGGAACTTTTAGTTGCTATGATGTATAGAAAGAAAAAGAAAACTACCCCTGTGTTAAAAGTAAGGAATACTAGGTCAGATGGAAAGTTTGTCTTTCCTACAAAAAGAGTAATTTCTGCTATGGGGGCAAAATTACCATACTATAGAGGAGTAGCTCTGTGGGATAAGTTACCTTCAGAAGTCCAGAATGCAAAAACAAAAGAAGCGTTCAAAATTGCAACCAAGAAAATTTACGGTAATGACATGAAAAACCAGAGAAAGCTCTTCTTCCAAAGGAGGAGACTCAACCCATAGGAGTGATATATTAACATCTTTATTCCAGAGAATCACATAGTATTCCAGGTCAAACCACATGTTGTATAAATCGTTCCACATTGATGTATGTAAATATCATATTATTGTACAAATACTTTGTTTTTCTTGATCATATTAAAACTGTGATAATCATACTGTACACATCCACATATGTATATACATATACCTGCACATATTTGTACTAGATGTCATTTATGCTAAAGGTTACACGAAGTGCTAATTCTGATGCTGATATGATTACATGTACACATTACCAAAGGAAATTTGTAACTGAAAATCAAACTGATGTTATGAATAAACAATTTTTTTTTTTTAATTGAGAGAATTGTAAGAAGGTATCAGGGTGTTTCTACAGTTAAAGGAATATAAGCCTGCCCCGAGTATAAGCCTGCCCCGTGTATAAGCCTGGTCAGTTTAGCACTTAGTACTTGTATAAGCCCGGGCTTATACACAAGGAAATACGGTACATACATGCTGAGCTCCCCTAGGTGTAGCAGCGGCAACCAGGGGGGATAACTTACTCGCCCAAAATACACATGTTAATGAAACATTAACATAGGACAATAAAAAAAACACCCTTCCGCCTTGGAAATTGTCGTATGACGCAGCTCCTGCTACTGCAGAGCGCGGGAAACGTCTATCAAGGACGCTGCCGCTATGGTAGCGCCATCTAGCGATACACAGGCGTACTAAGCGTCTGGGAATTGTCTGAGCATCGTGCGTGTTATGCAATACACCGGAGGTCGGTCAATACATCCTGAGATCAAGATCAGAGTTGTTCTCACTTATAATAATACAAAGTATTAAGACATCCAGCAAAGCAGGATGCCACATGGTGTCAGAATAGGTCATCTTCCATGCCCACTACAAGAAAAGTGCCAAATTGAAGTGAGACACTCAAGTTGGTGTTGAAAAGTGATGAACTCAACTTCTCAAGAATCTGTGAGTAGAGAACTTTTCTAAAAAACCTCCAGAAGCATTTACCAAGACCCCAAGCTGTTAATTGTGTGTATAATATTGACTGTCAGTAGGCCTACATTAAAAGCAGAGACACTTTTTAAATGGCTGCCAACAGTGTAAAACCACCAGAAACCCTCAGAATTGAGAGGGGTAACCCATCACATTCATGGTCTCTGTGGAAGAGAAGGTTTGAGATATATCTCAAGGCCACAGGCTCCAGCACAGAGCCAAATGAAAAAAAGGTGGGACTCCTACTGAATCATATTGGGGATGATGGGATAGACATTTATGACAGTTTTGTATTCCTCCCACAACATCCAAATCCAGTCCAGGGACAAGCTCCCATACCAGCTGAGGACCCAAATAACTATAATACTGTGCTACAAAAATACACAGAATATTTTGGGAAAAGGGACCCCCAACTGCTACTAAGGGAAAAGTTTTGGTTCACCCTCAAAAGGGGACCATCTCAAACTCTGGAGTCATGGGTGCTAACAGTCAAGAAGAGTGCAGGTGAATGCAAATTCCCACAGACCTATATGGACCAGGCTGTGCGAGATAAACTGACATTTTCATGTACCGACCAGTCGGCAAAGTCGAAGCTCTATGATGCCGGTGCAGGGCTTACGCTGGAGAGAACAGTAGAGATACTCTACCAAAAGGAGACTACGCGCTATGAGCTCCAAGAGTCAAAGAGTGCCAATATCGACGTAGTCCACAGCAAGGCCAAGAAGAGGCCGGACCCGAGCAGAACCGAGAAAAAGAGAAATACTGGTGACAAAATCAAGTGCGGATTCTGTGGTACCGAACACCTCAAAGGGAAGAAAAATTGTCCCGCAGTGAATCACTCCTGTGAGAAGTGTAAAATAAAAGGACATTTTTCCCAAGTTTGCCGTATTTCAAGAGCGCGGATTTCTCAAGTCGCAGAGGAAGGGTCGGGAGACGATATACCCGATGACGGAGTGTCGCACGTATTTATCGGAAGCGTAACGAGCGAAGTAAATGCGGCTTCATCAAAATCCGTCCCAGACGACAAATCAAGTTCAAGCAAAGGCTGGTACATAAAACTCGGAACTGGCTCCGATACTCTATCGTGGTACATAGACTCTGGAGCCGAGATATCGGTGATGCCCGATACATACTACAAGAAGTCCTACGGAGAGATCCAACCAACAAGAAAGACGCTGTATGCTACAGGCGAGCATCCGCTACAGACGTTAGGATGTGCTCGTATGCAGTTGAGTCGCGGAGACACTACCGTCCACGAAGACGTCTACGTAGTGCGAGGCGTGAAATCGCTTCTCCTCGGACAACCTGCAATCGAGAAACTAGGACTGATACCTAACATCCCTGGCGCCTATAGGGTCAAAGCCGTGAACAGTGAAATCCCAAAGTTGGACACGAAGGACGAAGTGGTCAAAGCTTACCCGAAGCTCTTTACAGGACTCGGTAAGCTGAAAGGTGAATATGCTATAAGACTCAAAGATGATGCTAAACCATTCTGCCTCTATACTCCACGCAGTGTGCCAAAGCCTCTGATGAAAAAGGTAGAGCAGGAAATCACAGCATTAGTAAAGTCAGGAGTTATCGAGCCCGTAGACGAACCAACAGATTGGTGTGCACCCATGGTGGTTGTACATAAACCAAACGGAAATCTACGGCTGTGTGTGGACTTGACAAGACTCAACCAGGGCGTCCGACGTGAACTCTACCAGATGAAAAAGGTAGAGGAGACCCTGGCGTGTATTTCAAGCGGAGCTGTATTCTCCAAGCTAGATGCAAATTCTGGCTTCCACCAGGTACTGTTGACTCAAGAGAGTTCAAAGCTGACGACATTCATCACACCGTCAGGAGACTTCCCTATGGTATATCATCTGCTCCTGAACACTTCCAAAAGAGAATGGACAAAGAACTGACTGGACTACAAGGAGTGTTGTGTCACATGGATGACATTCTTGTGATTGGAAAGGACAAACAAGAGCACGACGAACGCTTGGCGAAAGTGCTGAACCGCCTCCAAGAGAGCGGCATCACTCTAAACCAAGACAAGTGTGAGTTCTCCACAACCAAGCTTCGCTACCTTGGCCAGGTGATAGATGCCGATGGCATCAGGAAGGATCCAGCAAAGGTCAAAGCCATCATAGAGATGCCATACCCCAAAGACGTCCCAGATGTCCGACGATTCCTCGGCATAGTGAACCAACAGATGAAATTCCTGCCGAACCTTGCCGAAATCACCAAACCAGTCAGAGATCTCCTCAAGAAAGATTCTGCATGGACTTGGGATCTTCCACAAAAGAAAGCGTTTGAGAAACTGAAACAGGAACTAGCTTCAGACGAAGCCCTCGCTTTGTATGACCCCGAACATGAAACGATCGTGTCAGCAGACGCAAGTAGCTACGGTCTTGGGGCAGTTCTGAGACAACGTCAAAAAGATGGAAGACTGAAAGCCGTTGCATACGCCAGCAGGTCAATGACAAAGACTGAATGCCGATATGCGCAAATTGAGAAGGAAGCATTAGCGACCACATGGGCACTCGAACACTGGAGTAACTTAGTTATCGGTATGCGAGTCCACGTGGAGACTGATCATAAACCGCTTGTGCCACTATTCTCAACCAAACTGATCGACGAACTGCCAGTGAGGATCCAAAGATTCCGACTGAGATTAATGCGGTTCGACTTCACAGTCAGTCACGTGCCAGGTAAAAGTCTAATGACCGCAGATACCTTGTCAAGAGCGCCTCTTGGTGAGAATATGCTGGAGAGCGAAGAACTTCATAAGCAAGAAGAACTACGTAAGGAATCTGACGCATACGTACAAGCAGTACTCGTCTGTCTACCGTCATCTGACCAGAGACTCGATGAGATACGGTCAGAGCTAAAGAAAGACGATGTCCTGAAGGTAGTGATACACCATATTGAACATGGGTGGCCGGAGAACAGACGTGACGTCTATGGACCTCTGGTTAAGTTCTGGAACGAACAGGGCAACCTTACAGTTCACGATGGACTACCCAGTGAACAAAGAACGTTTTTTAACGTTTTGAAACGTTACAAAATATAACGTTATTTTACGTTATATGTAAAACGTTATTTAACATAGTTGTATGGTTCACCAAAAACGTTCGTATTCACAACGTTATATAACGTTATTTAACGTCAATACGACTATGGTTTATCACGGAAATGATGAAAACCAATGCAGCCAACTCCCTCCTAAAGACCAGCCCTCTACTACGACCACCTCGCCATTGCACCTACTTTTATGCAGTTTCTGCGCAATTTAGATAGGACATTGACCTATCTGAAGGTAGAAATAGCCATTCCACATATAACCAAATTCAAAAAGATTTGACTAGGCTATGGTAATATGGTAAGGCCACCTTTTTTTGATAACTTGGATTACGGGCTTTTGGCTCCAAATTTTTGGAAGGGCAGAGGCAAAAAAAAAAAAAAAAAAGCTGCCCTATGGGGGGCACCAGATCACAAAATTTCCCGAAGGGTAGAGGCAAAAAAAAAAAAAAAAAAAGGCATGGAAAATCTTATTTCTGGGCAATCTATCCGCAATCTGAAAGGCCTCATTCTACCTTTTGCTGGTCAACATGTCCTTTTTTTTTTTTTTTTGGTAAAATTCTCAAAAAATCTCGGAGGGGAAAGGGAAAAAAAACAAAAAAAACTTTTTTTTTTTTTGCAAAATGCCAAAAATCTCGGCGGCGGATCCGTAATCCAAGTTATCAAAATAAAACGGCCTAATATGGGTAAGGATTGAACTCACAAACTTCTGATCAGATATCCTACGCCTTAGACAGAGAGGCCACAGAGCTAGATGGTACCCAGCCCACATTGAATACTATACATATTGCCTGCCTGTGACCAGATACATTCCCCTACCCTAGTTTGCTCTGAAGCTATCCAAACATGATAAACACTGGTCGAGGCTGTTCCCACTGTGACTACGTTGGGTTTGCTGAGAGTCCAGGGAGGGTTATCATGCTGAGCACACTTAACTTCAGTTTATCCTTCAATAAGTGTTATACGCGATGGAAAACCTCCCCGGAGGTGTAGTATTTGCTGTAAAACCTCCGAGGCGTAGCCGAGGAGGTTTTACAGCAAATACTACACATCCAAGGAGGTTTTCTAGCTTATACTCCATCCTTTTACAATAATCAGTCTTTACTGCATCAATTTGATACGTTATTTGATCAAATTTAAGCTAATTTTATATAACGTATCTAATTCAAGTCGGGGCTTGAACCTGGGTAAATAGAATATTAGGGACCTTTAGCAACCACGTAAAAGCTCATTAAACGCAGACGTAGCAATGCTGAAAGGATAGGATACATCTGGGTTAAATGAGCTACGTCAGGTTTGCTAAAGGTCCCTATTAGTGAGGAGGGTAAACAGAGTATACAGAGGAGGGGGATTAACTAGTAATTAATTGCAATGGGGCCCATGAGCCTCCGTGGCATAATGGATAAGACTGCTGCACAGCTGACATAGTGATATTTCCTACCATGGGTTCGAATCCCACCAAGAACAACTACGAATTTACTTTATTTTTATTCATGTTTGAGAGTAGGCTCACATGAATAGCCAGACAGAAAAATAACTCACATAATTATGATAGTGTTTCTAGAAAACGTATCATCATTATGCCTTAGTATCAAAATAGAGATAACAAGTATAATGACCGCACAGGGTTTATTATTATTCTCAGATGAGTGATACATAATTTCACAAAAAAAAATAACACTAAAGCAATGGGGTTCGAACCCATTATACATACATAAGATGATTTAAAGTTCTATGTACTAACCACTACTCCACTGCGCACTGAGTATAGGACAGCTAGGTTTAGGCATTAAAATAACAAAAGCTTCTTCGGCTACACATTTTCGTTTTCCTTATTTCATAATTACTTAGATTACATTATTATGCTATTATATCATAGTCCAGTTTCTATTGATATTGGCTGTATCATGTATTGTCACATAAACTAAAAGCATTATTCATGCCTGGGTTCGAGTCCCAATAAGAGCATGGTTTTCCATCACAAATAGTCCACAAAACCTCCTCAGGAGATTATGTGATGGAAAACCTCCTCGGTGGTGTAGTATTTGCTGTAAAACCTCCGAGGCGTAGCCGAGGAGGTTTTACAGCAAATACTACACCTCCAAGGAGGTTTTCTAGCTTATACTCCATCCTATATGGATCAATAGTTATTTATATATTATTTTAATATAGGAAATCGTTGGTTTAAGGAAGTATACATATGAAACATCTGTCAGCTTAGGGTGGGATTCGAACCTGCTACACTCAGGTTATTTAACTAGTACAATTCAGTACCCTCTGGTTTTGGCCTGTATCTATTACCAGCTCAGTAGTCTAGTGGTTAGGGCTCTCGCTCAGGAAAGCACACCAGGTGGTTTCGAAACTCAACCAAGTCCTTCAAAGTATTACGTTATGTTTTGGAATGCACAAACTGTCACAATCTTTTTTGTTAAAAAACGTATTCTAGTAAACAAAGAAATGTCATATGACATTTCAGAACGTTTCTCTGTGGCTCCTTAGCACTAAATGCTGTACAACATTAAAAACGTTATCAGGACGCAGAATAACGTATTTGTGTTAGCCAGGATGTATGACCTTAGTCCAATTTTGCACAGGACCGACATATAATTATTCTTCTGTTTGAACCTTATTTCCCTTGCATCAGGAGCAATGGCAAATATAATATCATTGAGAATGACATGTAATAAATAAACAGTACATATTCTAACATGATTCATATAGGTCATCCCCTGTGGCCGACTGGTTAGGGTGTAGGGCTATACATTGGAGCCTTTATCAATCCAGGTTCGATTCCCATCAAAAGCAGGCTTTTAAGTGAGGGAGAACCCACAAAACCTCCTCAGGAGATTATGTGGCAAAACCTCCGGACAGCAGCTACAAAACCTCCGCTCAGGGTGACAGAAAAGGAATATGAGAATAAACCTACAGTGAGAACAATAGGGCCAACACCTGAGCGGAGTCACATTTTCCCAAAATGAATTAACCCTACTAGGACGTTTTCCATCACAATTTTATAACGTAAAATAACGTTATAATAACGTTGCACATTATAACGTTTTTCTATAACGTTAATATACGCAAAATTGAGTCAACGAATTTGCGTAAAATAACGTTATTTTCCCGTTTTTTTCAAACGTTTTCCAGCCCTTCAGGGAACGTTTTCCCAACGCTATATAACGTTTTCTTGTTCACTGGGTACTCCTTCGAGGAAAACAGCTTGTGATCCCAGCAAGTCTGAGGATTGACGTCTTACGCCATCTACATGATGGGCATCAGGGCATCACTAAGACCCGTGAGAATGCCAACGCATCAGTGTGGTGGCCAGGAATGTCGAAAGACATTGAAAAGACAGTGAAAAATTGTAACATTTGTGAAAAGTACAGACGTGAACGTGTCGAACCGATGAAAGGAACTGAGTTCCCAGAACGACCGTGGTCTAGAGTAGCAGCAGACTTTTTCCACCATAAGGGGTCCATGTACCTCCTCATCATAGACTACTATTCTAGAGACGTGGAAGTGTGCCAAGTTGGCAAGAATGTTGATACCACTGAGACAGTAAGGAAGATGAAAAGAGCATTCTTCCATCAAGGTATACCCGACATACTGTTCAGCGACAACGGTCCTCAATTCGCATCAGCAGAATTCAAGAACTTTGCAGCAGAATACGGATTTGAACACATCACGTCATCTCCAAGATACGCACAAAGTAACGGAGAAGTAGAGAGAGCGGTGCAAACCATCAAAGCGATCCTCAATAAGGCTGACGATGAGTACCTTGCCCTTATTTCTTATCGCAACACCCCTCTACTGTCAGGATTCTCCCCGGCTCAGCTGAACATTGGTCGCAGACTAAAATCACTGGTGCCGTGTCACCCGGATGAACTAAAACCGCGCATCCCAGATGCAGCGCTCGTTCGAAGGAAGGAGAAGGAATACCGGAAGCAGATGGCAGTGAACTACAACCAACGCCACCGAGTCACAGAAGCAGATGAACTGTCACCAGGAGACCGAGCATGGCTACCCGACCTACGAGTGGAAGGGAAGGTCATAGGAAAAGCCCCCGGACCGAGATCATATATAATCTCAACACCGAATGGACTAGTGAGACGTAACCGCAGAATGACAAGAAATCTCGGGCCCGGACAGAATGACAACATTGATCCGACCACCATGCTAACCAAAGTGGTCACACCGCCTAGTGATCATATGCCTCCAGTGGAGATCACTGATATACCTCCAGTGGTCCCTCCACCGACTCCACCGACTCCTGATCGAGGTGCCACACCCCGTGTGCCCGACCCGGGACCAAGGAAGTCGTCGAGACCTAGAGTCGCGACGAAGAGACTGATTGAAGAAGTTTAATAACTATTCCCTTTCAGATACATCGATAAGTCAGAAATATTCTAAAGTGACAAAAGAACATTGTCTATTACGTTTGAACATTGACTAGTGCATTTGAACATTGACTATTACATTGAACATTGAGTAACATGTAACTGACTTATTTCCAGAGACATACATATACATATATATCTTTACTTGAGAGTAACTTCATAGAAACTATTATGTCATGAACACTTCTAAGTATGTCTTAACATAATACTCCTTAAAAAAGGGAGATGTCGTATGACGCAGCTCCTGCTACTGCAGAGCGCGGGAAACGTCTATCAAGGACGCTGCCGCTATGGTAGCGCCATCTAGCGATACACAGGCGTACTAAGCGTCTGGGAATTGTCTGAGCATCGTGCGTGTTATGCAATACACCGGAGGTCAGTCAATACATCCTGAGATCAAGATCAGAGTTGTTCTCACTTATAATAATACAAAGTATTAAGACATCCAGCAAAGCAGGATGCCACAGAAATGGACTGAGATGAACTGTGCTCAAAAATTACTAGCGGCCATTTTGTTTTTGGGGGGATCTTGTTGATCTTGGCAATGGCCTAGAATGGATCAAGCTTGCAAATGCCTTTCATTTGAGGTACATGACAAGGAGTGATGAATTATGTATTTTGGGGGTTTTCTCAAATGCGGTGTCAGCCATTTTGAATCTTTGGCTTTGATACTCTCAGGAAATGATGTTCCAGCTTGGCAGGTGTTTCAGACAGTCTGGTCTCTAAAAGCCCTTCATTTTGATGTATTACATGACTAGGAATGATAAATAAAATAGGTTTCATAGGTTTTCTCAAAAATCGATGGCAGCCATTTTGTTTTTGTAGTTTTCACATAGAAGGAGCCATTTTTGAGCTTGGCAAATGTGATATTCTGATTCAGCACACCCAAATTACCCCAAAATGTGATCTTGCCTGTTTGCCCCTTGGAGGGATCAGAATGATATTTGTGAAGATGTTGCCCAGTCTATGAGGTGTGTGAGGGGACCTCAGTCCTTTGAACCCCGACCACTGGTGAGGTGTATGAGGGGGCCTCAGTCCTTTAATCTCCGACCATTAGGAAGGTGTGTGAGGGGACTGAGGACGGGACCTCTGTCACCCCCCCCCCTCCTGCGAAGTCAGAGTTTACTTCGTTATAAACGAATTTAGACCACAGGTACTTCGTTATAAAGAAGGAGTGCCCCAGGGTAATTCCCTCGGTCCTTTATTAATTCTCATATTTATTAATGATTTTACTAAGGTGATTAATGAGTGTAAAGTATTTATGTATCCGATGATATCGTACTAATAGCCGAGGATAAGTCAGTCCGAGAGTCAGAAAGGATCCTGTCACGAGATGTTGAGTAAACTGTCACATGGTGTAAACAAAACTGTATTACCATCAAAAGTAAAAAGACACAGGTTATGAGAATTAGGAGGTATAAATTGCCCACGAGCACCCAACCCTTAAATATTTGGATTATACAACTAAGCTTGAAGAAGTGGTGGAATATAAATACCTAGGCGCTACTATTGATAGCCAATTTTGTTAAAGCCACATACCTGTAAACTTATACGTACGGTTAGCCATAAATTGTTGCTGTTAGCTAGAATTAGAAGGTTTCTTGACGAAGATAAATCTTTTCTTCTATACATTCAGACTGTGTTACCGTATATGGACTATGCAAGCTTCCTGATAGACTGTACCACACAGGCGCTTACCGGTAATTTGCAAAGACTCAAAAATAGGGGTTTGCGTACATGTCGATACAGTAACATGTTTGAAAAATGTTTGGCCACTGAGCTGCATGATCATTTCAATATTCGAAATTAGATAGCAGGAGACTGTCGTTACTACTTTGTCACATGTATAAGATATCCCAGGTGAAAGGTGTTGTTATACCTGAAGCTAACAGAAGAACCAGAGCTGATGGTAAAGTTAAATTTGATATTGGTGTATATAGATACACAGCCATGAAGAAGAGTCCCATGTTTCCAGGGAAATGGGAATGGGATGAGGTTGATGATGATATTCAGAAAGCTAAAACTAAATCAGAATTTAAAAGCAAAATAGTAAACATAAAACACAGAATTGCGCTCATCTGACGTAGTCTTCCTGTAATACTCCATTGAGGTTAATGTATGAATGCTCCTGGTCAAATACACCCAGCTTAATTTTGTAGATATTAGGAGGATACTTGGTATCTATCCTGACATCGAAAACCGGTTGAGGTTTTTACTCATACATGTGAAATCTTGAATAACTTAGCTACTGTCAGGGGGATTAGAAATTATGGAGAACATGTCCTTATTATTGCCGAGTGGGAGCCAAAGTGACAGTGGCAGACTCTAAGAGGTCTGTGTATACTGTCCTATACTGTATTACAGTTTTTACTAACTTAAACTGCATTCGTAATTTATTGAATACTTCTGTATCAAATTTCCTTCCCTTATTATATGTGTGTAACGATATTGTATAACATGTAATATTGTGTCTATAACATGTACATTGTAATATATTGTATAATATTTGTAGATATTGACTACATATAGTCGATGTCTTTAGTTACAGACCAGATGTTATTTAATGACATGTACACATGGTTCTATACAGACTCAATGCTATGCTTATTGAAAAGAGTGCAAGCAATCTATATAGATGATTTTGCAACAAGGTCAACTTAAGGACAAGGGCTACAGGTGACCCAAAAATTAATTGACAAACAATTTTCTTTAAACTTAAATTATTTGTGCTTTATATCATATGCAATCAAAATATGAAATGAAAACGTGGGGTCCCAGGACTAGTTTCTCCAGGATTGGCCACGTAAGATGGATGTCTATAACATTGAATCGTATGGGCTCGGCAAGTGAAATTAGCTATATCTGGTGTGTTTTGGTGAATAAATCACTAACTAGGCAAACAGTTTCTTATAAAAACTAAATTTAAGCTTAAAAATATATAGCAATCAAGATTATGAAGTAAAATCATATTGTTTCAGGACTACTTTTTGCACAATATGGCTACAAACACGAAGAGACAGGTCCCTTAATGCATAAGCCTATGGGGCATAATGGGGAGGGGGGTTGAGGGGGGAGGCACTTTTTGTGGAAACTCTTTTATACTTCATTAAAAGGCAGATTTACATATCTAGTGCTAACTTTTGAACTAATAATGATAGAAACTAACTTTAAAAAATGCCAGAATCCTCTCAATGTGAATTGAGCTGTAGTTCACAAAACGGCCACTAGGCGCTTGTAGCTCTCGTCCTTAAACTGATGAATGCATAACTTTATTCTCTATGTTTATGTTTCAAGATTATACAAATCATGTCTCAAGGTCCAACGGGACTTAATATTTAAAAGGGTGATGCATAAAATTATCCCCGAAGGATTGGTCGGCCACTTATTGCCGCTGAAGAAAATGTACTTTAATGTTAGCAATAAAAACCTTTGAGATTGAAATTGAATTGAATTGATTTTTTTACTGTAGAAATGTATAGGAGAAAGTTACAATCTTGAGGATTAGTTTGTTATAAACGAAATTCGTTATAACCGAGGGGGTGATTTTACTGTACTTCCCTATTTATTGGTTGTATGTAGAGCTCCTCCATAAGTGTGTACTGAATGCTCTATGTGTACCAGCCACACAAGACTAAGCCATTTTAGTTCCAGCTTCCAACACCAGAGGTCATATTGGCATTGGCCCCATGCAGAGGTGGCTTTCCTTCCCGTCACAGAAGGATCACTATCTGTATACCCATCCAGTAGAGTATGCTATAGAGAGGCCTTATATCAGGGATGTGATTTGAAAATTGTCAGATGGTAGGATAAAAGGTTGGAAATCTGAAAGCCTAATGCTGCATTTTGTTTGGGGGGGGGGGGGGGGGGGGTTGGGGGAATGTCTAGCCTGGAAATGGTGCATTCTGATGCATTTTAGCATAAAATATATAAAAGGGATCAGATCTCTATTTTCCAGCGTCTTATAACTGTTTATGGTGGAAGGTTCTAAAAAGAATCGGGTCTTCATGATTGGGCCTGGAATGTTGTTTTGAGGGGGAAAGGTTTTAGAAAATTTTGAAATTCTAGAATTGAAACAGTGCTACCTGCTGATTTTTGGAACAAAATATTTTAAAGCTGTGCTCTTTATGGTTGGGACTGGAACTTTGTTTTTGGAAAGGGATTTTAGAAAATTTAGAAATTCTAGCATTGAAATGGTGCTATCTGCTTCTTTTTGGAACAAAATATATCTCAAGTAACCCCAGTTGACGGTATGCTTTCCACAGTAACTACCACAAAATCTGATCTGACTCCGTTATTGAGGATTATTGTGAATACATCAGAAATGACAACAGCTTTTGTTTAAGGCGTCATTTAACCATACTATCAAACTTTGAACCACACATGGGGCCGCTTGATGGTGAAAAGGAGTAAAATAAGATTGAGCGAGTGATTGGCCTCACAGATGACACAGGGTAAGGTGGAGCTGGAGCTTATCATGTACTTAGATATAGTACTCCCTTATAATCATTCATTGGCATCAGAAATGAATTCCTTGTTAAAAAGTACCCCCAAGTCATGTGTCATACATGTATCTTATTCCATTTCAGGCCAGCAGGTGGGTGTGGGTGTAGGAGAGCAGGTGGGTGTGGGTATGCAGGTGGGTGTGGGCGACAGTTGAAGGCTGCGGGCATGTACCGCCTTTTGTCCCTTTCGCCTATAAAAAGCGAGCCGATCGGACGATAAACGGCAGAGATACAGGCGGTACAATTTCGTCTGCGCACGTTGACATCTCACGCAGTTCTCGGAGTGTACGAGAAGTCGCAGTGGCGCCACCCTCGGCATGACGGTTGCAACAGGAACTATAATATTTGTCTACTGTTTCTCTGTCACCATGGTAGAGGGTCAGACATTGCGTTGGTTGAGGGTCAGAGAATTTCACCAAGAAAGTGATACCCACTGTTTCTCTGTATTGGTGTCTTTAATTTAAATTAAAGTAGCTAGATGGTTCTTTACTGTGTGTTCGAGGGTATTTCTAGTGTACAAGATGGCATTTCGGCATGTAAAGAGAGAAATATGGGGCAGTGTGGCTGAAAATGTGATTTCTATCTTTGGTTTATATGATGAGTTTAGGAAATACGGCTCAGGCTCATGAGAATACCACAGAATAGCTATACCCAGATGTCACAAAGTGGATTATTTTTTTTACCTAGAATATTTTATTAGAATTATTTAAGTTATGATACATGTTCATTTCTTGGAACAAAGTTTGTAATCTTCCCTTTTCAGGGATGTAATTTTAGAACTTTTGTGGTATTTTTTCAGTTTTTCCACGTTTTACAGAAAAATCCATTTTAATTAAAAGAAATTAAAAAGCTGTTATTTTATTTTTTTGTATAAATATTTAAAAATATACAACATGATAATGCATAATTGAAAATGGTCCAGAACGATTGAAAAAAAAATTCTGATATAAATGGACACCATTTGCATGTAAATATTCGAATTTTTCCACCTATTTTCAATAGTTTAAAGTCAATGTCACAAAACGACCATGTTAAGGTGTCCGTTACGTGTCCGTTACGCCATATGGCGCCATATTTAGCTCAGAAGATTTTAACATATGGCAGCTCATAATGTCGTTAATATTTATCTCATAATAATTCTAAGAGTACCTACCCCCCCTAAATCGATGTCAAGGATTCCAATGAGGCTATCCATTTTTATCTATCTTGAATGGTTGCCTAGCAACCAGCCCTTTTTTGTTGAAGGCATAAAAAATCATGATTTTACATGGTATTTTCATGGCTATGATGCAGTGAGAAATAATCATAGCTATATCACAAAATTTTATGTGCATGTTCCCAAAGACCTGCATTTCCTATTGCAATTGTGAAAAAATCAGAATAAAAATATTTTTTATTTGCATTTTTTTCACTTTTAATTGTTGCAAAGTCATGAGTTTGACCCATACATGTACTCCCAAAATCCACTTCCTGGGTAGGCCTAGGTGTCTAAATGTAAAAAATCTAGCGTGTGATCCTAATCACAAAAGACTCAGGGCAGGTAGCTGTAGTGTGCTGTCTGTAGTGTGCTGTCTATAGTGTGCTGTCTGTAGTGTGCTGGCTGTAGTGTGCTGTCTGTAGTGTGCCCCACCCTTAACCTCAACTACAACCCAAACCCCAACCCTATCCACCCCAGGGGTAGCCACTAACGCTGGCCCGGGAGCCAATGGCCCGTAGTTTTGGATGCGGGCCCGTAGTTTTCTGACTACTTGCATTGCTTGGTGGCCCGTAGCTAGATGCTCTCCAATCTTCATGTAAATATAGCCATAAAAACGAACAATGAATCAATATCTATAGTGTAAGTATAAGCATGTTATATATCGTTTTAAAGGGAAAATTGTGGGCGCCCTAAATATGCTAAACAATACAGCATGTTGTTGACATGTACATTGTCATTTCTTCCAAAGAAATACTATTTATAATCCATGGGCAGTAACAGCTCTTTTAAAGGGGATACATGGGAGTCAGGCTATGGGTCTGTTATGGTACATTCCAAATAATTGCAAATAGAAGCAAAATTGGATGACTTGAGATAAATAGATAAATTCCCCTGGAAATTCACACAGAGAAATGTGAGAGTGACTGTGGCCAAAAGTACCACCAGTGCAGGACGCTCAAAGGGGAGTAGGTTTGGTTACAATAGCTTTCACAATCATTTCTCGATTTTATGTCCACAGATGGCAAACTGGTCTGACGAAAAACGTCTCACCTACCCAGAATTCTGATTCCCCATAGGTATAACACTAAGTGCCGAAATCGACGAAATGTCTACACCAGTACATTCATGTTTGTCTACAGTGTGGAAAAAATGATGTTTTTTGGCAAGGTCTACTTTAGCAATTTTTTCCAGGGGGTTCCAGTAGGGGTAAAAGAATGTTTTTTTGATCCCTAGGTAGGAAAACACTTCAATTATCAGATTACGTGTACTTTTGATTGATTGGCCTAATGTTTCTATGAAAAAAATATAATTTCCCCTGAAAAATGAAAGGCGTCGCATAAGACTCTGGGAGCATGGCTCCCTGAGTCAATAAGCTCAAAGGAAAAACTGAGTTAATACGACCCACATGTTTCAGCTTATTGCAAGCCTTTGTCAAGGTTTGGTTTAACATTGAACCCTATGTGCCTTTCATTTAGAGGGTAGCAATTTAACAGTAGTTAAGAGTTTATGTGAAAGAGAAATTCATGTCGAAAGATCGCAGTTCAGTATCATATTGATAAAAAGAGATATTTGATTTCTTTTCAAAGGAAACGTTTGGCCCCCGATCTTGCCCATCTATCCCTGGGTCATCTGATGTCTATCTATAACACAGGCTGAATGATAGACATTCTCCTATGTAACAAAAACGTCTTAAAGCGTGTTTCAGTCATTAGGTATTACTTAGTTTACCCTGAGTCAATTAGAACATCACTGGGTGGATTACTGCCTATATACGAGAAGCTTTGCTCATAACCTCCAACAAGCCAGTTCCATTGTTCTTCACAGCACAGCACTTATCAGGCACATATGAAAAACGATGTAAACGTGGCTCATTATCTCTTGAAGATAGTATATATTTATATGCAAATCTCTATATAAAAGAATTGGAAAACGATTTCAGGGGATTCCAGGATTTTTATTCCAATCACTACGATAGGAGCAGGGCAGTCGAACAGGGAGCAGCGGGTGGCGATGACAGCCTTTCCTTCTTCCCTGGCCGACCACCAGACTGGCACACTTTGCTGGAGACACCGACACTTACAAGCCACCTTGAATTCAACCCACACAAAATGCACACAAAACTTGACTGCACAACATTATTAGGCCTCTTTCCTTAGAAGCCGTCTCTCTTTTACTGTTTGCGATTCACTTTGATTAAAGTGCTTCACCTCAGAGTCACAGTGCAGAGTGTCCAACAAAAGTTGCCAATCATTCGCATATTATGATGGAAAAAAGTCAGTTTTTTTTTTTTTTAGAATTTTCACAAAAAAAAAAAGGATCTTATTTTTGAATCTATGGCCTAAAAACTATTCGGCCACATTTCATACTATACATGTACACTTTTCATACACATAGAAATAATATGTTCGGTTTCAGGATGTACACAATTGAAAAACGAAACATAACTTACAAGTCATTTGATACACTTCCAACTACGCGTTCCATCTGCACAATTGTAGTAGTGATAATAAAACATAAAAAACAATTTTCCCTTTAATATTCACATAATACAAGTACATATACCCCATATGTAGCGTGAAAATTGCTAGAGGCATATTATCACAAGAGAAGTGTGGGTATCGTCTGCGTGGCGGCCAGGTCGAGATAATCATATTCTGGCAAAATCACGAATACCAATGCCTGTGCCCAAATTAACCCTAACCGGACTGCCTACAGCCGTCATAGATATAACTTGGCGGCCATGGGTAGAAGCCTATAAGGCGGGTTCTTTATGTGTGTATTTCTTAAATGTTAGAATTCGTCGGAATTTGATTGTCTGTAGCTCCTGGAGCATGGATCTGGCATACCTGTGATGTCACCTGGTGACGTAAGGAATCTGACGATCCACACACAATAAGCTGAGGTGATACAAAACATGTGTAATATTATAACTTGTCTGATTATGTCGCACAACAATATGTATACACGGCCTACTGTCGGCGTTATGATCTTTACTAATTTGTACCATAGATGGAAAGAGTCACTGTCATTGAAACACTCATGCAAGTTGAGAGCAAAGTCACTACAATTATAGTCTACACCTACCACGCTTTAACGATGTCAATCGATGATATTATTGTAGAGACAACACTGGCATGGTGGAAAGCATACCACACAGCTGAATAAAGGAAGTGGAACGTGTACTGGCGAAATCCAGTACGAGTTGGCTCGTATAAAACCTTGAAACACAACCACTTACATTATGGACACTTCAAATTTTTATTTCTTTATTTTTTGGTATTTCCCTTCGTACTTTAAATAACAGAAGCATAAATTATCACAAAGTGTCTACATCAGAAAAATGCAGTTTTCTCTGCTACATTAATTCAAAACGAAGGTGGCTTTACGAGATCTGATCCTACTATGAATGCAGGGCGTACTAGGGCTGAAGTGATGACCTCACCCTCCACACTATACAATAATCGGATCTCAATTAGTATTTCACTTGTGAAGTTTCCATTTCTCATACGAGAACCTACTCCGACACCCTGTTTGCAGAACTCCGAACAAAAAGATTCACTCGACAGAAGAATTCACTGGTGCATTCTTACACAGAAATAAAATCACATCAAAGAACTCTTGAGAACCAACAATGAGGTTTGAAATATAACTGCTGCACTTTAGAATCTTAAGAAAAATAGAAACATTCTATCCTAGCATAGGCACATTTTATAATTAGAATTTATGTTTTCATTAAGGAAAGGCAAGTTTCCTCAACAAGGAGAATCAACTGAAATTTGCCAAAATGGCTTCAGTTACATGGTATTCAGAATTGGTGCGTACATTCGTTCTTAACCTCAGAGTTGCTAACAATCATATATATGTACATCTCAACTGGTCCTGCTAAGGAACAGACAACTAACATGACAAACATGCATACGGTGTCACGGCTAGCGAACCACCATCTCTTCAGACAAGGAACAGACAAGAGCGCATTTGGAACAAGTGTTATTATACAGTTAAGCATATACATATTTACTCTGACGACACCAAATAAGCGGTGCATACCTACTTCGTGCATTGATGGATTTCCCTGCCCGCCCCCATCCCCCCAACCACCATGTTAAGCGCAGTCGCGATGTAGCAAGCATGGTGTCTGCCAAGTAACCATCTCAATCCCCACGCCTTATTCTTAGGTTACAGTAGTCAGAATAACTTTACAAGATCTGAATGAAAATCTACCTACCCATAGAAATCATGATGATA
Organism: Harmothoe impar; assembly: GCA_947462335.1. Lineage (NCBI taxonomy): Eukaryota > Metazoa > Annelida > Polychaeta > Phyllodocida > Polynoidae > Harmothoe > Harmothoe impar. The sequence continues at coordinate 75,446,856 of OX381704.1, read as the reverse complement.
CCCATTGGAAAAGTTTCTCCTCCCTTAAATCTGATTTGATAAATTCAATTTGTAATGTCGATTTTTTTTTTCTTTTTCTGTTTTGTTATTTAGATTTTTTCCCAGCAGCAAAGTGCTAAGGGAGGACGTTTGATGATGCTACGCCCTAATGAAAGGAAGGTAGAAACGAATAAAGAAAAGCGCTCTGCGTTGTTTTGGTGAATGAGACGATATCGAATGAGACCTTAACATATCTGAGCGTTTTCTACGTTTACATACACATATTCTGTCACATTTTGCATAAACAAAACCCACAGGCAACCCACAGGGCCATGCTAGCGGTGGATCATCTAGTTGGTATAAACTGATTCCTGCATGGGTAGCCGATGCCCTCTGGTGGCAAACTGGGTTAATTAAACACCCAAGCCCAGTTTGATAATGGAAACGGGCTTGATGCCTAGCCACCACCAAAGGTTACAGGTACTCATGTCTTGCTGATATCCAAGGAGACATATCTGTCACCAGGATAAAGAATAGAAAGGTTAACAAAGTGGTGCATGTGTTGACCCTGTGAGTCGCCTTGGAAACGAATGCACCAAGGCAATGCTGCTGATGACAGCCAAGCACGGAACTGACAATCCGCTCATTGTTAATATTAATGCCCGGTCGAGGCGGTATGGCATTTCCCTTCCATGTGTATTTTCTTCATTATGTCTTTCATTTTTACAAGCCAGTCGAGGGTCGACATTATAGTATAGAGGTCCTTCCAAGTGTGAATGATGACAGCATGACCGCCTAGTTCTCTATGCAAACAAAGGTCCCAACGAAAAGTTGTTATCAAAGACCGTAACTGAGCAAGAGCTGACGCGTCTGAGTTCTTAGGTGGTGGTAAGAGGCAAGTTGGGCGTCCAGTTTATAATCCAGTCTTGCCGCAGGAGATGACACAGACATACCTATTGACATAGAGAACCAGGAGGCAGTAGCCGGTGTTATCAGTCGGTGACTGAGGTGAGACCCTACAGAAACCGGGCGGGCAGCTTGCTGCGCCTTGTGCGTCTGCTGGCCGTCAACCTCTACTTGTACATCAGCCCTCGACACAGCCCCAAACTGCTTACTGCACCTTCTTCTTGCCTGGAAGGGGAATCTTCTCTTGAATCCTGTAAAACACAAAAAGACATTCAGTTTAGTCAGTCACCAGTTGAATGTGTTGGGTATTGACAGTGATGAAGTCAACGCTAAACATGAAATATTTGACACATAACGGTACATAGTCTACATACATCTATTTAATATCTCCTATCGCATACAGTGAATTAGAAAAACATTCTCTTTTGTGCGTAAATTCCATTGTGAATTTGTGGAATAACGTCGAGTGTTCAGAATCTGCAACATGTCATTCCTTGGATTATTCACCGTGATTAAATCAGCAAAGCACAATACTCACTGTTTGAGAACTGTCTTGACCTGCGTGCGAACAAGATCCATGTACTGGTCGATTTGGGTCTGTGAGGAGGAGAGAAAAGGACAAAGCATAAGTATGGGGTTTTCAAATGGACCTTTACATCATCATATACTATTACAACTCAATTTCTTTATAAAAATAAATAAAACCTAGCTAAATAACAGCAACACGCGGTGGCTCGATTTAATACAAATGTATCTAGTCTGGATATATATTTAGAACTGAATGCAGGTAGACATGTTGTTTACTCCATATCAGAATACCCCAAGGATCAGGTACATGTATTTAGAGTCCAATAATGCCCTCCTGTTATATGTGAACTTGGCGGGGGGTTATTTTAGGACACTTGGTATGTCAGCTCATTCATGCATGTCCATGACCTCGTCCCCGGATTATGAGGCGCTGAGCTGTGCTTTTTACACCTATTTAGAGGTAACATCCTATGTGGATGGAGTAATGTGGACGTGGCCACGTGGAGCTGCTGACATGGAGGTGCCATGCTGGAGCTATTTCCAATATCCATTTGAAATCAGGTGTTATATAGGTAGTTCATTTCAGTGGAGATAAATAAATGCCAACAATGAAAATTAAAACGTATAGATATTTAGAAAGTTGTCTACATATTGTACGTATGCCAGTCTTGTTGGGGGTGAACTCACCTTGTAAGTTTCATAGAACTTCGGTATCGTGAAGATGGAGATAATAGCTAGAAACAGAAAACACAGTTATCAGTTCATGTATTACACAAGTATATTAAACGTATAATACACGGTGAGACAATGCTATATCTATGTATCGAAAGTCAAACTAACTTCGGAAAATCAGGAAAATCGTTTTCTTAAAAACATTAACGTCACATACGTATGTGAACATCAGAGCTTTGCTATTTATCACTTCAGATCTCGGTATTGGTGTATAGCACTCACCGAGGATGATGAGTGTCATGCCGTTGAACCAGGCTCCAATGTAGGTCAGCACCCAGAGCAGCAATCCGAACTGAAGATTCCAATGGACAAGATATCAGATATCGTACAATGTAACTTATTCATAAAATTCAACCCCTTAAAATGTTAGTTATTATCTAATGCCATGTTATCCTAATCCACTGGACCAGATATACATGGACTAGAGAGTATCTTTCTGTTTAACATACTATTCTTGATCTTTAAGGCTCTTCTTATCATTATTCTATTAAAACCTGGAAACATTACAGTGATGCTTATAGGAGACATCTGACAAACCACAACGTGGCTGCAGTTGACTACTTCTCCTCACCTTGAGAGAGTCGACGAGGTCCTCAACCAGGAAGAGCCTGCGGAGTTCACGCAGGTTGCAGGAGAGGTGTTTGACGACGTGGTCAGCGAGCTGGTTCACCTTCTCCTCAGGCACGCTGATGTCCACGTCCAGGTACTGCTTGAACGGATGTCCGTCCCCAGTCTTCTGCACTGCACCAAGCACCTAGTGCACAGCAAAACATAGCACCTTTAGCATAACCCACATTTATTTCCCTTTTTAATGAATCTGGATTCCAGGTTGGTGTCATCATTGCCACATTTATGACATATCTAATAGTAATACAGATTGTCCACAATACGTGAGATTTATTAAAAACAATTGCTTTTTTCCTCTTAGGTTATTTCCCTGGTAGGATTTTAATTTACTGTAAAACCTCTCTGATAAGCAGACCTCCCTTATTAGCCGACACCCCACTTTAGGGATGTCATTGACATTCGCTATAATGTCAATATGTCAATATATTATATTGACAATTTTGATATGCCAATATAATTATGTCAATATTGTATCATGGTACCTGAATATGCTAGCACCCAGTGCACCCTTAGAAAGGTAGTTCTCCATCATGTTTACTAAGGGAGGGAGGGGGGGGGGGATATACATAGTGTCCTAAGTCTGAATATTGAACTTACAGTTTGAGGTACTTATCCTTTCAACCGGCCTTAGGTCAGATTCCTATCTCGCAGTATTTAAGGCTCGGAGTTTTGTGTTTCATATTGATGATTATTATGTGGATATTTTCAGTGAAGTTCATTGGACTGGTGTTCATGCTACCACTAACCTTTGTTTTTGTTATTTTCTCAGCTTATTGGGGCAATAAACAGTGTTCTGGAGGTACCTAATAGTTAAAATATTATATTGCAATACATTGATATATTGACAAGTATATGTCAATAATTGTCATCGACATAAATTGGATGTCAATGACATCCCTACCCCACTTTGAGAGAATATTATAAGCCGAATTTGGACCCATTTAAACATGATTAAACATGAAAAAACTCCTCATAGGCCGACCCCCCTCTTTGAGACAATGCTATAAACTTAATCAAGCCTGGAATTCCCCAAAAAGGTCGACTTATGAGAGAGCTTCTACGGTATCATAAAGTCTTGCGTATAAGCCTAACTCGCAGAGTAACTCGTGTATAACACACCCCAAGTTTGGGCCTATCCTAATCTACAGTAGTTAGTCCAGCGAAGGTATTAGAACTGTGTACTCACCTTCTTGTAGATACAGAAGGATACGGTGACGGTGAGACCTGCCAGGGACAGGTAAGCGACTACGGAGAGCACGGAGAAGAGTGCCAGCGATAGCAGCAGCACCAGCATGCTGCCGAACACCACGCCCGTCTTCTTCACATCGCGCCAGTAGATCAGGTCGATCACTGCAAGTTGACGACACAATATTAGCGACATGTACGTACATCATTAGGTGCTGGAGAACGGGAGGGATTGGTCCGCGTTACCCGGTCAGGTAGGTAAAAAATGGGTCAGGGATACTAGGTAGCACTTTATTGTAGGAAGCATTTGTTGTTCCATCTCAGGGGTATGCTATGTCACGGCGGCTCCCATTTAAGAACGATGGACGGAGTGGCTAATACTACGCGCAGATCAAACCGGTACTCGGGGTGGATAAACGACGGGACACAGGCAGATCTGCACTGCCACCTGCTAAGGGTCACTGAAACACTATTCTTATACACGTAGACATGTAGTGGTTTACTCATCATAGGGTGAATGTAACTGTCAACACTCAAAACAACATGGCTATAGTAAAGGACTCTACATTTTCCCGAAGGACAAATCTACTAGTATAGCTGTAACTAATGCAGGTTAAAATGTTATTAGCACACAGCACAATGTATGTTAGATATGATTCGTGATAATATTTTTTGTTTTCCAGATTTAAAGTAGCAGAATGCGAACCGGACATTGCACTAACAAAACATTAAATGTATAAACTATATGCAATCATTCATGAATGTAATATCTAACCATCAAGTGAAGAATTGATATGATCTTTCTCCATTTCGTCAAAAACATATTTGGTGTTGGCAGGCAATATCACATCAGCAGTGAGGCATACAGATGAGGCCAAACAAAAGTCAAAGGTGTGTACAACAATGCATATATAAACATACCACATGCACATACCGACGAGCCGTCTACAAGTTCATGCATTACGGTTAAGTCTATGGTTGCTGTAACATATCCGTCTACATTTCTCCTTAGTTACTTTAAATATATAGTAGAACTATCGATTTTTTCTAGAGAATTTGAGTATTACGTGTATATCATGCCCGTTACCATTCTCGTTATACTCATTACAATACAGTAGACAGTTTGGTTTAGTTTGAGAACGTGATAGGAAGGAACTACATGAACCGAGTAATTAGTAACAAACTCAATTTTACCGTTACATAAACCGTTTACGATCCATTACCATTAAATATTATGATTTTTCGGGTAAGAAACCTTTCTTAGTAAATACTGTTTTTTGGGGGAGTGGGGGGATTAATTTGGATCACTCATGACTAGATCCGTATTTCAGTATGAGCAAGCTATATGATTCAACTGAACCTATGCCGGATTCTGACTCGGTTCAATGTAGTTATAAATACATGATCTACATAGCTATATTAAGAGGACTGAACTAGTTCGTTCGAGTTTAAACTGTGAGACAAACCAAGCATGTCTAATGTTCCTTACATTACATTAACAAGACGATAAATTGGATAACAACTTCTTTGTTGTTGTTCAAAGTTCTGGCTGAGTTTCAGTCACCATGTCCCAGCCCGACCACAAAATAACAAGGTGCAGAAAACGTGGCTGCGTGCTGGAGTGTCGGTACACACACACCAAGTTGAGGTGGTATGACTGTTCCCTGTGGCAGACTTCCATAATTCCCAATGCTTATACCAAGCTGTATGTTTAGGTCGAGCGAGCAGCTGGCACTAAGCTGTACAACATTCTTACTACAAGAGCACGCGTTCAGCAAAGCAGCAGCATGACATCACCAGCCATAGGCAGCATTTGTCTAACGTGCCGGGTAGCGTGTCCCTACACAGAAACTACAAGGCATACCCTCCATATATAGTGGATGTAAAGTTACACACATTATTTGTGTGAAATACACCCAACATGAAACGTGACACAGAAACTTGAACTCTGAATAACCTTTAATAATACGTCTGTATTGAGACACGTAGCTTGGCCATAAATATATACACATAGAGACACCCGCCCAGCACTATATTGGCTCCCCTTGGAATAGGAGGTATGATCTTAGAAGCACACAAAACACGACTACTAGTTTATCCCAGGACAACACATTTGACAGAGCTACACTTATACAGCCACAGATGCCAAAATAGACAGTATAGGTCTAATGTATACATGAATGTTAAGTGCCAAAAGAATAACACATTTCTCGAAAATACATTTGAACTTATAAGAACTTGAAATAAAGCATCAGAACAGAGAACGATATTATCATGTTTTATGGGGATAAATTGTTTGACATAATTTGGAGAGTATTGACATGACCTCTAGCTGGCATCTCTGTATATTTACACACTCTTTTTACACACCCACACTACTACTGCTCAATGTCACAACAAGCTAATACTATCTGTAGGCCCTGGTAGACTGAACTAACACAGCTGGAACAGGTTGGACGTACATATCGACAGGTCGAGATATAACCTTATTATAACTGCTGATACCTTCAAGTATTTGGTGTACACTCTACCATTAGAACAGGGAGAATGTATGGTGTGGTCTGCTGTGTTTTCACACACGCTGCAGTCTGTGTTAGTCAAAGCCATTTGTACATGGGATGTGTGCAATGTCATAACTGATGTTCTTTGGTCTCTTCAACAGTAAACTTGTAAATGTTAACTTCCTAGTATTGAATTCAACATACTGGTAATGTGCAACCAATTATTTACATTCCAGACATAATTGCCAACAATTTTTTTTCTCTCAAAAGTCATTGGTGTTACAATGTGTTAGTATTTGTTGTGAGAGAACAAGGAACATCAGGTAGCAGTATTTTGAAGCGGCAACAAATAATGATAAATGATGCTGTGAACGCCTGCTACTAGTTACCATAGGTGGGCAGAGAAGAAACCGTGTCTGAAAGGCAACAACAACCAGCACATGGTTAAAGGCGGGTGGGCACAGATAGCCGGCCGGCCCGGCATGGGCTACATGTTGATTAGTCGTCTGATATAGGACTCGCTCTCACTACAACACTTAACAGGGGTGGGTACCCATGTCAGATAGCTCACCAGGCCTCGGGGAACACCGGTGTGCCCTTGACATACATGTCTGTGCAGACGTACGTGTTTAGGTCTCATATATGGCTCGGAACTTTTCTGTTTGTATCTGGATTTAAGCTACATATACTTCCAACTAAGGGGGGGGGGGGGGGTGGGGATTGGGACCCCCTCCCCCGGTCCCTTCTTAAAACATGTATTTTCGTTCATACCGAGTACCCGGTAGGTGTAATGGTGTTACAGGGTGAGTAATGGAGGCTGTGAGGTACCACAGACCCCATGAGCTGCTCCCCAGCTCCACACCTACGCTACTGCTCACTTCCTGCTCACCACTCAGTGAGCAGGTAGCACAGGTGGCACAGGGGTCAACTTCCTGATGACTGTAGCGAATGTGAACAGGCCTCTTGTTAGTCTAATCAAGGGCCGACCCAGGAATTTGAAAAGGGGTTGGGTCCATCAAACACCAATAAGCTGCGACTGGAGGCGGATCTCAATATCATTAGAAACATCTAATTGTTTTCAAAACAGATAAAAGAAGGTGGGAGGGGATTGGATCCGTCCCTGCCCCGCCCCCTCTCGCAATACCATGTCAAATGAATGGGAGAGGACTGACTATCAGGCTATGGGACCAATGGGTGCAGCTTGTAGTTTTATATACCATATTGCACTGCTGTCTGAATTTGAGACAATATCCCTGAATGTGGCAGGTGTCATCCTATTGATGTGCCCCCTGTTGGTGTTAATGTGAACGAGTCCTATTAGTTAATGTGGTCACGGACGTGGTCCCTGAGGAAGGGATTGTGAGCTACGTCATCTGTGATCAGTTACACACGTCACAATACAGAGACACTGACAAACATTTATTACATTATTCACAGGATTGACATTTCACATTTATAAATCGTACCAAATACATAATAGGTTATCGTGATAGTCTTACACAGAAACAATGCATTGGGGTAACGCAATATAACAGTCGTCATGGGTTTCCAGATTGACTCGTTCACTGTCCAAACTCATCATTCACAACACAACTTCACACATGTACACCACACACATGAAACAATTCACTCGAAACACAAAACCAAAACAATTAAAATATGTATTTATAGCTACATCAGGATGAGTACCAGTATACAATGGGAAACGATAGACCAGTGGAAGACCTAGTTGAGTAGATAATGCAGGAATCAATATCAGTCAAAAGCAACTTAGAACTTAGAAGACCACTTGTACAATATACCTGTGAGTACCACCACGTGGTATTCCCACGTGAACGACAATGTACAAACTAGAAGTTGTTAACACCCACTCCTTCCCCTATACTCACAAAAAGCCACACGTGGCCATAATAAGTCATACACCCATACTATCAACGAGCAGCTCACCGAGCAGCTCCTACTTCTAGGTGCCACCAGGTGGCACGGTGCCGCCCAGGTCACGAGGCGAGCATCCATCTCAGGCTGCAGGAGGAGGGCAGGCCATGAGGAGCAGGACTGCAGCAGTGAGTCTGACCACAGCTGACCAGGGCTGAGTTACAACAACCAGGCCGCCAACACAAACCAGGCTCACGGCTGCCGTGGTGCTCCCCAAGGCCTATGTAAGCCGCTGGGGTATTCCTCCTTGGTCTTCTTTTTATGTGCAGACTCTGAATTCGGACATCATTATCATTCTAATGGAGGTCAAACACTACTTTTATAATGATATTTAGAGAAAAAATAATTAATATGGTGGCTTGGGCCCCCAATAACCCGACTGAAATGCAGCGGTATGGTTCCTGAAATATTACATTTGAAGGATTTTCGATATACATCTTTTATCACATCATATTATACACTCTGGCCTGAGGGAATGAGTCTACCAATTTAATTAAAGGTGTTATATCCACATCAAACATTACCAGTAGTGGTTTGAGTAAAGTGGTTTGAGTAGTGGTTTGAGTAAAGTTCAAACTTTACAGTAAACCATTGGCGTAATACACCGTAAATTCCGTTCAATGTCAATACATACTTGTGTACTATATTGGGAAAGTTAACACTGACAGACAGATATTTGCTGTGTCATAACCCCTTAACCTGACCATATGGTCACCTGGTCGGGCCGAACACGCCGGGTGTACAATACTGCTGAGTGCTCACATAGAGTGGAGGGGGTCGATCTTGTCAATAATATTCAACACTGTTTGCATACGGTTTGTTAAACTGTATCCATGCATTGGCTTTGCTATGATAATATGATTCATGACTGTGCTATGTGTTAGAATTGATAGTAGGGCCATAGAACTACATACATGCTGCCAGATGACAGCACTGATAAGTTACACACCTGACCTTATCTCACCAGCTGGTGTCCCCTACATTATTGCTACATATACACATATAGTGCCATTGTTACCTATTACCTATGGGCACATATGCTTTATACTTTGTCACTTTCCATTAGCAAAGCCATTATTCATTAAGTCCTCAGGGTGAAAAATGACTTGTGTAGAATGCCTGTAACAGACCTATACACGCCATACTCCACAGACAGTGTGTATGTTAGAAGTGGGCCACATGGCTGTCTGTCTCCCACACACTACTCACCCACTAAGCCATGCACCATATGGTAAGCCTCACCACGCCAATCGTCCACACACATATACATGTGTCCACCACCAGTGATGCCCAGCCCAAGTTACAGCTGTGGCAAGGCCATCTTTGTATAGGTAGTTTGTTGTATACCCTATCCTACCCTTTACCTGCACAACTCACCTCCACAGTCACAGCCCTGTCCCGGGGGGCTGGTAGCCTCCTCAGTACTGCCTCCTGTGGGGTTGTCCTGACTGCTGCTAGCCCCATTGGCCGCCTGTTCACCTGGAGCACTGCTCTGGTTCTCCTTACGGACACCACCCCGAGCCATGCTGTCTGCAAACTGATACAATCCTCAGGTAAAAAGGAGGATACCTTGAGGTCGGTCCTTGTAGTGCTGGACTGTGTGTCTCAGGTGTGGCTGGGTGCTGGGAGGCTGGTGCAGCACGGGGTGCCTGTTCCACACTCTGGTGACTTGACGAGTGACACACGGGAGACTGAGTCCTACGTGGCCACTAGTAGGTTACAGGGTGTGACACCGTGTGTGCCGACCCCCCGACCCCCCCCCCCCCCCCCGCCTCATCCTCCATGGTGGGTGAGATATGTAGGACCTGTCACATTGGTCAGCTGACGACTGCACCTTAGTAGTAGGCCTACTAGTGTCTATCGCCTCCGGCCACCACGCTGACCCCTCAGGACTCATCAGCATGTGTCCTTATTCTCAGAATATACACACAGAGTAATTTATATGGTACTGAGACAGGCCTACAATTAATTGTGATTAACTGGGTGCACATTTTAAGCTTTTATTTGTCTTGTTTCCACCGACCAAGTGTAACCAAGACGCTCTATAATCGTCCATCTATAAGAGGGCGTCATAATGAGTGCTCAGTTAAAGTGGTACATAAGAGGTAACCCGAGGACGCGCTGCTAGAAATTCCCTCATGTATTTGTGTGTGCTATTTGGGTCGATCGGTTTTTAATATGGGGCAGGCATTAAACAGGCCAGGGATCCCCATTGAACGGCACGTCCACACGACCCCGCCCGAGGCCTCTCTGCTTGTTCTGAAGACAATGGTTTAGGTGTCCAGGGACACTGAGAAAGCAGACCGAGGTTTTACAAGGAGTTGCTTGTTGCACCCCCCTCCCCCTCATCGCTCATAACTCATTTTAATAATAGCCTGCATTGAATACTTCGGGTCTGCTTGTTTCATCTCAATCCCCCTAGTACAAAGCCATGTGTTGCCGATGTGACCCTTTGACCATGGTCATGTCGGATGACATCCATGTGACCACAGTGCCCCCCCCCCCCCCATTCCCTGGGTGGGTAGGGCGAGGGTCAGGATCAGACTCTTGTCAATGTTGCTGTCAATAGGTGTATGTGGCAGGTGAGGTGCAGGGTCAACGTGTGAAGTGACAGTCAGCTTCAGTACAGGAGGAGTTACCTACACTGTACACCCATTACCAGCACCAGTCATCTTGTCACACAGCCCAACATGTGCAGCCTTATCTCACCTAGTCATGGGCTGCAGGGAAAGATGACAACCTAGTACGCCATAACAGGTGAGTAGTTTCCTTAGGTTAATATTATTGGGAATGATGACATACTTTTCCCACAATGTTTAGAACACATCTTCCATACTGGTGCCAGCGATACCCTCTATTCCCAAGCTCCAAACAGAGGGTATAATCACCATATTAAAATACCATACAAAGCTTCCTCTAATTGCTGTTGCTTCCTGTGTGGCTTCCACCATAAGTTACAGTACACGTGCTGAAGAGGTTCTCTGAGACCTTCACAGCTCCAGCAGCAGTAGCCATCTCCCCACAAACATCCACCTGCGGGTAATCCTGCTCCCACCAGGTCATCACAAAAAGCCATATGAATAGGCGTGTGATTTACATCACAGGAGACTCAGGGTGTCACCATGCTGACCATGAATCATGATGGCGGTAAACCATAACTGTGAACCATAACGACCATGATGATGGTGGACCATGATGGCAGTGGACCATGATGGCAGTGAACCAAGATGACTAAGAACCATGATAATCATGAACCATGATGGCCCTTAACCATGATAATCATGAGCCATGAACCATGATGGCCGTGAACCATGATGGCCATGAACCATGATGACCATGAACCATGATGACTGTGAACCATGATGGCCATGAACCATGATGACCTTGAACCATGATGGCCGTGAACCATGACCATGAACCATGAACCATGATGGCCATGAACCATAAACCATGATGGCCATGAACCATGATGGCTATGAACCATGATGACCATGAAACATGATGACCGTGAAACATGATGGCCATGAACCATGATGACCGTGAACGATGATGGCCATGAACCATGATGGCCATGAACCATGGTGGCCATGAACCATGATGGCCATGAGCCATGATGGCCGTGAACCATGATGGCCGTGAACCATGATGGCCATGAACCATGATGACTGTGAACCATGATGGCCGTGAACCATGATGGCCATGAACCATGATGACCGTGAACCATGATGGCCGTGAACCATGATGGCCGTGAACCATAATGGCCATGAACCATGATGACCGTGAACCATAAAGACCGTGAACCATGATGGCCATGAACCATGATGGCCATGAACCATGATGACCGTGAACCATGAACCATGATGGCCATGAACCATGATGGCCATGAACCATGATGGCCATGAACCATGATGGCCATGAACCATGAACCGTGATGGCCATGAACCATGATGGCCATGAACCATGATAATCATGAGCCGTGATGGCCGTGAACCATGATGGCCATGAACCATGATGGCCATGAACCATGATGGCCATGAACCATGATGGCCATGAACCATGATGGCCGTGAACCATGATGGCCATGAACCATGATAATCATGAGCCATGATGGCCATGAAACAATAATGGCCATGAACCATGATGGCTGTGAACCATGATGGCCGTGAACCATGATGGCCATGAACCATGATGGCCATGAACCATGAACCGTGATGGCCATGAACCGTGATGGCCATGAACCATGATGGCCATGAACCATGATGGCCATGAACCATGATGGCCATGAACCATGATGGCCATGAACCATGATGGCCATGAACCATGATAACCATGAGCCGTGATGGCCATGAACCATGATGGCCATGAACCATGATGGCCATGAACCATGATGGCCGTGAACCATGATAATCATGAGCCATGATAATCATGAAACAATAATGGCCATGAACCATGATGGCCGTGAACCATGATGGCCATGAACCATGATGGCCATGAACCATGATGGCCATGAACCATGATGGCCATGAACCATGATGGCCATAAACCATGATGGCCGTGAACCATGATAACAATGAAAACCGTGAACCATGATGACCATGAACAAGGATGACCGTGAACCATGATGACCGTGAACCATGATGACCGTGAACCATGATGACAATGAACCATGATGACCATGAACCATGATGGCCATGAACCATGATGACCATGAACCATGATGGCCATGAACCATGATGACCATGAACCATGGTGGCCGTGAACCATGATGGCCATGAACCATGATGGCTATGAACCATGATGACCATAAACCATGATGGCCATGAACCATGATGACCATGAACCATGATGGCCATGAACCATGATGGCCATGAACCATGATGACCATGAACCATGATGGCCATGAACCATGATGACCATGAACCATGATGGCCTTAAACCATGATAACCATGAAAACCGTAAACCATGAACAAGGATGACCGTGACCCATGATGACTGTGAACCATGATGACAATGAACCATGATGACCATGAACCATGATGACAATGAACCATGATGGTGACAGACCATGATGATCATCCCAAGTGGCAACATGGTCAACATCCCCCCCACCTCCCAACAACATGTGGCAACATTAGGAACATCCCAAGTGGCAACATGGGCAACATCTCCCTCATGATTATAGGCCATTTCCCAATTTTCAATATGGTTGAAGTTGGAGAACAAACCCACTCCATTTCGGCAGAAACCGTCTCCCTAAGAACCCGGGTGCCCTGGGTCAACGAGCAATGACAGTGCACACACGGGTTGTCTAGTCTAAAACACTTTCTTGTGCACTAAGCCTATAGCAAGACAAGCACACATTGGTATATAGAACTTTTATTGAATTCAAAACATAGCACGGCGCAGGGTTGTCTAGAATGGTGCACACGGCTTCAGTATAGGATCCAATGGGAGGGCGTGTTTGGTGTTTTGTTGATTCAAGAAAATGCAAATTTTTTGATGACCTTTTATTCACAGAAAAAATTCACAATTCCGTCTAGAGTGAATTGGATGATTTAGATGAGATATGAAACGACCATATAATACATAAATTACATCATTGACATGGCGACTTTCTGAAATATGATAGATTGAAAATGAAATTGGGAAAATCTCTTAACCAAGGTTTCAGATCGTCTATCTAGACTCAGGGGTGCACCCTGAGTCAACAAGCACCACAGAATAATAGTACAGGTTGAATCAAGCTGTCATTAACTTTGATGAGAAGCCATACAGAAGCTCGAGTCTGGCTGGCATGTTGCTGCCTGGAGTAGAAGAGTAGAAGAGTGGGTGAGGGGGCTGGCAGCTGATACTGTTTAGTGCTCAGCTAGTACCGACTGCCAAGAGCAGCTCAGCAATAATTAATAGTGTAGATGCTCGGCTCAGAGAGCAATATGAACCGCACATCAACACAGTGCTGGCCGCACCGGGCTCCGCGTGAAGCAGTTAATGCATATCAAAACAGCCTGTTTGCGAATTGATGAACCGTTTCCATGAGTCTCTGATGTACAGGCGAGAGAGTACACGCACTGCTGCCATACCCGAACAGAATAGACAGCTTATGGCAACAGTAATTAGTGCCGAATATGACAACATTGCTGTGGATCGGTAATGTACTAGTCGTATAACCTCTGGTAGGTAGGGCTAGATGGCGACAAAACATAGGTGGCAAAATGAAGTTTCTTTTCATCAATGAGAGGATTTTATTATTCTTTGCCTTCCTAAATACACGTGTACTAGATATATGCATTATACATGTATCGTGTGAACTGTGTGTATTTATAATCTGTCCTTGTGCAACCTTTACCTGTAGGCATTATACCAGCTATGGGCCATGGGGGATAGATAAAGGCGAGTAATTCGCCCGTGCCAATATCAGACCCAATTCCATGGATTAGAAGTAAAAGAAAGTGTACAGAGTGGCGTGGGTAATGTACACTGTGTAGGGATCACCTGAAGGTGACCAACCACACATTCATCTCCCTCTCTGAGGGAACAACCCGCGGCGGGGAGTCAGACACAGATGACGGCTGTCGGGTAGAGCAGCTCGGGTCAGGCCACAAATAGCCCGAGCTGCTCATACAGCAGAGAAGGAGCAGCTCCACGTGCAAGCTAAGCTAGCAGCTACTCAAAGACCACCGACTGTGGTGTCTACAGCCGCTGTGGTAGGATTTTATTAAGGAGAGAGAACGCTATCGACCAAACTGCCGACTCCTTCATTTTTCTTCCTCTTTTGTTTCCCTTTTTTTTTTAAAAACCTTCTCATCTGTTTTTATAAGAATGGCGAGCTGCCTTGATATTTCATACACATAGTATATAAAGGAGGAGTTGCTCCAGTCATTTTCTGAACTACGGCGATCTGTATGTCCTCTACACACCTGCCATTTCCGGTATCCACACAGGCATAAACTTCCCACAGTTGTGGCAAAATGGTAAAGCAGTGATTCAGAGCTTCTGCAAATCTTTGCTTTTACCTATACCAGACGCGACCAATGCGTATACATCACGAACAGGTGTGCATGTGAAGGGAGCATTACAGGTCAGACCTCTCTCAAATAAACTACAGGCTTCTCTGCCATCCGTGGAAAATAGAAGCAATTTCTTTGAGTGAAATGGCCAATGTGCTATTTGCATTGGAAGTTTGAGAGTGATATCAGCTGGTATTCTGGGAAGAACGAGCAATTTTGATGTGTTCCTGTAGTAGTACTATATGCAGAATAGTAGTATCACATTGCAGTGACCTAGTATGCTATGGTTATCTACCATAGGTCCATGCACGGTGGCGGTAGCAGGTAGGCTGTGGATCTCCCAGGCGTCTCAGGCGGCACCTGTTGCATGCCGAGCTGTAGTAAATCAGAGCATGGCGCGTGAGTCACTCGTTACGGTTCTCTCCCAGACCCGCTCACACACCAGGACAGAGACCCTATGTACCAGACCCGCTAGTATGTCACCCCCCCCCCCTACACACACACACACTTCTACCTGTTATACCTGTACCGACTAGACCTTGTACCACCTGTCTGCTCGCCGAAATATTTAAAAAAAAAACTTGACGAGAGAAACTTATTTCTTTAACTCCCTCTTCTCCTGCTAATACCACCACTGCTTTGCCAGTCCTTACAAATAGGTAGAACCCCGTGTCAGTCCTCACAGCCCCCTCCACCCATGGGGTAATGGGGGGAGCCCTGGAGTAATAGTCATGATACCGACCTATCACCATCGGCAACCTGTTATTACTAACTACATATGTACACAATAACCTGGCCTCTCAATGTGCGCACCTGACAATTTATTATCATCATCCCTACAGAACCGTTGTCTGGGACCTGAGGAATTTGTTTTTCTCATTGCACAAAAAGTCGTGTTTTATTGGATGAAGTGAGCTAAATTGCCTCCCATCAGGTGGGCTCTTCTCACACAGGTACACTACCTACGAGAATGCTGGTTACCTGTATAGCTCGCTTCACTGAAACGCCGATTATAACTCTGGCTCTACCGCAGGTAGTAAGTAATGAAACCGTAGACAATATGGAAGACAGGCAAAATATATATATTTCAAATGCTTCTCCAGAACATATTTCTCTTCAATTTAGCTGTATCATGTCATGTTTTCCACATCATGGTCTCAACCTATCACGTAGTCCGCTATGGTATCTATTAGCGCTATGAAAGGCGTGAGATTTAAACATAAATTCTGCAGACATTGAATACATTGGTCTAGCAATCTAAAGTAGGCCACCTGTATGTGTACAGCCTGGAAGTATGTGACATACATCAGGACTATAACACTAGAGGCTTCACTACCGACCTCGCCTCTCGTGCCTCAGCAAAAACGACCAAACGTGTGTGGGTTGAGTTTTGTTTACCCCATACTTGTATTTGGTGTACTTTTATCAGTTATTCTACTTTGAACTTCGTGCTATGCTCCTGGCTGTTCTAAGATACCACTTGTGATAAGCTGCTCTCTACACAATACTTGGTCAACGTTCGTGTTGAATATAATAATGGTAATATCCACTAGCTAGTGTTCACTATATATATTTATTTTTTTGAAATACAAGATCTCCTATGCTTAAGCACTGGATGGCCGTATTCAATGGCACCATTGAATACAATGTGGCCGTATTCAATGGACTAAGAAAAAGTAGTTTTCCCATAATAAAATGGCTTCAAATAAAAAAATAAACAATAATGCCAACTACATTGATACCGCTCTGATGTATTTCACGAGTGGGGGCTGGGGCGCATCCCACTCAGCCTGCGGCTTCGTGGGATACTGCCCCAGCCCCCACTCGTGAAATACAACAGAGACGGTATCAATGGGCGTTGGCATTTGTCTATATATAGCATTGACAATAGAAAGTAATGGTTTCAGTATTTTTTAGAATTTCAAAATATCTTACATTAGTAACATACATGACCAGGGAGAGGAATGTCTAGCTTGAGAACAAGGCAGCGTTGAAAAACCTGTATAAATGCATTACAAAGTACGATTAAACAAAGGAAAGTATAATTGATGAAATGTTGGGTCCAACCATTTCTATACAGGGCTAGTGCTTGGAATTTCAAGGAGGAGATTGGCATATAATCGACAGTGTGATCACGATATGATAATACATGTGTACGGCCAATCATTCAGTCTAATTCTATAACTTGATTACGCCACCATTAAGATACCACTAGCAAATACCGGGAGCCCCCGTCCACAGCCTGGACTGACCCGGGGCAGACGCCCAATTCCAATTCCCACGTGGAACTTCTATCTGCTATCGGGGCCCATTTCGACAGTATGATAAACGTGACTGGGTCGGCCGAGGGCGGCTTGGACTCCCTCGGGTGAGCGGGAGTTGGACCCGAGAGGGGATATACCACGGCTGGATATGCTGCCCTAGTCCAGTTGTTCCCTCATTGCTGCGAATATATTCCTAAGGCTATCATACACACATACGTAATGCATGTGTAAATGTAATTGATGTTATATACCGGTAGTACCTTTGTACTCAATACAGGCTTTTTACCGATGGTAATCTATACATGGAGGTCGAACACTGTACCTACATTTAATGATGGTTGGCATGCTACGTACAGTTTTTAATATGAACATATTTGTGTAGTTTGACGGGGAGGGCGGGTGTTGTTAACGATAGGCTTCATGATAATTGCAGAAAAGCTATATTATGAAGTCTTTTATGCACAACTATTCTGCCAGCAGTAGGTCTTGCTCAATACCCCTTCTGTGATATCCTGATATTGGGGCAGGAAATTAATCTTAATCATGTGCTCAGACAAATCTAATCAGGCAAGCACTGGCCACGCCCCAGCTCCCCTTCAGACATTTAACGCACAATTAACGGGAAGAATCAGGAATCATTATCCTCATCCAGCCCAAATCCTTTTCCAATAGAAGTGCCAGAGACTGCGGCCTTTTTCCTGACACTGCTGAGGTCTGCCACTGGTGACAGGCCCCAGAGGCTGCTGGTGGTGGTGCTGGGAGTGAGTCAGTAACCATGGTAACCAGATGGATGAGTCACCAAAGCTTTGGGGATGGCTGACTACCACTGGTGGTCTCAGGCACAGGTTCCAGGCAACAGGCAGGCCACCAACCCAGCTAGGGGGCAGTGTGAAATCCCCCTGACCAGGGACCACTAGTAGTAGACTGGCCACGCCTATAGCATTATTTGTATTTATTTATTACTAAAAGTATTTCGAACCTATGCTAGGACGATTGGCAGGCAGGCATTGGTGTCAGGGACCACAGCCAGTCTAGGCTATGTCAGGGCGGACTGACCGTTGCCTGGTAACTATATGCTGCAGGTCCAAGGTTCACATGGATATGAGACTGAGGTATATTTTATCGTAATGGCCCCCAGTAGTGGCCCCATTAATCGTTGGAAGAGAGTAACTGTACATAACTGCCTGTCAGACTGATCTCTCGGTGAACCCTGTAACGTCAAACCAAACCACACAGGCTGCTTTTGGTAAGGAAACTTTACGAAAAATACTTGGGGAAATGGCTCCAGGTGATGAAGCCTAAATTAGCCATTTACACCTTGACAGCCACTCCTAAATTCTCTCTCTAATGTTATCAGTGACTCAGTTAGGGTCGGTGTGTGTTTCCCAGTACCACCCATTATCCTACGCTGCTTGTTGCTGGGACTCCCCATGAAAAAATATGGCCTCTTGTTGACAAGAGGCTGGAACCCTGTGTGCCTCCCCCACCCCGGGCAGACAGCCTGACGTGGGTTGGTGGCAGGCTGCCGTAGGCGTCATAATACCACCCAACCTCACACAACCTCGGGCCACCTACCGGGTATACCATTATGTTTTGTACAGCGGAATGTGACAACAGGGTCCAAACCATTGTGTACAAAGTAATTACGTGAAAAAGGGATCCTTATTCTTAAACGCACTATCAGTGAATAATTACACAAATGTAGAGCATTTGAAATCCTTGTTTAAATAATTTTATTTCGTACTTAACCAACGATACAATCCTTGTGTATAGTTGGTTCCAGTATTGACTACCAAGGGTTTGGGGAAGTTAGCAGGTCAGGGCGTGAGCAGCTCTCAAACGATTGGCTCTGCTCATTTGGCCTGTATCGGTCAAAACCCTGGCCAGTTATATATAGCATGTGGGATCCACGCACTGGTAGACAGTAGTGGGTCAAATCGTATTGGTTTTACAAGTACATGTACATATATAAAGGGGATGACCTCAGATGACAGCATAATGAAGTGAATGGTTGCTAACGTCACAGTCCTGAATCACATGCACAGGGTGCTGATTTTGTGGATTGGGAGACATGCGAAATGCATTAGTCTATACACAGTTATGATAACTAGTTTAGCATAATTAAGTGCAGATGAGACAATTATTTATTACTGGAACGTTAGGAACACAGATATTATTTCCAGTTTTGTAGCGTTCTTATACAGGCACCAGTGAATTATGTATGACCAGAACTGGACAGAGATGGGCAGGGTTTTGTGGCTTGTTATGGAGATGCGCAGCTCATACAGTGTGCACATACAGGCTCCATCCATGAACAGCTCCCGTGGTCATCAGGGCTGGTGCTCTCAGGCCGGGTGCTACTCTATCAGCAGGGACGGGGTACACTGTATAATTGGTGGGCGGGGCCCAAACCACGCCATCCCCGAGAACAACCATCCCTACATGACATTACCTGACCCAAGTGAGGCTACAATACCGGGTACTTAGTATTACCAACATCCCTAATGCTATCCTGATCATAAACCCTGATTTTGAAACTTATCTTCACTCACACAACTTCTGTGGTGCCAATGGGTTTGTTGTCTCTTGATACACATGCTCTGGAGGAATCACTTTGCATATACATGTACCACTCACACGTGGAATGACTGATTGGCCATAGTGTTAGCCAAGTACATGTGTGTAGTTACGGTAGTAGTTAATTATAGAGTTGCAAAGTGGCGGAACTCGAAAGCACGGCTCTCCGACAGAAATATACTGACTTAAATATAAGTATAAATATGAGACTTATAATTATTTTTTGGGACAATGGACTACAATTAGTGCCACTAAATGAGCTATAATCCTGTTGCCTTCCGCTCCAATACTCATCAGGATGATCGGGCTGACACTGGGTTAGGACCCTAGTCCCCTATGGCGCCATCCTGGCGGCGTCTTCGTTGTTGTCTGCAACAGACAGACGCCTCATTTCCGGCCTTTGTCTACTGACGAGAAACGAACATGAACAATGGTCAGACAATCCTACGAGAGTTATTGTAACAAAAAGAAAGCCCTTTTTTCACAAATGTTCATTTTGGGCGGGATTCATCACAGGCCTCAGATGAGGGTAGATATAGGCAGCCGGGGTAATTTTCGCCTGTCCGACACAGGGTAGTCTTGGTGAATTGCTAACAGACGGTTAGTTGGTATCAGTACATCACCACCCTCTCACTCAGACTGCTAAATAATCCCACCCTGTCTCCCTCTGACAGGTAATCTAAGAACAGTCTGTCAGGACACGCAGAGACCAACACAATCAGATATGGCTTATTTACTACTGCCTATCTGTCTCACAATATGTCTACATCGTAGTTTCCTGGTATAAAATACTATACTAGTACCATGAATGCCGACTGCCATCTTACCACTTCCATGTTAATGACGACTCAATCACACGTGCCCTGGTGGTGGTAATCGTAACCACCGAGCGGCTAATAACCAAGACTGGAAGGACCTTCTAGGGGCGTTCGCTCCAGGTCCAGGGACAACAGGGTCTGTCCAAGTACACGTGCCCTGGGCCTGAACCCTCTTTTATACCCGGGTTGGCATGGACATTAGCAGAACCACCCTGCAGCCCCTCCCTCACCATATTGACCAGCACACAAATGTCACTACCAGGCTGCCTATATCTAATTGATAGAAGTGACGGAGTGTTCTGAAGGTCGAGGCCACTGTCAACAGGTGGGTCCAGTACGTCTACAAACTACTCCAGTCTGCATGTTCCACCAGTGTACAAAATACCTGTATGCAGGATATAAACCCCTCAAAAGAAGAACACTGTATGTTCTCTATATGGATCTAGAAGTCTAATATGTATCTTTAAGGTACGAATATTTAGCAACAGGTGAGGGTCACTGGTACACCAATATATATGTAGTGGTTCTAGCTGTACACAAGAGGTGGCGCCACTATCACCGGATAGGTCACCTCTGCCTTTTTCCTTCTGGTCATGCACATTTAGGAGTACATACAGACGGTCAAATACTTTGTATCGACTTAGTTATCTTTGAAAAGGAGTATAATGTTCTATGCTATGGTCGCGGTGATTATGTGAGTACCGGTAGGTACAAGTAGGAAAATGCTGATCTCTGTTTACCACTAATAAATGTAGGCTATAACATAGAAGTGGATTGTCGAACATGTCATTGGTATTTTGCTATCCAAGACCTACCCGTAGTACATGTATGAAGGTATTTGATGATTCACGGGGTTAAACCACAACTATGTACGTCTATGCATATGGCACCCACACATGGAGGTCCAGACCGTTTAGTGTTTAGGATCAGATGTACCAATAAACATCTCCACCCACACTTTAACCGTCCATTAGCCTACTGAGACATACATATTGAAATAGTCATCCCATACAACCCTTCAAGCCATGCACGATGCAGCATGTTCTCACCTAACCCAATAACACACATTAGACCAATGTTCACTGTCGGTTAGTCAGTGGGCTCTCTACATCGTCCCTCCATTTACCCGAGCTCCCATATTTATGAGGCACATAATATATTAATGAGCATTTTAGCTTAGCACCACAACAAAAGCTGCGATAAGGCTGCGCCAGTTACCATAGCAACCGAGTGTTTGTGGCGCTGGTAGCCGTAGTACATGTCGTAGTAGCTTGAGAGTAACTCATGTTTATATTAAACGTGGGGAGTGAGAGGGCCGGTGTGGACAGCCATGCTTCCACTGTTAGCTACTGTAGAACACCCTGGTGAAAAGAGCTTGGTAAGAAGAGCAGTAGAAAAGACCATCAATGATCCCTTAGCAGTTTGACATGCAACCAACTCCAAGTCATGCCACATACTATTTATTAAGCCAAATGTTGACAGATATTTTATTGGAGTACGGTAATTTAAGCCATACGACGTTTACAGCATACTTTAGCTTATGCCTGCTTGGAAAACAACAGGCATATTTACAGCTCTCGACACGTTACATACGGGCTAGAGGTTGACTGTTATAAGCCGATGTACCGTCTGAAGTGGTCACACTGGGGTCACTCTTTCTGGCTACCAGCAGAGGTATGGTTGGGTGGTCAAGCTGTCTCTGGTACGGGAACATTTATAGTATACAGACCAAGTCAGGATCAATGGTTATATACATCAGACTCACCACAGCTGTGTCCTACCTTCTGAGAAGTACTTCTAATTAACACTTGGTGAATAAAACATATTGCTAGGGAAGTGTTGGCGTGAGCAAGTTGTGTTGAAACTGAAGGTAGATCAAAGTTTGTTACACTTTCTACTAAATACCTACTCCCTTCTAGTTCTAAACATAATAAGATTACTGGTAGAACATATACATGTATGCACATGTACATGTATTGGAGATGATTGCTATATACAAATGAAGTATTTCATAGAGTAAAGTTTGGCCTGTTTGTTCTTGCTGCCCAAAGTCCCAAGGCCACAAAATCAAATGCTTAAGCGGGATGATAAGCATGCTGGTGTTAAGGTGGTTGCCTACTATCACTAATACGTCATTGCGACGATTTCTGCGCAGCTGATGTGTCTAGCTCTCATATGTAGCAGTATGTAAAATAGAGAGAGGCCTGACCAAGGGGCGAACTCACAACCCCAGTGTGTAAGTTCTGTGCTGATCCTATTAGGCCACAGAGGCTGGTCTGCAAGTGGTCATACATATAACTATCTCTATACTACCTTTCGATTTATAGAATATCATATTTCTAAAATTTCAAACTGCCCCATACCACTGAATTATGCACATGACCATATGTTTAAATTGATACCATTAATTCAGAAATGATCTGAAGAATATTTTGGGGGAGGTTAAGAAAAATGATGATACTTTTACTACCATTACTCACGAAATAAATGAGTTCCTGGTCTTGTGTTGGAGAAATCGTTTTATTTTTCTAAATTTGATATTTAAACAAGAAGCTCGGGAACCCCTACTTTTCTTTTCACTACTTAGTTTCAAAGTATGTAAGGTATATTGTGGAAATGTTTGGAGTGAATCTAGATACTTTGGATCCATGTTAGGCAACCACCTTAAAGAGATATACTCGGTCTTTCACTGGTATCGCCCCTTCAGTGTCTACGTGACGTGTGTGATATTAGCACCCTTCATTTACTGCGTACCTCTTATCACTTGTCAGTATGTGTAAATGGATAATCAACTTATCAAGTGGTGGCGTCTGTTTTAGGGGGTTTGTCCACTTACCTGTAGGACCCATGATGATTATTCAGTACCAGAACCCGGGGGAATGCAAGCACATTTACACAGTGCATTAATTACTTGTCAACTGAGGTCATATCTAGTACTGACATCATCAGAAGTCTATGATACATTGATTCTGGGGCAGTTTAAAATCAATTCGACAGTGATTTAACTGTCAGTGAAATATGAAAAGTAGCTCTTTCCTCACCCAACTATGGAACGTTGGCCCAATATCAATTTGCTACATGCATATAATAGAGTGTTTCTAGAGGCAACTGACAGATCCATGAAAGTGTAAATCCATTTCAATTCAAACAATCCTAGTCACAACTGTCACCTGGCCATATAACCAAACTAATTTTGGAGTTTGCATCTAGATGGCCACTCTAGTTTCTAAAAGGAGGAAGACTAGAAACTATCAGATCCAGGCCCATAGGCCCACCTGCTGTGTGCCAGTCTGGGTAAATGTCAACCTCATTATTACTTTTATTATTTGTATCTGTTTGTATTCTAAAACCACTACAGTTTTTACACCTGATAACACTTTTTAATGCCCAAAGGGTACTAGGAGAACTATTCTGGGCCTGTGCTGATAAAGGGTAGAAAACCCGTAGCATTGGTAATATTATCACTGATGTCTCCCTGTTGTCCAACCCTGCAACACTCTCTTATTAGACCAATTCTGGCAATGTATAACAGGAGCATTTAAATATTTTTTTCTCAATGATTTTTGTAGATTGAAAAGTGGAGCAAGTGACAATTTTTCTTTTCCAAAATAAGCTTAATAAGGTGCGTGAAATCCATTGACCAACTCTTCATTTTTTGGTCTGTCCTTATGGTATTATTGGATTCTATTCCATGTCATACATGTTCCTTCTAATAATTCAAAACTAAAGCGCATACAACTATGATGAACATGTTGTGTGACTACGTATTGATTCACCTCTTGACATAAGTAGGACGACGTGTGGACAAATCTGGAATGTGGTCCAATGTGGCGTATTGAGCAAGTCTAAGTCTAGAGCTAAATGTTCGGGTGTGTGGGGCAGAATCTGGGACTGGGTCATTGAGTGTACACAGGCCGACGTCCACGCGGGCCCCACGTGAGGATGTATGTGCCGGTATACATGTACAGCCGGGTCCATGGTGCTAACTCTAGACATATGTACGGGTTTATGTACTCGTCAACAACCCACCCACACCAGCCCCTAGCGTGACCACAGTATTTGCTTTTGATCCTTCAATCATGCAAGGGTTATCAAATATAGGTTTTAGTTGTACATGTTATCATACAATTTTTAATCACATGCCGGTATTAAAGGGTATACAGCAGGGGCGTGGCTGACGGCATGGCAAGCCGTTCCAAGTTGTCTTAAAACTCCAGTACTGGTCGGGGTGGGGTGGGAGTGTGTGGCCTGAAAAGGTGTGTATGATTTTGCGTGCGGGATAGAAGTTTATATCGTAGGGGAAATAAGGGGAAGAGGGCAACACTAAACTCTGCAGCCCGTCTACATCAAAGTGTGAGACCCCGGTGTGAGACGGTTCGGTACATGGGGCATATAGCACGCAACAAACCAGTGCAGCTCTCCCATCATACAGTTACCACCCTCTCCGGCATTACTGTATATTACCAATAACCCCCGCTATCCCAGTCTGAGTGCTTGCCTGTTATTACACAGATAACCGTGGGATCATCCACATACCACGCCGCCCCAGGATCGACAGCTATTTATCTCAGGCGGCTTTGGCATGGAGAGGGATGATCGAGCTAATCTTTTGAGTGATCCAGCACGCGGCAAACTCCTCTCAGCACGCCAGCCGCCGTCCCCTGCCGCCCCCGCTCCCCGGCCCGGCCGTCACTACCAGCCCGTGCCACCCTGACCCCTGCCGGTCACCGTCACCTCTGGTTACGTTAATGTGACCTTTTGTGACCCTCAGTATGTCTGGGGCACACTGGTGGCCCATGGGCGTTATGTAACCGGCAATGTAGGCATATAGGGAACGTTACTTATATTTGATTGTTTCTATTTATATGGGAGGTGCGGTGGGCAAACGAACCACTGGACTGTGACCCTTAGGTAACTGACTTATGAATCAGTCTGTTAAGGCATATATAAACAGAGGTATATTTATTTTGTTAGGCAAATACAATCAAATACAATTAATGCATAATATTGCATGGTGAAAGCTTCAGATTACTCTATCCCATGGACAGTAAAAATCAAGTCTAGAATAATGACCCTGGTGTATAGCTATCATGGTGAGGTTACCTGACCACGTGTGGGCTTTGTTTGCCCACACTGTGACGTAGTAGAAGTGTATATGTAACCTTCCCTATTGCACGTTGCCGCTCCGTATTAAAACACAGCAGGGCAACCATGTGCATAGCTTTGACTTTACTGCTGTATTATTTCATGTTTATAGAAGGAATCGGGTAAGCTTTAACATTTGAATTCTCAATAATTTAATTTCAATGATATGCATAGCCCTCCAATGCGCACTACGAACATATTGATATTCATTCCTGCCCCTTTCTTCTATCATGGTTTTGTTAAATACTGTGAAATGTAAAGCGTGTGTGAGGACTCTTTGTTGCTGCAGTTGTTGCAAGAAGACAAACGTAACTTTAATTAGTAAATGCAGGCCTAGGTCTATACACGTCTATACGTTGTATCTAATATAACCGTACCGGTAGTCACCGTTTAGTTGATAACCAGTCATGGGAACAAGTGTCTGTACTACCGGTAGCTATTTGACTGGTACGTTGGGACCCGGCGTTGCAAGGGACCTACTGAATGGTGTGGTGGCTCGTGTTGAGATCAGTGAAGATCTCACCTGGATTTCTATTTTTAACAGTTCACAGGATACCCTACTCCACGTGAGTAGGTTGCCAACGTGAAGTGTTATGCAGTTAGGAAAGGTATAGACCCAAATGCCTGTTCTTGCTATAGATAAGTATCAAATATCAAACTACCAATTCTCGGAGGCATATTTAGATGTCAAGTAACGAAGTATGTGCCTGTGGTTGCAGCTTAAATTTAATGTGGCATTCTCAACACTCGCACTTTAAATTTACCACATAGTACACTAGAACAGTACTAGGATTGTGTGTGCGATACGCTCGGTGATTATGCCACACATACTCACACTAATTGAAGTGGGTGCTGAGGGCGAGTGTCCCGTTCATAGCAACACACATGGCTTGCACATGTGTATGAGAAGTTCAGGATAGCTCTAACTAACCTGATGTTTGCACCGCTGGTGGACGTAGATAGCGTGATATGTTCTGGTATGATGTGACATGATTGTGCTACAATTTCCTGTATTAAGCCTGATTGATTTAATGACAAGTAATTAAGGTAATTTGGGAAGCTCACAATTGCATCTGCATTATGTGCTGAGGTCTCCGCTTCAAATTAGGGCCATATTACAGGTTGTTCTTTAACATTGAAAAATCGGAGACAAAACCCCTATATAGGCCCAAACCCCCGCCCCTTTTCGGGTACTTTAGTGGACCCGCTTTTTTTAATTCCTGGGACAGAGTCCACCCCTGCTTACAGACCGTGTACCACAGTACTTCACATTACAACGACATTACTGCCAGGCCATGCATAGTCACGATGTGTCATATTGCCAGGATATGAAACTCTGACCACATCAACCTGGGGAATGCAACCCTCTCTCCACATGTATGCTCTTTGAATTGACTCCAGAATATTGAGGTGGAGCCCCTAGATGTACTGGCCTGTAACACCTCCACTGTCTTACTTGAATGAGGAAGTTACTTTTGAATTCTGCAGCTTTTCCCCTCTGGTTTCACCAATTCTCAGTACAGCTTCTTGCGGACATGTACCAGTAGTATTATGTCATTATATGCAAAATTGGTGGTAGAAATAATTCTCATAAGTTATGTACTGATTCTGTTATATTGTCTACAATCATAATGTACAAATTGTGGTAAGACAATAAAACCCTGTTCAAACCAAAAAAAGAGTAGGTCACTGCAGTGAAGTTACCAAACTGGATTGGAGCCAAGGGATGGCTATGCTGTAGGGTAAACTTCCTATAGAGGTTGTAGTTATTGTAAAAGATGCTTCTTTCATAGATTCTTCGTTATAGAGGGAACTTCTTTTCTCTCTCAGCAGCTTCGTCCAGATCATGTGCTCTCAACCGGGCAAAATAGGGGACTGGTTATAGAAAGAATACTACTCACTGATCATGTGATGCTGTTGTTCTGCCAATGACTCAATTTCTGCACTTTGTTCTCCTATTGACTCCATTTCTGTAGTTTCAACCCGAATTCCACAAATCAAGGTGGCAGTATATAGCTATTTACCATACAAATGTGTTACACAAACTGAAAGCCAACTAGCTGCAGGTGCCTAGATTCCTTCACTGCCATGGTGACTGGTTATATAGGTCACCTTAACCATAACGAGATGGGTCACCGCCTGTGTACAATATCTACCTGAACACTCTGTGCACATGACACGGACCGTATACTGTGCCTCTACATGGGTACCCACGATTTTGACCGTGTCGCTGTGTCGATTTTTAGCAGAAGAACCATGCCATTGTGTTGATGTTTAGGTATATAAGAACAAGGAGAAAATTACCTGTGGGTCGATTTTTACCCCTAATATTCCTGTGTCCGTCGATTTTTAAAAAGGCCTAAAACGGCCGTGTCGCCCGTGTCGATTTTTACCCATACCACCCATGTAAAGGCACTATACTGCCAGCCCCTTCTCACTATGTGTCAATGTCATATCTAACCACACAAACCTGGGTATTGAACCCTCCCCATACCTGTAAACATAGACTATTTGACTTAATTGCAGAACGCTGAGGTGGGGGCCCCTACATGTACCTAGATGTGTTGGGTCTGTCGTAGCACCTCCCTACCCTAGTTGGATAGGGAAGTGCTCTTTAGTTCCGGCTCTAGTTTCACCAACCCCCAGTAGTTGCACAGATTTAACTCAGATTTATCATAAAGTCTACACTGATGCCATGCAGGACTACGGTGCTCAGACAGCTAGGGATGGACCCTTGTCTACTGTGTAAGCACCTAGCACTGGGTCTAGTAACCAGAATTCCACCTAGTGAAAATTGGGTCAGGTTTTATTCTTGGCGATAGGAGCTGGAGGAGGAGGAGGCTGGGGAGGAGAGCTGACTAGCCTCAGCCAGCTGCTTGTTATTTCTCTCCTCCTGCCGTTGCCTGCCTGCACACGACCACGGCTCTCTGTGCCTGCCTATTCCCCATCCAGCCTCCCCCTCCTCCTCCTGGTCCCTATGGCGGCCCCCTGCTGTATGCTGCTACACAGACAGTAGTGGGCAGTAGACAGGTGTGTAGGTGCAAGCAGGGTGGCGTGGTGACGACCAGGGGGTGCTCCATGACCCCCTGGTAGCAGACTACTCACCTTTAGGTGGCACTAGTAGACCCATGGTGCTGGTGTGGCCGTGTGGATCAGACCGCACTCCTCCAAGCCTGAGAACCACGTCAACTGCTGCTGCTGCTGCTGGGTACTGCCGCCGCAGCTCTCTGCTCCTGCTGCTGTAGCTGCTGGGTACGACGACCAGTGAGTAGCAGCGGGAGCAGGAGCAGGGTGCAGATGGCGGCAGCAGCAGGGAGAGGGAGGCGGGGCGGGGGGCTGCTCCTCCCGCTCTACCCGGGGGTGTGGACGACGTGTACCTGAGGCGGCCGCTGGGGGGCCGGCCCGGGGCAGGCGGCGGTGGGGTCGGCGTAACGGTCCCGGTAGGGGCGCTACTGTCAGCCCTGGCGGCTGTCAGGTAGCTGTCACTTTGCTCTTCCTCCTCCTCCTCCTGTTTGATGCTGCCACCTCCGGCTACTGCCGACAGGGGGGAGGTGTTGTGGTTATGATGTTTACCTGTCGATTCCCCCAATCAATGTCTGCTACAGAAAGAAGAGGAGGAAGCTTGGGCAGGCCTCAACCAATAACTAACCAGGCACTGAGGAAGCAGCTAGCAGTAGGGAGGAGGCGACGGAGCATCAACAACACATTGTTCTACTCAGATACTTTCACCTTCACATAGCCTTCAGCTTAACCAAACTCCTCCACCGCCTCATTTCCTCTCATATATCTGCTCTATGTGGATTTCCTCCACGGTAAATGCAGTAGAGCATGGTCAGTGTGAGAGTGACTTCG
The DNA here is from genome assembly GCA_947462335.1 of Harmothoe impar. Classification (NCBI taxonomy): domain Eukaryota; kingdom Metazoa; phylum Annelida; class Polychaeta; order Phyllodocida; family Polynoidae; genus Harmothoe; species Harmothoe impar. Next base: position 75,416,799 of record OX381704.1, on the reverse strand, counting down.
AAGTCGAGCCAGGTTATTTTTCATACAATGACTTCTTGGCTGTTATTTTCCTGACTTTTGAAAAAGTTCAGTAGTCTGAGCAGGTGTGCTGTGCCAACAAATTGAATGTAGCGAGCGCTACCTGCTCACCTGGCACACCCCCTGTGGTGAGCACCTCAACCTTAGCCACCCCCAGCCTGGTAGCAACCCCCGAGGGTGTTCCCGAGTTAGGGAGGATGAGAGTTGGGGGGCCTGATCGAGCTGCCGTAAACACGTGTTCTGGTTTGTGGATCGCAACACTTTACACCCTAAAGTAGTTCAAAATTAGAAAATGTCAAACTAATCAGTGCATCGCTAGGCTCTAGAGGCCCATAAAAAAGGTTTGTTTTCGGTAACCCGCCCGGGCCTTGCTTCTCAGACCATGTTACCAGAAACCAACCTTCTTTTTTTTGGCCCTATTGAACAGTCCGATACTTTTGTTGGCATTGTTAGTGGCAAGGCCCATTTGACATCACGAGTGACGACCATCATATAAAGACGATAAAATTCACCAAAAAAACATTTTGAATTTTATTTCATTCAGTTCAAAATGCCATTATATTCGTTTAACTGTAGCTGATATACCCTCTGATTCGGCCTTTGGTTCTAAACCCTAAAAGCCACTTGTTGATTTGCCTCATTTGTACATTTGTACTGAAAAGGCATGAATCAGAGCCTGTTTTGCACAGGCTGTAGTGATGCTCTCTCGACATGGACACAAAAAGTGAATTTTAATCAATATTGTGAAGAAACACGCCCTGCAGTGCAGACTCTGCTTCAACTCATCAGCGAATAACAGGGAAACACAACACCCCTGAGCCTCCCCCCCCCCCCACCCTACTCAATGATCTTCCACGGGGCATTCATTTCAATCAATCCACACCAACTTCCTACTCGCTCCATAGCTCTAATATTTGTCCGTGGTTATTCTGTACACAAATATGCATTTAGCGACCATAAGTAAATAATGCCACTGATTACATAATCATAGACTAAAGCACGACTATCATTAGATTGGGATGCCGAACCTCGAATATAAACAAGATATACGGCGAAACCCCATTGCCCTATAACTCTCCGAAATAGGCTATTACTGTTAGGCCTCTCAGACCAGTTCAGGCCTGCACCCTCCCTGACCCCCTCTCCTATCCAGCCATAAGCTACAGCCTCAACATCCATTCTCTCAAAGCCTCCACTCGAGCAAATGGGTCTGCAACTTATCCGACCCCTCCACTCTCTCCCCAACCCCAACACCATTAGCTCCCATTCTTGACCCCCTCACAGTATCCATACCAGCCCCGCCCCCTTCTCACCCTCCGCCTGCCACAGGGTACCGTGTCGGTACGCCCCATCCCATCTCTCAGCATCCCCATTCTCCACCTCTTCCCCATCCGGTTCTCATCAAGTTCCCCGTCGTCATTACATCAGCCGACTGCTTGTTTGATGCCTTTGCGGCCACTCTGGCAGCAGCAGCAGCGGCGGCATCAGCAGCAGGAGGACGAGGCAGCAGCGGCAGCAGACACAAGGGGCGTGCCTCCTCCCTCCCCGCCTCCACCAGCTGATAACCAGCTGATGCCTGGACCGCCTGGGTGCCATGTTCTCCTATTGACTGCTGGATCCCCAGGCGTGGATCCCGCTGCCACCACCAGCAGCAGCAGCAGCAGCAGCAGCAGCCGCTGAGCCCACGTTCAGCAGACACACACACAACATCATTATGCGGCATGCTGACACCAGAAAGAGGCTGTAGCAACAATAACAAGACGAGGACAGTCGCAGGGTCCCGCGTGGGACGCCATGGCCGACGTCTCCAACACTGTCTGTGTGTAAACATAGACCCCTACAGCCATGTAACCCACTGTGTGCGATATGATACAGATTAAAGTCAGCTTCTAACCACTCAGAGCATTGAGCAGCTAATAGAGGGGGTCTGTAGTCTGGGTGAGCAGCTCGGGCGTTGGGTGCGAGCTGCACGCTCATTATACGTCATTATGCAGGGACGCTTGTATCTCTAGGCGCCAGGCAACACGTACCCCGAGGTGGCCCTACAGTAGTATGAGTCAGCTATCTGCTGCCGTCCTCACTCTGCTATAAACCACCAGCCTAGTACAACCAGGGGAGGATCCACCAGGGCTATGTCGGCGTCAGGCCGAGCTTCTCCGAGCTGCTCGGCGTCGATGGCTAAATGGTGGTTTCCTGGCAGTGCCTGTCTGTCACAGTGGTAGGCACCATCAGTGGGGTTCAGTCAGTACGACGTGGGGAGGCATCCCTCCCCTCTCAGCCTTATCACCAGGCCGCTGTCTCCCTACCAGACTGCAAATGGCGATGATAGAGCAAAACCTCCAACAGACAGAGGACAAGTGACTGGGGGAGGTGGCAGGGGTGTTAATTGATAAGGGTAGGATTATTCTGATGCTAATACAATACCTCAGACTCCATGGTACGGGTAGCTAGGTCCAGCTACTGAGGGGTAGGACAGTGCAGGTCTTCACAACGTAATTGAACATCCTTATTTCTGTTACCTTTTATCTAAAATAAAATGTTCTTACTACTAGCAATGCATGGAATGGTGATTTGGTAACGGAAAGAGTATTGGTCGAATAGGGATCAATAAAACGTGGCTCCTCAATAAAAACTTGACACCTCGAGTACGGCATACCCGGTAAGAGACCGGCCTTGTGTAATAAACAACAGGGGCTAAAACACCACCCTGAAGACAGGTGAGAGGAGGTGTGTGTTGGGGGTGGGGGTGGGGATGTAGGTGTGCTGGGTGGGAAGGCTCGTTATACCCAGCTCCTGGGCTCCCATTAATCGGTGCCAATCGATCGGCAGACCTAACCACCAGCGGCCCGATCTATAAAACATGCTGGACGGGCGACCAGACCCACCACCACCATACCCCGTACCCCCCCCCCCCCCCCAGCTACTACCAGGTACCACCCCCTTATGGTGCTAGCAGGGAGACGGCAGGATCCAGCACCACTGCCAATAATCTCTAGGACGACCAAAACACCTGCCCCCCCCCCCAACACGCTGATCACAGAGTCTGCTGTTGATCTACTTTCATGCCGTAATGTGAAGCGTACATCTCACCGTTGGTCAACTTTCTGTATAATATCAATGAACAGTGTATCTATTATATTAATTTCCAACGAAAAACACAGGGGATGGGGCATATCTGCGATAATTGGTATATGATTATGAAGAAGAGCCACTGGCTTGTCATGTAGACGTATGAGAATGAGGACCTGTACGTCTGACTGATGATGAATATTATTAATTCAGATACAAATTTGATAAACATCACCAAGACCAGGTAGTTGGTCTTTTTATCACTGATCCTGGACGAGCTAGATAGGTACAGGCTGCGATCGTCTCAGGTGCTTATTTTTAGAACCGATGCTCTTTTTGTTGCGTAGTTGAGTCCTACTTTTATTGGCACATGATAAATAGACCCAATGTTGTCTTCCCTCATCACTCGGTCATTGACGTTGGCAAAGGAATTATGCAGGGAAGTCTATCTAGACTCAACCCCACACCCAACTGCTGTAATGCAAATACATTGCACTCAAAACAAAATAATACATAACATTAAACAGAGACAATATCTAGTGACCAATTTAAGCGGTGATAATTGCAGCGGATGAAAGATTCTGTCATAGCTAATCTTCTTTGTCTGCTATTGCAGGGAAGGAGAGGCAGAGGCAGTGTTTGAGTCATAAGACGCGTCTGACTCAGCATGCTTGGTAGACGGCTGTACTACCAGTGTGAGACACTACAGCACTGCTGTACTGCGGCATGCAGCCCTGGTTACTGTCACCGCTGTCACATCGTACATTGTGTAGGGATTGTGTACTACATAGGGGTTTACTATACTGCCATGGTCCCCCAGAAAACCATGTTGGGACACAGTAGGCTTACATAGGACCCATATGCCCTACCACCACGCTTTAAGGCACATGTGCCCTTCCCCCAGGATTGAGAATAAAAAGCTATCCATAAAAATGTTTTTCGACGTTCACTTTTAAATAAATATACCCTTTCAGGATACGGGGCTTGAGGCCATATCTACTTTTCGATATAGCCAACGTATATGACCAACTACCACATCCCTGGGCCTGGGCTCTGTGGGATAAAACAATGCAACTGCGGACATGGGGTGGCCTTGGCAGCGCCCTTCCGTTAGTTGGAGTGGGACAAAATCAATAACGGTATGGTACATGGTGAGGATAGTACTGGGGACGTCGGGTGCTTGAGGGAGTGGGTACTGCTTTAACCCCTCCTGACACAAGAGGCTACTACCACTGCTCATGACGTGTTGTCGCACTGCCTCCAATACGGAACCAGGCTACAGGTTTAGGGATTCTGGACCTTCCAAATACATGAACATACATATTAAGGGTCATGTTAGCCTTCCCCCAAGGCTCGGTTTATTCGTAACACAGTTCTTTAAATGGTTCTATTCATTCACAGATATACCAGTACAGGTATAAAGGTGTGCACGGTACTTATGGTTCTGTAATATGACAGGAACGTGTCAGGTTTAATGACACGCAGAGTAGAGGACATCATCTCCGATTGCAAATATCAATCACATCCATTTTTCCTGTCCATTGTTTAATCTAGGAGAACCCTTTAACATGCTGGCATTAGCTTGTCATCAACGCGTGCTTTTATTTATTCACCAAGAAACATATAGCGGGGTATATATCTGGAGCACGGGTACACAATATCATACACCCACATCCGTTTTAATACAAGCCCATTTCAGCCTGCTCATGCTGCTGGTCTGTATATGCTCAGGGGCAGCGCTGGGCGGACATACACAACACATAACCAAATGTACAGTGTCCACGTGGATTCGGTATGATAATTCAGTATAGCGTGCGGGTCTCTGGGCGGCACTACATGACATCAGTCAGGTATTGTCATGTCACTGTGACCTCGTTATCTCCGTCTCACACAACCCCATGCCCTCCCCTTGGACAGGGGCATGCCTGTCCAAGCTACCCTACCTTCTCAGTCTCAGGACAGGTAAGAGTGCCAACAACGCCCTGTGGCTGCCAAAACGATGATGCACTCTACCGTCTTCACACCCACCTTTCTCCCCTCCGTTCAATGAAATACTAAATAAAGAGATGGAAACGACCTCCCAAATTCTAACCCCTACCATGGCTTAGCATAACTACAGGCTACTGTGAAGCCAGCTCACAGGGTATGATGTACAATGAGAACTGAATCTGAGAACATCGAGGCTATTTCACCAAATACTTGATGGAGCTAAAACAAAGATATCTCACAATTTGTTACATTGGCAACAGACACGGCACTCCCCCTGACCAACCATAACGGTCACCTCTAACCTTAGTGACCCTACCAGCTGTCCAATACAACATACATGTATTTGCTAGGTAATGTGCGTTCCATCATGCATTATGGTGATCTAACTCTAGACTACCATATGACATACTCTGAGCACTGAGTTTACTCTCTGACTAGAACAGAGGTAAGAGGTGTGAATTAAAATGATATTTCTATTATTTAAATGAAAAAACTCTTGAGGGAATCGTTGTGGTTGAAGAAGCAGACAATAAACAACTGAAAACCAAAACGTTAACAACAGCGTAAAGGGCTACCCATATTGCACTACCTTACTTCCACGCACACTTGCACACCTACACCATACATGTATATCCTCGTTCGCACTGAGATCTTTGGCCTTATACATTTTTACAGTCCACCAGCTTCAATCACATGTATCACGTATCGAATATTCGTTAAAAAGGCCGCGGACCTGACTTAATGCACTATGCAGGAAAATATGAAAATAGACATAGCAACGAAAACATCAATGTGGTGGTTTTAGAATGTGAGTCAACAAAGGAAACCCATGACAAACACAATCGATGTACAAATGTATTGTTCTTTAATATACAGAGATGTAAGTGAGTATATACAGAAACCTACCTCTGGGATCAATGTTCTTCAGCCAGTTACTGCCACCTGAAAGGAGAGTGGGAGGCATGGTTATTATAGTGCAGAAGCAGAACCAAGCAACCTTATTCACCAGTTAATCCACATGCACTTTATCATCCATTCCCCCGCGAACCATCATATAAAAAGTTAAAACTGAAATAGAAATATTGATTGAAGTGGGAAAAAGATTAAAAAAACAATCAAATACCTGATTCCAGTTTTTTTAAATTTTAATAGAAACAAAATGAGAGGGCATAAAGGCTGAAAAAAGAAGTTCAAAATTAAAGATGGCGCTTCTTAATAGGGAAAAGGAAAAATAGAAAGTTCATAATAATCTAAAATCATAATATTCAGCACATGAAACTGTGTCTGCCACGTTCCAACACTGTACATATGTATATGCAGTCTCAGACTCATTCATTGACTGTCAAATCCCATTTGAGTCGGTGCTCAATCCCAGACTGACAATGCCCTAACGGTTTCGCCCTAACAGATCGATGTACGTGTCTAATCCCACAGGTCTGCCCATGGTCATACTCGGGTTAACGGATGGATTCTGTACTAATCCCACAGGTCTGCCCATGGTCATACCAGGGGTAACTGATGGATTCTGTACTATAATCCCACATGTCTGCCCATGGTCATACAAGGGTTAATGCATGGATTCTGTACTAATTCTACAAGTCTGCCCATGGCCATACACAGGTTAACGGATGCATCTGTACAGCTGCACGTCTGGAAGACTACAGCCATCGGGGGCTGTTAGCTCACGGGATTGACAACGTAATTATTATGTCTACATGTACTTTAATAATAATACATGCACCGTCTGGTGAAATGTATTAAATCATTATCTATATACATTTCTAATTGGCAGATCCAAGGAACTAAGCCAGTTAACCCAATTCTATCACGAGCGCCCTGTTAGTATACATAACATATACTGTCCATTATTGATTATAGATGTGTAGGCCACTAGAGGCAGACGTAGCTGCAGTGTCCCTGGTGGTGGAAGGTGGTGGGCGTGTACTCCACGCTCCATTCCATGCAGGTCTAGCCAAGTCATGAATACACCGACTTATGACTCAGTATCACGTGGAGCCCAACACACTACTAACCTACTAACCGCATTTTACCACCAGTAACCCAGGACACTAAATTACTCTCATCCAAGACACAAGATTACTTTTTGAAGCTTTCCTTTATGTCTTGCTGATTTTGTCTCGATTTATAACAGGGTTGTTTGGCAAGGTCTATGTGTAAGGCCCTAGCCATACGGTTAACGTCACGATTACGGTAATGGGACACGTTGGCCTGCCTAATTACCTGTGCCATAAACAATGTCCAATCATACACCGTTGATAATTAATTACCCCCATGCCCCTGACATTACATAAGCCCCCCACTATACCCAGGATACAGGCTGCCAGTACCTCCAATTAAGAGGATTATTAATAAACATGATCAAAGGGAATGAGAGGGAGGGGGAGGGGAAATACAATAGTACCAAATAAAACCAAAATTGTCAAGCTGTAAGTGTATCATGTAAGACCCCACCTATCCATTTTAATCTGGAAAACCTCTAAACATGTTCTAACCTGATCCTAAAACAAGGCTTTAACTCCCAGTTCTCCTACACCTAGGGAGTGATTATTTTTGACAAGGGAGGGATTAATTCCGCCTTCCCGATAGGTCAAAAATAGGCACACGCATGCCCTTTGAAATATAGTAAATTAATGCGTGGGCTGTTTTGCTGAAAACCGGTGAAATCCCCCCGGCCCCCAGTCAAGGGGTCGAAACTCCCCCCGTGGTTAAAAATGACCACTCCCCTGGAGCCTCAGTAACAGTGTGGATGTCTCAACCCGCCAATACTAGGGGATAGTGAGAGGAGTGTGTGCCCCCCCCCCCCACCCCCCCCCCCCCCCTCCCGAGTGTAGTATACATGGATGCCAATATCATAAGCTGCATGTGGAAGGGGCGGGACGGGTCTCCCACCGGTGCACTATGTATAGCCGCCTCCTGCATACACTACTCCCTCTAACCACACACAGGCACTGCCGCTTAGATGTTAGTGGGGGTGCTGGAGGAGGAGGATTATTCACGTGTATTTCCTCCTGTATTGTCTAAGCTAGCTTTGTATAGGTCTGTAGTTTTCCTGGGTTTTTTTTGGTATTGAGGAACATGGACTGAATCTAATGAATACAATCATAGGCAAGTAGATAAAACCCGACATTTCGTAATGTTGATTGATATAGCATCAATATCCAATGTAAATTTGCTCAAAGCTGTACACAGTTTTATACAGTACCGTGGTATCATCAAGCAGTATATACACGGTCTGCCTGTGTCTAATCTGGCAGCCTATACCAGGGACGGGGTGATGGAGTGGGTGATGTGGGCTTTGGAGACACCCTGTAGACTATACCTGAGGTGACCCACAAAACAGCTGACCCCACCCACCCTAGGGTAGCTACGATCTAAAGAAAATTAAAGCTTATACTGTCAGCATTATGTAGTTGGCTAGGAATAACTTACATTTTCCCAACTTTTGACGATCAACAAAGTCTTAACTAGTAAAATGATAACTAAGATCTACTAGGACCCTATGGTCAGTTATGATAGGAATAAATGTCTACGTTTTCTATTTGGAGATAGGTAAACTGTCAAGAGTTACTCCCATCTCTGACGCACTGTGCGTGTCTTGGTTTCATTGAAGTGGTGCTTTTTTTCCCCTAGCCATTTTTTTTTAAACTTTTTTTTTTTTTTTTAACTTTTACATTTTTATGCTTGACCTTTAGGGTTATTAAATTGCCCTAATTGCGATTGGTCAAGCGAGGTTGAATTTAAATCTAATTGATTGAACCCCAATATACACATTAGTAGTTGTGTATAACATGTACACGTGTGTGTATTTCATCACAAAATAAATAAGGTTTAAAAAAAAAAGGTGTCGGATTTTTATTTCATTTTATTTCATTTTTTACTTTGGCTCGAAAGGTACCCAGAAATTGATTTGTGAACTTCAGCACAGACCAAATAAAGACGGCCTCGACTCGTGGTCCATCATGTTGTTTTTTTTCAAAATTGGATAAACATTTCTATAGGGTCGGCCATGTTTTACTAGGTAGGGTCGGGTAACCTGAAACACTTTAAAAAAATTGGCTTTATCGGAAACTCTCATAAATGTGTGCTATCGCTTTTGGTAATCATGTCTCTAAGCTCTTATCATTCCCATAGGTGTTATAGCCATTGGCGTGGACCACCATCATAATCGAAATGTGCTGTAACCAAGGTAAGCAACATCTTTTAATGAACCCTTTTAATGTGTACGTACACATGTATATGTATCTGAGGCACTGAGTGAGCGCTTCTCCATTATATTACCTTAGTCACACCCTGATTAAGGTAACCTACTAATCCCATTTACACAACTGTGTCAGACACACGTGCACATGTACACGCGTTTCTGGCACTGTCACCATGTAGGTATGTGAACGTCCGCGCTCCCTAGGGCTGCAGGGGCGTCGTGATAATCTGTGCCGGTTTTTAGAGCAGTGTACAGGGTAGCTCTCTGTATATAGCTTTTAAATAAGGCTAATATTGAAGGTATACTGTCCCATATGATTCATATATCAAGTAAACAAAATTTCCTTCGTCACAGTATTTTGATTTTAGCTCTCCTCTAATTGGTTAATTAATTACACGCTTAATTAGGTCAATATCAAATTAAAAGCTCATTTGATCCATGAAAAAAATTAGGAAGTTTTCTAGAAACATGAGGAAGTGTTAGTACATTGTCTTATCTTTGTGTACTCCAAATTTAAAGCAAATCTATCGATGCCATCATAGGTTTCTAGGTTGCGGAAATATTTCTAATCAATTAATTTTGATCAAAATTGGTGATTTTCCAAAGTTTTTTTCTTAAAAAATTCATAATTCCGGTTTTTATAGTCATTTTAACATCGGACAACCTGCAAAATGTCCGCAATGTTAATGTCTTTCAGGAAATAAATACATTAAAGGGGTATATCTGAGTTTTAATTTGAGCCTAAATCCATAAAAAGGTCACAGGCCATCCTTCTTTGTAGAGTTTAAAATAAAGACGAAAATATGACCAACCTTGGCCTATTCAAAGTGCTCTAGTTTCCCCAAAAAATATGATATCCAAGAAATTCCAAAAGAATATGAATTCTAACATGTTACTTCAAATGACTATGGTAAAATTAAAAAATAATCTTGCTCTTGAATTTTTTTGTCACATACCTACACCATGCAATTCGCCACAAACCCATATGCCCACGACCAGGCCCACATAGATCAGTATCCAAGCACATATGCTATTTTACGTCCGACCTACACAGTTGCTACTTGTAGTACCTAGGTGGTTATTGGCCACAAATGGCACAATGGGCTCTCCAGCCCCGAGCCCAGTGCTAACTTACCTCCATGTACATCCCGACCCACAAGTACCTGCTGACCCATGCTCTTTAGCCGCTGCCCTTTGCTGCTGTGGTATAAGTCCGCTGAAGGAGGATGCGTTAAGCTGCTGTGAACTGCAGTGTCCTCCTACTGACAATAATAACCCCAGGCTAGCTGCTCCAGTGGGTGTTAACACTAGTGGGTGACTACAGCTGGCGACAGGACAGTGCGAGATGGAATGGTCACTACCAGCCAAACTTCGCACCTGACTCACACTCAGTCACAGTGCTAACATATCGCCATGTCAAAGGTCTCTGGCCAGTAATCAAAAATGTTACATAACCCAATGGTAATCTTTATGGCAGTGGCAGACCCTGTGCATGTGATAATACTGCTGATACTGACAGGGTTCTCTTCATATAAAGCCAGTCTTGTCCAGAGGTTAGGGGTCATGGAAAGTACATGGCTATATCATCACCAAACTGGCATGCCTGTGTCTAGCAATTTGTGAAAATTGTATCGCTAGTCTCGCCCGGCCTTGCCTGGTTGCATTATCACTAGCATCAGACAATCCCCTGAGATTGTTGACTATGTTTAGAAATGTATTGTCCATGATCAGTTTCACGTTGGTATGTTTGCGAGTTTGTCAGAGAAATTGTAAAAGCAATAGGCGATCAATGTTAAGATTCGGGGAATTCAAAATTCCCCATAGACATAGTCCACTGGCACCCCACTGATTATCGATAGGATACTACATGTACTAGAAAATAGCCCGTTACAAGAAAGCCCTTTCTTCAGATCGATCTCCAGACAGCAGTACACTCAGTCTTGACCTTAAGAGTTAAGTGAAGCCTGAGGCTGACGTTTGTTAAGGCTCAGGAGTAAGGGACCTGTCACCTGGTTCTTGCAATTTAACACGAGGAAGTAGATCTCTAGATAGGAATCGGTTGACATGGAGGGCTTCCATTAAATATGTACGCACATATTCTCCAGAAATTGCCCCCCCCCCTCCTCTTCAGTGCGTACCTACTTTATGGAAGCCCCTATACCGGTATTAAATCTATAACCAGCACGCCACACGGCCTAGACGCTAGAGGCCCAGGCCACATGTCAACTAACACATACATGTAAAGGCATTAACCAGACTCCACCTGACGGGTACTGCCCGCGGATCGGTTACCTAACCCTGCTAATCTGCAATATCGTCTGTCGACTTTACTTCCACGTATGTCATACTCTCGTTCCCAAATCCTTCCGAAGGAAGGCTCTGGTAACAGCCAAATGACTTTGAACTTGGGATTTTGCTGTGTCTGGGCAACCACTGCTGGTAGCCTGGAACCGGAGGGTTCCAGGCTACCAGCAGGGGTTGCCCAGACCCAGCAAAATCCCAAGTTCAAGGTCATTTGGATGTTACCAGAGCCTTCCTTCGGAAGGATTTGGGAAAGATTGAGCGTGTGAGTGGCCTCACAGATGACTCAGGGTAAGCTGAATCTGTAGCTTATCATGTACTTAGATATAGTACTCCGTTATAATCATTCATTGGTCCATTCTGGCATCAGAAATGAATTCCTTGTTAAAAAATACCCTAAAGTCATGTGTCACACATGTATGTTATTCCATTTCAGGCCAGCAGGTGGGTGTGGGTGAGCAGGTGGGTGTGGGAGAGCAGGTGGGTGTGGGCGACGGTTGCAGGCTGCGGGCATGTACCGCCTTCTGTCCCTATCAAAAAGCCAGTCGATCGGACGATAAACGGCGACGATATGGGTGGCTCTGGACGCTCCTTTTATCCTGACGCTGTTGCTGCCAACTCTCGTGTTGTATCGTGGACTTCTCGGAGTGTACGAGAAGTAGGGGTGGCGCCACCCTTTGGTGAACGGTCACTAGAGGATCTAAAATATTTTTTGGTGGTGCTCTGTGTTGGGAACTTTTATTTAAATTTAATCTAAACGTTTTAGATGGTTTTTATTGTGTGTTTGAGGGTATTTCCACTGTTGAAGATGGCATTTCTGTGTGTGAAGAGAGAAATATGGGGGACTTTGGCAAAAGTAGTAATTTCTATCAACACTGAAGCCTATGTGGCTTTCATTTAGAGGGTAGCAATTTAAGAATACTTAAGAGTTTATGGAAAAGAGAGAAATCAGTACCTGAAGATCGCAAGCCAATTACAGGGTGAAGGAAACACATTTCAGATTTCTTTTTGAAGGAAACATTTGTCCCCCGATCTTGCCCATCTATCCCTTTGGTCCTCTGATGTCTATCTATAACACAGGCTAAATGATAGACATTCTCCTATGTAACAAAAACATCTTAAAACATGGTTCAGTCGTTTAGTATTACTCAGTTTACCCTGAGTCAACGAGAGTATGTATGTCATAGCAGCCTTCGACCAGACTAAGTATCATGATCTCTAGGGAAAGGTCTGCAGTTGCTTTAAAAAACATGTTTGGTGTTTAGTAAAGTACTATCTGATCACTGTGGTTGTGACACAAGTTGTGTGTGCGGTTTTTACATAAGGGACTGGGAGTGGTTATTCTTTATCGAAACAGAGAGGAGGATCCGTCGAGGTGGGGGACACGAAAAACTCACCCCTTTTTACCGAAAAATTGGGTGGCAGGAGGTGGTTAACACAGTCAAATCAATACGTAACCCCCCCTCCCCCGTCTCTAGGCACTGCAATCAACTCTAAAGCAGAATCAGTTATCACTTGCATCACGGTACATGTATAGGTACTACATGTAGCTGCCGGTAGTTAACATTAGGTAGCACGACAGTTAATAGTGATACAAACAGTCTTGGCAAAGGTACACACGTTGTTGCCTTTATAAGTGACACGCCTGTCACGGAGAGCCACTGGAAGCTTCTAATAAGGCTAGACCGAAAAAAAAGTTGATCGACGGATTTCCCGCACCATATTTTCGGAAATGCAATCAAATATTATATTTAATGAACCGTATGAAATATAGCATTCCCACAAAATTAGAGATAATTAGTTACTATTGAGCTTTTTCATTCTCCAAGCAGGTTGTTTTAATTTATTCTAATGCCTAAAAGGCTAATGTGTAATGTTTCCGGTCACCAGCCACACCCTACGTAGCAAAACAGGACAGACCCTAAGGCCACCCTTTTTAGATAACTTGGATTACAGGCTTTTGGCTCCAACTTTTTGGAAGGGCAAAGGGGAAAAAGCTGTCCTACAGGGGGAGCTGGATCACAACATTTTCCTAAGGGCAGAGGGGAAAAAGGAAAGAAAAAAAAGGGCATGGAAAACCTTATTTTCTTCTTAGATTTTCGGAATGGTTCAATCTAAAATGGGAAGTGTCTGCATGGTTGACTGCTCATTGGACTGGACTGGACTTATTATGGATTTGACTTGAAAAAAAGAGTCACACACTCTTCAATCAATTCATACATCATCAAGTCCTCAATTCAGACATTGCACCCAAATAAAGAATCTTCTACATAGAGTGATTAGGCCAGATTGGGAGTCAGCCCAGAACAAGTGAAATGCACAATATACGATATCTAGTGACAGATAAGGACATGGCATATAAGCATACAAGCAGTGAAATTAACCCCCCATTCTTGCAAAGTGAGTCCTAACTCGGGTCAACATTCAGTGGACATCTACTATGGGTCTGGGCTCAATATATGTTTTCTAGCGACTGCAGGTTCTGACTCAACATGTGTGGGTGGTTTATGTTCTGGTTGGTCAGGTTGCTGTCTAAGACACGTAGCCATTCCTGCAGTACCCGGGTACACAATCTATTTTTAGAACATCTGTAAGTTGACCAGACTGTAGGTGAACTCAATTGTACACGTCAGGGATGACACACTCACTACAAGACTTTCATCATGAATGTGTAACTGTAATATAATGCAATAAGGGTCACGCTGTAGGCTATTGTAAAGATGGCATGGAGACCTACAGTCTATTTAACCGTTTAATAGTAAGAACATGGGTAATATATTTATTACTGGCACATAAAAACATGTCAACTTACTAAGATATATATGTAAAGCCTAAAGGCATTCATTTATTGATGAGTTATATTTTAAGAGCGATGTTGACTAGTCCTAAATTTTTTTCAATTGAAAAAATAGACAATAATAAATTTGCAGAAATGCCAAGCCTTTTGTGACAAAATAACAGTTTTACGTTTACCTCATGCATATAGATCTAGAACTGAAGTTTCATAACTATTTTACTTTGCTAGGCTAGGCATTATTATATTAAAAACAATAAAGTCATTTATCATGTTGAGATGAAACTTCTATATATTTTTTTACTTTGCTTGCAGTTATCATCTGTAAGCCTAGCCCTAGGCCCTAGCTTAAAGGGTAGACAACGTCAAGGCTAGCCTTGCATTCTTCAAACTTTATATCTTTCACACGTCCTTTCGCCAGCATGCACGTGGGATATTGTTGTGCACAGACCGTGTCAAATGTCGACGTGGAATGCACAAGTTAATGCAATGTCGATGTACCATTGGATTGACCGAACCCCCCAGGCCAGGGCCACACATGACATGATTGACACACTCATAGTAGTCACAGGCTACAACTTTAATACAAGGACCGATAAAAAGTGAAACCAGCTGATTGAATTATTCCACTCGCAACGAATTTATGATAACAGATAAGAATGTGCATTAAATCAGATTGTCAAATCCAAAGGCGGCTTCTGTCAAAATGACGGCGGTCAATAACGTAATTCGCACGGAATGACAGCTGATAAGGGGCACATAGACTTGCCGAGGACGGGGCGAGGGCCAATAAAATTATGTGAACACTCGCCGCCAATTCTTATTTTCAAATTGACAATAGTCAATACCTGTGGCTGTGGGTGTTGCTGATGGCTTGCTCACAGGTTCTGGTGGGCTAGTGCTGGGTTTGGTTTCCATTGCAGCTGACGACGAATCCGGCTTTGGAGGTTCTGGAGTTTTAACCGGAGGAGGGGATGCAGCAAACGGATCAAAATCAAGCAGTGGTGCCGAGGCGGCCGCTGCTTCGTTGCTGACCGCGGCCGGGGCCGGGGTGTTGAAGAAATCTTGCTCCGTGGAACTGCTAACGTCGTCGGCCCCTGGAGGGTCTCTCTCCACCTTCTCGAAGTCGTTGTCAAAAATTGCACTCTCAGTGCTTGTTACAGGATGGTCCATTAGATCAGCCATGGTCTCAGATTAATCCGTGCTCCTGCTCCTTCAGGTGTTTGCTCGGCACGCACAGTGTCTGCGAAAAGATGTGTTGTGAGCTGCGCCTGTCAGGTGTCAGCGGTGAAGCTCAAAATGGCCGTAAAGTGACGTCATACGGACGGAGCGCGCAAGCGCCACCTTCCGGAATATTTTTTAACCATTATATATTTCTCTTTCATTAATAAAGTAATTGGATCTAGTTACCCTTTTTAAAGTCATATGAACTATACTATTCCCTTAGAAGAAAAAATATCCATGTTTAACTTATCAAAACATCAGGCAGAAATTTAGCCAAGTTCATTGGTCAAGAACTAGGTCACTCGTAAACAGCAACCAATCAGCCGCTTTCACGAAGAATCACTCGGCAACATGGCGGAGGGTGATATGGTGTCCAACGCTAAGGCACTGAGGAATCGGGGGAAAACGAAGGATAACAACATGCAGAACGGTCATCTGAAGACCAATGGATTCAAGAAAGTATGTATATTCAGCTAGTTGAAAAGAATTGAGACTAAGTTATTCAGGGTGGACAGTTGCAACGCTTGAAACGTTTGGTCCCCTCAGGCTCAGTCAAGGCCCAAACTTGTTTGGATCACACACTTCAAACCATAACTCATGCTAGATAAGTGGTCACTCCCAGTTTTGGGCGTTACCACGCCTGATCGCGCTATTCGTTCCAATTCTTTATGTGGGACAGTTTATTCAGTTGGGGTTCCTTGGGAACCCGGGTGTGCATCAGAATTTGGGGTTTCAATACAGTCCTTGAGTCAGTTGACGAATCTAGTTTCACAGGTAGATCTAGTCTATGCCAAGAACTTGACCAAACTTGACCGGTCCGGGTGCATGCGGTAAGGCCGGTG
Organism: Harmothoe impar; assembly: GCA_947462335.1. Classification (NCBI taxonomy): domain Eukaryota; kingdom Metazoa; phylum Annelida; class Polychaeta; order Phyllodocida; family Polynoidae; genus Harmothoe; species Harmothoe impar. Next base: position 75,400,340 of record OX381704.1, on the reverse strand, counting down.
ATATACGCACAACCTCGAGGTGCGAATAAGGGTTTCTATTCGTACCTGACTACCTCCTCGAGGTGTGGGTTAGCCTAGACGAGTGTAGATCATCATCTATTATTAGAGATGAGTGGTCATGTTCATAATCATTCTAAGGGAGTGTTCATTTATTATTTACAGGGGGTGGTGGTGGGTTTGGGGGGGGCGTAAAAAATTCTGCATAAAAATTTAAGCCCCTTTTTAGCCAAAAAGCCCGCGCGATACTATAGTTAAAAGGGGGGGGGGGCGAAAAATTTTCGGCGCCTTCGGCGAGGGGGGCCCGAAACATTACACGTGCTCTCGAGGGGGGGGGGGGCGTAATCTTCCCGCTAAATCTCACCACCACCACCCCACTGTAATTAATAAATGAACACTCCCTAATGGCTGCATGGACGATGATTGATACGATTTAATAGGCCACTCCAAATAATATCCTTGTTTCTCATCACTAAGCCATTACAAATATGACAAGGGCGCTTCTTTTTTTATCTGTTTTTTTTTTTGCCGAACAGGAAATAGGTAGGGGGCTCTAGGCTCTCAGTAAAATTGACGTTCACATTTTAATGATTAAGAAATAAACCGTCTACAAACCTTTTGAATGGGTATATTTTCTCTAGCCCATCGTATTCGCGCCACTGTATTAAAGCTTCAATTTTATACCAAATATGTCCATATTTGTCTGTCAAATTTCCCCTAAAAATTTGCAAAAAAAAAAAAATGAAAAAAAATAAACCAAAACATGATTTTGGTGACGCGCGCGGTGATGACAAACAAGGATATTATTTGGAGTGGCCTTACCATGAATGTGGGAGATTGGGGCTTGGCTTGGGCCCGGGGCGCGCTTCAATTTTTTTTACACAGGTGTGCGGCTGGACCTCTGACAACCATTACCCTTGGCGAGGGCCTTGCTAATGCTAGGGCATTTTCGGCCAATAACTCCTAGGTTTGGGGACAGTATGGGAAAAAACTCCGCTTGCGCAAAAGTTTTCCACAAATCTGGATATTTTAGGAGAAAACTGGGAAATATTGGTGAAAAACACCCTTTCCAGCCACACACTGTATACAAAATACCCGGGACCTGGCCCCTGGGATCATGGGATATGTCGTAATCTAGTGAGGAATGTGGGCTTGGAGTCCTGTTTGGGAGGAGACTCATTTTCAATTTTGACTCGTTTATGTCACTACATGTATATAATACATTTCGTGATTACACCTGAGGCCTACAACCAAGAAATGAAAATAATTTCTCATTAATTTTCGTAGTTTTGGGTCAAGTGGGGTTGGATGAATTTTTAATTAGGGAGTGCTCATTTTTTAATAACCTGGAGGGGGGTGGTAACAAATGTTGATCCTTTGACCAGGGGGGGTAATACGATTTTCGACCCGCCGGGAGGGGGGGGGGTGAAATTATCTATTCTATTAATTTCTATGTTGATCTGATTTAAGAGGTTATCGAAGAGAATTAAGATAAATTAAAATTTAGTCGTTTACGTTTTACTACCTAAAATCTTAAATAATGGTCTTAAATAAAAAAACTGAAATATGTAAGTCTAGGTCAACTGTATATGTATGTCTATGACAACTGCATATGTACCGGTAAGTCTAGGTCAACTGTATCTGTATGTCTATGACAACTGTATATGTATGTCTATGACAACTGCATATGTACCGGTAAGTCTAGGTCAACTGTATGTGTATGTTTATGACAACTAGACCATGAGTCAGCCGCCTGTCGGATCATGTATGTCGTATCTTATTTTACTCCAACAATGCAGTCTGTGGTGTGATGATTATGAGAGCAGTAGAACTTTTATCGGCATGTGTTCAAACCAATGAAATCACACGATGTTTATGTAAGCATGGCGGGGATCCTGTTTCATAACACGTTGCTCCACACGTCGGATACGTGTGTATAAACCATCACACACATGACGTATATATATGGAGGTATATGCCTACTTACAGGTGTGGTTAATGTGTATACTATGTCACAGTTAGAATTACACATATAGCTGAAATATAGAAATTTATATGTAAATATAGATTTCCAGGTATCTTAATAATTATAAGGTTATTGACGCCCCCGCCCGCCCCCCGACCGACTCCTTCACAATCACATGGGCATGTCATTAATACCGGTTGTATTGTTGTTATCAGTTCAAACAGATAACATATGCGTGTGTCATAAAACAATGATAGAACGGAATATATTTGATGCAAGGTGGTTACTATTTTTTGTATCTCTCTTTTCAGCATGAAGACACAAATGGAAATATAACACACACATCGGAACAATTCAAAACGAAGTCATTTGAGTCATTTGAAGAAACCCCCCTTCTCGTTGCCATTTTAACATACTTAAGCTATGGCGTCCTTATCATCTTTGGGCATATCCGCGACTTCCTGCGCAACACAGGACTTGAGAAAGTACCCATGTCTGCTGAGCCCATCAAAGAAGTGAGTACTGTAATACCAATGTGACTATGGAGAGTTTGATATTATCAACCTAAAGCAAATAATAAGATAGTTCGATGACAAAGAGTTATTTTCAGCATCCAATGCTGAGAAATACATGTATACTGAACGACAGAAAAGAGGCAGGGACAACATCACACATAAAGCTTTAGCCAAGTTTCCTTTAACTACATGTTCAATGATCTGTATGTGTCTCTTCATTCTAGGGGTGGGTGCCGCTCTTCCAAAGTTTTGAAAGCTTTTACACTCGCAATCTGTACCGCCGCATCAGAGACGCGTGGAACCGACCCATCAGCAGTGTACCCGGAGCAGAGTTTGTACTTGTAGATCGGGAAACTAAAGACAATGGGTGGACATTCGACTTTACAGGCACGCAAACAACGGTGTTAAACTTTGGATCCTACAACTACCTTGGCTTTGCAGAAAACAGCGGTGCCTGTGCCAAAGCCGCCATTTGTGCCACTAAGAAGTACGGCAGCGGGGTCTGCAGCACCCGGCAGGAGCTGGGTATGTAGCTTATGGTGGCTTATTGACACAGGTAGCTTTGCTACCAGTATCTTATACGACGCCTTGGTGAGACACCCTGCTGAGAAAAGAAAAAAAAATTTCATTGATTATTTTTGGGGTGAAAAATTTGGCTGAGGTAAAATTTTTGCCCTATAGCCTAAAGTTCAACATTTTTCCTTTTCTATGATATAAAAATCATCCATTTCTATCGACTGGTTGTCCCCTAAAAAATCGAACAAAAAATACCTATCAAAAAATGAGCCTACTTTTCAGCACTGTAGACAAACATGAATGTACTAGAATAGACTTTATGTCCTTTTTTGCAGTAGTAGTTAATTCAATATAAACATAGATTTCTCGTGGGGTAAGACACTTTTTTTAAGACCAAAAGTTCGATAAAAGAGGGCGGGAAACAATCAGTGGACAAAAAGAGGACGCGCAGTACATAAATTACTGCATTCTTTGTCAAACAAAGAGTGGCACCACTGGTACTTCTCGTACTGCGCGAGATCTCAACGTGTGCAGACGAAATCGTACCACCCATATCTTCGCCGTTTATCTTCCGATCAACTCGTTTTTTGATAGCGACAGAAGGCGGTACATGCCCGCAGCCTGCAACTGTCGCCCACACCCACCTGCACACCCACAGCCACCTGCTCTCCCACACCCACCTGCTCACCCACACCCACCTGCTGGCCTAAAATGGAATAACATACATGTATGACACATGACTTGAGGGTACCTTTTAACAAGGAATTCATTTCTGATGCCAGAATTGACCAATGAATGATTATAAGAGAGTACTGTATCTAAGTACATGATAAGCACTCACCAGCAGGACCCAGATTCAGGATAGGGTTGGGATTGGGACATGAGTTGTACAAATTCACTATCACACATATTACACTCACACATATTGCACTCACACATATTACACTCACATATATTACACTACACACATTGCACTCACACATATTACACTCACATATTACACTACACACATACTACACTCACACATATTACACTACACACATATTTCACTACACACATGACACTTACACATATTACACTCACACATATTACACTCACACATATTACACTACACACATATTACACTCACACATATTACACTCACACATATTACACTCACACATAAGTATGTTTATCCAATGAAAAACAAATACCTGTGTCTTTTGTGATTAGGATCACACGTTAGATTTTCTTATATTGCAGATTCTTCCATTGTACGATCTCTGATGTCTAAACATGTTCCAAGTGTTTACTACATATATTCCTTGCATAGTTTACAGAGTTGATACATGTGTAATCAAAAGGAGAATATATCGTTGTAATACTAGACAATTTTGTACATATTCCTGAATCAGATCGCGCCAAGTATAATATAGCTTTAAGATTCTTAATTAGTAATTTGGTAAGTGTAATCCATACTACCCGCCTGCATTCTACATAACCATCGCAATTACATTCACAGGAAACCTTGACATCCATCGTGAGGTAGAGGAGCTTACTGCTAGGTTTGTGGGAAAAGAAGCAGCGATGACGTTTGGAATGGGATTCGCAACTAATTCAATGAACATCCCAATTTTGGTTGGAAAGGTTAGTAACAAATCTATTATAACAAATTCATGAGTGTGGCTTTTTTGTCGCAATGTAAACTTAGGGAATTCATGTACGCTCCCTTTATACGGTACATTGTGAATGACATGCTTGCTTTGACATGATCGTCGACACTTATAGGTGTAAACGTGTAGTTAAAATCTTGTGTTAAAGCATTATAAAAATACAATGGCACTACTTTTCCATGCAGGGATGTCTCATCTTCAGCGACGAACTGAATCATACATCACTTGTACTTGGGGCGCGACTTTCTGGTGCAGCCATCCGTGTTTTTAAACACAATAGTAAGTATTTATGCTCTTACATAGCCGTTATTCAACTCATGTATCTAATTGAATCTCAAACCAAGAAAAATCAACCAAACATGGAAAATCAACCAAATAGGGAAAGCTGAGAAGTCCTTTGTGAAATAATCATTATTATTATCCGAGAAAAATTCAAAATGTCAATATATCCTCTTTACATGGCAGGGTAAGTAGTGATGAAAAGATGTATACGTATTAAAGAAAGCTATTTAAAGGATTGTTTACCAGAATTTATCCCACACTTTCTAAACCTGGAGAAATCTTAAACATTTTGGTTTGAGTAGGTTTTTATTGTCTGACACAATATATACAGTGTGATTGTAGACAAGTTGCAATATCAGTTAAGTGATGTAGTCAGTTGTATACCAAAATAATGTTAGTTTCGGACGAGTATCCTTCAGAGTTTGATCTTATGATTTCATTTACATATTGTCTTTTATAGATATGCAGGATCTTGAGACAAAACTCCGGGATGCAGTAGTATACGGTCAGCCCCGCACACACCGACCCTGGAAGAAAATCATGATTATTGTGGAGGGAATTTACAGGTGAGTTCATGTTCAGTATCATAGTAAGAGACTCCATATAGCCAACTAGAGTAGGCATAACGCCTATGCTTGGCCATTTGCTAAGCCAATATCATTTAAAACCTGCCAGTATTGAAAGAGGTGAATTAGAACTGTGTGGTCCTAACATTGACAGCTCTGTGGACCAGGGCTAACCTGTGTCACATAAGGCACTAATATCTGCTGTAGGAAATTAATGTCCATTAAGGTGGGTCGATCCCATTGATTCAAAGTGTTCAGAATTTAACTTCTTTTTTTTCTGTGGGTATCCTAAATCATTTGAAAACGGAAAATGAAAAGAAAAATAGGGGGTCCCAAACTAATATGGAATTTTGAAAAATAAAAGTATTTTAATTATTCATTAAAAAAACGAAAATGCTGTTCAAATTCTTGTGATTTTCTTTTTCATCAATCAATAACCACAGAATTCTGAAACCTCACAAAATGAACACTAGGATATCTACCTTTATTCTAAAAATAATTTCGAAGTTTTATCTCTTTGCATTCTGGGGGAAAATAACATCTTTCGGAGAAGAGTCACAATAAATTTCATTATTTCTTACATAATCAATGAAAGATAGTACATGTACCGTAAATTCCCGCGTACTACCCGCGGGTTGTACGCGAACCAAACACAGCTTTCATTTGATACCAAACATGCCTATATAGGGTGCGGGTTATACGAGGGTTTTTATTATTATAGAACAGTACTAAAATATGAATTTTCAGATCCAAAAACGGGTTATAGGATTCTCCTAAGTTAGGGGTGCGGGTTATACGCGAGATGCGGGTTATACGCGGGAATTTACGGTAGTATAAATGTTCAAATTTTTCTTAAACTTCCCCAATAGATTGCTTAGATTATTTGCTGATGAATAGAGTAATTTTGATATGGGGTCCCATGCATAATTTGAGGGTTTTGGTCATTTGAAATAAAATAAAAGTAATGGAAAAACAAATCTTTGAAGCATCATGGGTGAACTTCCAACAATTTTTTTTTTGTTTTTTTTATTCAATCAAATCACTAATTCAAGTGCTCCTCCAATTGAAAATTTTTACCAGCTCACAATAAAAAAAATTTTCCTGTCATAGCTAATGGTGCATTAAAGTTTTGTCTATCAAGAGTAAGTGAAACTGGACCTTTTGCTGCCTTTTATGAGGTTGGGCTGCTAACCAATATTCAACAAATGAGTATATACACGTATGAAGATGAAAAACAATGAGTGCCCGTTAGAGAATCCACTCCTTGAAGAGGACTAACTTGGTAAGGCTACTCCTGAACCCAATGGGAACAGCCAGCGTCCATATATGAGGCGCCGAACTACCGATATGGTGGGTCGTTTGGGCAGGCCCTAAGGTCTCTGCTAATATCCTGTGAGATTTCGATTAAATGCTGAGGGACATTTAGGTGTAGAAGATAAATTTAGAGGGCAGGTGTAGGGAGTTAAGGAGGGTCTAGGGTCGAGCCACTGTGGACCTAGGTCTGGGTTTCAGTTTAACTTTGGGTTTTTCTCCCAGCAAAGCTTTCCTTGTACCCTTTAGATTTGTGCCTAGGAATTTTTTATTTCCACTTTAAACTTGAATTTGTCAGTGATCAACTGGAGATGGGTTGGTAGCGCATTCCAGTTTTTTGCCCCTCTGTAGAAAGGGCTTTTCTTGTAGAACTGTTGCCGTCTCCGTCTTATAGGGAAGGTAGGCCTGTAGTCACTCCTGGTGCGAGGCTCCCTGCATATAAAATGATCTTGTTATGTAGGTTTGGATATAGTCAAGCAATTCATTCACTTTTATGCTCTTTCAAATTCCATTTATTACTTCATAAATGAAAGCTCCTGAAAAAATCATAGAAAATTCACAAAATACCTATAATTATCATATCAAAATATAAAGTGCTCTAAAATGCTCAATTTTGCTCAAAATAATCCAAAAAAGGAATTGAGTATAGAATATGTATCCGGCCATATGCCTACCAAATATGGCATCATTCTGCCATATTTAAACCATATGCGCAGAAAGATGCGCAGTAATCCATTCTGCAATGGCCGCCACCCACCTTAATGAATTATGATCAGTTGTCAAAGAGAAGCATTCAATATTGCAGGTCTATAATTTTTCGTCACAAAATAGAAATATCTGAAATCACGACAGTTTGGGCATTTCCACACCTCGACACTATTTTGACACTGTTGGCTGGTTGCCATACTCACACCCCTGAGGTGAACTTCTGTTGCCAGGGCAGCAATTGTCTTGTCCAAACAAATGCTGCATTCATCACCATGATTTCAAGGGCATGGCCCTGAAAACCCCTGGGCTTGGAGAGTAAAAAAGCCATTAAAAATTAACAAAATCTAAAATTTAAAAGTCGTTTTACTCACTTCAGCATGGAAGGATCCATCGTCAACCTTCCTGAGGTGATCCGCTTGAAGAAGAAGTACAAGGCTTACATCTACCTGGACGAGGCTCACAGCATTGGGGCTCTGGGACCAAATGGTAAAGGAGTGGTTGACTACTGGAACTTGAACGTCGATGATATCGACATCATGATGGGAACCTTCACAAAGAGCTTCGGTGCAGCTGGTGGCTATATCGCCAGTACAAAGGTATGCATAGATTGCATTTTCCCACTCTAATTCAGAATTTCAATGTTTCCTCCTGGGTTTAGAAAATGTCAACGGCCTTTATGTGGAATGACGTGCAGGTTCAAGGACTTGTATTTTACAGTGATATCATTAGATAAACTAACGAAAGTCTATCGGTATAGATTAAGAAGGTATTCGCCATAAATACTAAGCAATTGTGAATCTAAAAAGTTGAAAGTGTTTTTGGTATTTTTTCCACAGAAAACGATCGATTGGATCCGATCCCGATCTCACAGTACGTGCTATGCAACAAGTCTCCCTGCTCCTGTGGCGCAGCAAATCATTACCTCTATGACCATCATCATGGGAGAGGATGGAACTACCAATGGTAAGATATCTTTTTCTAATTAATATTATACACGACTCATCTTATGAAAAGGCATTTGTACTACACTCAGGCCATAGTGTTGAGCAAATAGCATTCCTTACCTAAAGGGTGTTTCTCGTTGCTAATAGTGAAATTCGCTGGAGTGTCCGCCAATTGTAACCTGTACTGATGCTAAATCGATGTTATTCTCCCATTCGCAGGTAGTGAACGCATAGGGCAGCTTGCATGGAATTGCCGCTACTTCCGCAGGAAACTTCATGAAATGGGTTTCATCGTCTATGGAAACATGGACTCTCCTGTCATTCCTGTGCTTATATTCTGCCCTGCAAAAATAGCGTAAGTGGCTATTCTATTTTATGAATAGGGTACAGAAAAACACACAAGAAGATACACTGTCTGTTTTTTTTAACGTGGGAACTCACGGTACTGAAGATATAGAGTATAGGGACCATAAAGCTGCTCCTTATAATAGGTACATATATGTGGTTCATTGCACATGTATCAGTCCATCTCATAACGAGGTTTCACTGTAATTGTACATAACAGAAACTACAAAATGTATAGTGTCATTAGAGTTAGCGGTGTTATCGTATGGATAGTTGAGTCAATGTTAGGCTAGTAGTCACTCTAAGATTCATCAATTTATGAATTGTACTAAGAAGAATACTACTCGATAAACTGTTATGTCGATAGGGTGAAAAGCGGTTCTGTTGCTGACAGATGGTGTCTTTGTTTACAGAGCCTTCAGCCGTGAATGTCTCACCCGCCATCTTGCCACCGTTGTAGTTGGTTTCCCGGCTACACCAATCATCGAGTCACGAGCACGCTTCTGTCTTTCTGCGTCACACACCAAGGACATGCTAGATAGGGTAAGCTCCCTTTTACCTGAACCGATACATACTGTGACATACATGAGAAGAAATACATGCACAGTGAATGACAGAAGATTGTGTATATTTTTTGTACATAAAACCATGAATCAGAATAAAGCTTTAAACCTTGAGAGCTAAATTGGATGAAGATGTCCTGTACTGAATTTATTTTACCTCACTTTGAAATTAGTACATCTTATTTAGTACAGTGCAATGGAGAACATTCACGTTTCAAAAAGTAATATTGGAACAAGACTTTTGATAGCCAAGCATAAATGATTTATGTTCTGTGTGCTTGCTTGTATTAGGCACTGGTCGTCCTGGATGAGGTGGGAGATCTCCTCAAGTTGAAGTACTCCACGCTGCCACCGCCAGGCTTCTCAGAGCGCGACCCGGACTTACGGAGGTAAGGCTGGTATAAATACATGTTTTGTAGCAATCCCTATTGAGTAAGAAAGGCGAGAGTGTTATAAGGGCCGGGCACGGCCATTGGGTCCGCCACTCATAATTGACTCAGGGTAACTGAGTAATATACGACGACTGAACAATGTTTTAAGACGTTTTTGTTACATAGGGGAATGTCTGTCATAGGCCCTGTGTAATAGGTAGATATCACATGACCAAAGGGATGGATGGGCAAGATCGGGGTACAAATGTTTCCTTCGAAAAGAAATTAAATATCTCTTTTTTTTTCAATATGATATTGAGCTGCGATCTTTGGATACGAAAATCTCTCTTTCGTCTCAACTCTAAGTACTGTTAAATTGCTACCCTCTAAATGAACTCTAGATTGAACCCAATGTTAACAGAAAGAGAGACATTGACTTGGGCATGTGTGGACTTGGGAATGTGGGGACTTGGGAATGTGGGGACTTGGGCATGTGGGGACTTGGCCATTTGGGACTGCATGACCAAGTCGATGATGCCCAAGGACAGCGGCTGGTAGTTAGTCAGTTGGAGGTTGGTTGGTTGGGGTCAGGACTTTGGTTGGGGTTGGGGTTGGTTCGGGGTTGCAAATGTTGCACAACAAGTACAAACACAATCACTATTTAATTCTCACACTGTCCGTTTCAGTCCCTCTTGCCCTATGAACCCTTAGTTGCCCTGTGATGTTAGTCACTCTTCCTCTTTGATTGTGGGTAGGAAAATATCCAATTAAGTCTGAGAGTGTCCCTATTGGGCGAGGAAGACGAGATACTTTCTACAAGATCTACATGTATTATATTGGAACCATATTTAATATATAAACCATTTAAATCATCTTTTAATAATAATTCCCCTTTTGTAAGCTTAATCTATTTGCCTTGCAGGTATACACACCTCCCCATCTACGACAATGACTCCTAACTTTGCGATAATGGACCAATACATGTAAAGGGGACCGCATTGTGTACCTCCAAAACAAGAAAATGAAGAAGGTATTGGCTGAGACAAGAGAGAGTATTTTGATTCACTTTAGGACAGACCAAGGCCATATCAGTATCAACATATTGATTATCTTATAAAGGAATACTTTATTTGTTCCTGGGTTCCTCGTTAGCAGCGCTGTTGAATCAGGTTGATAATAGTCCCCTTCTCTCATAGCCCAGCATTGTTGCACTACATCATTTTTTGTCAGAACATATAATTATTGTATATGTATGGGTCAAGTGTTGTCATGTTAAAAGGCCACCTACCTCTGTTGCTGTGTACAAAATGCATCCTTTGTTTGTATTTATATCAATCTATTATTTCAGCTGTGGTCACATGTCACCCATTTCTGTGACATCTCCTATTTTAGCCATGATCAGACAGAATTAGTTGGGATGTGACGTGAATCTCACAGGTAAAATAGGAGTTCCCTCTGGTGTGTACTACTGTAATCTTCATCGGTCCCAACATAGTTTATAGTCTGTTATCAAATGCACGTACTTTTGTACATCCGTTTTCTCGGGCTAAAAAGGTTTCAATGCTTCATTTGTTAACTAGGATGGATGGTAAACATCGAACTATGTCATGGTTTCTTAAGCATTGTTGTTCATTATTGCTACAAAATGCCCATGTCCCTCCGACTCTACTTTGTTATGTTGTCGAGACATTTTCTATGTTGCTTTGATACATTTTGTACTTAATTTATTACGCAAGATTTACACTTTGATTCTATTATTTTGTTTTTCATTTTCATTCTAGACTTAGTTGTCATTAGTTAACCAAGACCGCCCAAATCATGCAAAAGAAAATCACGATAATTCTGCTTATATGCATTTGTATTAATGCATAACCATGGCTTAAATATACATATCCCTGAAAGATAATATTTTCTGATTTCGTGAAAAATCATATCATTTTGAGCCCCCCTTTGGTAATCAGATAAGGGTAAAAAACACGCATATTCAAATCATATCACACGGGGGGCATTTTTGAGCAATTGTGATTGCCCCCTGTCTATTAAAGCGGTAGTGTAAGTTAATTGTAATTGCTGGTACTTGCATTCATGATTTGTGTCTGCATGTCCCCTAATATAATAACCATTTCTCAGTTATGTACGGATAATTTCCTTGTGTTATTTCAAAGTCTTAAAATATATCCTGGATGTGGCTTCACTAAGAATATGCATATATGCAAGAACAGTATTTGCTACAAAGATTATGTTTCACTAAAAGGAGAAATAATACATTTACATTTTTTTTGTATAATCGTTTCACCACTTATTTTTTGTGCATTCTAAATTTGATACGTGAAGAATACATAGGGCAATAGAAATGGTGAGTCTTGTGCTTTTTGTCACATTATTAGAGAAACAGCGACACATTACAGAGATTACCTCTAATGCCTCCGCCTTGTTTTACATATGGAATCAATAGGCGTGTGTGTGTGGTACATGGACTTACTTTAAGGAAGTGATGCAATTGTCGAGTAGAATCCCAATATATGTCTGATGTTCTGTATTGCAATATGTTATTCTAACCTGCTTTTCAGTGCCTACTTTATCTTGCACATTCTGGAAGATATGACTACCGGTACATCAGAGTAGCCAGCTGACTTTTGTTGTAACCATCCTATTATAAACATTCTATAATCCCCGTGTTACGTGTATGCCAGAACAAGAGTGAAGGTACACTTTAGACCACGTGTTACCCTGGCCATATTCCGTGTACATGTAGATGTGAAGCAATTTAACACAATGATAACATGAACTATGCACCATGTCTGTGTGCACACTTTCCACCAGTATAGAGCATTATGAATGTATTTTATGATGAAACTGAGTATACCGTATTCGACGTAATTAGCGCACAGTGCGCTTAAAAAATTATTATAGACACATTTTAGTAGTTAAGCGTTTCATTGGGGTAAAAATTTGAGAATTTTCTGGTTATTTGTAGTATAAAAATAGGCCAAAAACGGGGGGTGTGCGCTTATTAGGGGGTGTGCGCTTATTACGTCGAATACGGTAACATCATTTATAAGAGAATTGGCATTGCAGATGCTGTGATACATTTCCTGCAAGCCTCAAATGTCCCGTTACTATATATTTTGTTGATGACATTGAATGTCGCTAATACAGTGATTTACGTAGCAATTACTATGCACAACTAATATCTATACAGGCCTACATTCCTTGCATATGTACTCACAGCAAGTACTTTTATTTTTCTTCTATAGAATTTTCTTTCTTGATAATTACGCAAGTGTCACAGTGATGGGATTTATTTTTTCAGAATTGCTAATTATATCAGTCCCCTTTTGTATTCTTTCACACTTAAACTCAGATTGTGCCTTACTGATTAGAATTGAGTTGTGAATAATACACGTTATACGTTCCTTCATAACCTCTGCTTTCAGGGGAATTAGTTTTTCTATGCTATATGGTAACTGAAAGTATCCATAACTTTTATTGATTTACGATACTATGTGTACAATCCATAATATTACATCGATATGTTGGAATCGGTTGCTCTATGATTACTGCTATCAAAATGAGGTCAGACTTCAGGGGCCCTCATGTTCTGTATACATTGCCATACCTAAGCTTGTGATACTTGAGCTATATGTCAGAAAAGTGTTTTGATCACTATCACCTATGTGCCATGCCATGGACAACCCACACTGTGGTTTGATATTGCACTTTGGTTTCGAATCTGAATAGATATATGTGATTAACCATGGTACACATAATAGTAACATTCTAACCCGATATTGTTAAAGGCAAATTAATCTTAATAAGTATACGTAATAAGATGTACCGGTATATTCAGATATCCTCACGCGTTACCAGAGGTGTGTTTGTAAAAAGAAAAAAGGTAACATTCATAGGTAGATTCTAAATTTAAACAGTCGACGAATCCAAGTGAAGTTGCTTATTCCATACGTTTGTTGCATGAGACTTGTCTTGCGTAAGCTACCAACCATTGATTTTATATTCACGATAGTGTTAAAAATGTTTTAACTTACATTGAATGCTTTGTCCAACCTTTTGTTTGTTGTAATTGTTAATCCAGTTGTTAGTCACAATTACTTTGGAATTAACCAACGCGATTGTGAATACGTTTAGAATTACTGAATATAATCAAAATGATGAAATATGCTATGTTAATAAGTGGGGAAAACAAGCCTTTGAAGTGGCTAGCCAATGCTTACTGTACAGGTTTGTGCTGTTTGATCATTGCCAGTGCTTTTGATAACGGGTCTTAGGATTATATATGTATGTGCTTTTAAATCGTTAATAATATAACTTATGTGGGCTGGTTATCAATGTTTAATATACAACTTGAATTGTTTCTATATCACGATAGTAACACACTATTGGAGATTACTAGTACATATAAATTTCAAGCCATCAATATCTCTTATAATCATAACAATCATATCGTCAAATGAGAAATTAACACAGTGTAATTGATTGAGGGCCTGGTTTGGGCTACATTGTGGAGTATAGAATCTGTCTGTGTCACTAATGTATTATATATGAAATGACATTTGGCATGTACTCTCCAAATTCCAACACGGCATGTGGGTTTGATATCACCCGCAGTGTGAAATTGCTGAAATGTCCTAGTGATGGAAACTACATTCAGCTGTTTTTCTCGGCATAAATTCTAATGTGTTGAAGGTTGAGATGCATGTTATGTTTTCTGAGTATCTGTCTTTTGCATGTCATAAATTGCTGTTGAAGTAATGAAAAACTCCTGAGGTGTGTTTCTGCAATGGCTACCACATATATGGTGTGCCTAATACTCTTAAGATCATCCGTAGAAGGATATATTTAGATTGTGTCCCTTTATTGGTAGAAACTGGTAGAAAATTTGTGCTAGAGATGCACCCACCTTGAGTGAGTTAGAATTGTCCATATTAAACAGTTTGCACATATCTCAGTTTCAAGAATAAGTTACGTTGTGACCCACCGTCCACTTAGGTGTTATATGGTCTCTGCATGGCATACAACAGATGTGTCGTGTACATGAAGCAAGAGCCCAGATGAGTCTTCCTCACTCTCTAATGAACATAACCGTCCAATCAACCATTACAAACTAATTTGCACTTATTGTTCTATTTTGCACACATATTCATGAATCTATATAAACATATTTTCCTGTTGATGGCAGAATGTCAGGTCTAGGTGAGAATTATACTAGGAAAATGTGAAATAAAAAGAGACAAAGTAACTACTGTGTGTATCATTCATTTATTACAGCCAATGTGGTAGAGGGGTCTAAGCTGTCGTCTTCTAGCAATCCCCAAAATATGTTTCGAGTTCAAGAAAGAGGTAGGGGTAAACATTTTGCTGGGGATCATTATGCCAATTATTTGCCTTGGGCATATGGCCCCACAGTCCTTTGTACAAGCCCCCCTGACCGCTTGCTGAAAAATGCACAAGAATACGATGGGGCCGCTAATATCATATCCCCAAATGCTTGGTTGCATATCTCTACCCCAAGTACATGTATGTATCCTTCGCCTTTGTGTAAATAGCCATGTTTGGGTTCTCGGATGGACTCCCATACCTACAAATAGGTACCTGGCTACCAACGCCCGGATTTTCCCCAAGAGCCTTGGGGTTTTTAGCTCTAAAAGTGTCTAAATGTTTCCCAAATGTTTCCCAACATTTACCAGAATAGATCTACCCATTTTGGCATCAATATTTTGAGACTTTCAGCTCTCTTGTGAAATATGTGTCTATTGAGAGCATAGTTAATTTTAATTTAACCCTCTCACCGCCAGCAGGCCGCTATAGTGGCCAGAGCACCTTGTCTACTGAGATGAATGAAAACATTACTCAGAACTGATGAAAATATTTTTTACAAGTCCTAGTCGAAGCACCCCAGGTTTGGTATCATATCAAAGCTTGACATCCTCTTTCACAACTTACATTCCATTTGTGTTTAGCAAGAATGTTCAAGGAGTAGCTATACCAACATCTCATTTCAATTTTTGATATTCATAATTTTTTCTAATTTTTGGCAAAACTTCAGAGAAATCTGGCGGTGGACGGGTACAAATTGAAAAAATCCATGAAAAAATAGTTGGAGCAACTCGACCTCCTCCAACTATAGCATCAATTTAATTACTGGACATTGATTCTCTGTCTATTTGTAGCTCTATAGTGATTGATGCCCAGTTTTATACTTCAGACCAGTGGCTCATTTTGGTTGTTTTTTGCCTCACAGTTTGCTCCTAGCGCAAAATCCTGACTAGGTGTCAAGATATTGTCTATGCAAATGTGTAATATGAGAGAAGAAAACACTGGAACCTCAGTTAGAAAAAATCCTACTGAACAGTTTTTGAGAAAATTAGGGTTTTGTTGCCTTTTTTTGCTGTTTTTAGTACATTTCCCACATAAACCGTGAACGTCAGCATTTCTAAATTTTCAGGTATTAATAATTCAAATTTGCCTTTTTTTTATTCACAGTAGGATTCCTGAGTATCGGGCCATTCTACACAGGGTGTTATTTTGAAAAAATATATATCATTTGATAGTGTATTTGGTCTCCGAAATAGAGGGAGTTTTGTCATAGTTTAATTGATTGTTGACAACCCAGTTAAGGGCTATTAGGTTCAGTTCAGTGCAAGTTGCAAAACAAGTGACTTGCACTTTTTAACTTGACCTCATGTCCACTATGTAGGTCTTCGCTATGCATGGGTCTATCCAGAGTCCATCAAAAGGATCACCCATGGAGGCAGATTCCGCAGCTTTTGGCAAAAAAAAAGTTCGACATCGCAAAGAAATGAAATTTCCCTAAAAACCCCCTTGGCAAGAAAAAAGTTCAAAATCGCAAAAAAGTGAAATTGCCTAAAAAAACCCTATTTGGCGAGAAAAAAGTTCAAAATCGCAAAAAAGTGAAATTTGCCTAAAAACACCTGATTTAAAAAAAATTAAACAGAATTACACACGCTGACACCTTCCTCTGTGAGATCAAGGCAGTAATGGCAGAACCCCCTTCTTCCCGGACATAGCCAAACTGACGCATGCGCGCGCGCGAGCCACATTACCCGGTGGCCCCGGTCATTTTCCCGCTCTGATTATAACCTATAAATGAACTCAAAAGTCCTTTCTAGATACAAAAAAAGTTCAAAATCACAAAAAAGTGAAATTTGCCTAAAAATACCTGATTTGGCGAGAAAAAAGTTCGCAATCGCAAAAAAGTGAAATTTGCCTAAAACACCCTATGACTGTAGCATAAATGCAGACACTCATGGACACAGACTCATGTACACCCATACAGACATACACATAGGCATGAACATGGCCTTCTCCTTCGTATAGCAACCTATGGATTTCTACTTTGATGAGACTGAATATAGCTTTCTGTTAGAAGGACTCTGATAAATGGATGTCGATGTCTAGTTTTAGATATATACCCATATAGTGCATTGGAGTGCTATAATGTTGGACTGCTGTATATTTTATAGGACCATCATTTGTTTTTCTTTAAGGCAGAGCAAAATAGTATAGCATATAAGACCTCTCTATAGCGTACTGAATGGGTTAGGTATACAGATATTGATCCTTCTGTGGCGGGAAGGAAAGCCAGCTCTGCAGGGACAAATGCCAATATGACCTCTGGTGTTCGAAGCTGGAGCTAAAATGACTTAGTCTTGTGTGGCTGGTACACATAGAGCATTCAGTACACACTTATGGAGGAGGTCTACATACAATCAATAAATAGGGAAGTACATATATAATGTATAATCTGCATAAATACACATAAAACCCTTCTAGTTGTGGATGTGAATAGTGCTTTCATTATGCATATAAATGGGAGCATAGTGAGAGGTACCGTAAATTCCCGCGTAGTACCTGCGGGTTGTACGCGAATCAAACTCGGCTTTCATTTGATACCAAACATGCCCATATGGGGTGCCGTTATACGAGAGTTTTTTATATTAATATAGAAAAGTACTAAAATTCAAATTTCCCCCGAGTTGGGGGTGCGGGTTATACGCGAGATGCGGGTAATACACGGGAATTTACGGTAGTTCACCTCAAGCCCAATAGGTGGTAGCAGGGAGAAGGCAAACTGCCAATCGTTATGTTATCCGCTTTACAGTTGGTTGACTTAAATTCTCATAGGAGGTATTGAGCCTATTTTCATATAGGAAGAAGGACCTATCTCATACAAGAATCCACTAATCCACATTTAAGTCTGTAAAGATTGCTGACATGTTAAGATCGAAATTCACTGCTCTGAGCTAAATTTGAGGCTTTAAACTGTCCTTTGGGAGAATGGGCACTGGCTGCTTCAAAATCCATCCTTTAACGATACTCTTTTTTTGTGTGTGAGGCATCTTGGATGCAGTTAGCTCCTTGAGTGCCTTAGAACCACTTAAGAAACTTATGTGGGATTACTGTAAACCAAGACAAGTGTGAATTCTTCACAACCAAGCCAATGGCATCAGGAAGGATCCAGCAAAGGTCAAAGCAATCATGAAGATGCCAGACCCCAAGGACGTCCCAGACGTCCGAAGATTCCTCGGCATGGTGAATCAACAGATGAAGCTCCTGCCGAACCTTGCCGAAATCACCAAAGCAGTCATAGATCTCCTCAAGAAAGATTCTGCATGGACTTGGGATCAGACCTGTTGTCAGAGGAATGTGTTTTTTAATTGTTAACCTATACTCATATATATAAGGATTTGTAAAAACTTTTTGGCAGTTGTTATGTAATTATAATTAGCCTCCTGCTATTGGTAGAAGGTAACTAAACTCCCAAAGTGATGTCCGGTCAGAGACGGCACCCGGTCAGAGACGGCACCTGGTCAGAGACGGCACCCAGTCAGAGACAAAAACATTGGCTCAAGGTCGTGAGACACAGCCATCTGCCCTTTGAGAGCCGCTATCACATCAGCAGGTTTATTTTCTTCAACATTTCCGTCAGCAAAATTCTGCTTTGCGGACTTATATTCATTGCTTTACAGGCCAACTGACAAGTAGGAGAATGTCTGAAATGTTCCACAGCGACGTCATCGCTATCTAACCACGTGTGTATAGTGACTCCGCATTGAAAGCATTGAACAACATCCTTACCACCTATGTAAAAGAACCCGTGGGCGGCGAGAGTCTCTGCGAAAGAGGGTTGTCTATACCACTCAAAGGCGACGTTGAAAGTGTCCAGTCTCCTAGTAAACTAGCGAAAGCCGCATACTCGGCCATCCTGTTGTCGTCGCACACAGGTGTAGTTATACGCCACCAAGCTCTGAACATCTCCGTACACATCTCCTCCGGCGTCTTGACAGCGCCCCCTAGGGTGTCCATACGGGCGGCGGTAATCCCCAAGCAACCTCCCAACCATCTCCAAGATCCAACTAACCACTGACCTATTTCATGAAGCAACTGATCGCTATATGCGAAGCACGCTGCCTCTCTTCTCACGCCATTACCATCAGTCTCCACACGCGCATCACGCTGCTCTCGAGAGGGAGAGAGCGCCTGTGCCATTGCAACTGTTTCAACACTCATCTCGTCTGCAAAAAAAAAGCTCTCTATGAAGAACGGGTAAACGGTGTAGTGGTGGTGGTAGTGGTGGTGCTGACGGTGGAGGTAGTGGTGGTGGTGGTGCTGCTGCTGTTTGCGGTAGTGGTGTTGGTGGTAGATGTGGTAGGCGTAGCGGTCAGACGTGATATGGGTTTTCCAACAGAAAAATCAGAGCTTTTATACAGAGGATTTTAATCCTATTTTCATCTGCATACCCGACTGTCTAGCGACTTATCTACATGAGACCTTTCATCTGCTCTTTAAGAGCTTATGAGGAGGAGGAGCGGCATTCAGATTTTCTTTTCATCTCCATCTGTGGAGGGCAGCTGAAATGTGATTTTTATACGCCCCCTACTGAGGGAGGGTTGGTCTTCTTTTTTTTCTAAACACATCAAAAAAATTGAGCTCTTTTCCCTGAGGACCACTTTCCCTTTAATGATGTAACAGCAGAGGACAGGTGAAAATCGTTGGAGAAGGGCCCGCTACATCATCCTCAACCGTCGCCAATTACACTTACATTGATTTGGACACTCAGCTCGAGCACATAGTAGGAGTGGAGGAGGAGGAGGAGGAGGAGACAGAGGAAGAGGAGGAGGAGGAGGAGGAGGAGGAGGGGACAGAGGACGAGGAGGGGGGTGAGGAGGAAGAGGAGGAGGTTCAGGTGTTTTTTCGTGCTCCCCCCTCCTCGACTTATGACGACACCTTCACGGCTACTGGTGTGGACGTTGCTCCTGTTGTTGGCTCTGCTGCTGATTCAGCTCAGCCTGATGGTGATATTCTTCTTGTCTTGAAACCTTCTAAGGAGGGTCTCGACCCAAGCTCCAAGGAGAGAAAAAGAGAAGAAGGAGCAGAAGAAGCAGAGAAAGATGTCACAGGTGTCCGTATGTTAGAGTTCTTCTTCGACGGTTTGAAGCTGGAGATCTGGTTGGATGTGGTTAGACTGTAGCGCTACAGCATCAAACACATGACTCCAACCCCCGCCAAGCAAGTGCACTTCACCGTTGACGCGCTGCTCAAGCTAATAGCGAACATCGCCAACATCCACCAGGTGGCACGGATACGCGACGCGGCGGCTACGCAAGATCTCCCCTATCACAAACCTTGGTTAATGGTGCTGGACGGGGAAAGGGAAGTGTACGCAGCTGTCAGCTACTACAAGGGTAAGAACAAGATCCACGTGTGCAAGTACGAAGGCCTCGACAAAACCCCCACACTGGAGGGGGTGATGCTGTCCAACAAGGCGCTCAAAGAGTTGGATGACAAAAGAGAGATTATTCTCAAATTTCTCGGTAGAGTTCTGGAATCAGAGGCATGCGCACACACACGTGTGCGAGATAGTGTTTGACGGATGCGTAGACAGAAAGAATAAGAGAGATAGATAGAGAGATACAAAGTAGGTTTGTCGCTAGGCTTAATCTTACAACACAAAGAAGACAAAAGCAAACTACACTACTTTCACGCCTCCCAAAACAACGCAATTCTTATACAACCGCTCCCCACCATAACTAATTCAGAAACTTTAGAAGAGCTCCTCTCGCTCATGCAAAACACCATCGCTTGCGAAGAAGTACATGTGACGTAACGCTAATCCTCTAATTAGGTCATGTGACGTCACTTCTGGTCACGTGACCAAAATGGAGGTCACTGATTGGTTAATCAGGTCACTTCCGGTCACGTGACCTTTAAGTGGGTCACGTGACGTCACTGTCGGTCTCCCCTAACAAGGTCATGTGACGTCACTTCCGGTCACGTGACCAAATGGAGGCCTCTGATTGGCTGCATGTCCAATGAGTAAAACCCAGTACTGTGTATAGTCCCGTTCCGATACATATTATACTACTAGCCTTTGGTCTCAGAGTGGTACTCACCCGTAACACAGCCCAACAGCAGGGTCAGGCACTGAGGGGTGAGGTGGGATGAGTGGCTATTCACCTAGTATTTTGGATAGGGTGAAGGGAAGTTGATTGTTATGGTATTTGGGGGAGGGGGTTAGCCCAAGGTTTTTTTAACTAATTATTTCTATAGGAAAGCAAGACTTTTATATGGAAATACCCTGTTTAGAGGGGAAATATTCAAAATAGAAATTACTCTTGACGATGGGGGTTAGTTTGCAGTCAACTAAGTCTTCCTGCTATCTCAGAATTATAATATGTCTTTTACATTCAGTGTAAAAAGAGCCCCCATACAGCCATACAGTAGCAGTTGATTTCTGATGACCTCAATAAATACACTCAACCTGCCACCTGCAGTGTGTTGTGGTTCCTACTTTTACACCAAGACGACTATGTATTACTCATAATGGTACCGTAAAACCTCGCGTATAAGCCACGGCTAGTACATGAGTCAGATCAGCGGTGCGGCATATAGGATCGGCTCATGGTCAGGGTGCAGCTTATACGTGAGTTTTTGCTAATATCGTACAGTACTAAAAGTCACCATAATCAGATCTCTGGTGCAGCTTATAGGATCGGCCCAACTTTGGGGTGCGGCTTATACGCGAGTTAGGCTTATACGTGAGGTTTTACAGTAGATGATGGGATGAATTTAAAACCTGTTAGAAGGTGCAGAGAGGTGAGGGAGATTCAAACAATTACAGTTAATTCTATGTATTATATCACCATAAAGCAAGTTATCTCAGAAATGTGAATATTGGGGCTATAAGTAGAATGGCATAATGTGCATGTTGTCCATGTACCATTATTTATAAAATGGTCCGGCCAGGTATACACGCTGTTCAATGGTATCATAATGTGTTTATATTTTATCCAAATTAAGAGCACTTGGGCTATTCAAGGGAAGTATACTATTTTCTGTTGCCACACTGGTGGCAGTCAGTACACTGATGGGTATCAATAGTACTCAATACTAAATACTACTGGCACAATTCAACTGCTGGTCACCCCAGTGCAAATTGTCTAGATCAGGGGACTGCTGAAGAGGAACAACCAGCATCCTATTTGTTGGTTGCCTGAACATTTATACATCGGATACATTGCTGGATAGTGCAGGCTCACAGTGTTAGGATATATATGCCTGAATGCGGGGGGTTCCATTTGAGTGATTCTAAATACAAGGGGACAAATTCAAGGATTTTACAGCAGAGTTGTAGTGGCTTTGGGTTTTTATAGGATTGTTATGAGCTGGAAGGAGGAGGGGAGAGAGGGAGGAGGAGGAGGAGGACTTGTGATGGCCTTCCTTTAAGGACAGCAACATGTTGTTGCATGTGTTTGTGTGTGGGGTGGGGGGGGGGGGTAATTATGTGGAGTTACCATTGACATTGAATCATTGACAGCTTGACTTGACATACATAGGAGTCGATGGTTATTTGGCTGGTACTTATCCTTGCCATTGACAGGCACATTCAAGAACTCAAAATATGGCTGTGAACTGAGTGTCTAGGCCTTACCACAATGTATACTACAGTGTAGTTACATGATATTCCAGACAAGCAGAAACTGAAAAACTGTTCTAGGTTAAATTAGTCTTGCGCACATCTGTACAGACACATGGGGAGACCAGGCCTGGGCAAGGTTGAAGGGCCAACTAGGGCTTTATCTAACAATAAACAACGGGATCTATGCTAGTCTTTTCTTTTCACTTTTTCGAACTCTTCCTCTGTGGTGTAAATGGTTTTGGGGATAAGGTTCCAAAGCCAATAACTCAGGTGATATGTTAACTTTTAACAAGCCTGGCCCAGAGGGTTTGCTTTTAGGTTCCATAACCCGACCATTAAAGGTGCAAATCTCTGTACCCTCCAGCGAGTCGGAGTGGAGTCAGGACAGGTACTCAGCCCTATACATAGGGGCGGTGGGGGTTTAACAGTCTGCGGAACAGCATCTGTTGTCCAATATCAGACTAAACTTGAGGCACTCTAAAAGGTTACTTTATGTGCACTGGGATGTTGAACCAAATAATAAATCAATTCATTTCCATAGAAGATAAAACTTGAATAACTTTTTGTCTGGAATGTCTGATCCGTTATTTTTATTTTTTGTTTCTGTAGTAGCACCATCACTAAATCTATAATCCCATATACTGACCATGAGCTGACATCACATCTTGGCCACTGTGTTATGATCAAGGGTAAGTCTTTGCAGGCATATTGGTGATGTCTTCAGGCAAAATATGCTAATTATATCATGAATGTCCATATGTTGGTCCATGATTACCTACTTCAGGTGGAGAAGTCCTACTCTAGGTGTAGGTAGACGTAAGATGTCTTTTCATGATGTCTAAAATGTATCTTCATTCCAATACATTAGTGTAGGAAAAGGGGGACCTGGGGGGCCCGAGCCCCCCAATTACTGATGAGGGGACCTGGATATGCAGTGCCCACCCCTGCCCCCCCCCCCATGCGGATCTGATTCCTGCGCCTCTGCGGGCTTATCCCGTGTCATATCCTGAAATCGTATTAATAGGGATATACAGATAAATGTATGAGATATATATAAATTGATATAGTGAATTGAACCAAACAAACTATCCCTGAGTTAAATAATTTATCTTCAAACAAAGTTGATAATTTATTATTATATCCAAACAAAAACACAATCAACATTGTAAATATGTTTATTCGTTGAATCTAATTAGCCAATATTGCAACAGAATGTAGTCAACATTGAGTTCTGATTTCAAAAACCACTCAGCACTGCTGCCTCCTAACGTAAAGAATAACATAATAACCAAGTGGTCCTCATTATTGTAAACTCTCTACACCCTGACATAATGGTGTAAGTATAAAATAGCGGAAGGATATTGTGCACGTCTATTACATTATAGATTACCTCTATGGAATAAGTATATAAAACCACACATAGCTGTAGGAGGAGACCTCCTAACTGTAGCGCATGCTAGATATCATAAATGACGAACCAGGCCAATGCGTGCTGTGTCTAGTCTGCATTATACCACACTTATCCAGTTTGGGCACTCAAGCCCCCGTGGATAACAACCATGCCTTTTTCACATTGTGGAAGGTCGAGCTTACATTATGAATGAAGTGACATATGGAATATAAAATATTATAACCATGGTATGAACAGGTTAATACAATGCTAACCCAGCGCTCAGAGTAAGTCACTCGGCTTCACCTCGTGCCTAAGTTATGGATAACCAGTCCTTGTGTTGAGTTAGCCATGTATTATCCCCTTACTGGATTGCACTATTGCTTGGTTTCCATTGCCATCTATATTTCACCCTGCTTTCATTTCATAGGTTAATGCCCTAATGTTCTCTCCTACTTATATAAATATAGGTGGTGGTGGGAGGCATCGGACCACAGAGTATAACACAATTTGCAGAAATAGGAGGATTTCCTTTCGATAGAAAAGTCATGGAAAATTAGAAAATAATATTTCTGGAGACAAGCTACTGGAGGGATTTACAATATAGCTCGTGGGTTATACACCACTTATTTTGAATAGGGTAACATCAATGACTATGTGACAATAAAAACTATGTACAAAAACTGACATTTGAGGAATGCAATAACTTCCCTGAAATTCCTTTTCAGAAGAATTGTCAGTTCGTAATCGTATATATGCATTCAATCATTCACTGTAATTGATAAATAATTAATCAGATAATGACAATGATTGCATTGACCAATTATCTAAGGATTGATCCTTATGACTGGCCGGAAATATCCCCCGAACATGGTCCGTACCGATGACCACTCAACACTGGTCTGCACTTGATGGAATGAAATTCTCATGTAACATTTCAATCGCATGGAAACAAATGCCTTACAATGGGATTTAGCCTTCGAATAATAAATTATTTATATCAACCGATATTTACAATACATCGACACTGGAAATTAAATGGCACTGCCTAATTATTTAAATGTTTAAGACGTTAAAGATGTGGACAAGATGAACATCTCAAGTTATGACATGGAATAAGGGTGTATTCAAAATTGGAATTTAGGCCTGGGATTTAGTACATCACAAGAGCAGACCTGAGAATTTGTTACAATGTATCTCTGCCGACGGATCTCTTATTTAATTATTGTTCAAATATAGATTTTAACATACAAGATGCATGTACTGTAACAGATGATCCGTATGGCAATATTAGAATTTCCCAGTATATTCCGTTGATAATAACTTAAGTAGATAGTAAAGCTACTATTTATAGCACTAGCTAACAGATATACACACTCAATCGTGAGTGTTGTATGAAACATGGCATTACACTCTATGAAGGCAAACCTAGAACGACAACACTGGCAAGACCGCTTCCTTTAACATACACGCACAACTCAATTTTTCAATTCTCCGAGGTAGATGTTATGAACTTAACATGTTTATTAAAAGAGCAAAGCTGCGTACTACAGGGCAGACTTTTACCACTATGTGTGTATTGGTAAGTGCCTAGTGATTGAGACAACTATTTAGTAGTTTTTGCATGTTATATATTACCTTGTCTAATGAATGTATATACAATGATAACAAAAATGGCACTTCCGCCAGAGTCAAATGGTTAAATTGGTTCCATTGGCGATACAAAGTAGTAGATGTACATGTGTAATATAACGCTAGCTGTAGTAAGTTCATTTAAGGAATGAACAATTTTGGGATGTCTACAATAGAAATGTTCATCTAATGTGTAGTGGTTTGAATAAGTCGGTGTATAATGGAATATATAAATATATGCACGATACGGGAGTATCAAATGTTTTACACATCATAAATGTTTATCTCATTCAGTCACGAAAAGGATATACATGTATATTTCAGACAAGCAAAATGTCATTGTCCTTTTAAGCAATCAGTTTTGTAAGTGCGACAGATACATGACAGACATAACAAACCTTTTTCATTCAACTTTAGCCAAACCAATTGCTTGTGTGAAGTCTAATATATTACATTGTTCGTCCTTCACATTTACAAATATACATGGCAATATAACACCATTTGTTAAAGCATGTGTATAGTCTTACACAAGCATAGACATAAAAGGACACACTTCCTACACTATCAAAACATGGAAAACATGTTATCAGCTCAGAAAATGCCCGAGAAAAATACACATTGCTCCTCTTAGCTTTGACTATCACAAGACACTTGTTGATTACCTGTACATACTACATTGTATAATCAGTCAAACAACTTGAATCCGAGAAAGATATTTTTAACAATGTAAAATTAAACCAAGAATTAACCACATACAAAGAAAGACATCACAATGAATCTACTGAATAACTCTTTCAGTTTACAGTATGCTGGCACTCAACTGAATATAACAGCAATGTGATGGCAACAATCTGTGGAGAAACCCCTTTTCGTCAACATAACGTCGTAAAACATCTGTTCAATTTCATGCCCCAGTGGGTCAGTGGTATCTTAAATGTTGGTAAAGGTTTAAAGTTGTGAGGTCTCCAGTTAACAATTGATGTCAGAAAGCTATCTATGGAGATGTTGTTCATAATCTCATCCTTAGTTGGGACATATCTACTCTGCTAAGAGTAGAGATGTTCTGCACAGGGTCAAATCGTCCGATAACACATGCACCACTTCAGTACACATCCATTGATGTGTGAAAAGGGATGCGACAAAGCGTTATCAGTACATGGTGCATTCTCCTCTCTGTTTGGTACATGTAGTTATAATGTTAAACCTAGAAACATGATGGAAAATTTGGTCAGAGGGCGGCTCCCTTAGTGGAACCCCGAGTCAATAACTATGATTATACCTGGAATCCATATAGAGTGCTGATAATACAACCATTGAAGATACAATAATCTGAATTAGAGTATTTGTACAAAAAATTAGAAAGTAGAAACTGAAGCGATATTTATTTACTTTCCTCTTATAAATGACAATGTAACCTAAACCCCACCGTTGATACTATGGAGTAAGGCACAGTGAATATTGAAATTTCCAGTTGATATGAAAAACATTGCCATTTTTATGATATTAGCATAACACTGCTCTCTTCCCTGTGGTACAGGTTAGGCATGAACTGGTAGATTCACAGAGTAGGTGATTCTGCCTATAATCTGCAGGTTCAGTTTTTGCACGTGTTTTGTTGCTGTAAATATTATCAAATATACCAGTAAGCAGCATGTAATCTATGTGGGTGGTAAACAGCAGTTGTTCCATCAAAGATTTGTCGCAAGTTTAAATCTACATACTGTATCAACATGTGCAGATTTAATTAGCTACTGCAAAGGAGGACACATGAAAAATCAACATCTATTTTAGATAACTATATGCCCAAAATATTAAGCCAAATGTTATCAGTGGGAGAAATTGTACCCCTTGAAAAGGACATTAACGCAAGCTACATTTCATAGTGTAACAACAATTTGATGTTCTTTCGTAGTGTTCTTTTAAATCCTCAATTGTGGTGTGTCTTTCCTTCGTCTGCCAAGGTGGTGATGATTATATTTCAGTTTTCAATATTGTAATACACGTCAGTGAATGGTTGATTCTGTTATTTCCACTACAGACCTGATAGTTTCTTAAAATTGCCATATCACATGAGCAACAGTGCACAGTATAACATACTGACTAGATAGACAAACAGTTGTAACAAACACCGCCTACACACATTGACGCCTGCATACACGAGTACCCAATACCAGTTCACATACAGAGACCAGATCAGACACACAACAGTCTTCCATCTACCCTTCCATATAAAATAATCATCTTTGATTTTATTATTACATATTGGATGAAGGCTCACATAGGCTATCCAATGTTCCATTGGTATATTCCTATGTGGACCACAATACAATTTTAACAAACTGATTACACTGTACAGCACTGATAACGTTGGCAACAATGCGCCATAAGCACATATCACAAACACCTGTACATAAACATAGCTATGTGCATTAGAATCAAATTCCATGAGACATGTCCAATAGGGTGTATACTATAATATCAAAACGAAACAAGGAGATTCGACGCTGGAATCTATTGCAGA
Organism: Harmothoe impar; assembly: GCA_947462335.1. Classification (NCBI taxonomy): domain Eukaryota; kingdom Metazoa; phylum Annelida; class Polychaeta; order Phyllodocida; family Polynoidae; genus Harmothoe; species Harmothoe impar. The sequence goes on along the minus strand of OX381704.1, from coordinate 75,372,103 downwards.
ACACAGGCCTGTGAAGCATCCCCAGATTGACCAGTAGCTTTTGCAAAACATATAGCTTGCATCCAGTTGTGTTGACTCGCTTCGTCCTCCGCATACAGGTAATAAATGCGCTTACTGTCCTTTGGTTTTATCCTAAATGCATTTTCCTTATTGTCTATGTTGCTCTCTGAGATTTCTGCACTTTCAAGGGAGATTTTCTTCGTATGGTTCTGCAATGACAAATGAGAGTTAGACATGAAGTAGACTCTAAAAGACTAAATGTCTATATTGTAATGTTCAAATGTTGTACATGTACCGGTATGTGCTTTAGCAATGAAGAGTGATAAACACCGGTGAGCCTAGAATTCTCAGAAATGTATTGCCCGAGTAGGCCTATGCCTAACGTACCGTACCGTACCATACCAGACTGAGACTAGACCCAGTCCTCGGGACCTAGTAGTCCCAGCCTACACTGCCACTGGCTACAGGTTGGAACTTGCCATAGCCCATAGGCATAGAGATAGTCATTGAGTGGTAACTGCTAATGCTACACTTACTGTCTTACAGCAGTAATGCCAGTTTGTAGTGTAAACATAATTTAAGCCCATTTTCTTCAGAAATTGACCCCCCCCCCGCACCCTAATTAAACTTCTATACGCATAGCCATAAAGAGGCCCTGTAGGCCTACTACACTGTACCAGTGTACGTGTGTGTCTCACAAATGGACCCAACCCTTGGACCTGGTGCATACCATTCTCATTCTGACAGACTCATGAGACTGGGAGTGGGACAGACTTTGTTGGATTGCTTCAAACCTTACATCGACAGTACCGAGGTACGCTGTACCTCGGTACTGTCGATGTAAGGTTTGAAGCATTCCAACAAGACAGACTAGACAGTCACAGTGTTAGTGAGTGTATAATCGGGCGAGCTGTGCCAGTGTGGACTTGGTCATATCGATATATGTGACCGAGAGATGTGTCAGACGGTCTCCCTACCACGGTGCCACCCACCGACACTGTCACAGTGACACCGTAATTAAAGGCAAATACTGAGTAGTAGCTACAACTAGGACTAGGCTAGGGACCCCAGTAGGCCTACTAGTCTAGGGTAGTAAGACTAGGAATAGGGATAACACACCAAAATTAAATTTTCGGAATAACATAACGATTTTTACACATCTGAAAGTACAGATCATGAGAAAGACAATGCCCTTTACATGATATCAAAAGGCCCAATAGAAGTCAAGCTATTGAATTTTAAAGAAAAAAAGTTTGGGAGATTCTCTGTTTTTTTCTGTCAGTGAGTATCTAGGTCGTGGGCCTTATCTCTGTGCCCACACTGCTGTGCAGGCTGCAGGAGGGGAGGGCCGGTTTTGTACTTTACTTTACATAGGTGGATCTAGTTTAGGCTCAGATAAGAATAGAGAAAATCCAATGACACCACTAAACAGAGAATAGTTTAGGGTTTAATTTGATATGTTTTTGAATAAAATCGACCAGGTGTGTAATTTTTATCACAGTGGAAAGTCAAAGTTTTGTGATTGATTGATTTTCTGCATAGCTCATTTTCATGCACTTTTGGCCAAAATAGACCTCTCTTATTATGGCTTGTGCCAAGTTGTGCTAACATTCACAAGTAAAATAATGATAGAATTTTAAAGTAAATATATCAAGGGATGTTCTGTAAACGTGTGAGAAAGGGTGAGAAACATTAAGTTAAAAAATTAAAGGTTCAAAGTAAAAACCCTCAAATTTATATATAATCTGTACATGAATTTTATTTCTTTCTTCATCCACAGTAAACAGTCAAGTTTCAAGCTTTAATTTGAGGGGTCAAACTTTAAAATCGACCAAGTATTAAGCATGATATTAACATATCATATTTTGATGTAATTACAAAAATGTGTCTGGATGCTCTTCAATACCCCTTTGGAAATGACACTCTATGTCCTCAACTGCTAGGTCTACAGTAAAATAACTCACAGATTCTGAATCCTTGGACATTTCTACATAAGATGACTAAGTATGGTTAAAATTGACAAAGGGAAAGTGTCCAAGAATAGCAAATAGAATTATTGTGTTTACTATGGTGACAGATAAGGCCCCGCGGAAATGGGCGCTGGGGTGTTATCCCTAGTACCGGGTAGGAAGGGAGAGGGGAGCTCACCTCAGTGGTATCACCGTAGTACATGTCTGTGCTTTTCAAGTGAAAATACTGCTTTTTCCATTTGTGTGAGATCTTTGTTCTTTTCATCAACCATCCCTGCATCTCGGGGATTTGTGTCTCTTGTTGGGGTTCAGCCTCAGGAACCGATGACGGTGTATTGTTGACATTCTCTTCGATGTTGTTGACCACTGCTCGCTCTCCTTCCGCCATTTTGCATTCTGTTCACTGGTATGACAGCAGGTGGCGGGCCAACCAGTGTGGTGCGCTGGCTTACCACTAGGTGACAGCACAGCCCTTTGCAGATTTTTTTTTATATTGGAGGTGTCAGAGCTAAAGCCAGCTAAAGTTATACTAGGTAGCACGGATAGTTTGAAGAAACCCTCCCCTGAACAAAATTGTTATACTGGTCAGGAAGCTGATAAAGAATGCTGAAGAATGATGGTAGGCTAACTATGTTAAGATCCATTCAGTAGTTAATTTTGTATGCATTTTCCAAAAATAAAAGTTTCAGCCATTTAGAATCTTTCATTTTCAATAGCCGATGGGCCAATTTCAGAGTGATATTACACTTATTTTGATGACAATTTGCAGTTGAAAAAGATATTTCCCAATCAACTATATAGGCATTGCATAAATATCTTCAGAATATGTTCAGACATATTTGTATTGAAATATAGTACCCTCTAACACAGGAGAAATACCAATCGCTAACCACTGAAAATGGCCATTCTGCCATTTTGACCCCATACCTAGTTCAAGGAATACATAGGGTAAATGTGGGTAATATCGCGCATTAGGTAATATCGCGCACCCCCCCTAAAAGGCACATTTATCAGAAAAAAAAAATTGAATTTTTTTTTTTAGTTAGCCACGTTATATCAAGTTTCATTTTAATGTATTTCATTTACCTGTGATATACATGTATGTCAGGAGCCAGAGATGAACAAAAACACCTAATAATTGGTATTCTTAATACTTGCTTCATCAGCAGTTTCTATGCTAATTCCCATAGAGCTTATATCGCTTAGGCATGTTGTTATATCGTGCACATGTTTATATAATAAAAAATAGTATATCAAATAACAATGAAATGAGTAGAATAGTGTTAGAGGGTAGATTTGTATGTTGACTAACACTGGTGTCAATTTGGATATATTGCTACTGACCATACAGGAGTGAGAGCTTTTGGGGTGAGGCACCCTGTTTTCACACTTTTGGGTGTGAAAACAGGTGAGCGGAATTACCCATATGGTAAATTGCACTGTATTTCAATGGATGAGTGATATAACACAAAGGTGTGAGCGATATAACCACAACGATAACGATATAACCCAAATATTTAACCAGACTTTTAGGCCCCTAGATGCTGCTTACCCTACAAGGGGGGGATGCACCTGGCATTTATTTTTTCTCTTTTTTTTTAGTTTAAATTTTTTTTTTTAGATTTACTTATAAAAATCGTTCTTAATGACAAGGGAAAAGAATGGTGAGGAACATTTGGGTAATATCGTCACTAGGTGCGCGATATTACCCACATTTACCCTACTTGAGGGCTTTGGTATTACATGTACTGTAGCCTATCTACATGTGACATAAAGCATGAATAAATTTTCTCAGATCATTTCATATGTGTATCTTTTGAGTCATATTCGTTTAGAAATGGCAAGATCACTAATATGTACGTTTGTCACAAATACTATATACTGCAAATGATGCCATAGATTGTTAACTAGCAGTCCAATCCTCTTGTAATTCGAAACACATGCTACCAATGACATGTCAACATCAATACAATAATAACTTTTTATGGAAATTAACTTAATTTTTTTAAGTTTACCAGTATGCTATATAGGATTTGTATAGAAAAATAACTACCGTAAAACCTCGCTTATAGGTCGATTTTGTATTTATTTTTTCTATAGGTCGATTTTTTCCCCAAAAAGTCCAACTCAACCTATAAGTGGGGTTTTGCTGAAAGTAAAAAGTAATTAGGCCCTAAAAAAAAATTTTTAAAAGGATAGAATATAGCAGTTGTGAGATAATAAGCCATACTGTGTCGTCAAAGGAGCCCGCCAACTTGGGCAGAAAATCATAAATATGACCCACTTTTGACCCAGGAAAGGGTTGCTTATGGGGCATCTGTGGGGGGGGCCTGCCCCCCGAAAAATCTCAAAGTCCAATTCGACCTATAACCGGGGTTTTGGCAAATGTAAAGGTATTTTGCTATAGGTCGAATTTTTAACCCAAAAGTCCAACTCGACCTATAAACGGGGTCGACCTATAAGCGAGGTTTTTACGGTATTTGATTTTGCCACTGCACCATCCATAGGATTGCTTAGCTCTCTTCACATGATTGTAATCACTATTTCAAACTTCAGTGTGAGGGGTGGGGCAAACATTTTTTTTCAATAATAATGTGTTTTTTAACCTATTATTTTCTATTAAATGCTACAAAAGTACCGTAAATTCACGCGTACTACCCGCGGGTTGTATGCGAACCAAACATAGCTTTCATTTGATACCAGACATGCCTATATAGGGTGCGGGTTATACGAGGGTTTTTGTCACTATAGAACAGTACTAAAATGTAATTTTTCAGATCCAAAAACGGGTTATAGTATTCTCCGGAGTTGGGGGTGCGGGTTATACGCGAGATCCGGGTAGTACGCGGGAATTTACGGTAATGATTTTTAATAATTTTTGTTCGCCCCGGGGACCACAGTGTGTATCCTAATCAATGGTGCTGGTATATTTCATATGCAATGTATGGTGCAATGGGAAATCCAGTTTATATGACAGAGAGTCAAATCAGCTGCAGGAAAACAGGTGACAAAACCTGTAATTTGACCCAAAGTGACCCCCAGTGAAGACCCAATTGCACATGCATAGCAAGTACAACCTACTTAATACTAATGATATTTCAAACTAGCAGATCCACTTTCTATTGAGGGGTTTGAGATTTCTGTACATCAATTTTCCTGGTCTCTGGAGGCTTGTAAAGATTGACATTTTTTTCTCTGAGGATCGGCGATTTCGCCGCTTTGACTCGCTTATGGGCGGTACCTAGTTATACCCGTGTAACATATCAAAAGAGATGGCGCTTCCATCTATGCTGGTACCATTTTAGTCCACAAGATGGCCCTTTGGTCACTGGACACTCTCCAAGCCTAGTCCTAGATGAGCAGCTCTCTCTCTGTGTTTGGAGAAGGAGGGAGGAGCTTGGACAACACTCACAGGAGCAGTCTGGTCACTTTAAGTGACAGAAAGCCCTTTCTCAACTTGAGGATCCTTCCAATGACATGCTGACCACTTAGCTAATGTAAGTTAACACACTTTGGCTACTTTGTATATACATGTACCTACCATAAGGGGACTTTGCAAGGGTTTCTCAGGGGTTGGAGTAAGGGGGGTGTTACCCTGTATGGTGGGTGGGTGGTTGACCCTAGCTGACCCTGCCACATACCACAGTAGGGGGCCTACATCTTAGGGCACAGGGAGTCTCTTTGTGTAATGTTGCAATGTTTTCTGTGTGTATGTATTATATCAAGAGTACAAGAGCATGTATCTAAAATATATGCAGTGTATTGGTATATGTGTAGTGAGTCATGTATGTAATGATTCTATATATATGTGTAGTGCCCATATATGTAAACTGGTTCCACCTATCATAGGCAAATGTCTATATTTCTATAAATGTTTATATTATAGGAGAGATGGTTGGGGGAGGAGCCCTGTTTAGGCAGTAACCTGCCTGGTTCCCACAGGTTTGGGCTATAGTTAATGTCCTATAGGAATATAATGTTTTCATATATTTAAATGGGGTTCAACTTCCGTCTTACTTGCTACTACTCTGTGGGGTAAACTAGTCAGAGGTAGGCTTCCGCCCAAAGATAACGCAAGGGTAGTGAGATCCAGTTTATTATGGTATTGTTGACATTATACCGAACATAGAGCACTTCCATAGATTATATCCCAATCACAGCCTTCTCCATATATATATAGAGATATGTATTTCATTAGTGTCAGTTTGCTCCAGGGCTTGCACCGATAATTATATGAGACGGCCTTAACATAGGCAAGGTATGCATATAAGTATCTAGCAGGATCCTTCTATATGAATCCGGTAGTACTACCCTAGTAGCAAGCCCGCACGGGACCAATTTGGTTTTTGCTCGGATTGGCTGTTTGAAGTCGGGCAAAACCGAGCTGGGTTTCATGTTGGGCAGATGGCTGGGCTGAAGTGTGGCCCCGATCGGGCTGCCCATTTTGGGCTCAGATCAGTTTCAAAGCAGGCTGCCCGATTTGGGCTCAGATCAGTTTCAAAGAGGGCTACCCGGTTTGGGTTCATGTTGGCCAGATGACAGGAAACCCGTCCAAAACCCGCTCTGAGCCCAATTCGGGCAGCCCACTTGGGGCCACACCAAAACCCAGTGCCCTAAACCAACGGGCGCCCGTCGGTTAGCCCACTCCGGGCCGATGAGGGCTGAGGTTGGGTTTGGACAGGGCAACTGGTCTAATAGTTCTGATGATTGACACCAGATGTCACTACTATACAATATCTAGAGTTTTCCAACAAAGCCAAATGAAATTGACATTATATAATAATACAATAAAATGTTAAAGTGATGTAGAATAGGAAACAATAAATAGATGTTCTCACAGTTTGGAAATAAGATAGAATATATATTTGAATGATGAAAAGGAGGTTCTCTAAGCAGCTATCCAGTGTAAACACTATTTCTGTGGCATTACAATCTTAATACAAGACTCATGTGCCCCATGTAGGTATGAACTATGGCTTTGAAGGCCAATGTGCACCATAGACACTTGTCTATGCTGCATGTGGCTCAAACCTGATGATAATAGGCCTGCTTGATACTTCCATTATTGGGTAGTAAGAGTATGATTATGCCTTGGGTTGATTAGCAGGGCCTAGGATATCTGGTTCAACAAATACAAGAAATCATTGGAGAATGATTGAATAGATTCTAAAAAAAACATAATTATCCGATCTTAGCCCGCTTTCAACCCATCCAAAAACCGATCTAAGCCCACTTTCAACCCGTCCAAAATCCGATCTGAACCCACTTTCAGCCCGTCCAAAAACCAATCTGAGCCCAAAGTGGGAAGCCCGTCCAAAAACTGATCTGAGCCCAAAGTGGGCTTCCCGTCCAAAACCCGATCTGCGCCCAACATGGGAAGCCCGCACGGGGCCAGACCAAAACCCAGTGCCCTAAACCGACGGGAGCCCGTCGGTTAGCCCACTCCGGGCCAGACTTGCAAACACAGTCTGGCCCCGTCCGGGGCCACAGTGTGTTTGCTACTAGGGTAGTCATCATCCATTTGACCAATAAATACATTCAGTCTGATCTCGTGTACATTGCTGTTTATCGTCACAATACCTTTAACGTGTTCTACCGTCGACCTATACACTTCTCCGTTATCTCGGGTGATATTATATCCCAATCTCAAGAGAACTCCAGGTGCAATCTATTCATCAATCTTAGGCTATTACCACAACTCCAGGATATATACATACAATCAAATCCCAATTCATTTGATCAGCGAGTCTAGATAGTTGTTGTTCTAACTCCATACTAACAAATCCAGTATATTGTATTACCATCTCCATTATTATCTCCAGTTGGATACAATCAGTAAATGACCGTGGTATCTCCACCACCCTATTCCATTAGTTCTCAATATTCCGTAATGTAAGATATATATCACCAAACTCCACAGTGTATAAGCTCCGCTGTATAAGTAACACCATGTATCTAATTCGCAATGTCTAAATGTAAACCACACACATACTCCTCAGGAGTTACACAAGCTCCAGGGCTTCTCGATCGTACTCCCCAAACGCTCACTGATAACTGACTGCTCTCTCTCCCATTCCAAGTTATATTCTCTTTTACTTCTTGTTTCAGCCTCCCACCGGATCAATAGCTAGGCTACCTCCCTCCATGACCATGCCCGGCTCCCATTGATCTCTAATCAACGGCTGCTACTCAACCTTCATCGATCTTCAATTAGGCGGCCCTACTCAGCTTTCATCGATCTTCATTTAGGCGGCCTCACCCGTGACCATCCTGTGGTGATTAGTCAGACCCTGGCCACGACCATCCTGTGGTGATTAGGCAGACCCTGGTCATGACCATACTGTGTGCAGGGCCTGGTCGCCTGCCTCCACTGCCTATCTACCCCCTGCGTCGTTTCTCCCCTGCCTAGATGTCATGCCCGGGTATTGTTACACCCGACGCCGAGGTTCATCTCCATGTACTACTACCTCCCGCCGCTGGGCCGTGCTCCCTGTTCCCTCGTTCGTCTCTACCATTTGAGTATCTCCTGACCTGGATTTATCCCTCCGTTATCTTCCCTACCAGCTGCTTCAGCCCGGATCTTATTCTATGTGTTGCTTCCCTGTTTAGGTTCTAAGACCTGACCACGCGTCGAATATATTCAATCCAAAGAACTCTGACTCTTATTGTAGCCAAGTCTCTTTATTATTGGACAATATGACTTCATTCATATATATATTTTATATTCATTACTTACTGCGTGGCCCGCGTACTAGATCTATTCGATTTCCACGTTATTTCATGTATCTGAACGGTATCTCTACCCTTTATGATATTGGTCTTTTCGGACTGTGCTATCGTATATACAGTTTCCCATTATCTACTTAGTATATATATGCTCTACCCATACATACTCATACATATATATATATATATAGTCCCCCTTTTCCCTCACATGTCATATCATGTGCAATCCTTAAGTCAATAAATATGCCTTTTAAGCGTTTTTGCTCTTCTTTGGTTTTTCCCTATAACCCAGGTTGTGTGTGGGGTGAGTTATTAATTAATTACCTTTGATTTTATAACTGATGTTCTACTTTATGGAGATTATAGTTCTGTGTGTACTATATGGGGGCTGCTCTGTGTTGTTTACATACATGTATGTCTACTGGGAATGTGTGACATTGACTTGCCTAGGTCTTAAGTGTATTCTTAGTTTTTGGATAATGTAACCTAAGATAATATGGCATATACATGACAGCCACTGGTGCAATGTATATCTAGGGATGAATGATTTTCCATGGTAATTACATAATAGTGTGTTTATGTATGTTTGCCTAGACTTGCATAGATCTTAGTTATTATCCTCTAGAATATTGATATTACAAATGTAAAAGACCATGGTAATGTTGGACAGTAACATATTTGGTGTAGACTTGCATAGGTCCATTATACAATATTTGTGTATTATGACCATAGACTTGCCTAGATCCTGTACAGTATTTTTGTATTAATGTGTAAGATAGACTTGCACAAGTCCATTGTACAATTTGGTTATTGTATGAATTATGTAGACTTGCGCATGTCCTTAGAACAATAATTTGTTATTATTGTGTGCTGAAATTAGACTTGTCAAAGGTCTCTAAGACAATATTTCTATCTTGTATATTTCAGGTTTTTACCTTGGTTTTAACTTCGGTTTCAACTTCTACTTTACCTTTTCTTGCCATGAATAAATAGTTTTATAACCAAGCCTCATCTCGCAATCTATTAATTTAATACAATGAACGACTAACTTTACGCTATCACATAGTTGGTCCGTTACATTTCGGTGACAGCGGTGGGATGAGGCTTCATGGTTCAAACTATGGCATGGTGAGGAGGAGGTATAAACCCTGCACACGGATGACGCAGAACAGGATCGAATTGGAAATGGCACGGGGGACGTGTTGGTGCGATGCGGCTCAAGAAGTGGGGCGAGGGAACTACCAAGTTCGTGAAATCGCTGAGGGGAGTACATCGGAACGGACAGATGTCCAGCAGCTGCTGCCATATTTGTCTACCTGCTAATGTTTTGTTTACTTGTCTGATTGTGTGACAATTGTGATGTAGACAAGGTGACTGTTTTCCTATCTCTAGATGCTCTAGATACTGACAATGTGACTAAGAACATAGGTTACTTGAACAAAAACAAAGGTTGCTTGAAAAAAAAAAGGGTTATTCAAATTTTGTTATTGAGAACATAGGTCACTTTTTTTGCGCGCTTTCAAACTTTTTTCTCACCAAATTGTTAACCAATCGTTCAGTAGTTCAACATGGTGTTTTTAGGCAAATTTCACTTTTTTTTTGCGATTTCAAATTTTTTTCTCGCCAAATCGGGTGTTTTGAGGCAAATTTCACTTTTTTTGCGATTTCGAACCTTTTTTTCTCGGCAAATAGGGTGTTTCTAGGCAAATTTCACTTTTTTTTTGCGATTTCGAAATTTTTTGTCGCCAAATCGGGTGTTTTGAGGCAAATTTCCCTTTTTTTGCGATTTTGAACTTTTTTCTCGCCGAATCGGGTGTTTCTAGGCAAATTTCACTTTTTTAGCGATTTCGAACTTTTTTCTCGCCAAATCAGGTGTTTTAAGGCAAATTTCACTTTTTGGCGATTTCGAACTTTTTCCTCGCCAAATCGGGCGTTTTTAGGGAAATTTCACTTTTTTGCGATTTCGAACTTTTTTCTCGCCAAATCGGATGTTTTTAGGGAAATTTCACCTTGTTGAAAATTGAACGCGATGTACACATATGTGAGCAGGCAAGCAGAAAGGATAGTCCCTGCGGGATTAGTTCCGATTTTAGCCACCAGGGGGGCGCCACTATGGCTAAAAATGGAAGAAACAAGCTTAAAAATGCTTTATGGTAATTTTTTCTGGAGAATACAATAGGATAACTCAGAACATTCCATTTTGGGGGCAAAGCTTCTATATTTAGGGTGTAAAAGGAACGTTTTGAAGCCTAAATGGGGGTCTTTGTTGATATGTGTTGCCATGGCAACACAATATTTATTCGAAAAAGAAGAAATGAATATTGCTGTTGATAGAATGATTCATGAAGATTACTATGGTCAAAACAGAATAAAATTACCATTCCTATGTCCAATTGTAGGACTTAGAGAGTGAAAATGTATGATAAATTTCAAATTTTCATAATTATTCTAATTAGATAGAGAAATCTTGGAAAATAAGAGACTTAGAGTTTATTTGGATTTTGGATAAGACAAAGCCTATACATATTCATGAAGACATTTCTCAAAAACTAGAATTGATATCTTTTAGTGTAACATATCACTGGAAAGCTTATGACATCAATTTTAAAGTTGGCTTTTTCCTTGGAGTACCCTTTTCCCTTGCCTGTACACATATGTCCTACCCCCCCCCCCCCCCCCCCCCTCCAACACACACACACATACACAGGCAGTGGCCGCTGCCGTGTCCAGAAACAAGGCAGGGACCTGACCCGAGAAAGCACTGCACTGCCACGAATGACTGACCTTCACCTTGTTTTGCAAAAACAATTCACCAAAATAATACAATACAGGTCAGTTATGTAATCCATCCACTTATCCACCTACTTGACAGCTGCTTACCAGACATGCTGGCATATAGCCAGACATGCTGGCATATACATATGCAAAGATCAACAGCTACAAATTCACCTAAATACAAAATATTCTAACTTACATTTTTAAGAAACCCCAATCTTAACTCGCTACTGTAAAAGAATCTAAGCAGTATCTATTTAGGAAAGGTGTATAAAATGAGCACAAAAAATACTGAATCCATGACCATTCTCCCCATAGGCTGCAGTGCTATAGCAGTGATTTACACCAAAAAAACAGCTGATTTTGCCACAAGATCATGAACTACGACAAAACTATAAACCAAATCATTTCAAGCTGAACCAAAAAGATAGCTGAACATGTTGAGCACAGAATAGTCTGGAGATAAATTGAAAAATGTCTTTTCATCAATGAGTATTTTGATGAACCAACACACCATATCACGGCAATCTGACTCACAGAGGACTGACTACATAAGAGAGTGCCTATCTATAGCACTATAGCACTACAGCTCACCAAGGCACACTCTAATGACCCACTGGTCTGAAGTATAAAACTGGGCATCGATCACTATAGAGCTACAAAGAGACAGAGAATCGATGTCCAGTAATAACTGCTCTCAGGCTTTGTAAAATTAAAGCAACAATTTATTTATTATAATAAGCTTGATATTAGCCATCTTATATCAACGCTGAATATTTATTGTTCAACAATGACTATTGAATTATCAACGTTGATCATTGATTTAATGCTGTATAGCTACTGACCTGACAAGTACTGTTTATTTCTATTCGTCCATGCATTACATTCAACTCATTCATGAAGCATCCTTTATAAGAAACTGTACTCAAATGAGTAAATACTTCATAGTATGGTATTCATACTACAGATACCGGTAGTATCATATGAACGACTAAATATTCTTCACGTAACTGTGCTACGATTAATTTAAGATGTACCCCTTCTATACTAGTCTCGGTACAGTAATAGATGCCCCTACCATTCGTCACAGCAGTAAATTTCTCACAACAACAATATAGACCATCAAGCTATCTCATGATTAATTCATAAAGACAGATGCCGCATGAACACATGTATACGTTAATTTTCAGGTAGTTTTCAAATGAGATGAATTTGACCTACATACAAATCTAACTCTAATTTCTCTCTCACATGGCCCTGTTTCAATATGATGAGCTGCCGCAGATGACGTCAAAATGAACTTTCATTTCAAAGCAAACACTATAGGACCGTGAAGGCATCTGCCGCATACCTGCGTAACATAAGTTTCCAGCAGATGCTGCCAGAAATTTTGGGCAGATAATAACCGACTAACAGGGCCTAGAGCATTCCTCCGTCTACGTACAAAAACGGTTTGTGTGTGTTTGCCATTGGTTACCGTGAACTCTGCAGAACTGTCTTTCTGAAGGCATTGAAATGTTCAAGATATTGTAGCACTGTATCAGCAGGTGTGTATATTCCGTCCATTTTATTTTTGAAGTGTGCCGGTTCAGATTCCATAGACGACCCGAGAAAGCCTTGCATGAACTCTTTCATCAAGGACCAGCAGTCCTTCGGGATAATACACGGACAATATTCTACCTGCAAAATAGAAGCAAGATTATTTATCAGCTGGTTATATTGTTATTGGTTAAACCATACAATTAGGATCTTCTCTAATAAATTATTTAAAACAAAGCATTAATCAAAATGAAATAAATGATCTCGGAATAATATGCCTGGGTGCTGCTTCTCCACAAAATATGGAGGTCCATATTTTAAGGAATTGGCCTAAACTGTTTCTGCTCGTCAAATTCCATACGAGGTTTCAAAGTCGTTGTGGTGAAGGTAGGCAATACATTGTAGCTATTAGCACAGGGTTTGTTGACAGTCGGAGGTGACAAAACCAATTGAATCCGACCTCACAGGCTGCTATGGTGTAGCTAGGCAATAGCTATTAGAGTACAGAGCTTGTCGACGGCCGGAGGTGACAAAACCAATTGAATCCGACCTCACAGGCTGCTGTGGTGTAGCTAGGCAATAGCTATTAGAGTACAGTGACAAAACTAATTGTATACATAGACCTATTGAACTTGAAGTTAGCTGTCAATGCTCATGCAGCGTACACAGACCACAGCCCATGGACAAGGCCCATGGCCAGTCGTTCATGATTCTATGGGCTATAGACCTTTTGGTGATTATCCCTGTACAAATCTATTGGTCTGTCTGCTCAGTACTATTCCTACCTATGCGCCGTTTCTCTCTTTGCGGCTACGAAATCTTAGGTTGACTATTAATGGTGACCGTTTCCAAGGGACATGGAGCCGGTCAATAATGCGTAGCTCTACATTCAAATGCGAACGTCCGCATTTGTATGCAAGTACCATTTGTGACACAAAAACAATTTTATTTTTTATTTATATGTTCTCCACAAATCACGTAATAATTTGTCTGCATAATGCGGACGCCCGTATTATGTGGAGAAACGGCACCCAGGTCAAGATACCACGATACCACGTTAAGAGTGTACAAGAGTGTTCAGCGGCAGGCTTATAAATGGTAAAATCATGTCTACTTATTCCCATTAAAGTGTTTTTAATGACATACCTCCACCAGAATGCCTTTGAAATGTTGTCCCGCGACCGTGGATCCAATCTTGACAACGAAATCTCCAAGTTCATATCGCTGCCCTTTTGACTCCATGCGGACAGTATGGGCTACGTAGAAGTCCTTGAGTTTATTCATGAGGAGATCAAACAGATTGTCAGCCACAAGGCATGTGCCACTATCCAAGACGGCGAAGCAGCTGGCTGGATTCTCAGAGTTGTGCAACACATTAACAGTTCTTTGGTTTCCTGGAACAAAATTACAAATAAATTGACAATTGTATGCACACCACTTGGATCTCGTCCTTCTTTTCGGAATAAAAATAGATAGTTTTCTGATCTTCAGGTTTTGACTACCGTTTGTTTTATGAAGGTTTTTACTATATTGAAACGCGACAATATAACTTTCAATCATGCTTTTAATGCGACGTTGTTCTCCGATATGTTACCCCCTGGTGGAGAAAAAGCTTGAAATCTTACAATATTGGATGATGCATTACATGAAAGTATTAACATTTAATACATAAATCTCAGGGAAAAGTGGTAAATCCTACAAAGGAAGGAAAAGTAGCATCTCTGGTTCTGTAGCCTTCAATACCATTTCGACCCTTGTCCTCGTACTCAAAATTGTATTTAAGGACTCTCAGCACCGAAATTGCACTAAACCAGTTTGGAGGGTTTAATGCCAAGGAAATGTGTTAATTAAACCTGTACATATTATGCCGCCAATAACTGTCAGCTGTTACTGGGATATATTCCACCGGGTAACATGTTAATTCTCCCAACCTCCACTAGGGGGAGGGGGTTCAGTATCCGCTCGTCATGATCTGTCCACAAAGCTATTTGAACTCGACATGTCAACACTTACGATTATGATTCAATTTTTTTTTTCATTTGAACCATCTAAAGGACCTTTTTCGAATTCCTTCCATTATTTCTGATTTTAGTCGTCATGGAATGTGGATGGAACAAAAACGTTTCATTTTTCTTAACAGCATTATGGGATGGAAATTGGACGAAAATCTTGGATTTCTTAATTGAAAAATAAAATTGATGTCAACACCTGCGGTCTGGTGTATGGTGAAAAATGGGCGATAATAGGGGTAAATAGCCATTTTTACCATCTTTTAGTAACTATGCAACTTTGAAGGGCTCTCAGGGGTAGACACTAACGCTGGCCCAGGAGCCAATGGCCCGTAGTTTTGGGTCCGGGCCCGTAAGTTTCTTCAAAATTAGCTTCCCATGGGCCCGGGTGGCCCACAGGAAGTTTTGCAAGATTTTTGAGGGGAATGTACCTGACAAGTATAGTCATGTAATATGGCGTTGGAAAGAGGAAAATGCGAGCAAATGAGGCAATTTAGTTTAATTTTAACACAGCTATGACTAGAACAAATATGATTTTCTCTCTGAAAAAAAGAGTAAAATTTGATCCCTGGCCCACAGATGAAGGCCCGGGCCCATCGATTTCTGGAGCTACGGGCCCGGGTGGCCCATGGCTGGGAAAGTTAGTATCTACCCCTGGGCTCTGTAGACCTTAATAATTGGAATATTAACAAAAGAAAAAAAAGGACCCCAGGTATTGACATCAATATCAGTTTCAATTTGTTGAACCTTACCTAAGAATTATGTCCAATTTCCATCCCATAAGGCTGTTGAAATGAAAAGAAGATAAGAAAGGAACGTTTTTGTTCCATTCATATTCCACAGTGACAAAAATTCCAAATAATGGAAGGAATTTGATAAAAAATGAATAAAGATGGTTCAAATGATATTCAATATGTACAGATTTAACACATTTCCTTGTTATTAAACCCTCCAAACTGTTTTGATGCAATTTGGGTGCTGAGAGTCCTTAATACCATTTCTTTCCTTTTTGCTTCTCATCAAGTGTGCTAATACGTACCCGGTAGTTTAGACTGGTACATTTCACAGTCAATGGTGAAGTTTCCAGTCTTTGTGGCTCCTAAATCTACTAGCCGCTTCTGTAACATATCTGCTGTCTGCTGACCACTGTTGTTATCCGGTACTCTATACTGTAAAACACTGCAAAAGACAGATATGCCACATTGTCAGTGAACTACTATACATTCCCATCTGGTTAGTTTTGGTCCATACTTTTTTGAATCCCCAATCATCCCATTGTGATTAATTTAACCATGCATAAATAATTGACATGAATAATTGATCTGCTCAAGCGCTGCCCCAGGGTCAACTCATTAAATGAATGGTACCGTAAATTCCCTCGTACTACCCGCATCTCGCGTATAACTCGCACCCCCAACTCAGGAGAATCCTATAACCCGATTTTGGATCTGAAAATTCATATTTTAGTACTGTTCTACAGTGATAAAAACCCTCGTATAACCCGCACCCTGTATAGGCATGTCTGGTATCAAATGAAAGCTGAGTTTGGTTTGCGTACTACCCGCGGGTAGTTCGCGGGAATTTACGGTATTTGTGATAGATATCTCATGTGAACCAAGGCATTTTATCTTTTCTGATACTGTGCTGCACCATTTAAGATAGCATACCCAAATTGTGCGTCACAAGTACAGCACATCAGGAACTGACATCTCACTACCTATGTGCCTCTACATGGGTACCCAAAATTTTGACCGTGTCGGATATAAGCAAAAGGGCCGTTTCACTGTATCGATTTTTAGATATATAAGAACTTAGAGAAAAATCGAAGTGGGTCGATTTTTATCCCTATTTTCCCTGTGTCTGTCGATTTTTAAAATGGCCTAAAAGGGCCGTGTCACCATGTCGCCCGTGTCGATTTTTACCCATGTAGAGGCACACCTATAGTATAGGCCTGCACCAAACAACTTATAGGTCGCATGACGCAGTGTCCCATGAGAGTCACACTGAGTGAGGCAAGTCACGCAAAAAAAAGGGTATACTCAGAAAACATTTGTACATTGACTTTTCTTTGTGGGGGCGGGGGGGTACTTAGCTCAAATTCAAATTTTTATGTCCCTAGCAAGGGTCTAGTTTCAACAAAATCGCCCTAGCAAGGGTCACTTTTCCACCAAGATGACCTATTTTTCACGAAAATCTCCCACTTTTGTCCATTTTTTTCCCAAAATTTAGCCGACAGCTGAAATTTTCCGGTAAAATTAGTCATCCATTGTACATTTTGTATTTTTTTCTCTTCAAAACAAGGGCTTTTCGGCCGAAAGTGCCCTTGCAAGAGTAGGTTTTGAAGCAAAATCTCCCTAGCAAGGGTAGAGGGTTGTCATTGGTCCAGCCGCATACCCGTATCAGAAAATATTCAAGTATGGACGATCTGGCCAAAACATGGACGATTTTGGACAATTGTTTTATGTACTACCGGTAACCCTGGGCCTGGCCAATCCATTTTGTATTCACCATATCGTCTGGGGTTCCAACACAGTCAAAGCCTCCCTACCCATTTGAGCATCTCTAACTTCTTACCAGGGGGCCTACATGCTTCAACAACTTGAACAAGTCAAGTGGTTAGCAAGTCCTCTAGTGGGCGATAAATGGGGGTATCAATGGTATATTCATGCAATATGACGTCAAATCAGTCATCTAACGTTAAAATAACACATAATACAAACCAGACGACACCCATGATTCTGACGATTTCACTCGACTTGGAGTTAAAACAAACTTCATGTGCATAAAGTAGTTTTAGATAAAGGCCGGTACCGTACAAAGTGTTTCTTCTGTTTTGTGTATGGCTTGCACTCCGAACAGTCTGATTTTGGGTGACCAAATTGCCTTATGACAAGTGGTTGTCATAGGGAGGATCATCATACTATGGAGTGATCTTCCTATGACATGCGTCACGCCAATCCCGGCTGTTCGTTATAAGATATGCCTGAAGCAATTTCCCCCAACACACTCGAGTCGAGTGACTAATAGGCCCCATGACCAAGCTGCAGTCATAGGGGAGTGATCATTTTTTAAAGTGACATGGTCCGATGATTAAGGCTTAGAAATCAATTTCGCTAAAAATGAACCAGAATGTTCCCTATGGCCCTACTTCATGTGCTAGCTACTTTATTCAAGCTCATTTCCTAGAATTCAGCTTAGAAGTAGAATAATTATCAGATTATGGCTCAATTTACTAATTTTGGAGTGCACGCTATAATTCCCCCATTGAAAATACACTGTAAAATGCTATGCTTGGGCCACATCTGAACTGCTAAATGGGCTCTTATTGCCCACTAATGACATTTTATTCGGCCCTATTGCCCAAATATGATGTAGTACTAACATTTGAAACACATTTAAGCAGGATTTGAAATATGAAAAAAAATCGGACCATGTCACTTTAACAACAGGGGGGGTGGTGGGTTTGGGGGGGGGGGGGGCAAAAAAATTTGGATCCCTTGACCGGGGGGGGGGGGGCAAAAAAATTTAACCTGTTTTGAGCCAAAAAGCCAGCGCCTTACTATGCTGCAAAGGGCGTGCGCGCGAGCCGATTTTCCGCCGTAGGGGGGGGGTGGGGGTGTAAAAAATTTTGGGCGCTCCGCGCGGAAACCCACCTCACCTCCCCTGTTGTTAAAAAATGATCACTCCCTTACTAGCAGGCCTACATTTGTGTTAGTATTTGTAGCGTTTCGGCATGATCATTTACTGTGACAGTTGCTTTTTTTTTTCTAAGGGTTAGGGTTAGGGTTCATTTATTAGTTACAGGGGGGTGGTGGGTTGGGGGGGAGGGGCGTAACATTTCTGACCCCTCTTGCGGGGGGCGTAAAATATGTTCGCCCCTCCGCACGAAATCTCATCACCCCCCTGTATTTAATAAATGAACACTCTCTTAGGGAGTGATCATTTTTTAACAACGGGGGGGGGGGGGGGGTGGTGGGTTTCCGCGCGGAGCATGAGACATTTTTTACACACACCCCCCATTAGGGTAAAAAATTGGCCTTTTGAAGCATAGTAATGCTCGGGCTTTTTCGCTCAAAGCAGGCTAAATTAGCTTTTGACCCAAA
This sequence comes from Harmothoe impar, assembly GCA_947462335.1. Classification (NCBI taxonomy): domain Eukaryota; kingdom Metazoa; phylum Annelida; class Polychaeta; order Phyllodocida; family Polynoidae; genus Harmothoe; species Harmothoe impar. The sequence continues at coordinate 75,352,981 of OX381704.1, read as the reverse complement.
TTTTTTTGACCCCCCCCCCCCCGGTCAAGGGGTCCAAAAAAAGTTTTGCTCCCCCCAACCAAACCCCCCCCTGTTGTTAAAAAATGATCACTCCCTTAGGCCACTCCAAAGAAACCACTCCAAATAATATACTTGTTTCTCATCACCGGGCGCGTCTCCAAAATCGTCCTTTGGAGATTTTTTGTTGTTGAAATTTTGCAATTTTCAGTTGAAAACAATGATTATAAATGGGAACCAGCCCTTCGGGGACTGGGATTGTGCAGGGGGATTATAGTCTATACCTGGTACCGTAAATTCCCGCGTACTACCCGCGGGTTGTACGCGAACCAACCTCAGCTTTCATTTGATACCAAACATGCCTATATAGGGTGCGGGTTATACGAGGGTTTTTATTACTATAGAACAGTACTAAAATTGAAATTTTCAAATTCAAAAACGGGTTGTAGGATTCCCCTGAGTTGGGGGTGCGGGTTATACGCGAGATGCGGGTAGTACGCGGGAATTTACAGGCGGCAGGCTGGCGAGGGGAGTGCGGGAAAGATTACCGCGTCTCACTGCCCCAGATAGGCCTTGGTAACATCACCATAGTTACGCGTGTCTTCTCGCACCACCGTCACTCTCCTAACAGATTCTCTCAGAGGAGCTCGACTCGCAAATTTAAATCCTGTTATCTCAATTATTTGAAGATATTTCACCATGATATCGAATTGGTGAGATTAGATGGCCATACGGTGTGGGATTACGTGGTATTCTATCAATATTATTGTATAGATATCTTATTTTCGGGTCCGGATTGTGGAGAAAACAATGGCGGAATATTTTTAAGCTCTCTGGCTCTTGTTGCTAGATCATCAGTGCGAGAGTATCTACATCAATTATGTTACTTTTCTTTAGAATAGGCCTACAATATAATTCTCGGAATAAATTTAAGGGTCCTGGGATTATCAGAAATGAAGGACTCAAAATATTAATTGAGGTTGAATTAGCAAGAAAAATCGAGTTAACTTTGAAAGAACTTTCAAAGAACCCTATTTTAAATGAGGCTTTCTCCACTATGAAGAGCGAGAATCACCAGTGGCTAAAAGACATACAGTATCTCTTATGCGAGGTTGGCTGTAAAAACATCTGGCTGGATCCATACACTTGGTCCAAGAACTCACTCAAATCTCTCATAAAGAGGAGGCTCTCAGATATCCATATTCAAAAATACAACCAGTATATAAATGACTCAGATAATTCTGGCAAATGTGATATCGTTAAAACTTGTCAGGATGATTTGAACTATCCCTATGGGGAGCGGGAGTATCTAGGTCACACACACTCCCCCTATATTAGAAGTATTATCACAAAACTGCGCATAGATTCTAATTGTACTCAGGACAGCTTATCAAGAAGTTATAGAGGTAAGAAACCATTAACTAATATGTGCAGACACTGTAACGTGAAGCAAAATGTTAAGCATTTAATACTATATTGTAACCTGCCGGAAATTCAGAGTGCTCGCAAAAGCTTTGAAGAAAAATATATTAAGTTTGCCACTGCTTATGATAAGCATCGCGACAATAGAAAGGTCTCTCAAATACTAGCTGTTGAACCTTATTGTATATCATCAAACAGGCCAGGAGCCATTAACTGTATATATTCCTATATAAAAACTGTGTATAATGCCATCAATGCTAACTCTGTGCTGACATAAATGTATCCTTACATTAGTCAATAAAGCCTTCTTGAATCTTGAATCTTGAATCTTGAATCTTTGAAAAAAATACACAATCCTATCTAGTCTCTTTTGGTTTATCTGTTCCCGGCAAGCACCCAGGCCTAATTCAATGGGGTGGTTCGCTGGTCCCAACTAATGCCGTTTTATATATAGGGTTAAATATGGACATATTTGGTATCAAATGAAAGCTAAAAGTGTTGCGGATCCAATGAGCTGGGGAAAATATGCATATTTACAACGTTTGCTAATCCATAATAGGGCCTATATTGATTGCTGAAATATGAATTTTAATACTAAAAGCTAGCCAATTTTAAAGATCCAAATTTACCCACCCACTAGCAAAAACAAACAAATAAATAAAGCGCCCTCGTCACTTTTGTCAGGGCTTGGTGATGAGAAACAAGGATATTATTTGGAGTGGCCTTAGGGTTAGGATTAGGGTAGGGGGTTAGGGTTAGGGTTAGGTTCCCCCTATGAGTATGACAACGATCTGTCATTGTGTACACATTGCCTGGTTTGAGGCTATGTGAGCTCATTGGCGCCCCTCACGGGAAATATCTGAACCACACCAAACATTCATTCCCGCGCATTCCTTTGTTACCATTCTTCGACAAGAACTCATTGTGAACGGTTCATTTTGAGAGCTCGGAGAATACAGCCAGATCATAGAAGTTTTTATAAGTTACACTTTTAGATCTGATTTTACAAGCACATTTACTCACCTCTGCACACGCCATATGAGGCTGGATCGCACTGTGTCACAGTAAGAACAATTGATCATGCCTGCCGCGGCGAACATTTCACCCCACTTTACACGGGGTAAAAGCAAAGCCCTGAGTAATGTGCCCACAGACAGAGAGATCCAACGCCTGATCGACGGGGCCGCAGCCATCGAGAGGTCCCTCGACTACGACACGGCAAGCTCCAGAAGTGGCACGGTGAATTTCCCGAATACCCGGAATCGCCGGCATACCTCAACGGCCATGGGGCATTCCACAGCGGCGTCCCTAGCAACGCCGCAACCAACGGACAACACAGTGTCCCCAGCACGGTCCCGCCACGCGTCGAACACCAGCCGGTTCACTTCAGTGTCACAAAGGTCCTCGAGATCAAACGGCTCGAGTATACTGGAGCTACGGGTTATCGATCTCGAACAAAAGTTGGAACAGATCTCCACCGATGTGTCAGGTCTGAACACCAACATGGATTTCCTGGTCAAGGACGCACGCGACAGGACCGCCCTCCGGGCCGCCCAAGCCGGTGCCCGGGAGGAGCGGAGAATCGCCCGAGAGCGAGAAGCGGCAGAACGCCAACAGGACATGGAGAACAAGCGGTCAGAACTCGAGCATCAACGCCGCCTCATCGCTGATCAGCAGCGACAGCAACTGGAGGAGGTCGAACGGATACGGGCCGACATGGAGGATCGCTCCCAGGAGGACCGACGCCGACAGGAGAGGGAGACGAAAGAACGCGCCGACCGCCGCGAGCAGCGTGCACGCGCCGAACGGAACGGCGTCCAGCAGCACGAACGCCGCCGGGCTGAGACCGTCATCGCCCCGGCAATGACGCCGGCCGCGGCTCAGCCACGGCCCGCCAACACGGACCATGACAACACGCTACCATTTACGGGTGGCGCCACAGCCCAAGTCGCCGCGACTTCGGCATCTACACAAGCCGTCCATCAAGACGACCGCCACACGGCCGACATACCGAATCCCTCCCAACTCCGCAGAGAGCCAGGAGCACGGGACTATGTCACCGAACAACTACTCAGGGAGAGATACGAGCAGCAGGTCACTGATGGTAAGATGTGCTTCCTCACGTCCATAATTCCCACTAAGACCAAACCCAAGCCTTTCATGTACATTGAGCGAGATAACTGTTATACTCTGAAACAGAAATTGGATGTACGTGGCTCCCTCCAGCCTATGGAGTACCTCGATGCATGCCTACGTCTCGTCCACGACGAGGACAGCGGCTGGTCACCAGAGGAGAGGGCACACATAGCTAGGCACGTGACAAACGTCACAAAGGACTCAATGTGCCGCCACTGGCCTGACGTTAGGAGGTGGTTTGACGGTGTTTTCGACGCCGTCGAGAAAAACACCTACAGTTGGTCAGACTCGCAGGCCATACAAAATTCTAGGGTTGAGATTTCATTTACCGGGGGAGGGAGAAATACACAGGGTGGTTCCCATGCTCAGTCGGCCGCCACTCAGAGTGGAGGCAACAGTAAAAACTACACCTCCAACGGTCAGAACTCCCATAGACAGAACAACTCCGAGCAGATTTGTGCCGATTTCAACTCACACCGGGGTTGTAGATTCGAGGGTCACCATGGCGACTCCCAGAATCGCCGCACTCACTTCTGCACATACTGTCAAGGAAAAGGCATGCAGCGAAACCATAGCTACATGGTGTGCAACCAGAAGGCACGGGACAGCGGACAGCAACAAAACCAAAACCAGAACACGTGGCACGGCAACACGTGGTCGCACAACAACAACAATCAGCGGGGCCCCGCCCACTCCCAACAGCAACAGCCCCCACATCAACAACAACAGCAGCAGCACGGATATAACTCCAGCTCCCAGTTTCCAAAAAACTAGTAGCGAGCGTCCCACTACACACTCGGGACGCGGACATTAAATTCAGATCCGCCGAATCTAGTTTTAGCCCGGCCGAGAGCAGCCACGCCCTACATGTCAATCACAGTCCGCCACACGCTGCAGCGAGTGACGTCACCAATAGCGGGGGAAATCCCCGCCACGACCACGTGATACGCACACCCGCCCTCGTTCTCGACTGCGGCACTGCTGACTACGTCACAGCTACGTGTGTAGACAACAAAAATGGCGCCCAACCGCTGGAATCAAACGATTACGGCCATTCTAGCACGGATTCCTTCGCAGACAACGGCTATTTCGGCGATAGATCGCGCCAGAAACCACCGCATACACACAGGACAGACCGAGACACACCAGATCATCGCCCAAGCCAGCCGAGCACGCAGCCTGCCGTGCCGCTGGACGCTTATGACCGCAGATCGCCAGATTCAGCCCCATTCAAAGACAACCACAGCACAGGTACGGTACCACAATTCGGCAGAATTCGGGTTATGTGTGAAAACAATGCTATTGATACCTCTATTGACATCTCCCCTATGGCATTCAGGCAGTATAGGGTTGATAACTGGCCCGACTTTGCCTTCCCTGACACACACCCCGAGCTAGCCCTATTGTATGACACGGTCCGCAGCACAGGTCTACCAAACGCCCTCTGTGCCCGAGTCCTAGTCCCTAGTGGTCTCAACATCCCCAACTGGGAAAAACTTTTGGAAAAAGACCCCTCGAAATCAGACCTTTTAGACTTTATTAGATTCGGATTTCCACTGGGCTACATGGGCCCCACGTCAGATACACAGGCTATCCCCAACCACTCTAGCGCTGTCGACCATAAAGAACAGGTGGATATATTTGTAGACAAAGAGCTCGGCCTGGGTGCTTTAAAGGGTCCCTACCCATCACCCCCCTTCACCCCCTGGGCTCATGTCTCCCCCCTCATGTCACGACCTAAAAAGGACACAGAGGCTCGGAGGATCATCTCCGACATGACCTTCCCCAGGGAGAACTCCATTAACGCTTACATATATAAAAATACTGTCAACGGTGTGGTCAGAGACCATAGTCTCCCTACCGTCCAGGAAGTGTTAGAACAGGTCGCCATACAGGGAAAGGGATGTTATCTTTCAACAATCGACATTTCAAGGGCATACAAGAACCTTATGACGGATCCCTGTGACTTCCCCCTACTGTGCCTGAACTGGGAAGACCAGTTCTATCTGGATGTAAGCGTACCGTTCGGATCAAGGGCCAGTGCATCACATATGCAAAGGGTGGCGAATGTTATTGTAGAAACTCTCCATAAGCGTGGAATCTATTCTCGTATGTATCTGGACGATCTCATAATTATTTCAAACGATCTTTCCAGTGCCCTCGCCCACTACAACGAGGCTCGCCAGCTCATACACTCCCTTGGACTGCCAGAAGCTACCGACAAGCTACAGCCCCCATCACAGTCAGTACAATGGTTGGGCGTCAACATCAACACCATCACCATGACAGTTTCAGTACCAGAGGAGAAACTGAGTGAGGTAAAGGGCAAAGTTAAATACTATGCACGCAGAAAATCTATGAGCAGGAAGCAGCTTCAGTCCCTCCTTGGGGTGCTCCTGCACATAGCTAAGTGCATAGCCCCTGCTAGACTATTTGTTTCAAGACTGCTAGATAACCTCCGCGGCATGTCTGGGAAGTATGTAAACATTAACTCTGCTATGAAAGGGGACCTGCAGTGGTTCGATGAATTCGCCTCGCAATGGAACGGGGTGGGGGTCATCTCACCAAAACGGGCTCCCTCGAAAACTCTCTATGTGGACGCGTGTGGCTCCGGCATTGGCGGCACCGATGGTACCAGAGCCTACGCGTCCCAGGTTACCCCGGTCAATGACCCAGTAAGCAACATTACTCACCTGGAGGCAATAAATGTTGTGATCGCCCTTCACTCCTTCATAGACAAATCTGACACTGGTTCCCACATCCTCGTAAAATGCGATAACGAGGCTGCTGTTCAGGTTTTCTCAAATGGGAAAGGCACAGATCGTATCTTAACTGATTGTGCCAGGGCCTGCTGGATGATGCAGGCCCTGTACGATATAACAATTTCATATGACCATATCCCCGGAAAAGAAAATGACCTCGCGGACGCACTGAGCAGGGCCCACCTCTCGGGTAGTAACTTTAAGAGGGCAAACATGCTGTGTAATAGATATAACCTGTCTGTTATCACTGGTTGCACTTATATGCTGGACATAATCACACCCGCCTTGTTTTCCAGATCCGGCATACGACTTCTTTCAGCAGAGAGCCGCAGCAAGACAAGACATGGCCAGAGCTCCGGGTACAGAGCAGAATCGTCGCTCCGCCGCGGGGCCATGGTATCTGTTCTGCAGACGTATGGCCATCAACCCGTTACACCCGACATACCAGGCGCTGTGCGGTTTCATAGAGTTCTCGACGCTGTCTACAAAGAACCCCGGCACCATCGGCAACAACCTGTCGCATATAAACCAGCACCTAATCCTGTCCGGGCTGGAGTCGACAGCATTCTCCCACCCGCGGGTGACAAGGGCAAAACAGGCTTTAAGGAAGGACAAATCGGTCAAGAAGAACAAAAAGCCTCCCGTGCCCATGAGCCTCCTCAGGACCCTACTGGCTCGCCTCCCCGACGACCATGTGGGGAACACGGTCTGGGCAGCCATCGTGGTGATCTACCAGTCCGCCCTGCGGAAGACGGAGGTCCTCCCCCCCAGCGTGAAGGCCTTCCGGTCTACATGGCACCTCACAAGAGGCGACACCCTGATCAAGGGAGACTCCATGGACCTACGGATAAAAGCAGGAAAAAACATGCAGAATTACGACCAGGAAAAGACTGTGACAGTGTACAGGATCCCAGACCAACTCACGTGCCCCCTGAGGGCAGTAGAGGAGACAATCAGGCGAGTCCCCACACAATCGCCATCAGATCCCCTATTTATGAACATAGACAGATCCCCCATACCGGTGACCCTCATAGAAAAGGTGTGGAGGTCTGCACTCAGGGAACTGGGCCACCCGGAACGTCAGTTCAGCCTGCACTCACTCAGGTCCGCCGCCACCACCCAAGCCTATAAGGGTGGCTGCAGAGAACTAGATATCAAGACCTTTGGCGGGTGGCGGTCAGATGCCTACCGCCAGTACATACACCAGGACTCACTCCGCCCTGTGAACAATGCCATATCAAACGCACTGATGTACCCCCAGTCGGATCAATGAACTGTGATAATCTCAAAGCGATAATACCAATTTCCTCTTAATACACTTGTGATATATTTTATTCCCACCTTCCCACCCTATTTATATTTATTGGCTTTTTGGCCTTTCTTATTCAATTGTATATCTTCAATTGTCATAATTAATGGTGTATACTGTATAAATACACTCGGTGTAAATATAATTTTACCTCGTAAATATCATAAAGTTTAATCAACAAAAATAAACTTTATATTCCCAAGACCGTGATCCTCTTATTTCCTATATTGGGATGGGCTAATGGTGTACACATTGCCTGGTTTGAGGCTATGTGAGCTCATTGGCGCCCCTCACGGGAAATATCTGAACCACACCAAACATTCATTCCCGCGCATTCCTTTGTTACCATTCTTCGACAAGAACTCATTGTGAACGGTTCATTTTCCCACCCGCCCTCACCTGTATATCTACTCAACTCTACATTATTACATCATATCATATCGTTGTCAAACAACAAAAATTGTACCTGTAATCAAACTGGTCTTTTATTGTATAATCGTACCTCATCAGGGTCTCTTTTACCAGAGATATGGAGTGGGGGAGATGGGACACGGCAGAGTGCAGTCTAGATGCCTGCCACGGCCCTCAAATCTCGCACCCAGTCATGCATGACTGGTTTTCACGAGATCTGGGTGTCAGGGACGCCACAGAGGCTGCCATCTTGGATTTGGAAAACCGCCAAAGGAATCTGCATAGTCCCAAAACAACTGGGACACATTTCGGGCATCTATGAGTGATCTGGACTGATCTAAAGTGGTGATCAGGTGAGTCATACATTATATCTTGTTGAGCCAAGGGTTTTGCTTTAGTAATCACTGTGTACTTGAGTCAGATCAGCGATTCTAGGATAAAGTTTACTGGACTGGCTTCACTGTCACTTGTAGAAGTGACAGTGGCATTGTGTATTCTTACTTGGAATTGATTTTCCCGAAATTCTACTGTAGTTAGTGGTGGTTTCTCCCATCGTTTTATAGTACCAGGTATAGGCCTACAATCTGATCTTTGAACCGCTTTACTTATGACAATCAAGGAAAAATTGATATGATATCATGTGATACTAAATCTCCAAGTCCGTTCCTAAAAGTCAAATGACTCTCAGGACAGGTGCAAGAAGTGTTCTATCTTTGACAATTAATTCTGAAAAGACTACAATTCCCATACACTAATGCTGCCTACCATTACATAGCCCTGGGTCAGCTGCATATGAATAAATCGAGTTTTCTTCAAGTTTCCTCATGAATCAAAATGTGGGCATGGGGGTACAAATACTAGATGCCCCGACCATGCACCACTGGAGATTCGGAGATTAGAATAGGGATCAATCTTTGACAATTAATTCTGACCAAAGTACTATTCTGACAAACTAATGCTGTATATCATTAGAAAGCCCTAGATTAGTTCTATATGAATAAATTGACTTTTGTTCAAGTTTCCACTTTGATCAAAATCTGGGGATGAGGTACTGATACCATATCTCACCGCCCCGCTCTGCGGGATGCGCGGAGATAGCGCTAAACCTCGATCTTTGACAATTAATTCTGACCAAAGTACTATTCTGACAAACTAATGCTGTATATCATTAGAAAGCCCTAGATTAGTTCTATATGAATAAATTGACTTTTGTTCAAGTTTCCACTTTGATCAAAATCTGGGGATGAGGTACTGATACCATATCTCACCGCCCCGCTCTGCGGGATGCGCGGAGATAGCGCTAAACCTCGATCTTTGACAATTAATTCTGACCAAAGTACTATTCTGACAAACTAATGCTGTATATCATTAGAAAGCCCTAGATTAGTTCTATATGAATAAATTGACTTTTGTTCAAGTTTCCACTTTGATCAAAATCTGGGGATGAGGTACTGATACCATATCTCACCGCCCCGCTCTGCGGGATGCGCGGAGATAGCGCTAAACCTTGATCTTTGACAATTAATTCTGACCAAAGTACTATTCTGACAAACTAATGCTGTATATCATTAGAAAGCCCTAGATTAGTTCTATATGAATAAATTGACTTTTGTTCAAGTTTCCACTTTGATCAAAATCTGGGGATGAGGTACTGATACCATATCTCACCGCCCCGCTCTGCGGGATGCGCGGAGATAGCGCTAAAACTCGATCTTTGACAATTAATTCTGACCAAAGTACTATTCTGACAAACTAATGCTGTATATCATTAGAAAGCCCTAGATTAGTTCTATATGAATAAATTGACTTTTGTTCAAGTTTCCACTTTGATCAAAATCTGGGGATGAGGTACTGATACCATATCTCACCGCCCCGCTCTGCGGGATGCGCGGAGATAGCGCTAAACCTCGATCTTTGACAATTAATTCTGACCAAAGTACTATTCTGACAAACTAATGCTGTATATCATTAGAAAGCCCTAGATTAGTTCTATATGAATAAATTGACTTTTGTTCAAGTTTCCACTTTGATCAAAATCTGGGGATGGGGTACTGATACCATATCTCACCGCCCCGCTCTGCGGGATGCGCGAAGATAGCGCTAAACCTCGATCTTTGACAATTAATTCTGACCAAAGTACTATTCTGACAAACTAATGCTGTATATCATTAGAAAGCCCTAGATTAGTTCTATATGAATAAATTGACTTTTGTTCAAGTTTCCACTTTGATCAAAATCTGGGGATGAGGTACTGATACCATATCTCACCGCCCCGCTCTGCGGGATGCGCGGAGATAGCGCTAAACCTTGATCTTTGACAATTAATTCTGACCAAAGTACTATTCTGACAAACTAATGCTGTATATCATTAGAAAGCCCTAGATTAGTTCTATATGAATAAATTGACTTTTGTTCAAGTTTCCACTTTGATCAAAATCTGGGGATGAGGTACTGATACCATATCTCACCGCCCCGCTCTGCGGGATGCGCGGAGATAGCGCTAAACCTCGATCTTTGACAATTAATTCTGACCAAAGTACTATCTGACAAACTAATGCTGTATATCATTAGAAAGCCCTAGATTAGTTCTATATGAATAAATTGACTTTTGTTCAAGTTTCCACTTTGATCAAAATCTGGGGATGAGGTACTGATACCATATCTCACCGCCCCGCTCTGCGGGATGCGCGGAGATAGCGCTAAACCTTGATCTTTGACAATTAATTCTGACCAAAGTACTATTCTGACAAACTAATGCTGTATATCATTAGAAAGCCCTAGATTAGTTCTATATGAATAAATTGACTTTTGTTCAAGTTTCCACTTTGATCAAAATCTGGGGATGGGGTACTGATACCATATCTCACCGCCCCGCTCTGCGGGATGCGCGAAGATAGCGCTAAACCTCGATCTTTGACAATTAATTCTGACCAAAGTACTATTCTGACAAACTAATGCTGTATATCATTAGAAAGCCCTAGATTAGTTCTATATGAATAAATTGACTTTTGTTCAAGTTTCCACTTTGATCAAAATCTGGGGATGAGGTACTGATACGTTATCTCACCGCCCCGCTCTGCGGGATGCGCGAAGATAGCGCTAAACCTCGATCTTTGACAATTAATTCTGACCAAAGTACTATTCTGACAAACTAATGCTGTATATCATTAGAAAGCCCTAGATTAGTTCTATATGAATAAATTGACTTTTGTTCAAGTTTCCACTTTGATCAAAATCTGGGGATGAGGTACTGATACCATATCTCACCGCCCCGCTCTGCGGGATGCGCGGAGATAGCGCTAAACCTCGATCTTTGACAATTAATTCTGACCAAAGTACTATTCTGACAAACTAATGCTGTATATCATTAGAAAGCCCTAGATTAGTTCTATATGAATAAATTGACTTTTGTTCAAGTTTCCACTTTGATCAAAATCTGGGGATGAGGTACTGATACCATATCTCACCGCCCCGCTCTGCGGGATGCGCGAAGATAGCGCTAAACCTCGATCTTTGACAATTAATTCTGACCAAAGTACTATTCTGACAAACTAATGCTGTATATCATTAGAAAGCCCTAGATTAGTTCTATATGAATAAATTGACTTTTGTTCAAGTTTCCACTTTGATCAAAATCTGGGGATGAGGTACTGATACCATATCTCACCGCCCCGCTCTGCGGGATGCGCGGAGATAGCGCTAAACCTCGATCTTTGACAATTAATTCTGACCAAAGTACTATTCTGACAAACTAATGCTGTATATCATTAGAAAGCCCTAGATTAGTTCTATATGAATAAATTGACTTTTGTTCAAGTTTCCACTTTGTACCTCGGAATGTGTCTCTTATAGTACATTATGTTGTTTTATGGTATATTATGCTGGTGGCCAAATTTATTTGCTCATTCTCTTTCACCAACACAGCAGTTCATAATTAGCAGTTTTTATACATTTCTTATCATAACAATGTTTTAACTTCAAAACACAGTCTTCGCATGCAATATAACTATTGAGTGTATATCTGATATTCAAACCTTTACATGAATAACAGTGCTATAACATGTCAAATAATCTTTGTGTTACCAAACTTGTGCTTATATTTTTATGAAAGTAATGAGATTGTAATTTTGGGTCTTTAATTTGCATGCCTATATGCTGCATTATTTGATAATTCTGCAAATACTTGAAACGCTTTTAAACTAGTGAGCATTGCTTTTAATGTGATATATTCATTTAACTGCTCACTCATTTTAACAACATATTATGACACATGTCACTATTTATTTTTATATCATTGAAATGTTTTAACTCCAAAATAAAGTCTGTCCGTGCATTATGAATATCAAATATGTATTCATGGTATTTCAGCATGACATCTTTTATGTTGCATTATTTAATAAAACTTGCATACTTGAAACATAGTTGCTGTTGGCATATTGACAATTTCATGAAGCTATTTTTCAAACAGTTAAAGTACTAAAATGCCTTAAAAATAATTTTAGCCTACATGCAGATGCATTTAGGGACCAGGTCATTAGGTCACAGTGCTATAGGGATAGGGGGTGTGACATACATCGACTTAACTGAGTTATGTTAAATCCCTTTAAAATAACTTACACATTGGATCCAAACGCATAGCCTCTGGTGATGAAAAAAATATCTGGCAGTAGAAGGGAATTAACTGAACTCAGTAAAGTGGATGTATGCCACACCCCTTATCTCTCCAACACTGTGACCAACTGACCTTGTCCCCAGTTGCATCTGTTTTGAGGCTAGTTTTGATACTAGAACCATTTTCTGCTTAAACCCCCAGCATCCCTATATATAGGGCTGGGTACCTGTCCCGACTGCACTCTGACTGTTACTGGACGTGCAGTAAGATCTGCGGGTTTAAACATAGACCTATATCATAAATGAAAACGATAGGAAATTTTGAGTAAAACAAGTTTATTGTGGATCACATTAGCAAAAATATCACAATCCTATAACAATTAATCGGAACATATGGTATGGGAATGCAGTATCTTATGTTATTTGTCAATATGCAGATTTATGGTGATAACATTATGGTTCATCATGGAAATACATATACATGTCTGGCGAAACAATCATGATAAAACACTGAGAAAAGGTATCTATGAACATTAAAAAATCATCACATCACATTTAAAAGCTTTATGCGAATTGGTTGATTAAAATCTATCAAACACCACTCATTTAATGCTAGGTCTCAAGTGTTTTCGGATTCCTTTCCTCCCAGTGACATTCTGGCCTGCTTGATGGAGTTGACGAGTGACCATCTTTCCCACAGCTCGCCCACGAATATTCAGAAAGGTCCGCACTATGTCTTGTAGTAATTGTTCTGAAATCACCCCCCTAATTCCATCTGCACATTTCTCCCAGTGGTGTTGCACACTGAAGTCAGATAAGCACAATTCTGTTAAGCGTTCCTTTGCCAAGGATTTAGGACCAAGATCCTCCAAGTCTAGTTCTCTTTGCAGAAGTAGTTCTATCTGAAGAATAACATTATACAGTGCATCAGAGGGATGTTTCAAACCTCCTCTATCAAGACGCTCAATCCAGGCCCTATGTCTTGAAGATTTGACATCGGATGGGTCTGCGGTCAGGGCGCACAGTGCATCCAGAACATGCGATCTACGTTTATACTTTGTAGAAAGAGAGTGAACAATGAAACCTGACACATACATGAGGGTTGACTGAAGAACATCGGTTAAGCCCTGGGCGCACATACTTGTCTCTGAGCTTTTCAGTGCCATCTGGGTTCGAGCACCGATAAGCCCAGTCAAAACTTCATTCAGCACCATCTGAAGCATAGGATTTATGCTGTCAGACAGGTTGTCATGGGCTATGCCCTGTAGTGTAACCTCTACATCGGATACAAGTCCACTAACTGTGCACAGACGGTGAAAGCTACTGTACAAATGTTCCCGGTCAAGCTGGAGTGTTGATCCACTCCCAAGTTTTGCAACTAGGGAGACCAGCTGATCTGTGATTGGCTTTAGGATAGCAGTGGTCCTTACAATCAGATAAGACTTTAAAAACTCTGCAGCCTGGATAATGTGGCTGCCATAAACTGATATGTTTAGTGTCAGGAAAGGATCCATCTTGATATTGTCCAACGCCTGTAGGATACAGTCATCAACTTTAGTAGCTAGGAGGTTGACATCTGTCGAAGTCACTGGAATGAGAATGTTGATTTTTAGTTATATGACAAGAATGGAGATATTTTAAGGCCCCTTATACAAGACTAGTGCTAATCACTTTAAAGTTGTGGGTCTACTGTAGCTCTGTAGTTTATTTACATACACTGGCAGGCGATTCTATCCCTTTCACCCCTTCCACACGGTAAGCCAATATTTTGCACAAAATTGCATTGAGTTACAAGAAACCCAGTGGTGAAGGGGTTAAGCAATATTCACACTCAACTGCACCCAAAATGACACTGAGAGTGGTTTCACGGATATGTCTTTGATATACTCAGATACTTACCAGGGTGACTAGGATCAGCAGTGTTAATTGATGGGCTCTCATCCACGTTAGCACGGTGGTCTGTAGCTGAAAAGACAAAAAGTATTTAATCAGAATTGTTCAGATGTGTTTATGGCCAAATTGGCCGTTTGGAAATATCAGCAGTACTCGCCAAATTGGCTGTTTGCGGAGAAATTTTGCTTTTTTGCGTTTCTGAACATTTTTCTCGCCATATCAGCAGTATTCGGGGAAAATTTCATTTTTTTGCGTTTCCGAACATTTTTATCGCCATAGTGGCTGTTTGCAGAGATTTTTTTTGCTTCTTTGCGTTTCTGAACATTTTTCTGAACAAATCGGCAGTTTTCGGGGAAATTTAGCTTTTTTGCGTTTCAGATATTTTTTCTCGCCAAATCAGCAGTTTACGGGGAAATTTCGCTTTTTTTGCGCTTCTGAACATTTTTCTCGCCAAATCGGCAGTTTTCGGGGAAATTTCGCTTTTTTGCGTTTCTGAACATTTTTCTCGCCAAATCGGCAGTTTACGGGAAATTTCGCTTTTTTGCGTTTCTTCTCGCCAAAACATTTTTATCAACTCCCATGTATAAATGAGTCGTAAGGAGGGAAGGGTCAATTTTAGGTCAACATATGTATACAGTATTTAGCTTTAGGGAGTGTTCATTTATTATTTAGGCCACTCAAAAAAAAAAGTGGTTTCTCATCACCAAGGTCTGAAAAATCTGACGAGGGAGGATTTTTTTTTAAATTTTTTTTTTAAATTTACTCGGAGGCCAAAATGTATAGGATAATTTACGTTTTTCTGGCCAAAGATTCAAAGTTTATTGGATAAGAATTAATTGATATTTAAAAGTGGGGAAAATGTAAGTTATTTCTATACCAATGCATTGCTGGCACTATTAGCTTTAATTTGATACCAAATATGACCAATTTTGTCCATTTTTATCAGGTTTTCATCAAAATTTGGCAAAAAAAAAAAAAAGTTCTCCTCAAAACCGGATTTTTATGATGCGCGCGGTGATGAGAAACCATTTTATTTTTTTAAGTGGCCTTACAGGGGGGTGGTGGTGAGATTTCGCGTGGAGGGGTGAAATTTTTTTTACACCCCCCCCCCCCCACCCTCGAGATCGCGCGGAACGTTTCGCGTCCTCCCTCGCCAAAAGCGGCGAAAATTCCCCCCCCCCCCTTTGAACTATAGTAACGCACTGTTTTTTTTGCTAAAAAGGGGCTTAAATTTTTACCCCCCCCCCCCCCCTCTGTAACTAATAAATGAACACTCCCTTACCTCTTATTCCGGCCAGGTTATGTTGCCTTTGACAGTGGCCTCGGAACCCAGCAATTGTCTTGAGTATCTTGGAGCAGGAGGGGCATTTATATTGGTATGATGACTTCATTGATTTGGGCTGTGCATTGGTGGCAGACTTTGGAGCCTTAGCCTCTTCACTGCTGAAGTCGTCACTGCTAGATGTGTTCATGCTGCTACCACTCAGGCTGCTCCAGTCATTCTCTTCTACCTCTGTATAGTCACCTAATAACTCCTCTAAGTTGAGCTCAGCATCACTCCATGTCAAGAAGTCATCATCACGTTTTGGCTTCTTCCTTATCCTCATGTTGACTGTGGTGATCAGATGTGGTACCCCTTATGACTGTCTTGAGTTTTATAAACCCTCAACCCACCACTCAGTAGTTGCAGCTGCTAGTGCATGTGTACTATTGTGTACCAGGTACAGAGTTGAGGCCTTCACACAGTCCCTGCCAATGCCACCACTAGTCCCCACTACTAACAGGCGGGGAGCTTTACCACCTCCTTGAGTGGAGAGTGCTCTCAAGACACCTAGTGTTAAAACTCGGCACTAGTCACGCCTCAGTGGCTCTCCCTGGTGGGACTCCTGTGACCAACACCTAATTAGCATAATAGCCGCGTCAATCATGCTGAGAGGTCACGGCCCTCACAGTGGCGGACACCATTCCCCTCCTCGAGGCCCTGCTTTTACATACGTCTATTAATTGTACCTAACAATGGTCTTTTATAGCCTTTCTTATTCAATTGTATATCTTCAATTGTCATAATTAATGGTGTATACTGTATAAATACACTCGGTGTAAATATAATTTTACCTCGTAAATATCATAAAGTTTAATCAACAAAAATAAACTTTATATTCCCAAGACCGTGATCCTCTTATTTCCTATATTGGGATGGGCTAATGAGGGTCTAGGTCTATTGGTCACTCGACTCGTCGCATGAGTGGCTGAACCGGGAGTAATGTGCGACAGAGAGTTTGGATCTGGCTGCAGACATAGATTAAACTTAGTTCAACTGCAGAATATATATATATATATATAGAGCTATACGGTTGTATATCTACTCCATTGCTTTTTGGAGTTTTTACATAACCTGATAATACTTTTATGTGGATGAAAGAGGATATTTATGTAGGCCTACAGCTTTCCCCCGAACTTCTCCGAACTAACAGGTGCGCTGAATTGAAACTGTAACTGATTTCTGGCGTGCGTCCGCGTACTATGACACTCTCCCCGCAGAGATCTAGGTTTATATACGTAAGGTACGCGACGGAGACTCTGGGGGGAGAATGGTACTATGAAACGCCGTTGCGACCAAAGTAAAGCCGGAGTCGCTGCGCCAAGAGTCTTAAAATGCGGTTCAAGTGTTGTTGGGCAAAAGTGTAAATTTTGAAACAATATTGTTTGTTTCCTGATGCTTTAGACACACAAGATTACAGTCTTGAATGACGGGGATTCATATTGGGAATGTTTTAGGTGACTGTAATGTTGTTTTTTCACAACTTATCGTTGCATCATTTTGGTTGCATAGGCTTTCCATAGTATTTTGCATCTGCGCATTGCATTGCATGCTTGACAACCACAGAGCGTAGGGCGAGAAATTTCTCTGTAAATGAATGTGCCTAAATGTATAATAATACGCAACCGATTTGTAGAACAGTGAGATCCAATTAAGGAGAATGTGTGGAATTACCTTGAACCTGGGACCATGAGTTTTGGGTGAGTAACTGCTTTATCACTGGACCGTCACTTGGCTGTTGGCAAAATTGTTTTGCCATTTGCTGTGTTCAAGCATGTCTCAATGATTCTGTGATTGATTGACTGGTCTCTCATTTCTTTGATAACATGTTTAGTACTTACGGTATAGACTATAGTGTATATTGACATTGCACAGTATGCCTACTGATAGTTAGATCGGGATAATCTAGATGAATTCAATGTCTTAACAATGAGGCAAGGCTAAGACCAGGGTAGGCCTATCTAGGCCTAGGTAGCAAGATTCAAGTGTAATTGTAAATCAAGAACTTCAGGAATGCTTCATTGACTACCGTTTAACCAGGGAGGTCCATGTCTCTGGTTTAACGTATAAATACTGTATACGGATACATATCCATACCAGCATACGTGATTCATGTCAGCACTAGGCCTATATACAGTTTTACATAGTCACCGATGTCGACCAAGGCTTCACTAAGGGAGCACCTGTCAGAATCAAGCGACCCTATTAGTGGTGGGCACGTTCAACTAGTTTTACATAGAAACGTCTATGTCTCTGATGGGGCCTACATTGTCATTTATTAATAATAATGATTTTTTATTGACAACAGAGGAGGTCATTACTGACCTATCTGTCATACATTCAGCCTATGTTTCTACTCTATAAAAGCAAAGGAATACATATCTACATCTCATCTATCTACTAGTTTTAACACAAGATAATATACAGTTATAAAGTACTAGCAGGGCTGTCAACCCTCACGCATTGGGCGTGAGACTCACGCATTTGCACCCTTTCTCACGCTCTCACGCAGGGGTAAAGCGATCTCACGCATTCCTGAGATTCTGGGCTTTCCAGAACTGAAAGAATTTTTTAAATACTCCAATTAGAACCAAAGTTACAAAGATGCTCTCAGAACACATCAAATTGCGCCATTTGACATCTAAATTTTCAACATTTTCTGGGGGGGGGGGGCATTCCCTTAGACCCCACTTCCTTGGTCGCAGCGCTGCGCTTTCGAACCGCGGCGCTTCGCGCCCCGATATGTTCACGCACATTTTACCAGTTGGAAAAGTCTCACATTTGCTCATTCCCAAAAGTTGACAACCCTGTACTAGTATACAAAACAACACTCACACACATATACACACCACAGATTAGGAAGGGTACTAAATAATCTGTGTACACACATTCATAGTCGCACATACTAGAATATACAGACATTGCATATACATGTACACTGTATACCCACATGTGGGTTCTGAGAATACTTCCTCTTTACAGTTAGATCTACATTAAATAGTATAGAAGTACATTTTTTACTTTGAATTATAAAACCTGCTGTCTTTGCATAAATGCAGTGCATACAAACTTGGCAAGCCTTTAAAACTTTATAGTTATGTATCGTATCACTTATAATTGTCATAAAATGGTCTCTTGATACACTATGAAAGTCACATGCTGTCAGGGAGCCCGTAAATATATACGGAGGTCCGCAAATCTGTGGAGAAACAGCATCCTGAGAAATATAACGGTAACCCACTCTGGTGGATTGATATATTACAGGATGGATATGTCCCCAATTTATGACTAGGGTCTGATTAGGAGTCCATACATTATTTTAACAAATGCCATGTCATTAGGACAGAACTCTGTCATTTTCAATGTAAAGAATCCTATTCTGTGTAATATCGTTCATAGAGCTGCTATATGGGTGTTGAGGTAATAATTCTCGTCCAGGGAATAAGCACACTCTTTTAGCTATGATGTTTGCAATACCTAGCACGGATTCTGTGACAATTTATGATCATTTTACGTGGGTAAAAAACCCTCTAATTTAGGATCACGTAATGAATGAGGCCATATCATAGATGTAGTGGATGCTGGCATGCTTGGTTGGCCGGTATTCGCCTAGGTTCACCCAGCAGATAATTAAATATTGATCTTCTTTATATCCACATTGTCACACATTAATGGACTGTATTGTGTTTGGTGTCATGACAACACCGCTCGTGATCCAGTGTTGTGGGGATACTGGCATCATCTGACAATATAAAACACGGTACCTCACTTGAATCATTCTTCATGGATATATTGAGTGGCGTTAGAATTTACAAAATTGATAATTATGTAAACCAACACATCCACTTCTTTCCACTTTCAATAGATTACCCAGCTGACAATCGAGAGAAGGTAAAGGAACGACACTCATGTCAGCACCAAAATACACATGGTGGCATGTTGGATAGTTTATTAAGAATTGCAATCAAATCACTAACACAGGGTTACACTTTCCCCCTTTGAAAACACCCCCATATATTTCATGTTATAGATACTAGTATACGTATTGGTTATTTCAAAGTTTTGAAATTTAAAATGACAACTAACTCTTGGTAAATAGTAAGTAAATGCATGTGTATTTATATATAATATATCCCATTGGGCCTGATTTAAAAGGATCAAACATTTACATGTCTACATTGTACGTGCTTATGCCTCTCGGGCAATTTCAACTTTCTACTCCATATAATCGAAGTAATTATGCACGTCTTACGCATTAGGTCAATTCTCGTGTTTCCACAGAGCACCATATGTAGAAAGGTTTGTGTTGGCACCCACCGTTCTTTAGGTTATTGTACCACTTGTTACACATTTACAGAACTGTCTACGTGTCTGCCACCCTCCCCACGGACCCTCACGTCGTGAACCCTTTTAGGAATACAAGGTGCTTTACTTTGGTGTGTCCTTGGTCGTCATGACTCATCCATACAGCCCTGCCGATTAGATTCGCAAGTGCAGCTGTGCTGCAATCATGCATCATACCGACCCTTCGGAGTGTATCGACATGAATGCCCTGGCCATGGCTGCATTCATGTATCATGGCGACTAAGGGCACACTGCATTAAAGCACTATGTAGCTCATAAAGGGTTAAGCTCCGCGACGTGTGGTAAGGTACTTGAAATATTATAAATAAGACTGAAAAGTACCTGGAGAATGAGACAAAAAGACGAAGAGAATGAGACAAAATGTTATCATACTGACGTTTACTTTGGTTCTCTTAACAGAACATCTCTACGAGGTACACAACCCGGCGCTTCCAAGAAGCCAGTGGTATTCTGGGACCAACAAGGTGAATGCCCATACTTTTTATGTAGCTGATACTTAAAGTATTCAAGTCTTAATCTTTAAAAGTAATGTGTTTGTCATACATGAGACAGAATGTGAACCCCTATACTCATAGCAGTGCTCCTAAATCACACAATTCCAACCACTTTTATTTTCAAATTGTTGCATCTTTTGATTCTATATAGTTTACCAGTAATCTCTATGACTAACTATTCCTTTCAGCCATGGAATCAAATAAGAGGAGGCCGACTAAAAGTGTAAGTTTATTTCATTACAACTGAATCAGATACTAGTAGAGATATATGCGTTCATATCATATAAATTTGAATATGTGTTCATCCATGTACGTCAATTCAGTGTTGCCGAAAACTTTTTAAGCACACAGGCCAATGTGGCCTGTGTCACGAGATCTTACACAGGCCATTTCCCACACAGGCATTTCCCACACAGGCCACATCAATATAATGATGATCTCATATGCATCTGTATGTGGCAATAAAGATGTAAATGTTTTTCAATATTAAACTGATTATATTGATAAGAAATGTGTAAATTGATTAAATCATGTTCATCTGGCCATAGCTTTGCTTCTAATAGGAGTATCTGAAAAATTATTTCACTGTTGGAAAGCTGAGGTCATGGCCGATGTCTGATGGCCTCATATCGGCCATTTAGATTCTACATCGGCAAAAGCCGATGTGCCGATGTCATTTCGGCAACACTGAGTCAATACGTTATGTAGACTCATGGTTCATCCAAACATTTGCAACGGCATTTGGTATTTAGCCTTTTAATAGGGTGAAATGTGTCCACCAGGACAGACTTTAGACTGGCACAAACTAGATCGTAAGTGTATTACATTAATTTTTCTACAGAACAAATTTGTAAAAGAACAGAAGTTCCCACTTCGAGGGAAGAACGAACCAGCTGCAGCAGCTCCACAGAAGCCACCGACCAACCGCCGCGGACCAAACCCACGCACAAAAGGGACAGAGATCACACCGGGCGTGGTCACGTTAACACAGGCCCAGCTCGATGCTATCTTGAGCACTGTGGGAACTCTAGTCACACAAAATGAGGAGCTTCAGAAAAGTCACAGTAAGAGCAGGCTGTTTTATCGTCTGCTTCTTTTTTTTATATGTACACAGTCGATTCGTCTATTTGGTCAAAATATGTACGTGTTGGGATATTGGGGAGGGGGGGGGGACTAAATTTAAAATAAATCCATACTACACTTGTGACAAAAACAGCTGCTATTATACATAACATTGGAAGATAGTCTAGGAAAGTAGGGCGGACGATATTAATGCAGGGATGCTAAGTGTTACTTTTTTTTTTGTAACTTTACGTATCTGTGGGATGTAAATGTACCATACTAAGTTATGGGATAAATAGCCTACTACGAATACACAGAACTAGAATAAAACTAGATGTAGTTGGTCAGAGAGCAAACAGATCTAGAAACATAACACTACACATTGAGGAGCAAAAAAAAAAGAGATGAACCAGATTTTGACTTCAATGAATCATTAGAATTCATTCATGCATCATGCTGACCCTTTAGAAATGACATTTTTTTGTTACGATTTTACCCGAAAAAAAATTTTGGGTAAAAAAATCGTAAGAAATCCGATTTTGGGGTAGGGTAACTTGGCATCCCTGTTATCGTCCATATCAAGAGGCCCTAAATGTCCCCTGTTCAACTTACTTTACAGATTTTAAAGACCTACAGATTGGAGGGGAGGACGATGGATATGATGGTGGAGTTGGATCACCTGAAAATATTTTGCGCTTAGCAGACAGTAATCGCAAACCAAAGACCAGATCACCACAAAAGTAGGAAACTTAAATTGCTTCCTATCTAAATCTTTTAATTATTCAAACAAACAAAAACAAATCGTCGTTCAAACGTGGACATTTCAAATTGGCATTAACGTGTATAAACTTCTCTCCCAACCACAAGATTCAGATTGAATTATTTTCTACCTATTAAACTGATATTTCCTTTATTAATGTCATAGCCATTAGCAGAGAGTGATACTGTTGTGTGATGTGTTGCAGTCATGGTGTGGTTGAACCTAGCGAAGTGCCAGGACTGGGAGCTATTAGTGCCAATAGAAACACATACGAGCCATCTATTCCTGGGTTGGATGGCGCAAGAACCCTTGCTCCGTCCACTATCCCAGGTTTAGGCCCTGTAGACCCGCCAGGGGCACCGGCCTCCGTACCAAAAGCCCACATGTCGAAAGCGGAACTCAAGCGTCTTCAGTGGGAACAAGAAAGAGGTATGTTGGGATACATACAGCTATTTTCTAGTCACTAAAATGTCCTGTACTTGTGGTTACACATATTTGGATTTATCGCTAAGGTGGTTTTGTAGTACATAAGAGTTCTTTGATGTTTGTTTTCCTCGTAGCCTATGACAGGCACATATTGGCATAGTTTATGGTGTAGATGTAAGAATGCCTTTGTCACTAAGTGTTTTGTAATGTTCCCTATGTGTTCTCACAACTTCACTCACGTTTTTTAGTCTTCTTCAAAACTATAGACCCCAAACCTATTATAACAGACCTGATGTGACCAGCGATTGTTAAATATGTATTACACTAAACCCAGGACAATGTTAGATAAGGAAGGCGTGAGCTTCTATCATCATACATTTGTGGTGACTACTAAAACTGATATCTAGTATTTTAATCTGAAAGAGCAGATTAGCGATAGAACTGTGCAATGTACGTTGACGGTGGGGGATGCCCTCCGCGTGACCAATGTTGAGATGTGTGCCCCTTTATGACAATGTAGTTGATGGAGACGCTGCCTTGTCAAAAGGTATTGAAAATTCCCCTTTGATGGGAATTGGGGCCCGGAAGCCATCCAATAGACTGACTGAGTTAAAACCTTCCACGCCTAGAGCGCATCTGACAAAGGCCGAACGAAGGAGGCGAGAATCTGGTAAATAAAAGCCTGCCTGAAGAGTAATTAAAACAACCATAGATTGATATTTAAGAGCTAAGTAAATCTCCTCTGTAGTCATAGATAGTACACTTCTATAAGTCGATTGCACATCGTGTTCCCATTTTCATAAATGTACAGAAAAATAATCCATAATTTGGCAGTACCATATTCGACTCAATTACTGGCTGGGCCGCTTAAGAAATTATTCCAATCCTATTTTGGTATTGAATATTTCTTTAATGACCTCTAAAATATTGTAGATAGGGGTCAGTCCCAACCAAAGGGGAATGAGAGTGCCTTTAAGAGGGGGACACTAATTAAGTCGAATATGGCATTGTATACTCCCGGTAACATACTTAATTGTATTCTCTTCTCTTGTAACACAGATGAATTGGTATACTAGTAAACTTTTAAAAATATAGTGAGATTACATAAAATGCATGAGCACGGTAGAGCAAAATGTAATATATCATTTTTTTAAACCATCCTATTATTAATTATCCTCAGTGTTGAATGACGCTGTACTATACCAGGGAGAGTCTAATGTACACTCCATGACTATACTATACAATACTATGCTATACATTTCCGCTAATACATTTACCACTTGAGAAAGATAGACAGAGAACGAAAATCAGGCAGATTATCTTTTAAAGAGAATTGCCATAATTATGATAGAATAGCTTATGCTTAGCAAGTGATTGATAAATGTATGTTGCACTAACAGAGGCAGCCCACAACATGCCAGTGTCTCCTGGCCGCACGCTCACAGACTTCTGGTCCAACGAGCCCCGCAAGGTGGCATTTACACCGAGTGCTAACGATGAGCCTGCTGGTGTCCCGCGGGCACACCTCTCCAAGGCTGAGTTAAAGCGGCAGCAATGGAATCAAGAACGTGGTGTGTTAATGTTATGCCCCTGGCGACTGTACATAGTACAGTTATACCGCTTACCGGTGCATTAGCGCTTACTACTACTACCGACTTTAACTTAACATGATAGGATAGAAACATAGCCGCTTGCTTATATGTCTCTGTGACTAACAGGTGTCGCTTGGTTGTGGTTGGTTCCTGTGTGCAGCTTTAGAAAGTAGGCATTGAGACCAAATAAGTAGGACATAGCACCAGGACATTTAGTCTGCACCATACTGTATATACATTTACATCATAGTTTGATACGCGTCAATACCAAACCCATAGACTCAAGTAACTTTTTGGTATATCCATCATTTACGTCATTCATCATAGTGATTAATAAAATCACCATAAATTGTCTTTCCGACTTTGTACTAGCTCTCTGGTCTTAGTTATTACTAACACTTTTCCAGTCCTTCATTGTGAATAATCATCTCAATGTGTGTAGGGAGTAATTAATAGTGTCAATCCCTTCGTGTGATGAGGTAACAAAGACGTTGAAGAAAGAACTAGTCAATACTGCAAAAACCTGGTCTGTTATTAAAATGTCCTTATCTCAGAAGCTTAGTAGATCCGTTTCTAAGGATTTTTTCTTTTATATTTATATGTGTTGTTGATCCTTTGATGTTTCTTGCTTTGGGTAATTCTGGACAAGTGTGTGCTTACTATTGATTGTGTAGCTGTAAAAATTATGAATATCAGAAATATCTGAGTTCATTGAGCCATTGCTGTGTGAGGTTTGAGGCAGATTTTATTCTGGATATTGTACCGTTTGTAGAAATATAAAAGTAAGCTTAATTAACGATCTAATATTTGACTTTCTATCCTGGGTATTCTTGTTTGATATTCGTCGATATCAGAACCAGCCTACTGTCATCTGGTTACTACCCACCAAGAAGGATGATGTTGATCTGTAGATATCTGAACAATCGTTACTTCAGAAAGGGTTACCTGTTAGTTTTGTGCAGTATTTTAGAACATGACATGTTTTGTGCAGTATTCTAGACCATGAAATTGTTCCTTTTAGCTGAGAATGATGCCAGGACTACACAACAGAACCGTCCTACCTACAAGGCCGCGTCACCTGTTACTTCTGATGCAGGTCGGCAGTCTGACGCAGGCCGACGTAATGGGCAACCACCTAGCTCCAAGGCAGAGCAGAAGCGTCTGCAATGGGAACGAGAGCGGGGTAGGCTAGGGCCCAAGAAGCTATTATTTGCAAATTACAGTCATCCATTGTTGTAGGGTTAAGTGCCACTATAAGTCCATTAGAGGTTAAGTACCAAGCTACTCAGTCTCAGATTACCTCAGCGTATTACACCTAACATACCGTAGTCATGTCCAGGGCACTACACAGCATTATTCTAAATCCATTTCAATAGAGACATAAGCGGTCACCCAACAGTTCCAAAATGGGACGGTAGGCTTATTTGAGCAGGGCCATTAATTAAGTTGGATGCAGTACTGACTTGTTTTTTCACATTATATCTATGACCTGGTATTCTGATTACTATATGTAGCACTCTTCTATGCACCCTTTCAGTGTTAATCTCATGGGAACAACTTTTCTCCTTCCAATGGGTTGCCTGTTGGTTTTGTGCAGTGTTTTAGAACATGACATGTTTGTGCAATATTCTAGAGTATGATATTGTTATTTTAGCTGAGAATGATGCCAGGGCTACACAACAAAATCAGCCTACTTACCAGGCCGCGTCACATGATCCTGTGACATCTGGCGCAGGCCGACGTAATGGGCCGGCAGCTACCTCTAAGGCAGAGCAGAAGCGTCTGCAGTGGGACCGAGAACGGGGTAGGCCAGGGCCCATTTCCATTAAGAAACTCTCTCCCCCTGAAATCACCCTTTGTGATCAGTTCTGCTGATGTTGACAGGACTTAAGATTGCTCCAAGTCATATAGCAAATCACTTCATGCATTAGAATACATTATAAGCAAAAGTATTTCAGAATATCACATCCAGTTTGCGACACAGCGCATGCTATTCGAAAGTTGGGGAATGGAATATGATATTCATATGCATGATTTCAAAGTTGTTACTTGTTTGAGGGATATCATTTAGTGTATGTGATGGCGTGTGTGTGTGTGTGTGTGCCAGTTTAGTTGACACCCAGTGGGATATAATAACAATGTTTTCAACGATGTGGGTGGAAAGGCGAACCCTAGTCTATATGATCAGGAAATTAGTTAAATATTTATAATCTTCTTACCGCCATAGTGTATATATCTAGGTAAAAGGAGGGTCACGTTAACAGAACATATTATGTATTGTGTGCATTGACTTAGCAGTTCCCGGCAATGTTTATTAAAATTTGCTTCAATAATAGACGATGTATTTAAGTAGGAAATTACTAATAATGCATGTTTTATCTGTTACTATAATAACACGTTGCACTAGACTAACACTGCGTGCATCGGCATAGCACACTTTAACAGGTTTTTTTTTAAATTCTAATGAGTTCACCCTTGGTGACTTCGCATTGTTGACTTTCTTTCTGGAGAATTTTGTATGAATTGCAAAACATATCTTCGCAGGAAGTGGCAAGTATCCTGAAAATGTGTCTACTTGTACCACCATGTTGTGAAATATCAGTATAGGACTATTAAAATGTTTATGTAAAAGTTGCAGTGTGAACCTGGAACCGAATCCAGTAAAACTATCATATCTTTACGAGTGTTAGAGCCACCTGTTAACTTCCTCATATGGTACAATTGTTCTACCACTTGTCCAGAACTTGAACATAATATATAGTAGACCTACAGATAGCCCATTTACCCTTTTCTTTGGATTCCAGTTGAGAACGAAGCCAGGGAGGCTATGGCTAAGGCACCGGCTTATGATCAACGACCAACAAATACTCAGATTTCATCGCCAAACCCATCCTATTTACCACCGTCCGGTGGAGGAGTATCCAAGGCGCATCTGTCAAAGGCCGAACTGAAGAGGCTCCAGTGGGAGAAAGAACGGGGTACGTACACACATAGGACTGCTGTATATAGGCTGCAGATTAATAACCCTTTCATAATGTATAATGCCCTTGGTCGTCATGATCTATGAATGCAACCCTGGTGAGTAACTCACCAGTGCTGCATTCAAGCATCATGCTGACCACATGGGGTTAAGACACTCCCTAAGGGCCGGCATGATTCACCAATGCAGACCTGGCGAGTAACGCTGCATTGGTGCATCATGGGGACAAATGTCATCTCCTACCTACATGCCATCCTGAAAGGGTCAACTACCTAGCTGACACCGCTGTACAGTTGTGATATGTGCTGACGCTAGCTTACAACCTTGCGCTTTTATTCTTGCTTTGAGATTACAAAAGATCAAATATCGCAGAGTCTCTTCACACAATGGCAGAAGTGAGAGTTTTATCCGGTTGGTGATTTCTGTTCTTCCAGGACCATAGCTATCACTCGTGTGCCTGTCGAGCCGTATTTTCATTAAGAAGTGCCACATTATTATTTTACTTTGTGGAAGGTTCATTGACTTTAAGTCGTATTTCAAGTGAAATGATACGCATATTAAGAAATTAAACAAAATTCCTGATTTTGTAAATACCTGTATTGTTACTGGACATCGATTCTCTGTCTCTTGTAGCTCTATAGTGATCGATGCCCAGTTTTATACTTCAGACCAGTGGCTCATTTTGGCTGTTTTTCGCCTCACAGATTGCTCCTAGCGCAAAATCCTGACTAGGTGTCAATATATTCTCTATGCCAATGTGTAATATGAGGGTAGAAAACAGTGGAACCTCAGTTAGAAAAAATCCTACTGAACAGTTTTTGAGAAAATTAGGGTTTTGTTGCCCTTTTTTGCTGTTTTTAGTACATTTCCTACATAACCCGTGAACGTCAGCATTTCTCAATTTTCAGGTATTTAGAATTAGAATTTGACATTTTTTTATTCGCAGTAGGATTCCTGAATACCGAGCCATTCTAGAAAAGCTATTCTTTGGAAAAAATACTTAGTATTTCTTGATGATTTTCGTTGCACAAATTTAGGTTGTAATATAAAAACTGCATTGTCATCCAATCAAAGTGTTTATGCACTGTTGATGGTCACCCCCTCCCACCCTCTTCACTGTGCATTGAAGGAGAACAGGCAGGGGAGGTACACGTGTCTGTATATAGCTGTTGACCTGGGTGCTGGGTGCATTTTTGATTTATGGGGTGCCAACTGTTCATGAAAGAAAATTCAAATAGATTTTTTTTTTTTTAGTATCAGATTAATGCAACTACAAGTCGTGATAGCACTTAAAGCATTCTATTTGCATTAATATGAATGGTGGCCACCTTATGGGGTGCCAAATATTCATGAAAGAAAAATTGATAAGAATTTGTTTTTTATTAGCATTAAATTGATGCAACTACAATTTGAGATTGCATTTCAAGCATCGGGGCATTCAATGAATGGTAGTCATCTTAAATATATGGGGTGCCAACTGTTCATAAATAAAAAAAAGAATAGAATTAGTTTTTTTATTAGTATCAGATTAATGCAACTACAATTTGTGATTGCACTTAAAGCATTGTGGCATGCAATGACTGGTAGCCACCTTGAATGTATGGGGTGCCAACTGTTCATGAAAGAAAAAAAAGAAAGTTTTTTTTTTAAGAATCAAATTAATGCAACAGCAACTCAAGATTGCATTTAAGCATTATGGCATTCAATGATTGGTGGCCATCTTGAACCTATGGGGTGCCAACTCTTCATGAAAAAAACAACTAAATTGGATGTTTTTAACAGTTTAAAATTAATGCAACTGCATTTCAAGATTGCATTTAAAGCATTGTGGTATTCAATGAATGGTGGCCATCCTAAACCTATGGGGTGCCAACTGTGTTTGAAAAAGGTATCAAATAGAAATGTTCTTATATAGATATCAAATTAATGCAACTACAATTTTTCATTGCACTGAAAGCATTGTGGCATTTAGTAAATGGTAGCCATCTTGAATGGGTTGAATGAAGGAAAAATCAAATAGGATTTGTTTTTTTGATAGTATCAAATTAATGCAACTACAAGTCAAGATTGCATTTCAAGCATCGGGACATTCAATAAGTGATAGCCATCTTGAATCTATGGGATGCCAACTGTTCATGAAAGAAAAATAGAATAGATTTTTTTTCATTAGTATCAAACTACTGCAACTGCAATTCGAGATTACATTGAAAGCATGGTGGCATTCAATCAATGGTTGCAATCTTGAATTTTGAAATGAACATACACACAGACATATAGGCATGAACATGGTGTTCTCCTTCATATAGATATTCATGGATTTCTACTTCTAATAAATATAGCTTTCTGTTACATGGATGTCGATGTCCAGTTTTAGATATATATACATATAGTGCATTGGAGTGCTATAATGTTGGACTGCTGTATATTTATATTTTCCTCTATGGAAGTATCATGTGGTCGTATCGGTCTCGTTTTTTGCTTGTTAACCCTTTAAATACGGATGTCGCTAAGAGATGACATTTGTCACCGACTGGATTGGTGTATCATGCCGACCCTTCGGGGGTGTCTGAACCAGGTAGGATCGGCATGATGCTTGAATGCAGCACTGACGAGTTACTCGCCAGGGCTGCATTCATGCATCATAACGACCAAGGGCATGATGCATGCCACCCATAAAGGGTTAATAAGGCAGAAAAACAAACCTTTGTAGAGTTCGTCTTTAGGTAATTCGATTAAATAAGGACTCGAACTGCAGTTTTCATGTAGAGATGCAAGAAACAGGATTTTATTAGCGTTCACCTGTACAATAAAGCTAGTCCTTGAGGTATATGAGGTTCGATCGGTATATGATTATCTTTCGATGCTTTCAATATGTTATACAGTCAGAGACCTGAGAAGGTCTGCCAGAGCAAGGGGGTGAGGACAGCTTATATACTGTCCGCTTCCGATAGGGGTGCCCCCTGGCTCTGGCCGCCCGAACTACCTTGTAGGCGTTCGATAACAATACTAATATTAGTGTCCCTACACCACCCCCCCCAGACATTACATACGCTTACTTTGTTTAAATATATGTACAATATTATATAAACTCATAGAACTGAGTTTATGTTAGTAAAGCGTTATGTTACGTCGTGAACACAGTAGGGTATATAATAATATACAAAACTAATATTATTTACATAGGTGGTAATTTATCCGAACGGCTAGACACATTTCGAATTATTAAGGACACAAGTATAGTATACATACAATCATATATAGATTAGCGACTAGAACAACTTGACATCTCTCATGATAAAAAACAAAACAGGAACAAAAAAACTGAAGATCCGGGCAGCCATCCTAACCTTTTTTTACATTGGTTAGGCACGAAGTACCATCCTTTCGGAAGGACTCGGGTGTGTGGTGCTCTCCTCTTCAACAGCCGTCCTGTCCCAAACTGAACAGGCACGTTCATTCGAACGGGTTAGTGGTGCTCTCCTCTTCGTTATCGTACTGCTGTCTCTGTTCTAGCTGAACAGACACGTTCTTCCGAACGGGTGAGTGGTGCTCTCCTCTTCCGATGTCTGGTCACCGTATTCCTTCTGCGTACTCCGGTTACTGTTGTTCGAATTCAGTAGACGTTCATACTACACTAACTCGTTCTCATTCGAATGTCAAGGTCACTCATGTTTTCTCACTCTCAACTCGTGGGCTCACCCCTCCTCGCTCTGATTCTTTAGCAGCTCCAGAGCGGATTCGCGGGTGCCATCCCACTCGTCCAAGAACACTCCAAATACTTGCTGGAACTTGACGTTCATAGCCTCATTTCGGTCATTTGACTCTTGTAGCCGTTTCTGAGCCAAAGCCGTCCGGGATGCGGCTAGCTTGGCTTCGTTCCGTATTTTAGTCGTTTCGGCGGCCAGAAGCACCTCGTTATCTTTCTCCAGGGACGCTCGTGTCTTGGCTTCCTGTTCAACCAGAGAGCGGGCAAACAAGTTCGCCACCCCCTGGTTGTATCGGACAGCCAATTCCCTCTGAGTCTCCTGGAAGTCGTCCACTGCCTGCTGGGCTTGGACGCACACCACTTTGTCACTCGGATCAAAATATAGCTCCACCGGTCTCGTGCTCAGTCGGGGCCTATTGTCCGGAATCTGAGTCAATACAGGTTCGACACGTTCCGGAACCTTCTGTGCACTCAATTCGGGGAATTCATCAGTCTCCGGCCCACGGGTCGGTTCTTTCCGGTCGAACCAAGCAGGTGTAGGATCACTCTGCGAGGCTGACGCTGATGCTGAGGCCGAAGCCGAACTTGCTGACGAGGACGGACGTGAGTCTGACCTCCCACTCATTGGCGACTGATATACAGTCGAATCTTTCCGTTTCTGTTGTGTAGATCTCGAGTCACGAGCCACAGCCAGTGGCTTCTTAAACTCCGGGGTTTCCGGAGAATCAGACCGAGATTTCTTTCCTCTGACACTTGCGGGACTGCGGCTAGCCCGCCTCTTCTCGTCAATTTTTGCCTTGGGTGGATCACCCCTCCATTCACACACTCTAGAGAAGAGTTCGTTCTTCATCTGAAATTTACCTCTAGCTCTCACTAGGGCAACTCTCGCACATAGCTTGCCCTTCGTGGACTCGTGCACATTACAGAACGAATCTGTCTTCACGCCGATGTGCTTAAAGTCCGATCATTTTATTATATTCTGTCATCACTTTATCGTGCAGACTCACTACTTTCTCGCGTGCTGCACTCAGTCCGGGGCTGTGGCAAAACTTCAGATGTCGAAGCATCACACCCCTTCTGGGAGTAACGCAACCATTGCAGGTTGCGCTATCCCGCTGCCCTTTCGAATTGGCACATTCGTACACCACCGTGTGGTGGAAGTGCCGTTCGCATAGATGTCTCAGGAACCGCATTGCTGTCGGATATGTCCTGTCCGTTCCTTTCTCTTCTATACAAATGGTGAACGGACAATATCGCTCACCGTCTTTCTGATACCAACATAAGTAGGCCCAGCGCAATTTCGACTTCTGGTCTCTTATGTAGTAGCCTTCAGGATATTTGGTCAGTTGTTTGAACCATTCTAGATAGAAATCTGATGGCAAGGGATCGTCTTCGGTTTCCCGAATCCAATCCTCGTCATCGCTTTCGTCATTCATATTACGGGGTTCGGGGCAACCGTAAGCTTTCTTGCCCTTCGCACATTCTTCGAACGAACCCGGAATGAAGTGTGCGAACTTCGCCTCACTGTTCCTCCAGATTCGTTGTTCTCTTTCTCGTTCTTCATCATTCTTCGACCCCTCTTTACCCTCTCCTTCTTCTTCCCCCTCTGGTTCCTCCTCATTCGGAACCTCCATCTGCTCCTCCGGATCCTGTGCAGTTGGATCCGGATCGGTTTCCGGAGGTTCGGCACCCGAGTCCGGTCCAGACTCGTCGTCCGGACTATCTTCGGGTTCACTCCTTTTTGCTGGCTTCTTAGTCACTCCTTTAATTATATTGCCGACCTTAGCGGTGGCAGCAGCCTGTATGGCAGCCATTCGTCCTTTTAGTGGGTTATCACTCGAAGGATCTTTCTTGCCTACTACCTCTGTGACTTTGGCAATCACTTTCGGAGGCACAGTCATTTTTATGTCTTTCTTAGCTTCCTTCAACTTCTTCTTTTCTTTCGCTGACAGGACCGGTGTGAAGGCACCCTGATCACTGTCAGATTCGGTGTCGGTCAGAGACTTTTTCTTTGCTCTTCCCTTCACTCCTTTAACTTTCGTTTTCTTTGGCGTTTCCTCTCCCTCGGTTTCACTCCCGGTTGATAAACTGCCCTTTTGTTTGGCGGCCTTCAGGATGGCTTTACCCTTTCGGATAGATGCCAACCGCTCTTTATGTTGAGCAGAGCTCAGCTCTTCCTCTTCCCCGGGAACATATGCCCTAGTGGCATAGGTCCCCTCTCGAATCATCGTACTGATGATTCCGTTCAACTTTTCCTCCGGCTCGGAACACTCTTCCAGTCGACGAAGCAACTCGTCTCCATCCAGAGTGTAGAGCCTCGGGGTGCCCGGATGCTCCGCTCGTTCTACCCAGTCCTCTGCAGTCCTGGGTTCTTTCTCCATATCGGGTTCCCGGTACAATACCTCTCCCGCGGTATCCATTCCGGTCACCCCCATTCCAGTATGGTCAGTCAATACATGTGGTAGGTTCGGAAGGCGATTCTGCCGATATGCGATTTCGCAATCGAACATCGCCCTCCGGAACGACTGACTCACTTGCAGTCCAGCCTCAGTCCGATTGTAAAACAGCAGCCATTCGGATGGCAGTGCTGCGTATTCTGTCGGGGATAGGAAGTGCCGAACGCAGTCCCTAGTGGTTGCGTCCCAACACTTTCGGTCTCCTTCTAGGATCCGGTCGTGAATATGAACTTCCCGACCGTCGTACCTCGATTTAAATCCATCCAGATTCGGTTCGAGCAGCGGCTCCTCCGATCGTTCCAGGATTTCCTCAATCTCCATTCCCATAACCTCCTCTGCTTCGGAAATATCCTCATTCAATGCACTTTCTTCGTTCTTGGTTACTGGCGACATCGCCTCGGTCTCCATAAATGCTTCGGACACCTCGTCGAGGGCCGATCGTTCGGAATGAGAGCCAGACGCCGAAGCCATCGTGACACTCAAAAAGTTCTTTCACTCGTTTATAACGGAATGACAGGTACCAGGACCCTTTCTACGGGATCCTGGCGACTTCACCCACCTGCTATTCACCGAGTTCACTTTCAATCAGTCTTTATCTCCTCGCTTTTGTGCTCTGATACGCTTCCCCTTGCTCTGTCCGGCGAACCGTAAACAAATATGGCGGATTGCTGACCCGCGTCGACCTTTGCGCACGCGCGTTGGTCTCGCGAGATACCGCGCATTCGGCGAGACTTCGGTTTCCCGCGCTTGCAAAAATATAAACAATCATTCATCCTTCCCGCGCGTCACGCATTACGATCAGGTAATTATAGCACTGATATCCTCACCGCCCTGTCGAATTCATCTCGAGTCATTATGGATTTAAATACGGATAGCAACTACTAATCCGCCGGATTATCCGTCCATTACCCACTGGCACATTCACAGGTAAGTTTGTTGGATCTCTGACTTTTATCGTGATCATTCCTACATAGAAGACGAATTACCCGGTTGCCCCGGTAATTATGACAATATTTAACTGATTACATCGTTGTGTTTCAGGTTAGGTAACAGCACCCCTCACCCTCAACCTAGGGCTGCGACGAACCCCTACTGGATTCTCCTTACACCTGACATTCGGAGAGGTTTTCGCCCGTTCCCTCTTAGCCACAGAGGGGACAGTCCTTCTCTTCCTGTCTACACCTGCCGAGACATTCTTTGTTTTCTCCGATCTTTTTGGAGATGCTTTAATTTGCACCGCTTCCTTCTTCACTTTCCTGGGCCTACCCGGGCCCCTCTTCTCGATTACTCTATCTAAATCCCTTTTCATCTCATGTTTTTCTTCCTGTCCCATTTTGAACATTTCCGAGGAGTACTCTCTCCCCTTCCATGGTTTCAACCGGGCCACATTCGATTTCTGATTCCTCCCGAAGGTATCTCTCATCAGGACTGTATCATCACTTACTCTCTGGGTAATCCTCCACGGACCATCCCAATTATCTCTCAGCTTGATGCCAACCAGAGGTTCGTGGTATCTCGCTACTAAGTCCCCTACCGCAAACCGCCGAACCTTTAGGTTAGTATCATAGCCCACTTTCTGCCATTTAGCTGTCTTTCCTAATTCCTTTCTTACTAATTCGTACGCCTTCCGGAATTGCTCCTTCAACGCTTCCACAAACATGATCTGACACGGGACATCTGGATTCATACCCACTACTCCGAACACTAGGTCCGCTGGCATAATCAGATCCTCCCCGAATACTAACAGATTCGGAGAGCAGTTCGTACTCGCATGTACCGTGCTATTATAAGCATGGCAAACAAAGTCACACTGCTCATCCCAATCATCCATCTCTTGATTTACTAAACTCTTCAGGACCTGTATCAGGGTACGATTGAATCTTTCCACCTGACCATCACTCTGTGGTCGATACGGATTGGTTCGGGTCTTGCAAATGGCCAATTGATGACACATTTCCTGCCATAGATTCGATTCGAACTCTCTCCCTTGGTCGCTATGCAACATCAGAGGCACTCCCAAGTACAGTATCCATCCCTTCACTAACATTCTAGCACAAGTTGCTGCTTTATGATCCTTCATTGGGAATACCTTCGTATACTTCGTATAGTAATCCGTTACTACCATCATACATGTATTTCCTTCCGGAGTTGTCACAAATCCTGTAATTATATCTACTGCCACTCTTGCGAACCTTACTCCAAACAGTTCCTGGGTTAAGGGCATTTTACCCAACCCAGGTCCGGGCTTGCTCGTACAACATTTCGGACAAGTGTCTATCCATCTCAACAGATCCGTACTCATACCTGGCCAGTAATACATTCTAGCCAGCCTTTCCAGAGACCGTTTTCTCCCAAAATGGCCACTGGTCCGATGCCCATGGCAAAAGAACATTATATCCCTTCGCATGGCAGTAGGAATAAAGATCTGTCTCGACTTATTTCCCAACGCATTCGTCTTCCACCTATAGATCAGTCCATTCACCACTTCTAACTCTGTCCATTGAGCTATTAGTCGCCTCATCTCCCTATTCTCCAACGATACTGCTGGCCGACTCGGGATCCTTCCTTCTATAAGTAACATCTTCAGACGGATACTATTCGCATCTCTCTCCTGGAAGCCCTTAATGGAGTTCTCGTCCCATTCTAGTATAACGGGTTCGAGATCTCTAAAAGGCTTTCGGACTCCTGCCAACACGGCATTATGCTTCCCACAATCATCACATCCGTCATTCTGACACTTCCTCACCGGGATTCGCGACAACGCGTCAGCGTTTACATGCTTAGCCCCCTTTCTATGCTGAATTTGGCTATGGTCCAATCCGAACTCGGATAGGTGTGCTAACCACCGTCCTATCATACCTTCTGCATCCTTAAAGTTTAATAACCACCGCAGGGAGGAGTGATCCGTACGTAAAGTAAAATCAGATCCCCACAAGAAGTGCTTATATTTCTTAGTATATACTACCACTGCCAATAATTCTCTCTTTGTCGTACAATAATTCCTTTGTGCCTTACTCATTGTATTGCTTGCAAATGCGATTGGAACCTCTTTCCCATCTTGGACTTGAGACAAAGCAGCCCCTATACTTTCATTGCTCGCATCAGTGTCTAATATGAAATGACCATCCGCAGTGGGGTATTTCAAAACTGGTGTTTCCACGAACAACCGTTTAATCAGTTCGAATGATTCCCCTTGTTCTTTCCCCCATGGAAACTTCTCCTTACGTCTCCCCGGGGTCCAGTGCGACAGACATTGTATTGGATAACTTATCCGGGAGTATCCTGGTAAGAAATCTCTATAATAAGAACAAAATCCTAGGAAGGATCTTACTTCTTTCGGTCCTTTAGGAATGCTCCAGTCTGTTACCGTCTTAACCTTTTCCGGATCAGCTTTCACCCCATCTGTTGAGATGATCCGTCCTAGATAGTTAATACTTTTCTGAAACATGTTACACTTTTTAGCTTTCAGCTTTAATCCATTCGAGATTATTCGCTGCAACACCAACTTCAAGTTCTCCAGGCATTCCTCGAATGTCTTTCCGAATATGATCACATCGTCCAGATATACTAGACATTTCTTCCACAATAAGTCATTCAGTAAAGTCTCCATCATTGCTTCAAACGTGGCCGGAGCATTACAGAGTCCGAATGGCATCACGTTATACTGGAACAACCCTACATGGCTCGAAAACGCAGTTTTCTCTTTGTCTTCTTCTTTCATGCCCACCTGCCAATAACCAGACTGCAAATCAATCGTACAAAACCATTTATTTCCTCCGAGGGAATCAATGGTCTCATCTATCCGGGGGAGCGGATACGAATTCTTCTTAGTCAAGCCATTCAGTTTTCGGTAGTCTATACAGAATCGGATACTCCCATCCTTCTTTGTTACCATACATACTGGACTACTCCAAGGACTGGTGCTCGGAGTTATTACCCTCTCTGCCAACATCTTCGTAATCTCTTCTTCCGCTACCACTTTCTTTGCTAGCGGGAGACGTCTATATGGTATCTTTACTGGATTTGCCCCTTCTGTGTTAATTGAGTGTAGGACTCGGTCCGTTCGTCCCAACGGCTCTCCGGGCCGCGCGAAGGCTGAACTACACTCAGTTAACATCTCCCTCAGGGCTTCTCTCTGTTCTTCCGTCTCTACTCCGGATCCCTCTATTAACTTTTTCAATCCTTCTTCCATTTCTTCATTGTTCGGGACTAGTCCACTTCCATTCTCAAGGCTACTGGTGACCGCTTCCGCGGATATCACTTCTCCTACTACAGTGCCTTTCTCTAGATAAATGGTTTTCGAACCCGGGTTCGTTATAGGGGCCACCCCCCATGCTATGTTGCCTATCAGGGTGTCGGCCGATTCCAACCCCTTCTTTCCCAACACTGTCACATTAGGTTCGAAAACCCCCGGAACGCCCCTCTTCATCCTACTGGAGGCTATTAACACATCACATGCCATTCCGGGAGGTATTTTTACCGTCTGTACCACACTCGCTACTCCACTAACCTCTCTTGCCAGGCATTGTATCCTGTCTTTGTAGGGACGATTTACTTTCAACATTCCAGTGACGGGGTCCAATTTTACCCCATATAAGGAAGCGAGATCCATCCCAATGATACCATCATCCTCTATCCCAGCGATAGTAGGGGAAATGACATATTCCCTACCACCCACCAAGATGATCATACAAGTTCTACCAAACGTTCGTATCTTGCTCCCATCAGCCGCACATGCATTTACCCTCGTTGTGAGGTCATCATCCATGTTCGACACCAGATCGTAGAATCTTTTCGACATAGCGGAGTGGCTAGCTCCGGTATCCAACAAAAATTCTCCCATTCTGCCGTTTACAGATACGGACACATACCATCTCTTTCCTCCCATCATAGAGGGATTACTTGCGAACCTCTTGATGTCGTCTGTCATGTCAAAGTTGAATCCGAATCCTTTCAAATACTCCAGACACGGATGTCCTTGGGGAAGGCGGATCCCCCCGATCCTGGATAGTTCTTCTACCCAACCTTCCTCTCTATTGGTGATCGGTTTCCCTTCTTTGCTCTCCATGGCAACTGTCTCACCAATACCCCCAGCCCCACATGTTTTCGGCTCATCAGCATTTCCCATGCTGCTGGGCGGATACATTACAGACTCCTCAATCGCGTTCGTATGGATTGTATCCTGGCATACTTTATTCGGGGTCGTCAGCTTGCCTTCACGGACAACCCCCTCTAATTTCCCGCCTCCTCTCTCTTTCTTTCTCTCCAAACTGGTTTCTCGGCCGTACATTCGGCTGCGAAATGTCCGGTCTCCTGGCACCTAAAACACTTCACCGTTGCTCGATCTAGCTTCGGTCGTTTCTGGTAGTCCAACAATCCTTTCATTTCTTCCATCATGGCCATTAACCGTTTCTCATTCTCTGATGACGCTCCTACCTGGGGAGTAGGGATGGACTTAGAGCTTGCCTCTACTGGCTTCTCTTTCTCAGGTGGTTTACTACCATTTTTCTTCCACCGATTTTTCCGATCCCACTTATCTCCCCCTATCGCTGCAATTCTTTCCTCCTCCGAACCATCGTCCGAATCACTTTCTTCTGGAGCGGCCGTATGTGCAGACGCCACTCTTTGGTTGGGTACGAACCCAGAAAGTAGTCGTTTCTTCTTTTCGTGCTGATCGATAGCCAAAAAGAAGTCCACCATTGAGGATCCTCGCCCCCATTCCTTCTGGACGAGTTCCGCATGGGACGAGTCCCTCAGTCCTTTTATGAAGTGTGTGAATAGTTCATCCAAGAAATATTCATCATCCCGTCTCCAATAAGGTCGAGCCTTTTGCAACAATCTTTGAAGCTCCAGTCCGAATACTTTCGGAGACTCTTTTGGTTTCTGTGTTCGTACCTGGAATTCCGACCAAGGATCATTCGCGGACAGCACCCCAAAGATGTGTGTGGCGGCTGCTACCAATTGGTCATAGTTTCCATCTTCCCCATACGTTTCTCGCCAATCATCTACAGCTATGCGTCCCGGACCTTCGCTCAACCATTTAATCAGAGGACCCAAGGAAGCCTCCTTGTCCCACCCATGATAACGGTTATCGTCGCAAAAGTCTTGGTAGCTTTCCTTCCAATTCTCTCCATTGAACCGCCGGGGAGTTCGAACAGGCTTCCGGGCACTGTTCTGACTCCATACCAGTCTATCAGACTGCCTCCGGCTCCATTCCATTATTTCCGACTCATCTTCCCGGGTCCGACTGCAACAGTCTATCCCCATTCCTTGTATACAAGGATCGGATTCTACTATGGCAGCAACCCTCGGGCCCATAGATGATCGTTTTGTCAACCTCCTCGGAGCAGGGACCGGTCTGGGTGCCCCTCCTCTTGGATTTGGCTGAGTTCGTTCAGGACTGGGGGGGTAACCTCCGTACGAACCAGGGTTCGGCACAGGTCTGGCTCCTCCTCCCGGATTCGTTCCAGGGCTCGGAGCACCACCTGCCCCTCTGCTCGGAATCGATCCTCCCCCTTCATTATAGGACTGATGTCCTTCGTTCGATCCGGCTCCGGGTAATGGTGCCCGATACTGGTAGGTTATATTATATACCGGTGGTGGTGGCACCATATAGTTATGTCCTGCCAGCGTGTCGTCCGCAAAAGGATGCAGAGAGCCGTAACTGTGGTTCATTCGTTTTGGTGGGGCCTCACTCGTCAGATCATGGGTGCTAGAGATCTCTTTCTCCTCAGTTCCCCCATACGTGACCTTACGATAAGTCTCATTCGGGACAGTCCCTCCCTGGGTTCGTTCATACTTTCCTTCCGAAACAACCCCCCGTGTTTCGATGGGATCTACCGTAGTCAATATCGGACTAGGTGTGGATGCAACATGTTTAGGCAGCTTGGCTCCCTCATTCATTGGTTCCTGGCGCCTAGTCTCTTCTTCTTTGCGGATCTCTTCTATCTGACTCTGATAGGCCAAGTAGGTATCATTGATCTCATCTTTCTTTTTCTGAATATTTTCGAGGTCAGCCTTCATGTCGATTCGAGCTTGCTTCAACGCCTCTCGTTCTTGCTCGAACTGTTCCCGCAGGGCCTCGCCGGCTTTCTCTTCCTTTGAGTAATCAGCCTTGATTTTCTTGACCCTTTTGGATTGTCGTTCGATCTCGCTTTCATAGGTATCCCGAAGATCACGACTTCGGCGAGCCTCTTCCTTCTCTTTCTGGAGTTGTGCTTGCTCCTCGGTCAGACTGTGTTGAGCAGTCTTCACTTTCTGTTGGACCTTGGCCAACTGAGAAGTTTCGAGAGCCAACTGTTCACTTATATATTTCCTATCCGCTTGGATTCTGGATTTTACTTCACTCAATTCCGCAGCTTCCTTCTGGTTCTGTGCGATGACCCTTGCTTTTTCGTGGGCCAATCGGATCAAATCCTCATTCATGGCTGTATGCCGATCCCTCATTGACTCCTCTTCTGCTTTCAATTTCTCGCAGTAGGCGTCATAATCAGGGACCTGTCGACCTCTTCTAGACAAGTCTCGTTCCATATGTCCGAGGTTCGGTTCGGAGGGAAGCATGTCCGCCCATGGGTTCCCTCTGAACGGATTGGTATTCGGCACCGTCCTGGGAGGAGGAAATTCTCCCGGAGTTCGAAAAATCAGACTCCTCTTTCGACCTTTTTTATTCTCTGGAGTATGCATTCGAGAGGCAATATCCCAGATTTCATTTATTTGGGCGACTGTGTAGTCCAATTCCCCATCTTCCAGCTCGGTTCCCGATCCTTCATCCCCCCCGTTCCTTGACTGAGCCTCTGCCAGGGTCAGTCCGCTATCTCCTACATAAAATCCTGGTCACGGCACCAGTGTAGAGTTCGTCTTTAGGTAATTCGATTAAATAAGGACTCGAACTGCAGTTTTCATGTAGAGATGCAAGAAACAGGATTTTATTAGCGTTCACCTGTACAATAAAGCTAGTCCTTGAGGTATATGAGGTTCGATCGGTATATGATTATCTTTCGATGCTTTCAATATGTTATACAGTCAGAGACCTGAGAAGGTCTGCCAGAGCAAGGGGGTGAGGACAGCTTATATACTGTCCGCTTCCGATAGGGGTGCCCCCTGGCTCTGGCCGCCCGAACTACCTTGTAGGCGTTCGATAACAATACTAATATTAGTGTCCCTACACCTTTATGGATAAAACAGTCTGGATAAAAATTACCACGTTCTCGATAAGACATACTAGCACCCTTAATGTTAGAAAGACCCTAGTTTAGGTTGAACAGTAACTAATGCAAACCTTACCGACCGTGTATATACCATTAGCCCATATCCCAGCTTTAAGCTTCAATATTAAACTGTACAGAAAGTTGTTTTGTGGAAATACTCAATACTGGTAGGATATAATACAATACATGTAGATTAACTTGAGTGTGACATTGAGTGTAACATTTGTATTGGACTCTTCAGCGGAAGAGCAAAGTGGAGGGCAACCATGGCTGGGTAGTCCCCAGCAAACCACCAACTACCAACCTCCTCCCCAGCAAACCAGTACATCCCCATTTGTACAGAAACCAGTCATGTCCAAAGCTGAGATTAAGCGACTTCAATGGGAAAAGGAACGAAAAGAACTCCAAAATGGTACATATAAAAGGATTAAGATGGATAATTAACTTTCTTTATCCTTCTATCTTTGTTTCGGTTATACACTTGAATTGTAGTTGCTACAATCCAGGATGCTGCACTGGGGGTGTAGATTCTTTAAGCAATGCGAGAGAATGATACTCAATACTGTACCCTGCACGCGCACTAAAGCTTTGAACATTTTGCTAACTATACTATCATGTGCATACTTCTGTATTTCCCCAACCCCACTATCATCAAAGCATAGGAAAGATTTTATTAAGATTTTTCACCCTAACCATCACCCTCCTGTTGAGACTACTAGCAGGTAGGAATATATACAGGAATCCGCCAATATCCTTTCTTTTTACCATAGCCCGCTTCCTTGTTAAGAAGTAATATCATTTAAGATGGAGAAGGTGTTTCCTATTGAAAAATCCTATTAAGTTTCAGTCACCATTGTGTAAGTATTGATTTGCTCTTAAAATGTGTCTACCTTGCCTTGCAGAGGAACAGCAAGAATTCAGCCCGTGGGGACGGCCGGGTGCTGGCGCGCCCATCCGTGATGCTGGCGGCAACATCCTGTCCGACTACAACCAACGCCAGGTGAGCAGCAAGGAGTCTCCTGAGCACTCGGCCTCTGCCGCGAGGGCTCAGCCGCTTGCCTCTCAGTGGCGCTACTAGACCCGGGTGTTACATGAGTTTGTGCATGGTTGCATGAAGAAGGCTGTGTGTGTGGGGGCAGGCGGGTATTGGAGGAGAGGGGCTTGTGTGGATGAGATATGAGACTGTAGAATGAAGAGGCAAGAGACTGTTCCTTGTGCTTAGACCCAGTAACAGGGTCGGGATAGGAGAATCTGAGGAGTTGGTTCTGTGGGTGGGAGTATGATGGGGGAGTTGAATTATGTGTTCAACGCTTTCTTTTTGACTAGAAGAAATGCAGTTGACGTTAACGTCTATACGTTTCCTGCACCATTCACAACACATTGATATTCACTTGTATTCGTAGATGGTTATTGAGTTAAAGGTAATTATAGCACATATGAACTACTCCTACGATAATGTAATGCG
This sequence comes from Harmothoe impar, assembly GCA_947462335.1. NCBI lineage: Eukaryota > Metazoa > Annelida > Polychaeta > Phyllodocida > Polynoidae > Harmothoe > Harmothoe impar. The sequence goes on along the minus strand of OX381704.1, from coordinate 75,309,606 downwards.
AAGGGACTATTTTGATATATCCTTGATACTTTTACCAACCTTAACCTGAAACTTTCCTGTGATGTTTACCCTCCTGTGAATCATTCATTCCAAGAAGATATTAAACGCTCTTGCAAACTATATAAGTAAAATGGTAACTCGAAATATAACTATAAATCTGCTGAATTCTTGTCAATATAACTTACACTGCTGGATATTTACTGATTACTTTCATCGGGGAAGATTACCCGTTAATATTTCAAAGGCTATTGCCATGCTTTCCGTCCATTCATGTATTATGTGATACTTTTCGCTTCGCAGGTCCATTTAAGATCTGTATGTATATATAGATGCTCAAATTCTGTCCAGAAAGTATTTATGCGTATTACGGTTATTTTTGGAGGCATTTTCAAATGTTATCGTCCATTGTTCGTGTTGGGTTATGAAACCATGCTGATACATATTCATATTCACAATTAGTAATAGAATCATATGTTATCAGAGGTCATAAAATCACTAGTATTATGATAGGAGTTTTTCAGTATACACTGACAATCCATTTTACTCAAACAGTTGACATGCTTGTGTTTGAAGCCACAGTGTTGGAAGATATACTTCCCTGGATTTTGTAATTTCACATGTATGATTCACTGATCAAAGACAATAGAAGAAAGCATTTACTCTGTTTAGAAATAAATTTACTGTTTTCAAATAGAACTTTTGAGTCGTTCTTGTATCTATGAACAGTGAAGAAAAGTTTGCATGATATCAAACAAACCCTAGTAATTTCCCCGATACTGTGGCTTCAGCACAATAAAGTCTTACGTTAGGTTCGAAAAGTGACCCATTGTTTTGTTTTAGAATATATGTAGTATAATACATACCAACAATCAAGTCTATACGTATCATGCAAAGTTTTCCACAGATTTATATCATGGGAGCAGTAACTCCGGGTATGGCATTTACAGTAACTCATTGGGGCCTATTACACTTGATAATCGCGTATAAGCCGCACCCCAAACTTAGACAATTTATACACAGTGCACATGAAGTCTAAAAATTGCTAATTTAGTACCTTAGTATAGACCAACTATAATAGAGCGACTCGTATAAGCTTTGCCCTATATAGAGATAGAGGTGTAGGCATGTTTAGTGTCAAATTGTAGCTGGGTTTCCAATACAAATGGCTATCTGCTCTGGTGAGATGATTACCGAATAAAGTATTTCTGGATCTGAGTTCGTCAGTTAAAATCTATATTACCCTGCAATTCGTGGGTTAAATAGGGCTAAATGCAAGAATTTACGGTACCTCCAAACTACCCAGTAGTGTAAATTTTAGTTATTTCGAGCATTAAGAAAGAACATGCAAAATACAGTACTAGCTTTAGTGACAAATATGAGATAAAATACATTTATAAATGCAGGTTAATCGTTCTAATTAATTGATAACTCATGCTGGAAAACCTTTTCATCACAGGTATGGTTGGGCACTTTGTAAATGCTCCTGGAGTAATTGTTGTTTTCAAATGCAAAGATAAAAACATCATACCGGATACCTCGAGACGCCAAAGTAACACTAAACCGTGGGTTTCTACTGAGTGTGTCCTTTACTGCATGGAACTTTCATCATCATCATCATCATCATCATCATCATCATCATCATCATCATCATCATCGTCATCATCATCATCATCATCCTAGTATGCATCCGGCTAACCTAAAGTAAAGTTTGAATGCGTTTGACCCCCATTCTTTCTCCCCTTTGTTCCCCTAACCTTAGGATGAGGCAGACGTGCAGAAATCTCAACAGGTCAGTAGTGTGATCAGCTTTACCTACGTTAAGGTTAATGTATAACGTAGTCACAGTGAAGATATCAAAAATAGGGCTAAGACACCACTCGGTGATTACAAGCGCACATATTCTACTGTTGGCAATGGATAGATGTGACCAAAGCATCTGACCGGACATTTCTAATAATTAAGTCAAAAATGTATTAATACATTCAATACGCCAGTAGTTGGTATCTAAGATTGACGTGCCTTCTATGAATGCCAACTGCAGGAATCTCAGCATATAGAAGACTGCTTTACAATCTTAAGATTACTTAAAGTGGATGAGATGGATAGACATAGCTCACCGTAATAGTTTCTCATACAATATATAGATGAATCCTAAGATAAAGTTTACGCGTAGTTGTGTGTGTGTGTGTATGATATCCTCAAAGATGATAATATGATAAAGGAGATCTGCCAGCTGTCTATCATAGTTACCAGATAGGCCAGTCTATATAAAATATGGTATATCTGATAGTGTGCTGCAATTACTAGTAGATAGGTGTGTAGATAAATACGTCCCTTAAATTAATGCCTGCAATCTTTGCTCAATCAAATCGTACAGAACTTACCCACGGGATATACAGCAGTTCCTTCACCCCGACAACCGGTTTGTATAGCGCCATTTTGCATCAATTTATATGAATTTCTATGTGTACATTGTCAATAAGCCTATTTATATGTCTACACGATGTTTGAAACTATATGCACACAGTCACTGGTGTCATCTCTTCCTGTTGAGTGTTATTTTAACCATTTAAGGGCGGCATGATGCTTTAATGCATCATCATGCCTTGGTCGTCATAATGCATGAATGCAGCCCTGTCGAGTAACTCTCCAGTGCTGCATTCAAGCATCATGCCGACCCGCATCATGCCGACCCTACAGGATTAATACACTCCCATATGGTCGGCACGATGCACCAATGCAGCACCGGCGAGTTACTCTGCGTGGATTACCAGGGCACCTCAGTAGTTATATGTGTGTTATAGTTTAAGGAACGCTAATTTGTTTTCGATCTGATAGATAACAGTAAACTTTCTTATACCTTTCCATGTATGATCTATTCAGTGGGTTTTCGAACTATTATATGAATTACATTGTTCTCCCTGATTTGTGTCTTTTTGTTTTTCTGAGGATACAATAAAAAGTGGAGTATTGTTTTGACCAAGAAACAAGTATCCTTCCTTTGTACTGCCATGAATATCACCGAGAATATATTATGTCCACTACCGGTAATAATCATCATATATTGTATATCTGTCGTCATGTATGTATATCTATCATCTGCATGCCTCATATTGCTAAGTAACAACTTAAAAATAGACTCCGGCTGTTTCATTAGTATACTCTAGTTGCAATCTAATAAAAACCAATGTGTGGAGAAAAAGGGGGAGAGTATACTCTAGTTACTATGAGCCTCACATTACCGTTTACCTTGCAGGAGGTAATACGTCAGGAGCGGGAGAACCGAGCGCACGTAAATGCTGCGCCGACACAGAAGGTGGATTACTCGCAGCAGCCAGCGGCCATTAGGAGTTCCTTCAGTTTAGGAGTATGTTATTTTCAAAATCTCAACTTCTAGCTATGAAACTCTTTTCATGTATCATTCAATTTTTCTTGAGATCCCAAACAACACAGGTCAAAATAGCAGAAGGAGCCTCAAGAATAATGTAATTCAAATAGGTTGCTTTTTCTCTCTATGAAATTGTCTATCCTGACCATGTGAATGTACTTTGATGGAAATAGGCAGATCTGAAAAAAATACCAAATTGCTAAACATTGTGTTTATATCGCACCTTTATCAACCAGGGTGCTGCACCGGATGTAGATAGGTTCACATCAGTTAAGGAGCGTGAAAAGAGAGCTTGGTTGGACGACCTTGGTAAGTAACAATCGAAAATGTCTTAAATGATCTTTATTTTACGCCATATGATATGCTATGTCTATATTGGTATTTCAAGTCGGGTATCCTAGTAATATCTCCAAGTGAAGCACACATCCTTAACAGTTTATATATCAATAAATGTATCAAGCTCTGAAAAAGTCACCGTACTGTACTCGGCCGCTGACAAATATATTGAAAAGCACAAAAAGTGAAGGGTGGTGCCTACTTTCAGCTCTTTTCAGAAAAAAAAGTGCTTGCGTTACTAAAGATCAAATAATGAGCACTCCCTTAATGTTGGTATATATAAATATTTCATACAGAGCGACAAATGGAGGAAAAGCGTCAGGCCAAAGAGGCGGAGAAGAATAAGCGTCGTCAGGAGGAGTTACAGGATACGTGGGCAGACCGCTTCGTGCCGCCTCCGGTCTCTAACCGCGCACCACCAGAGGAGATAAGGATCAGCAGTGCTCCCCAGGTGGCTCCTTCAGCCGTCCCTGGGCTCGACTTTGATCCTCAACCACCTCTGGATGTCGGTGCTTCTCAGAACCTTAACGCCTCCAATGCAGGACTGTAAGTTCCCTTAATATATCGCCTGTTCTATTTTGTCTATCAGTACTCCAATCCTCATTTTAGGATAAGCATCGGTTTCTTTTCTGCGTTTCTGTCAGTTAAATTCAACAAATTTACATACAGTAAATCAGGAATTGTCTGCTTTTGTAATCTTTGGTTATTCTCACTTTACGGTTGCGTTGAAAATGATACAAACTCCTCCAGGTCCCATCTACGTGGTCAGAACCGGATGGTAGATGAAAAGACCCGTCAGGAATTAGAAGATAAGTGGAAGCGACAACAAGCGCACCAAGTAAGATGATTGTGACTTTGAAGTACCATTTAAAGCGGACTTTACAAAAGTACCCTGGACTCTTAAAGAACGATAAAATTACATACATCTTTAAATGTAATGTCTAGCCACAAGAGAGACATATTAGGTTCCTTTCTGGGTCAAAGAAGATGGGAGGGGTGCTTATACCTTCCAATCAGTATAGGATAGCCCTGTAAGGACAGTATAATGCTTTTATGCATCATGATGCATGAATGCAGGAATAACTTGTCAGTGCTGCATTCAAGCATCATGCCGATCCTACAAGGTTGATGCACTCCTTTGTGGGTCGGCATGATGCACCGATGCAGCCCTGGCGAGTTACTCGCCAGGGCTACATCAGTGCATCATGATGACAAACGTTGCTTCTTAACGTCATGCCGTCCTGATAAAGAAATGACAGGTTGGTTGGTTTGTGTGTGCAGGACGCAGTGAAGGCACAGGTGGACGAGCACAAACGTAAGAAGGCGGAGGAGCGGGAGCGGCGGGCGCGGGAGGAGCAGGAGGAGGAGCTGCGGCTACAGAAGGAACGAGACGCGCTGCAGGCCGTGTTCGATCAGGAGCGGCTCAAGGCCAAGGAAAAGGATGTAAGGGAGGGTTCATTATTTATGGCCGGGGTGGGGGTGAGGATTTGAGGGGGGGGGGCAATTTTTTTTAGGGGTATTCAAAGGGGGGGGCCTTTTTTTTTACCCTATTCTTAGGGGGGGGGCCTTTTTTGTAAGGGGTATTCCTTAAAATGTCACGAATTTAGTACATTGAAATGTCACGAATTTTGGTCACAGCCTGTGTTATATTCTACGAAATTATGTCAATATTTTCAAAATTTCAAAAAATTTCCTCAAACTCCCACCAAATTTCTCACTGCATCACTTTTGACACTCAGAATAACCCACTGTTTTGTCAGTCTTCAAAAAAGTGCCCGCCTCATGTAAGCACTGAGGGTACGGAGCTTCCAATTTATAAGCGCTGGGGCCCTTAAACTCAACGGTATGTAAGTCGAAAAAGGGTGATTGAGTGTCTGAGATTTGACTATTATCACTCACCAGCAAGTATCATGAGACTTTTACACTAAAACACCTTACAAATGTATAGATTTATTGCAAGGTAGTAAATTGTAGGTAAAAAAGTGCCCAGGATTAAATGCATACAATTAGTATACACCAACATTGTTTTTGTAATAAAGATGAAAACAATCTAGGGTGGGGGGGGGGGAGCTTTTTTTTCAACCTATTCCGAGGGGGGGCTTTTTTTTCAACCTATTCCGAAGGGGGGGCCAATTATTTTTGACATATTTGATTTGCCGCTCACCCCCACCCCTGCCATAAATAATGAATCCTCCCTAAGTATTATCAGTTTTACCTAACTACAAAGGGCCCGTCCATAGGCTACGTCACGCCGGAGGGGAGGGGGGGGGGGGTGTTGGTCTGAGTGTGACACACTAAGGTATGAGGAAAAGTGTGACAGTGGGGTGGGTGGGCGTTTAAAATATTTGTGTGACGTAATTTATGGATGGCCCAAAGGGGACCGATTTTGTACAGATGGGGCATCAAATAAAGTAAATGACCATATATAAAGACTTTGACAATTTGTTACCGATTTTGTATCAATTTTGTAGAAGGACCATAGTGTCCTCCTTGAGAGCTTTGCGGTTGTCAAAGTATATTGAGTTTGGTTTTCTTATAACAGGAACAACAGCAACGACGGGTTCAATCTCTGAAGGACGCAATGGATGCATCTGCTGAACAAGCTAACCGAGAAAAGCATGAGCGACGTATGCGTAAACTGCAGCAAGGTGGCCATGACACGTCAATGATCAATGCTAATTTTGAAGGTGAGCTAGATCGATATTTCATCCAGGATTCCTCTTTCATACGATGGATCTCTCATTTTCCATGATGTTAATTTATTACATTCTTAATGTTCTTTCAATGTATATGCCACATAATACATGGATGCCACCATATTTATGTGACTTTAAAATAGGTCATCATTGTCAAATTGCCACCGTAGTACTTTGATTACTCTATATTCAGAGGCATGTCCTGCATTTGTCCACCTTCCATTTCAGTAGTCTTATATGTAGTCTTCATATGGATGATATAGCAATCGTCTGTGGGTGTTGTGCATGTTCTTTCGGGCTGAAATTAATGCTGATCATTCCTTTTATTTAAATCAAATTTTAGCACGGTTGCTTGGTATGTGAGTTTAGTTCATGAATAGATAAATTAGATTTCCAGATAAGGTAAACAGCTGTAGATAGCCCATGTGCGTCCAGAAGCCATGTGAACATATTTTATAAATACAGTAGATCGACTATCATTATATACCTCTAGGGAAACATCCTGTATGGATACCTCGGACCGGACAAGGTCGTGGTTCGTAGACGTTTAAGCCATAACGCATAATATGCATAAAAAAATTAGCTTGTGCGGATCTGAAATGAAAGCTGTACACAGGGTCTTGGCCTTTGCTTAATTCAAGCTTAGGGAACGCATCATTAACGGGGCGTTTCATGTGCTGAGCAAACATTCCTTGGATATGGTGTATATATACTAATTGACTCAGGGTTCATACCCTGAGGCATATACGACGCCTGGCTTTTTTAGCCATTTTAAAATGCATATTACTCAGTTTCTATTTTAGTTAGAATTTTACCTCCGGCAACCTTAAAGTGTTCCGGAAGTACACGAGAAGGAAGAGCGCATGCGCCTATGACGCCAGTTCGTGGACAGCGTTTTGAATTGCAAAGACGTAGGTAAGTACGGAGCGATAAAATTGCATTTTTACTAGTTAAAATGTAATATTTATATAATATGTTCGCGACAAAGTTGTAAACTTTGAGTTATAGAACATTTTGATACCATTTTTGGTACAAATTATGAGATATTTGAGATAAAAATCAACGTTTTCTGTTGTTGACAGATTCGAACGTTGAAAACAAGTTCATTGTCGTCTGACGGAGTTGTAAACTCAGAGATGTCGGATAAAGACAAGAATCCCATCGTTAAAATGCCGGCAGAAAAAGATTCTACCATCAAGGAAGGGGAGGTAACTCTCACACCTATTAAGATTAAAGAATTAAAAGAGAAGGCGAAGGTAGCGGCAAAGAAGATCAAGGAATCTTCCACAGCGAAAAAGACACCGAGCGCAAAAGGCGCGGAGAAGGGATCGAGTGACCAATCGGCTAACGAAGTTTTGTCACGTGATACCGGCGTCCAATCAGCGACGAGTAAACCAGCGTCTGCCGCTTCCGGGTTGGGCGCCATTTTGAATGTTGATAAACAACAGCCCGATCGACGATTTCAACCGGAGGTTAGACAGAATATCTTTGAGTATTATCAACAACCTCAACAACCTCAGTACCAGACGTTTGGAGGCTACCCCATGCAGGGCTACAACCAGATGGGAGGATATTACGGGGGTTACCCGATGAACTATGATGAGGCACAACCAATTGATGGTTGGTTTGATCAACAGTCACAAGAAGACGAAGTCCTCGAAGACGATGAGCACAGACCGGTTCACGATATATCGGAGGATTCTGACGATGAGATCAAGGAACTAGATCAGCCTTCTCACCCTGTACCCCAGCCTAAAGGGGATAAGGGGGAAGATCTGCCGGAACTCCAAGAGGGAGGTATGGCAGCCCGCATCAAGGCAAGTAAACAGCGTCGAGAACATGACCCGACAGTGGGTAAGTCGGCAAATGTGCATTTTGCTAGCATGGTTAATGGACTGTTTATAGAGGCGTACGACGAGAAGAAGTACGATCAGCTGTTAGTAAAACACCCTAGGGTCAAAAACATCCCGAGGCTGGTGACTCAGCGCACTAACGATGAAATCTATTCAGGCTTAACCCCACAGGCTAAAACTGCAGACAAAGACTTACAGAAGTTACAGAACGGACTAGCTGCAGCCATATCAGCCTTTACCCCTACAGCGGAACTTATCCTAAGTAAAGGAATTAAGGATCCCGAGCTTAATGCTACTTCAGATGCTTTCACTGATGGGCTGGAGATATTAGTCCACACTTCGCTAGGCCTAATAGAGAGGAGGAAGTCGATAGCTAAGCCGTGCATTCAAGGAGAATTTGCCAAAGTAGTGATCAAAGAAGCCAGGGAGAATAAGGAGTGTAACGACTTATATGGAGTAAATGTAGCAGAGGCCGTTCGGAAGGCAGAGGTGTCAAAGAAACTCTCTGAGAAGGTTATGAAGAGGAAGGCTGAGGGTCCTGCAGGACAACAGCAGAAGAAAAAACAGAAGTATTATAAGAATGTGCCACAACAAGGAGGCCCCTTCGGAGGGTTTCATTATAATAGGGGTGGTCACCAAGGAGGCTACAGGCCTCAGTTCAGAGCCCCTAACCCCTTCTGGAATCAGCAACATCAGAACTATGGGAACCAACAGCAGGGCTGGAGGCCTCGCTACCCGTATAACAACCAGAACCAGGGTTTCCGACAGAGGGCACCAGGCCCACCTAACGCAGGCAAGAAACCGGGTTTCTCCAAAAGGAGCGCGTAATTGCGCAGGTAGGTGCTCCTTTTATCAATACTGCCAGTAATTTCCAAGCAGGAAACATAACTAGATTTGTAGATGAATGGACAAAATACACCTCTGATCCATGGGTCCTGTCTCAAGTGGCAGGTGTGACCATCCCTTTTCTAGAAGAACCCTATCAAAGCAGAATTCCTTGGCCTTTAGACTTAAAGGCTGAGGAAAAGACTGCGATGACAGGTGAACTAGAGGGGTTACTAGTTAAAGGGGTCATCACAGAAGTGGAGCATGAAGAGGGAGAGTTCATCTCTAATGTATTTCTTAGACCTAAACCAAATGGACAATTTAGACTTGTACTAGATTTAACCAGGTTAAACAAGAAAGTAGAATATGAACATTTCAAAATGACTTCATTGTTCACTGCTATGCTCATCTTAAGACCAGGAGCATTCATGGCCTCAGTTGACCTGAAAGATGCTTATTATAGTGTGGGAATCCAACAAGAATACAAAAAGTTGTTGAGATTCCAATGGGAAGGCAGACTCTATCAGTTCGAAGCAGTTCCAAATGGTCTAGCCTGTGCCCCAAGATTTTTTACAAAAATCTTGACACCAATTTATGCATCCCTCAGAAAACAAGGACATGAGTGTTTCTTCTATATTGATGACTCGTTTATCATTGCAGACACCGAGGAAGAGTGTAGACACTCTGCAGAATTGCTAGCTACCACTTTAGACAGTCTAGGCTTTGTCATACATGAGAAGAAGTCAGTGTTGGAACCATCCCAAAAACTGACTTTCTTAGGGTTTGAGTTAGACTCAGTAGAGATGGTAGTCAGGCCTACCCCGGAAAAAAGGGAAAAGTTTGATAGAGTAGCTAGAGAGATCTTAGAGCTGGAGGAAGTCTCCATCAGAGAAATAGCAGGCCTTGTAGGCCTGATGATTGCCTATGCAGTAGCATTAGACTTTGGTGCAGCACATATTAAACTCTTAGAAATAGAGAAGAATGTGGCTCTTAAAGCAAACAAATGTAACTTTGATGCTACAATGACTCTGTCTGACAGAGTCAAGGTGGACATTCAATGGTGGATAGACCATCTCCCCTCTGGAGAGAGAATCATAGACAAGGGGGACCCTACTCTAGAAGTCTTTACTGATGCCTCAGGCGAAGGTTGGGGTGCCCACAAGGGCACTAAGACAGCCGGAGGCAGATTCATAGGGGATGAATTGGATGAGCATATTAATATCAAAGAATTAGTAGCTATCCTTTTTGGTCTTCAAAGTCTGGTCAGACAGAAGAGTAAACATATCCAGATTATGACAGACAATACCACTGCATTGGCATATGTCAAAAACATGGGGGGAGTCAAGTCACCCCCTTGTAATGAGATATCCAAATGGATATGGGAGTGGGCAGAAGAAAATGGGAATTGGCTATCCATAGCTCACATCCCAGGAGTAGATAATGTACTAGCGGACTACAAGTCCAGACAGTTCTCAGATGATCTAGAATGGGAGTTGAGTGACAAACATTTCAGAAAAATCTGTAAATTGTTTGGAACTCCAGAAATTGATTTATTCGCGTCGCGAATAAACAACAAATTGGATAAATATGTCTCTTTAAATCCAGAACCAGACTCTTGGAAAGTTGATGCATTCTCAATTCCGTGGTCTAATCATTTTGTCTATGCTTTCCCACCTTTCAGCCTGGTGGCGCGGGTATTCCAGAGGGTACGACAAGATGGCTCGGTCGGGCGGATGATCCTCATCACGCCAGCGTGGGCTTCGCAACCGTGGTTCACCACCATATCCCGGTTCCCCAGACAGATCACCTTCCGTCCAGCTCGAGGGAACCTGCGCAGACACGGCAAGGCCAGGCAAAACATGGAGAGGATAGCTCTGATAGCGACTCTGATTTAGAGGTCTACGTATTCAGGAAAGGGGACTTACCTTTTTACGGCAAGATCTTACAAGATCAAGGCATAGACTTACAGACTATACATTTGTTAATGAATGCATGGCGGAAATCTACGAAGTCCACATATCGCACATACCTGTCTAAATGGGCGTTACATTGCATTGACAATAATATAAGCGTATTGAAACCCAAGTTTCCACAAGCTATCAAGTTCTTGAGATTGTTGTTTGAACAAGGACAAGGTTATTCGGCGGTTAACACAGCCAGGTCCGCTCTAAGCTTAATATTACCAAGGGTAGATAATCATAACTTTGGTAGCCACCCCCTAGTGTGCCAGGTCTGCAAGGCAGTTTACAATATGAGGCCACCAAAATCTAGGTATTCCCAGTTTTGGGACGTTAAAAGTGTGTTGCGGTTATTTAAAGATTGGGGCCAGAATAAGGATTTGTCCCTTAAAGACCTATCAAGGAAACTGGTCATGCTCCTTCTACTCACAACCGCCCAGAGAGGGCAGACCATAGTCAGTCTGACCCTGAAGGGTCTTGAGGTGGGAAACAGAGAGGCTGTTTTCCACCTGGAGACCCTTCTGAAGCATAACAGGGTCGGTGATCCTCTGGACACCCTAAAGATCAAAGCGTTTCCGGAGTGCAAACGATTATGTGTTCTAGCAGCCCTTAAGAACTATCTAGCACGTACAGCAGAGTTTAGACCGAATGCTTCGGAAGGTGCCCTATTAATAAGTTTCCGGGCCCCCCACAAGTCTATTAGTCGCGACACGCTAGGTCGCTGGACAGTGTCTGTGCTGGCTGATGCTGGCATAGACACACACAGGTACAGCAGCCACTCTACTAGAGGCGCCTCGACCTCTGCTGCTAGGGTGATGGGAGTCCCCATCAACACCATCCTGAAACAGGCCTCCTGGAGGAGCGCAAGCTCCTTCGGGAGGTTCTACAACCGTGAGCTAGAGCATGATGTTGATGCTCTAGCTCACGGTGTCCTGCACCAGGTTGCCATTGAATAATGGGAGCTTGGTGCAGGGTTTCATCTTTGAAACCTACTGTATAATATGTGTTTTCATAAAACTCAGGGACATAATCATTCTATGTGTATAATAATATGTACTGTTAGAATATCATAAATTGCTACTTATGATATACCGTATTCGACGTAATAAGCGCCCTGGGCGCTTAAAAAATTATTTTAAGTGGAAAAATCGGCCTCAAACATTCATTCTAATAAGCGCCCCCCATGGCTGTGATATGCAGACCTCAGTGACCTCTACAAGGCTTCTACACACCCCTATGACTTCACATCTGACTTGGCCTTAACACCTGAACAGGTGTGAAGTGCTCTATATTACACACAGGTGTGAAAATCAGTACCAAAATCGGAGGATCACATTAAAAAAATCTGGAAAAAATCTGAAAAAGGGGGGGGGCGCTTATTAGGGGGAGGGCGCTTATTACGTCGAATACGGTACTCCTTTAAATGTATGTAACTATAAAATAGTATACATGTAGTTAAAAAAGGGAGAAAATTGTTAAAGTATTTTATACAAAAACTATAAAATAGTTGAGGTTGTTGCCTCCAACCAAAAATAAAGGTTATTATTATTTAAACACAGGTGTGTGTTTTCTAAAACAGAAATGAAAATGTTTATTAAAAGACAACCAAAAATAATGCAATAAGCTAAAAGAAAGGGCAAGATCGGGGGACAAATATTTCCTTCAAAAAGTAAATCAATATCTCTTTTCTTCTATTCGCAAATCAACTGCGATCTTTGCGTATTTTTTCTCTCTTTTTGTTGGCTTTGGGACCTTGTCCCCAAAGCCATTTACACCACTGACCAGTGTGTCAGCTTTTCGACAAGAAAAGACTAGCATAGGCCCCCTTGTTCATTGTTAGATATAGCCCTAGCTGGCCCTTAAACCTTGCTTAGGACTGGTATCCCCATGTGTCCTTGTAGGCATGTGCAAGACTAATTTATCCTAGATCTTGTTTTTAGTTACTACATGTAGAACCAATGTACCTTGTGGTAAGGCCTAGACATCTTGTGAACAGCCATATTTTGAGTTCTCTAATGTGGCTGTCAATGGCAAGGATAGGTACCAGCCTAATAACTATTGACTCCTATGTCAAGCCAAGCTGTCAATGTCAATGCCAATTTCCATACTATGCACATACAGGACCTATACTAGAAGTTGAGTGGGTTCAGGGTGGCTCTTGAAATCACTCAAGCCCGCCCAAAGACAAACTGTGAAGTCCAACATAATTACCCCTCCCCCACCCCCCACACACATGCACCAACCCTGAAATAATATTTTACAGTCTTTAAAGTTAGGCCATCACAGGTCCTCCTTGTGCCCCCCTCCTCCTCCCTGTGCCTCCCTGTGCCCTCTCCTCCTCCTCCTGCATCTGCCCTCTCCTCCTCCTGCCCCTGCCCTCTCCTCCTCCTCCCTCCTTTCTCTGCCCTCTCCTCCTCCCTCTGCCCTCTCCTCCTTCCTATGCCCCCTCCTACTACCCCATCTACCCCTCCCCCCCCCCCACTCTACCCCATTTTCCTCCTTCCTGTTACCTTCTCCTCCCTCTGCTTTCCCTCGTTCTGCCCCCTCCTCCTCCCTCTGACTGCCAAGATGGCTGCCGAAAACTCAAGATTGTCTGATTTCCTTGTGTGATCCATGGATAATAGGGTTTTCTGGGATGTAGAATCCATTTTCAGGCTCACAATTTCAATCCGGGAAATTTCTAAGATGGCTGCCAAGATGGCCACCAAAAACTCAAGGTTGTCTGATTTCCATGTGTGATACATGGATAGTAGGGTTTTCTGGGATATAGAATCCATTTTCAGGCTCAGATTTTCAATCCGAGAAATTTCCAAGATGGCTGCCAAGATGGCCACCAAAAACTCAAGATTGTCTGATTTCCTTGTGTGATGCATAGATAGTAGGGGTTTCTAGGATGTAGAATCCATTTTCAGGCTCAGATTTTCAATCCGGGAAATTTCCAAGATGGCTGCCAAGATGGCCACCAAAAACTCAAGATTGTCTGATTTCCTTGTGTGATGCATGGATAGTAGGGGTTTCTAGGATGTAGAATCCATTTTCATGCTCAGATTTTCAATCCGAGAAATTTCCAAGATGGCTGCCAAGATGGCCACCAAATACTCAAGATTGTCCGATTTCCTTGTATGACACATGTATAATAGGGTTTTCTGGGGTGTAGAATCCATTTGTAGGCTCCATTTTATCCAGGTAATTTTCAAGATGGCTGCCAAGATGGTATTTGCATAGGCATCAATGGAGGTGCATTGGTACCTATTTGATTCCATTGGTACATAGTGGATTCTATTGTTATGCCATAAATGAATTGCATAAGAACCCCAGAAACACTAAAAATTATAAATCTATGCCCCCTCGTTTTCTCACCTGTAGTTCATAACAATCCTATAAAACCCAAAGCCACCACGGCTTTGCCGTAAAATCCTTGAATTTGTCCCCTTGTTAAACTCTTAAGTACTGTTAGATGACTACCCTCTAAATGAACTCTCCATAGGCTGCAAGGTCAAAAAAAAAATTGGAGCTGATAGAAATCCTATTCTCACCAAAGAAGTACAACATTTCTATCATTCTGGCATTAATCTACCATCTAACACATCAAAATACCATCCAACTGAGCTAAAATGCCCTCTATATCATTTAAATCACTTAAATTAACTTCATATAATACCCTGTACATACCAAACACAAGGATCACTTTTAGTTCCCGTACCACCCGTCTTCTACATGGTGGCGCCAGAGTCATTTCTCGCGTACCTCGAGAAGTCATGCCAGCGACGGCGTCAGGATAAAAGGGGTGCAGAGCGAAATTGTACCACCCGTATCTCCGCCGTTTATCGTCCGATCGACTCGCTTTTTGCTAGGGACAAAAGGCGGTACATGCCCACAGCCTGCAACTTTCGCCCACACCCACCTGCACACCCACACCCACCTGCTCTCCCACACCCACCTGCTCACCCACACCCACCTGCTGGCCTGAATTGGAATAACATACATGTATGACACATGACTTGAGGGTACTTTTTAACAAGGAATTCATTTCTGATGCCAGAATTAACCAATGAATGATTATAAGGGAGTACTATATCTAAGTACATGATAAGCTCCAGCTCCAGCTTACCCTGAGTCATCTGTGAGGCCACTCACACGCTCAATATTTTGATTGAATGCAGGGATTCCTCATTCAAGATGCTCGCTAGTCATGCATCTAACTGTCAAAGTGTACACAAGACATGCACAGGACAGACCTGGATATTTGGTTCATTCCTGTTTATACTCCTTGCTTGATGCTGTTCACAATAATGTTGCTGGTTGATAATTTTGATGCATGTTCCTCCAGTACAAACAAGTTGCTTGATGTTAACTGACTACATGGTTTTCATAGAACCCTCGGGAATACCTGAGGCTTCTTCATTCACGGTAGCGCTCCCTGCCGTCACTGAGGCACACTCAATATCAGGTATCACATAGGGCCCAGGCCTGTTACAACACTTCAAACAGTACAGCTGTCTCCCCACCAAACTGGTCTCACACGAGTTTATATGAAGTGTACCTTACAATGTGATGACGTGCCTCCTGAGTGTGGCTTCCCTGCATGATTAAGCCTACAGCTTGTGGCTTTATACATTACCTTACAGAAGCTCAGTGTTGTCAATGTGTGTGTGCGTTCTGCTTATTGTGCCGGCGACTACAGGTTGGATGCTGTAGTGACTATGTCGCTCCTTTATGCAGTATTATAAACAGAACAGAAATAATTGCAGAATGCACCGATACGTGTTTATGTGAGCACATAATGGTATATATAAATATGCATGGCCACCTACACATGTGATGTACACATAACTGTATTGTATTAAAAATGTTTCCCCATATACATGTATTAGTAGGATACACTTCACCTCAATTTCTGATTCTTATGCCGCCGATGTAGAAATTATAATATAATAATGATGATAGAAAATGTTTCGACAAACAAAGAGTGTACACTGTAGATACGCTGAAAATTGATTGAGAACAGAAAGCTTTCCCACATGGTTGAAAATGTATTCATGAATATATTATGGACGGTCACAATAAATTTATTTTCTGTCATATATTTTATATATATTGTTCTGTTAAATGAGCAGTTACAGGACTAAGACATGGTTTGTCTTTTCCAGCCAAGAATACACCTCGGATATTGCCATCTGGGCTACAAGCAGCCCCGACTAGTATTCCTGGTCTTGATCTGACGCCACGTGACGTGGCTGTAGCGTCCTCAATGACTCATGACCCTTACCAACAGGACAAGGTCATCGTGCCCACAAAGTATAAGGGCGCGCCGAGCGAGCCTTTCTCCGATCCAAAGTCTCCACGGAGAGAATTTGGCGTTCAAACAGGTGAGACAGCAATACTTCTTTGATTGCATTTGAGTAACTGGGGAAAAAATGATTACCATGGTATAATTGCCACCTAGTTGTAGAATATGTGTCATAAATTCTGAAGATATTCATTTTAACGATGGAAATTACGTTGAATCCCTCTCACATAAATCTATGTATCTTTTCAGAATTAGACTTGAGTGGAATACAGAACCTAAACCTCAACAGCGGAAGACAGAACCTAAACCTCAGCAGGGAGAGTACAACAGAGATTGAATATAAAGGGCCCTTTAAAGACAATACTAAAAAAGTTAGGATAAAAAGCTCGGAGAAAACTCAAGAGATCAAAAAGGGGCCTAAAAAGGTATCAGAGCGTCCTCGGTGGGGAGGAGGTGCTGCGCCAAAGAGAAATGTGAAGCAGTCAGAGAAAGACCCCTTATTTGAAAAGAAGAAACAGCAAAGAGAGGCACAGCGACTGCAGCGTCAACAGGACATGTTAGACATACAAGAAAGGACAATGGCAAGAGCAAAGCAAAAGACTACTACCTCTTTTCGAACACGTTCAAAATCAAGAGAAAGAAATGGTGCAGAACAAGAAAAGAGTCAAGGCCAGGGAAGAGGTCGCGGTAGAGGTCAACCTGATCCTAGGTCAAGGTCGTTGGCAGGGAGTCGGAGGACATCGTCACCGCCAGTACCTGTACTAAGAACAAGGTCTAACCCCCAGTCACCACCGGTGCCTGCCCTCCAACAGAAGCGGGCCCCTTCTCCGGATGCCGGCCGAGGGGCGGCCAGCCACAGGTCAAGGGTAGATACACACAGGTCACAAGGTCAAAGAAGGACTCCGCGAGAGGCGCAGGAGAACCAGCCACCTGCAATTAACGGTTACCGTTCATCCTCCCCACCTGTTCCTACTATACAGAAGCAAGTAGATGCCTACTCAGACAACCCCCTCAACAGCTACAGGTCAAACTCTCCCCCCATCCCTACCATCAAGCACCGTTTAGAAAATGAATACAATCTAGATGCACATGCCTTTGAGGCTACCAAGCCAAGTAACCTTAAACAGGACTCTCAGAGGCACAAGTACAAGGACTCTGACCCCTTGGCACCTCCCATGCCTGACGGTGACTTTGTACCCTTTATAAGGACAGCCAATATTCTTGACCCGCAGATGGCTGAAGAGCCACTGCCAGTGTCACGAGAGGCTACTGCAGTGGGGAAGGCACGGAAGGCATATGTACATGGTATTCAACCGGCTAATTATGGAATGAAAATGTCAAACTACGAAGACCGACAGCTGTCTGAAGCCATCGATGAGATGCCGCAGATGCCAGAGGCAGAGTGGCAGAAGGTAAACATACCTCTCATTTTTTTCACGATAGGCACAAGGATTATCTCCATTCATAAACAGATTAAATCAAGATTACGATTTATCGTTGTTCATATTCATTTCGTCACGAACAACACATGTGTGCTTGCCCTTTAAGAAATTATATGTATCTGTTTGTAACTGTCAAACCGGGATGGTATGTTTCATGTTTGTGATCCATAATCCATTTTATCCTGGAAAATACATTGTGTGATTTGATTAATCTAGGACCCTATCATGAACCCCGGCCTTGTTACGGGACACCCGACAGGCCGCCAGGACCGTATTCTTCAACAGCTCTCAGACCTCCGCAGGGTAAGTATATGTGCAGTATTTGTATAACGTGTCACATATACATATATGTGGCTCCAGAGGGGTAAAATGCGACCTGGTGACCTGGGCTGTTTTCCAGGCGACCTGGTACAATAATTTAAGCGACCTGGCGACTTTTGGAAAAATATGTCTTTAGCAAAAAAGTTCTAAAAAAGCGACTTTGTGACCTGGGGCCCTTAAATTCCGCGACTTTCCGACCTGGGGGGGGGGTCCCCTCTGCACCCCCATATATAGATAGAGGTCCACGATGATCTGTCTGAATGACAGCTTTCTCCACGAATGGTATCTTGGATCACATCACAGACATCACACGGGGCGGAGCATTTATGCAGGCCCGTAACTAGCCCTTCACGGGGTGGTTCGTTTTTGGACATGGTGGGACTTGGCATGATCATTTCAATGGTGGAACTGGACTTATCTAATATGATGGTAGAATTTTGTATCATATATTCTAAGAGGAAGCAGTGTTTCATATAAATAATCAATCTTTTATGTTTCTCTCTCTAGAGTCCTTAATAATTGTCCGATCGACAAGCCGTAAAAAATGGCATGTAGCCAATTATGCCCTCTTTACAGTCAGCTAGGGTGGAACAAATTTCCTCCTTGAGGGAGGTGGGGTGGTTCGTTCGAAACGACGAACCCCCCCTAGTTACGGGCCTGTTATGATCGCATGCAAACCATAGCTTCTGCGTATAACTATTTCTATGTGTGTTTAATATGATCGTATGTATCTATTTAAAGGGCCTGATGCAGAAACAGCGGGAGCTAGAAGTGGCCTCACCCATGATGGATTGAGATGGCGAAGAGGATGGGTCGCTATAGTTTACAGTGGTCGCTATGGAAACTAATTCTCTTAGCCGCCAGTATCCAGCAGGGGCTGACAGTGGGGATCCGTGTAGCATTTCTGGGGTGCCATTGCTTTGCTGAGAATTGTGCTTGATTTATATAGAGCGGTTTAGAAGTAAATATTCATTTACGATCAATTTTTGTAATATACAAATATATATTTCGATTCATCCTGTGTTCTTAGACATAGGTTTCGTTCATACGGTCTTTGGAGTAGAAATATGTTATTTCTATTGTCAATTGAGTAGACAGGGCTTTTACAGTATTGTGATTTGCCCAGATTTCGCATAATCAAAATATCAAATATATATTCTTTATTCTGTGGTAGGCAATATATCCTCATATATCACAAGCAGGAGTGAATAAAAAGAATATTTTAGAGTTTAGAGCTTTTATATGTTCCCCTATTTTTGGGCCCCATTCCTTACGTGCCTCTACCTTGCCCATCTTTCGGATAGACTTGTGAAATAATACTCAGGCCTAATTTAAATATATATTCCATTTACTAGCTATATTTATACAATGGAATTTTAACAGGTTGAAAGTTGTGAATACGGAAGTAGAACCCGAACTGTATCATATATTATGACGATGTTTTGGGAAAAAGAATCAAAACTAAAGTTGGCTTTTCTTCTGTAGCGGTGCTTGGCTAATATCTTTAAGAAACCCTAGACACAAATCTTAAAACAGATTCTTTCCTAGAAGAACTGTTTTAATACATGCCTATCCGTCGTTGTTTTCTTAGTAATCTAACTCTTAATCCTGCCTGATACAATGTGTTGAGATGAAAGTATGCAAAGGAAAAGGGTACAGTTAAAAGGAATCTATTATGGTATTCCAGTATTTCTTTGCACACTCGTGAACCGTTATTCCCATCACAGTATTGTTACCGAGAGGAGATTCAAACGAGTACCCAAGTGTTTTGATGGTTCCCATATCAATATAGCGATCCTTAATGCATTTAGATATATAAACAGTCCGCTGTCCATTGTACGTCATGTAAACACGACAAGGTTATTTATGTTGGGCGGTGGTGCCTTGAAGCCACATACTGTATATCCCCCTAGTGGTGTGTGCTTTGTCTACTCTATGTGTTGAAGTCTACACGTCTAGTCACATGGAAACAGGCTAAATCTATTAATTCCAAGAACATTTGCAATGGTAACTAAAGGTATGTCTGTTTGTTAAAATCACACCCAGCCTCCCTAAAAACAGTAGTGCTGCACCTCCCGAGTCATATCAAGTGCTGGATCCAATGCATTTGTTTGTATGGATAGGTATATAGTTATAGAAGTACATCATAAAGAAAGTATTAAATTATTTCATCCCCTGCATGGCACATCACGCAGGCCTATAGCTCCAGTCACTAAGAAACGGCCAGTGAATACACCTACTTTGCCTCTCTAGTATACCCACATGAATTAGGCTGTGAAGGGTTTTCTTTTGTTCCAGGAAATTGATACATGCATATTTACCATAAATATAAAGTAGAATATCTATAATTGTTGAGCAATTTATGTTTTTCTCATTAAAAATTGGTGGGAAAGTGTCCTTTTGGTCATTTATACCCATAAATACCATCTAATCAGGGAGAATTGAACACTCAGCAATACTTCTCAAGGGCTAATTGTGGTTAATATTGTCAGTCTTACAATATAGTAATATTTTGTAGACATACTGTACTAGAAACCATCAATTGTTGGTTATAGATCCATTATGATTGATAATGCGGGATAAATCCTCCAAATGTCGGCCATTTTGGATCGAGAAATATACTTTAGATCAGGATTCTGAGAAGCCTGGCCCCAAAAAGCAGGAATTTTTCATACATTTCACATAGAACAGCTGACTTTTCTCACATTTAGACCTCTTATTATTACAATAGACACATATTTTCTTAAAGGGACCCCAATCTGTACCGTTTTCATCATTGCTGTCAGCATTTAATATTTTGTGCAAGTAAATTTTCATCTTTTTGGTACTTTTGATCATGCTGTACAAGTAATGGGGTGAAACATCCGTTTTGAGCCAAATGGCAAAAAAAATGCAAAAATTCAAAATTTCGCCACCAACTTTGAATGAGTCTTTTTCAGAGACCAGACTAGATACAATGCCCTAAATGGTCTCATTTGAAATATAATTTAGTTTCTGAACTACCCCTCTTGAAACATTTAGCTAAAAGGTGTCACTCTGGTTGTCATGGCAACTTTGCCTTGTAAAAGAGTGAAAAATTTGAAATTTCAACATTTTAGAATCCTCATTGCCATGGCAACAGAATCCACAATTTTTCAAAACTTTTTTCTCTAATGAAAAATTCATAATCCATGATGTCTCAGCTTTAAATTGGTATCAAAACGTTTTTTGTGTGCCATTTGGTCATTAAATAAACGTCATTTAACTAAAAGACGTAGATGAACTTTAAAACTTTCTACCTATACTTCATGACTGGAGCTATAGTACTGTGAGTGCCTTGGTTGTGGCTGCTACTGAGAAAACACTTGATCGTCTCATGTCCACTTGTCAAGTAATCAAATGTATAATATTTTTGCATAATATTATTTGTTAGCCAAGAGCATATTTTGAAAGTCTGAAAATTCTATTTTCTGTCCTTACTGTCCACATTTAACTTATTATCGACACCGTGCTCAGACAAAACTGTTTATTAGATGTTATCGGTCTAGAGATTATACATATATACAATGTTGTCATAGAGGCGATTATAAACTTACGTTTAAGTTCATGTACTCAGGAGTTCTAGATACGTTCACTTTGTGTATATATTCCGTGTACCCCGTCCAGCTGTGAGGTTAATGAACTCAACTAAGTGCAGATTCTGCCCTGCTATACATGGATGTATATAGATTACATGTAAATAACTAATATTTAATTAATTTAATAATATCTTTATGCAAACCTGTTTAACATATCTGTATATTTGAGACCACGGCGTAGGCGTTGTACGTGTATATATATATAATGCACCACATCGTTAGGAACCAATGCCATGTGTGTATGTAAATTGTATATGTTTATCTGTGCCTTGTTAATATGGATGCAAATAAGATTGTCTCTTCGGACAAATCCTTCGACATTAAGATATTCAACAATAGGACGATGGTGCTCTACACATATTGAAAGGACTTTTTAAGATGCATCCTTGTTCAGCATACACACATCGTGTGTCAGTTATATAGTTGATTGAAATGTGGATATGTGTACAGGTCAGGAGATGAAGAGTTGTCACTCGTTGTATATTGTAAATTTGTTACTGAGAAAATAATAAAGAATACAATTAAAGATTACATATTGTTTTTCATTGTTGTAATTGTGTGGGATGCAGTCACATATGCGCACACATTGAACGTAAAAGCTGGTATGATAACTTTTTTTACTGATAATGGCAACCACCTTCAGTACCAGCTAAAGGACCAATAGGCCCAGCAGTTGAATTGCATATTTCAATATTCCTCTCTAATTTATATTTTGAAATGGGTTTGTAGTAATAAAAAAATAAAATTTACTATATAAATAATACCAAGGACATCGAGCACGTCTATCTGAAGTGGTACCATGATGATGGGAGCACTAGAGAGGCGGCTACCCCACCCTACAGTCCATACCGTGAGTCTATCCCCACTTCACGTGCAGACCCGCACCTGGAGCTTGTACCATCTCCACCGCAAACCCCCGCCCCCACCGTCTGTCGGCCCCACTCCGCCCTCTCCTCCCTCCTACTGCCGGGAGACCCATCCCAGCCCGGTGACAAGGACTAGCTAGTTCGGCTACAGGAGGAAACCACCCCGTCTTCCCTTTGGATCTTGGATCTCCAGGTACAGCCGTGATCATGACTGAGAAGCCGCAACTAGGCTACTGGAAGATCAGAGGGGTAGGTGGAGTATTACATGTACACCACGTCCAGAATATGGCCGATGTGGGTATATAGCCGGGGGTATAATGGTACATGAGAGCACCTCGGTACAGAGTGTGGCAAGGGGTGGGGGTGGATGAGCTGCTCAGACACCTGCGGCAGGCAGTCGGGCCCTGATAGGAGCTGCTCAGGAGACTGCCCGAGCTGCTCCCCGACAGCGGGTGGCGGCCGGTGTATAGACCGGCGGCCGGGAGGAGGTGGGTGGCCGGCAGAATGGCGTACAATACTGCCTCTTAACCTAGACCCCTAGGTAAACGTGTACTAGTACATGTAGTAGGTGCAGGGTACCGTATGTCTCAGTAGACGGTGTGATATGAATAGGATACATGTACATACTTGGCACCACAGTTACAGCTCAGGCTGCATTTCTAGGAAATCTGCATACATTCCATGACCTATGACTATAACACCTAACAGTATATACGTAAGGCTACAGACACCTCAATCCATGCCTTTGTATAACTATTGATACTGGACAAAGTAATAGTTCACATTCCAACTACAAGTTAACATATGGATATCCATTATTCCGACCTTTTCTCTATAAAAGCTCTATGTATTCCCTATACACAAATACTTGTACATGACGTGTATTGAACACGGCTCATGAATTTAAAAGGAAGAGGAGCAGAGTTACACTCGAACGATTATAATAAATACCAATGAGTTAAAATAGTTTTGTGCTGTTACAGTACTCCAGTACATGTACTATACTTGCAGTCGAAACGAAATAGTTCGTATGGACCCATGGAAGTGTGAAGGGCTAACGAAATACATTGGACGATAGGAGAAAATTCCAGACAAGTTGTCTATTCAGCTCTTCTCAGAGCCGACTCTATAGTGTGATATTGGAGGCGCTATGTTTCCCTGGTGAACACGGTCGGCCCGTGGGGTGCGGAGTTTAAGTATAAATATATATATATATATATATATATATATATATATATATATATATATATATATATATATATATATATATATATATATATGTACATATATATATATATATATAATTATATGTACGACCAATGTGAGGAGCTCGGGTGGGGAGTTGGAAAGTATACTAGTATTCTGTTCCCCATCACATACTGCTTTATTACCTTGTTGGAACAACCTTCCCCTTTTATATAAAGCCCCTTATCTTGTTCTGGATTCTGTATACCGTTACCGTGATAGCAGTAGTCGGGCACGTGCTGGTGACTACTGACGATGTAACATGCAGACCTATACTAGACTTGCCACCATGGCTTTACAGTGAAATTTGAGTATTCGATTTTACTCATGTGAGAGATCAAATACCTCTGCATAGATGCTCATAACTACTAGTATACAATCTTATACAGTTATTATACCAAAAGAAATATAATTGGTCACGGTCCCTTTTTGAATATGGTTACATGCTTGATAGATTGACAAGGAATACATAGAGATATCGAAGGGGGCGTCGCCCATAATTATACAGCCTTGGAGCATCCTACATCTATACAGAGAAAAGTAGATTTGAAAGAAGACTTTATAAAATAATTGATGGAGTATTTGTGAAGGTTTTATGATGGGTTATATATAGCTAACGTATGCAGAGCCAGGAGGCAGGCCTTGCCGGGTGGCACACAGGCCTGCACCATGATGCACCCTGTGGAGGTTCTGGCTGCGTTGAGGTGGGAGAGGCAGCCAACAGCCCTGGAGGAGTACGCCTACAGCAGCCACAGGAGGATGAGCGTGTCGTACATCAGTTCCAGCCCCGTGCCAGCAAGCCCTCCCCACTGAGAGGGCCCCAGACGGGGGAATCCTGTGTCACCATTTTAAGAAATGGCAATATCCCGAATCGATTTTGAGAATAGCATTGTCCCTTCTGGGTGTCCCTTGTCCCTTCTGGGTGTCCCTTGTCACGAGTCCTCTTGTCACGTGTCGATTTGAAGAAATCCCTTATCAAAGAAATAATACTATGGAAACAATGATTTCACACCGTGACAGGTCCTTGTCAATTTGTCTATTCTGGCGCCCAACTGCCTACTGGGGTTGTCGATGGCCTACCCATTCAGCGCATATAAACGTTAATTATAGTAAGGATTTTTGGCCGGGAAGAATGAACATGGACAGAACTATAGGGATTGCCTATAATCTAATTAATATTTTGTTCTCTCACGTGATATCACCATAGTTAAATGTAGAGGGATCTGTAATAGTATATAACCAGTAGTGTTTTAAGTTCTAACCCGTGTGACTGATTTGTCCCATTTGTCCCTCAGAATGTAGGGCTTTAGCCCCGGGCTTTAGCCCACAGGCCAGCTCACATTGTATAGATGCATTGCCTAACTACTAGTATATGTTTTCTCCTCTGTCCTCCATATTTCACGTGAGGGAATGCAGCCCTGTAGGCTACCCCACTGCCGACTGCCAGGCTTGTGCGCGCGGTGCCAGACCTGAGGCATCTGATGGACTAAAACACGGAACCACTACACTCAGCATTTACCCTGGTGACCCCAACACGTCACGTCGTTAACCCAGATCGAGTGACTCCTGGAGTAGCTCAGCGTTGGCTCTCAGAGCCAGCCACACGTGCCTAGAACTCTGTGCTAAATTTAGCGACCGCCTCGTAGGGGCTAGTTCCCGGCATAAGGGTGGCCATATGGTACATGTATTGCCCGCAGTGAGCCGCTCGCAGGTCTATTTTAGGACACCCGGGGTCAGGGTATCGCATTACCATAGCAACCGAATCGTTTACTATGGCAACGGAATTGTGCGGTGAATCACTGATAGCTGCCAGAGCACCATGAGACACCTGTGTGAGGTGGAACATAGGGTAAATGTGGGTAATATCGCGCATGTGGTAACATCGCGCACCCCCCCCCCCCCCCCCTAAAAGGCACATTTAAATATAACTTAATAATTATAATTTTTTAGTCGTTAGCAACTTTATATTTAGTATCCTTTAAATGCATTTCATTTACCCGGGCTATACATGTAGCCTATGTCAGGAGCCAGAGATGAAGAAAAGCACCTTATAATTGGTATTTTTAATACTTGTTAAATCATGTATAACTTTGGGGATGCTGCTACTGGTACTCAACATACAGGTGTGAGAGCATTATAGGGTATAGCACCCTGTTTCCACGCTTTTGGGCGTGAAAACAGGTGAGCGGACTTAGCCATATGATCCCATATGGTCAAATGCACTGTATTTCAATGGGTGAGCGATATAACACAATGGTGTTAGCGATATAACAATTATAACGATATAACCCAAACATTTAGCCAGACTTTTAAACCCCTGCTTATCACACGAGGGGTTGCAATTGGTCAAATTTCTAGTCTAAATTCAGGCCAAACCAGTTTCTTCTTGGCCCCTACCCCCCCCCCCCCCCCGCTCCGTATTGTAAGGACCATGCCTATATCTAACTACCAAGCTCTCATCCTGTACGCCAATAAATGGGCCGCCCCTAAAGGCTGACTGATTGAATCAGACCCATTTCTTTTATATTGTAGTTGGCCCAGCCCATCCGCCTCCTTCTGCACCATGCCGGCGTGGATTATGACGAGACATACTACGAAGTTGGGGATGGTAAGTGTTTAAGAGCTGTCACTTTATAAATCTGTCGATGCATATTGTTAAATGGCAGATCTCCTACCTAGAATTGATGAATCAAGGTACCGTATTTCATAAGCTTCTAACTAAAATGTATTTCTCAGATTTCTAAAGACTGATGGTCATAATCCTGCAAAAAAAAATCCATTAAATGTAGTGCATGTTTTCCACATAATAAATGTATCATGTATCACGTATTGTATATGTGTACAGAATTAACGCACTATCTGTATTGCCTTTTGTGATATAATCACGACGTTCACTGGTTTTGTACATTGCAGCTCCAGACTACAGCAGAGAAGAGTGGTTGGATGTCAAAGATAACCTGGATCTCGAATTTCCTAGCGTAAGCCCAACTTTGGTTATAACTTTCCGCTTGACGCGGGGTTCTGTCTCATCGACACAGCTTTACATGTAGTAGGTCATTTAGTCCTTAGTGCCAAACTCCATATATAGATCTGGTGAAGGCAGGTCGTTAATCCTCGTTAAGCCATCAACTTTGGCGGCACCTCTCTTATTTTCTTAAAAAAAAGGAAGTGCCGTCTTGATTATCCCTGTAGGGGTGTGGGGGGAGGTTGGGTACAGGTTGGGGGTCAGACTCACAGCAACAGTAGCTGATTCCCCATAGGAAATGCACTGAGCAGCTCCTTTTATTCAGGAATATTATATGAAAAACTCTCATAACTGTGATATAAACATGTTTTCATGAATATGCTATTAAAGAGGAAAAACCCTGTGGGTCAATTTTTATCCCTAATTTTCCTGTGTCCGTCGATTTTTAAAATGGCCTAAAAGGGCCATGTCGCCGTGTCGGCCGTGTCGATTTTTACCCATCTAGAGGCACCTTTATATCAAAGATAATTATTTCAGGAGTGGGACCACACATTTTGATTGGAATATCCACCTCCCTGATATATAACATTACCCATGCCGGTTATAATTTCCTAGAAAAAGTTTGAGATTATATGCATTGTGCATTGCACTATCACTAATACCCTTGCCAGTTAATATGATACATATACTTCTGACCACCTCCACTACAAATGGACTTAGAAACTCAAACCTAATACGACAGGGTGGTGAATGTTCGCACGGATTGCCCCATCGTTCCATGTGCATGTATGTTAGCATCATTCAAACTCATTGCAATTAGCCTACAATACAGTAGTTCATCAGGCTTCTGTTGTATTCTCAGAATGCCAGTAAATATTTTGTAGCCCGTGTTCATGGAACAAAGTGTGAATGCTCTAGATTTAAAACTCAATTATTTACATTTCACTTGTAGCTTCCATATTACATTGATGGGGACACAAAGGTGACAAACGCTGGAGCTATACTCAGGTACCTCGGTAGGAAGCATAATCTTGGTAAGTGAAGTAAACTATAGTGCATATATTTATCGTGTCGCCCAAGTTGAGGTTAACTCCGGAGTAACTTGTACTAATTGGCGTTCTATTCTCTAAGCAATTACCCAGCCAGCAAAGATACATTGGACCAACTTTGGGCCAACCACAGCTAAATGTTGGACTGACGTCAGTTGCTGATGTTGGGCCAACGTTCATTTGTCCGTCCATCAGAACGTCGCCATGATGTTGCAAAGATATGACGCTGGGCCAACGTCTAAATCTGACTTTGTACCAATGTTGTACCAACGACATTTACAGTCCTAAGGCCACACCCAAAAAAAGTTGGTCTACGGATTTCCCGCACCATATTTTTCAAAATGTAATTTTTTTTTTTTTTGAAAAAAAAGTGTCTACGGACAGCGCCCGCATCATGTTCTGAAAAATTGGATTTTTTTTTTGATTTTTTTTTTTGG
Source organism: Harmothoe impar (assembly GCA_947462335.1). NCBI lineage: Eukaryota > Metazoa > Annelida > Polychaeta > Phyllodocida > Polynoidae > Harmothoe > Harmothoe impar. The sequence goes on along the minus strand of OX381704.1, from coordinate 75,281,318 downwards.
TGGCCTTTTCTGTCACCGTTAGCCAGAAAATATATTTTCCCTCAGGAAAAAAAGAAATTCGCCCGCCCCGCCCCTATTTTAAGGTTGAAATCCATTGATTTTTTGGTGTGGCCTAAAAAATATATTTGTATTTGCCCAATGCCCAATGTTAAAGTTGGTACATGTATCAATATTCACTCAAATATCAGGTATTTATTGACACTGCCTCATTTTGGGTTTTAAGACAAATGTGGGACATGGGAAAACGTTTGTCTTTCGGTTGCTATTTGAGATAGATAAAAGGGGAAAAAAGAGAGACGTAGGCAAGATCGGGGGCTACAAAATTTCTTCAAAAATTCATCAAAAAAAAATTTCTTTGTGATATTCACCTGCGATCTTCAACAATTTTTTTCTATCTTTTGCTATAATGGAAATGTACTAAAAACCAATCTACCCTCGGTAACGGGCGACCATAGGCTCCAAGGTATTATTATTTTTCGTCGAAGATAGAAATCCCGGGGGCGGGGGGACAGGGGACGGGGGTGGGGGACAGGGGATCGACGGCAAAGGCATGGACGCCTAGCACACGCAGTCCCGCAGCCGACCGACACGGCAAAACGGAAACGGCGATGGTGTCGTTGCTGACGCTCAGATCGACTCACTTTTCGGCCGAGACGTAAAACAGTGGTTACGCGCTGCCGGGCGCTGATGCCCACAGCCACCTGCTTTCCCACAGCCACCTGCTCACCTACAGCCACCACCTGGAATTCGCATATAAGCTGCGGCTTGTACGCGAATCAGATCGCCAGTGCAGCTTATAGGATCAGCACAGAGTCAGGGTGCGGCTTATACGCGAGTTTTTGCTCCTATAGTACAGTGTGAATGTCACCAGAATCAGATCCCTGGTGCGGCTTATAGGATCGGCCCAAAGTCGGGGTGCGGCTTATACGTGAGTTAGGCTTATACGCAAGGTTTTACGGTATATATGACTTCCAATATATGAAATTAGGGTGGCCTTTTTCTGGCGATTACGATTCTGCCATCAGAAATGAGAAATAACGTATTGTACTCAAATTAGATCACTCATTTGACTTTCTAATGACAAAAGCGTAATGTGTGAGGCTTGTGGTAGCCTGGTAAGTAGCAGAGGGCTAGCTGACGACATTCACCATATATTTAACCCTTTGAGGCCATTACAAGGTGTACAGTGTGTTGGGGATGGGTGTATATAGCAGGCCTTAAAGGGTTATTATCCAGGTGTGACAAACTTTAACATGTTGCCACTTCCCTTTAAGGGCCGCAATATGCAGATTAAGCCACCGCGGTGGTACTGGGGAGCTTCTATGGGAGGTGTGATAACCTTAGGCGGGCTCCAGTGAGTTTTCAAATGCCACTAGACTTGCCTTGTCCGGGTTCTATATTGAGTAGCAATATGGAGCTATATTGTTGGTGACAGACCTTACTAGTACCAAGAACACTCGCCAGGGGGAAAGTGCATATGTACCCCGGGCGCACCCTGCCGCTCCGTCTTTACCCTCCAACACTCAACCTGTGTACTACATTTCTGTTGTTATGCCTAACCCTAAAACCTGCACGGATTGTGATCAGGAGTACGATGGTAGGCGCAAGATCTGTCCTCATTGTGAGGAAGCAGCTAAGTCTGATCAGGCTGAGGCTGTCGACCAGGCTAATGAACTTATCAGGAAAACACAGGATATGGACAAGGATCTAAAGAAACACGATTCACCACCGGCACCATCAACAATGGTGGACGCCTCGGTCGTGCTGGAGCTGGCTAAGTCCATGCAGGCCATCACTGTTGGCCTACAAACCATGATGGGGGAGGTGAAGGAGATTCTGAAGGACTCCAGGGCGGAAAACCCCCGCACTAGGACTATCATACCGGATCCTCGGGAGTTACACAATCGGGGGAGTTCTCCTACCTGTCACTGTGCCTGTGGCGGGAAGGGTGGCGTCCCTGGCAACGACAAATGGCGGCCGGCGCGCCGCCCTCTCTTCAACGACCGGGAGGACGACTGGCCAGATCAGGAGGACTTCCAAGTGGAGGAATACCTACACCGTATTGAGAGAAAAAGGAGTAAGTTGGACATATTGAAATATTTGCCTGCTGCTGAGCGCAAAAAGATTACTCCTATTGATTGTACTGACACTCTTATCTACTGTCTCACCTGTCTGGCCGACGATATGGAGGACAGGGGGGAGAGTACAGCCGGTCTAAGAGTACACCAACGTTACATTACAGCCATGTCACGTCAGGGCATTTATGACATATCTGCTCTAGTGTCTTATGATGCCGCCCTCCGTGAGAAAGTGGATCTCAAATATGGGGGCCATTGGCCGACGGAGGTGGACTCGAACCTGTCCAGTTTTCATCTAGGCTACTCTGGTACTAAGCAGGCACGGATGGCCGGCAAGTCCAACCAGGGTAACAACAGCGGTAACAGTAACAGTAAATACCAGTCTGGTAACAAGGCCGCCAAGAAACAGCCTTTCTCTGGCTGGCGGAAGTATGCTGCAGATCGTCAAGTGTGCTTTAACTACTGTGAAAACAAACCTTGTAGTGGCTGTGCGTTCAAGCACTTGTGTGCATACTGCAACTCCACAGCCCACAGCATGTTGGCTTGTCCCAAACAGGTCATCTCGCCAGTGAACAATAGTGGCTGACTAGCCACTACTATACCACAGCCTCCAACTAGTTGTGACATTTTTTGTAACGAGGCTGTTAATTACTCGATCAATCCTGTGGTTTGTGACACCCCGACTGGTGAATCTTTTGTTTACTCGGCGGGCGAAGGTCAAGGTCGTTTGCCCTGTCGCCCCTCGGAACTCAATGTCGTAAATGTTGTCGACGCAGATAATCACACTAATGATATTTATTCTGACCAATCTGCATTGTCTGATGTTAGCTTAGATTATAGTGTTAATTCTGACCCCGTAGACAGTATAAATTGTGGTTTTGCCCCAATCTCGGGCAAGCCGGTACGACAGTCAGCGATACGTTTGTTCGTAAATATCCAAGATGGCGAGGTGGAAGTCGAATCCATCCTTCACGATGTATCAGAGTGGGATAACCTACCGGAGTACGATGGTTTCACCAATGATGCTACCATCTGTTATAGTGTAGCTGATTTCCATAAATGTGAGTTACCTATTTATTGTGTAGAGGTTATTCCCGGTAGTTTTATCCCCGTATTTGAACGATGTCTACATGGTAAATGCAGGTGTGTTTATATCCTCCAGGGCTCGGTGACTCAGCTCCGTCCCTGTCAGGTTGCCAGTTACGTAGGTTGTTTCTCTAACGTATCCGTAGACGATTGGTATGTTCTCACAAGTGTCTGTAGAGGCTTCCGAATTATCGACCATGATTGTAATTCTACCTATTATTGTGAAAATTACAACTCTGTCACAAAAGGTGTATTCGAAGGTCAAATGACACAAAAAATCATTGACGAAATTTCTGAAGGGAAAATACGTCAGATCAGCTATCGCCCTCGCTGTGTACATGCTTTAGGGGGTGTTGTCAAGCCTGATGGCTCGCTGAGACCTATTACCGACTGCTCCTCTCCTGACGAGGTGAACATCAATATGTTCATGAACGACTCATGTAAAAAGTTTCATTACAGCAGTGTTGATGATGTAGTGGAAATGTTGAATCCTCTAGATTTTGGTGGGGTATCAGATATAGCCAACGCCTATCGCACAGTAAATGTCTTGCCTTCACATAGAGATTATCAGGGCTTTCAATGGGACATTGGTTATGGCCCTGCGTGGTTTGTTGACTTGTGTCTGTGCTTTGGTTTAAAAAGCGCCCCCTGGATTTTTACTCAAATTTCAGATTTTTCTGTGCGCTGTGTAAAACATGATGGTGTTTCTCGCTGTATTAGTTACTTAGATGACTACATTGTTCTGGGTTCATCTTATGACGATTGTTATGAGTCACAACAAATATTACACAATGTACTGTCCACCTTGGGCTTCAAAATCTCGACCAAAAAGGTGGTTCCCCCAAAACAAAGGATGAAATACTTAGGTATTATTGTAGACTCGGTGAGTCTAACCCTATCTATCGACGACGATAAAGTTCAGCGTGTGATTGATTGTGTGAACACTCTTAAAAACAAGAGGTGGTGCTCCAAAAAGCTATTAGAGCAAACTGGGGGCCTTCTTGCTCATTGTGCAACTGTAGTGAAGGGAGGCAGAACTTTCTCCCGCAGAATTTATAATCTGCTCCGTGACTGCAAACCGGATTGTACTAGGATTGTATTGTCTGACCTAGCAATGCTAGATCTACAATGGTGGGCTACCTTCCTAGTGAGCTTCAATGGGAAAGCTCGTATGTTTGACAAAACTTGTAAACGCGTAACTGTCACTACTGATGCCTCCTCTTCAATTGGCTTCGGTGCATACTTTGATGACGATTATTTCTGGGGGTTTTGGAATCAATACACCCCAGTGTGTGACCACCAAGTCTCAGCCCCCACGGACAATGTGTTTGTTGATAACATCAACATTGGTGAGTTGTGGCCAGTGTTGGCTGCAGTCCATAGATCATGTAACATCTGGAGGAACTGTGTGGTATCGGTTGTAACGGACAATACGCAGGTCTACCACGCCCTGAGAACAGGCAAGGGCAAGAATGCTACTACCATGGCGTGGCTGAGGGAATTATTTTGGGTTACTTCCTTCTTCAACATACACATAGTCCCATCATGGATTCGTTCTAAAGACAATATCTTAGCTGACTCATTGTCTCGTCTAAGAAACTCTGACTGTGTTGTGATCTGCTCGGAGTTACTCACGGGGTTTTCATCTTGTTGCAGACCTCACCTCGCTGCATAAGGATTGGGATACGCTGAGGTCCCTCTGTTGGTCAGACAACACAATCAAAGCAAAGAGGAGCCAGTGGAGGAGATTCTTCAGCTTCTGTGACGATTATGATCTGGCACCTCTACCGGCTCTGGTTGTAACTGTGTGTCTCTACATTACATACTTATCAAAGACTGTCTCCTATAGTACAATCACTCAATATGTGTCTGCAGTGTGGTCCTTACATAAACACATGGGTTATGTACACGTGGAACCTTCTACTTTCCTCATTGTATCCACACTAAGAGGAGTAAAAAGACTACTGGGTGATGCAACCAACCCAGCACTACCGGTTACTCCTGAGAACCTTCTGTCAATTCATAAACTATTGGACTTATCAAACCCATCAGACTTTATGTTCTGGTGTGCACTACTCCTGTCTTTCAGGTGTCTTCTGAGAGTCAGCCATATTACCAAATCTGTACATTCACTGTTGATTAAGGATATAGTATTCCACCCAGAGGGCATGGATGTGTTCGTCAGAAGTTCCAAAACTGTTCAATATAAACAACATGTGCAGCGCATACCGGTAGTGGCTTCTTCTTCCAGCCGGTTGTGCCCGGTGGGGGTGCTGAAAACCTACATTGACAGCTCTAATAAGAAAGGTTCAGACCCCCTGTTCTCCCTTCAATATGAAACCTACAACAAAAAGCTGAAGTCCTTGTGCTCCGCTATTGGACTGATTGGACATTACTCAACCCATTCTGTGAGGCGTGGTGCGGCGTCTTATCTCTCCACCTTTATGCCACTGCATGACGTCAAGTGCTACGGGGATTGGCGCAGTTGGGCCGTCCTCCTCTATTTATCTGACAGTTATACTTCAAGGATGACTAAAGACGCGATGGTGGCTAACCAATTATCTAAATTTGTGTAGTCTGGGCAAATGTGGTTGTTGGCTGTTTGGCCTCCTCACTCCGGTAGTTTGTGAGTCTAGGGCAAATGTGCCTCTGTGTCGCCTCATGTTATTCACCACAGAATATGGGTTCTATATTGAGTAGCAATATGGAGCTATATTGTTGGTGACAGACCTTACTAGTACCAAGAACACTCGCCAGGGGGAAAGTGCATATGTACCCCGGGCGCACCCTGCCGCTCCGTCTTCACCCTCCAACACTCAACCTGTGTACTACATTTCTGTTGTTTTTTTTTGTTGTTTTTTGTACCTCATAATACTACTCATATTACTCGCTATGTTTATTGTAATAAAGGCCTCCTCACTCCGGTAGTTTGTGAGTCTAGGGCAAATGTGCCTCTGTGTCGCCTCATGTTATTCACCACAGAATATATCATTCCAATGATACATAAATATGCAAGGGGTTAAATCAGTATCTAGGGCTATGTGTTTATTGGAAATTATTCAACAAATTTTCAAGCTTAGGCCTTGGAGTAAGGCCATCACGGTCTAGGTTGCGCACCATTGCTTCAGGTACAGGGCCTAAAACAAGGAAGTAGACCAGGGTTTCCTGTATAAGGATCCATAGGGCAGTCCCAGAAAAATGACCATGGACCACATACAGACCCTAAGCTAAGCCAAGCGGTATTTTTTAGTATTGTAATTCAAAAGGAAAAGAAGCAAGGCTATAGACTCTCATGGATCGTCTATTTTCCAGCGATCTTGCATTCTCACATTCATGGTACTAGTATTGACGACCATAATGATATGTCAGAAACTATTTTAGGCCTATATCAGATATCAATAAAGTATTCAAGCAATATGATTAAAATACACCCTTTCACCATGAAGGCCTCATTTAATTTCTGACATAAATATTCCAGGTGGAAAGACGGAAAGTGAGAAGATTCGAATTGACACCATAACTGAGGAGCTCAATGAAGTCCGTGGTGGACTTATAAGGTTATGCTACCTCGACTACGTAAGTATATCCAATGAGTATAGATGACGAAACCTGGGAAATCACCGGAAATCATAACATAACCTAGGGGAAAAGTCATGAATGCTCTAAACACATTTCAGGAGAAATAGCTAAAAATGTGAATCTTCGAGAGAAAATGGCATCAGACTAACTTTTCCCTAGGAATCTTTTGAAGCTATTTTCAAAATTCTATTTTCATTCTAAATTGGTCTTATTTGGTATGCAAAAGGAACGTTTTAGCCATTTTTAGCCCATTTGTTGACATTTGGTTGCCATGGCAACCCTCAATTCCTTCTTTCAGTCCAAGGCACCACCCCGGCCTATCTTCCCCATCTCTTACATGTTACATAACCTACACTGGGGACCTGGACCTCTCCTTTTCTTAGCCTCCTGGTCACCACAGATGCTCTGGGTATCAGGTTCCACGTCCCAGCCTGAGACACTGCCAGCGGGTGGTGCCTTGCAGTGCTTCTGGAATAAAAACCATTCCTATCCAATTGCCCCATCCATGAGGATCTCAGAACTGAAAACAGAATGCCAGTATTCCTTCCAGATCCAAATCTATGTACAAAAATATGCATTTATTGGTTTGATTTCCTAATAATTATGATTTATGTGGATTATTTGAAAATAAATTGATATGTAATGGAATTGCAGTCTATCCTGAATTCCTACATGTCCCTACCAACCATGTTTGAGATGTCATTTCTCAGTAACTATTTCAAAAATGTTGATGCTTGATGAATCAAATTATAGCTGAAGACATGAACTTAAATAAAGGTATTTTCCCCTAATGTCATGTTTTCCCTCGTTTTGTCTCTAATACTCATTTGTATATCAAAAAGGCTTAATTAGACCACACCTTTACATTTTTGATGATTATAATATACACGTTGCAGTCTTATTTGTTAGACGAGAAATCCCTGGTTAAAAACGCACAGCTTATTCGCTGTATGGGTATAGATTTTAATTGGTGAGAGTAGCATGTTGTACAAGGGTTTATACGTGCTTATTGCAATATGTTGATTTTGTTAGTACAATATGTAACTGTTATACATGAACGTGTAGCCTTTCATAGATCTAATAGAGTAAGTTGAAGATAATGGTAAAGCATCGCTAGCCTAAATTTAATCACCGTTTTACTTAATTTCAGAAAGTGTTACGGCCTAAATATAAGAAGGATATACCCAGAAAGTTGAAACCACTGGCTGATTTCTTAGGGAAAAACGACTATCTTGCAGGAAGCAATGTAAGATTGACAATGGTCCCTACTGCCCTCGGCCATTTCATTTGTGACTCCAATTGCCTGTGTTTAAATTAATTCTATACATAAAAAATCGAAATGTCTCCACTTTTAATCTAGTAATTAAGGCCACTCCAAAAAATTTACTGGTTTCTCACCGCGTGCATCATAAAATCGTGATTTGGGAATACTTTCTTTTAAATTTTCTTAAAATTGGAAAAATATCGGCAGATTTGGTATCAAATTAAAGCTCATGCTGTCCGTGATGCCCTCAGCTAGGAAGAAATTGCATTATAACAACTTTTGCCAATCAATAAACTCTGAATTACTAAAGTGTGAACATTTATCGTGAAAAGTCTGAATTGTCTTATACATTTATGCCATAAGTAAAAAAAAAAGGAGATAAAATTTAAAAAAACGCCCTCGTCATATTTTTTATCGCTTGGTGATAAGAAACAACTTTTTTTTGAGTGGCCTAATGTCTTCGGTCGGTACTTCATTACAGATCTCTTTCTGCGACTTCTTCCTGTACGAGCTCCTAGATGTGCACAACATTATGTTCCCAGAGTGCCTTGAAAAGTTTGATAACTTGCGGAAATTTGTAGCGCGGATTCAGGTAAAGTTGTTTGTTCTTAAATCGACCAGTTAACATGTTTAGAACCGGATACCGAAGTGTATGCCTTTAACGTTAAAATGACATTTTAGAGTAAAATACATAGGCTATCTTTATCTCAATCATTTCCATGATTAAATGAGCAAGATCTACATGTAGCCTATACTAATCAGTGGTATAAATGGTTTAGTATAGGGGCATTTTAATAGGTGGAAGACACCTATTTTATATCGCTGACAGCACACTGTAGTTAAATATTAGGGGTTTCATATTAACATAACAATGAACGAGTGCGATGCGGACACCCAAACTCGTCGTCGTACATCCAGTTGTATTTTTACTCGTTCTTTTTTTGTTTTATTATACCTAGCTATAGGCTTCCGGTCTGCATGTGCGCGCGCAGGCTGGCTGCCTATATATACCCAGCATCCGATAGGACTCGTCGGTCACTCTGGATCCACGCTTGGACAGAGGCCCCGCGATCATATCGGCTGCAAGCCTACTGACCCGTTCCGAACTCTATAGGGAGTTCGCACTGCTAGCTTTGCCTGTCTAGGTTCTTGAATAAACTTATTGATTCGCAACCTGTAACACTTGATCCGAACTGTGTTGGCTTTGTTCCTTTACTTAATACTATAACAATATTAAAGAGGACCAAAGTATCGTTTATTACACTGGTGCCATGACCAGTTCTGAGTAAGAGGCAGGTTAGCCTGTGCAAAGCACAGACCGAGTGCTCTGGCCGGAGCACGGAGGTCTCCCGATGAGGCATTAGCCTTGTCCCCGGAGGGGTCATTTGCCGTCGAGGAGGCAGATACCCCAACACGGGCGCGGATATTCTCCAAGGGACAGACGTGCCAACAGGAGGGGATGAAACCCCAAGACCGAGAGGTCCGGCAATAATGAGTCGTTCATTAGAAGAGATGAATCTGTCAATGTTTAACATCGGCGGATCATGAACAGCCGCTCCGACACCCCGGATGTATGGCAACCCGGATGAGCGTCGCTTTGACGACATGCGAGAAGCCAGGGTGCAGGGACGCCTACAGTTGGCCCAAAGGGAATTGTTGACCATTCAGGCAAAGTCTATGGAATGGACAGACAATCTGATTGGCTTGGAGGGTGCAATAATGCACCGAAACTCCAAAATAAAGGAGAAGGATGCGAGGCTCTCAACCTTGCTGGAAGAGAATGAGAGACTTGCACAGTCTTTGAGCATGGTCCGGTCTGAGTTCAACCATAAGACTGCGGACCTAGAGGCGGTTCGATCAGAATTTCATCTCCACCAATACGGAGCTGAATCAGATCTATTCGGCCAGGGACACCATGGTGTCCGAAGCAGAAGGGTTGCGTTCCGAACTTGTTCGGGATACGGACAGACTGAAGGAGACACGTCAGAGTCTGAGCACGGAGTGTGATGTGTTAAGAACAAAGAAAGCTGCTATACAGACATTCTTATTGGAAGCACGTCAGAGCCTACAGGACAGTAGCACCTCTTTCGCTTCAGCAGATAATGGGAGCCCGACAGCTGGCCATTTCATGAGTTTTTTCGACACTCCGAACCTGCCAGGTGGGCGTGGAGTGACAATAGAACCGGCTCTATCAGCTTCCATGCCAGATCGTCCAGGTAGAGTCGGCCGAGCCCGGGGTAGAGGAATGGCTAGTCAATACTCTCCGAGGGTGGGTATGACTGGCATCCGTCCAATCTTAAAAGAGATAGTCTCTGTAGCAGCAGGGACTGGTAGTTCGGAGAGACTCCGTTGTCGGAGGTGGTCACTACCCAGCAGGAGAAATTGCACATAGAGGAGCAACGATTGGAGGCTGAACGCTTGAAGAAGGCGTCCATTCAGGAGGAGGCTGCCAAGAGCTACCTTACCCCGGGAAGCTTGTCCGAATGGCAGTCCTGTCAGACGAACAAAATGTTTCAGGAGCAGAGAGCACTTGAAAATGAAAGAAGGGAGGTGTTCCGACAACAGGAAGCTGTCTTGGAACAACAAAAGAAGCGTATGCGAGAAAACGCTGGGATGACGGAGGAGCTGGCCGAACAAGAGGCGGCAGTACTGAGAGCCCGAGCAGAGGGTGGAGCAGGCTCAACAAGAACAGGAGGCCGAGAGACAAGCCAAGCAATTGGAGAAGGAGAAGGCCGAGCATCAACAATTGTTCGCTCTGGCCCAGCAATGCCAGTACATGACAGATCTGGAAAAGAATTGGTGGTTCAGTCAGGGTATTGATCCTACCAAGGACTTAGTGGCGTATGGTACGTACCAGGCGTATCTGGAGAGACAAAAAAACGCACCGCAAACGGGAGCGACTCCAGGGTTGAAGAGTCCGAAGAAGGCTCCGAGACGGTCAATTCTTAGTTCGGAGTTGCAGGAGCTGTACGATACTAACCCTGCGATAGCAGGGATAGGGTTGCACAACGTAGGTGTGGAACAGGACGCCTCGACGGCCATTTCCAAATGTTTGTCGATCACCTCAAAGATTAGGGGATCGTCCAACGCAGCCCGGCGGATCGCTAGTGAACCTAGCCCGTACTGGCAGAGAAACTCGTGGGAAGAATGGCTAGGAGCCACAGTGGAAGATATCAACCTTAGTGGTTGGGATCAAAACGATGCTATTCCTTACATCTGTAAGGGATTGCGCCTAGTAGACGGTCTGATGGCGGTTGAGCAATGGATTTGTTGTCCTTCTCGAAGGGATTGGACACGAGTGCAGCTGTGGCGGCTACAGCCGCGGCCATCGCCGGCAAAACAGCTTCTGCTGTGGTGTCGGGGCAAGGCAGCGGTGGAGCGCGTCCTAAGACGGGTGACACTACGTCCGCCTATTTGGAACCTTATGAAGATGAGGCCATGGATGTTGGTGCCCCTCGGACGGGAGCACAGAAGGTGGTGCTAATCGGGGAGGCTCTGTCCCTGGGAGTGGGTGCTACGTTTAAGGAACCAGCACCTCCGGGACCTTTACAACGTATACCAACCCCCATGGAGCCACTTCCGAAGAAAACCTAGTCAAGTTGGGAGCATCCAGAAATGGATACTTCGGATGAGGCCGGAAAGCTGGACGAGGCTGCTGGTGGGGGTCCGTCTGGAGGAGGAACAGTGAACATCCTGCTCCCACACCAGCATGAGGATTGGGCGAAGGACGATGAGGCAGTCCCGAGAATCCTCCGAGAGAGCTTAGTTGGTCAATTAAGCGAAGATGAAGTGAAGCTGATGGATTTCAGCCTAACTAAGACATTCAGGGGTCTCGACACTCTCTCGGAGCGATTCCCTACCTGGTTTCCGGACCGTTTAACCGCGGCCCTGGAAGGTGTTGGTGCATTGGCCCGTAGGGAGCGCTTACTGGCCGTCACTGAACAACGTCCCGAGGCTCTGGAGACTTTGGATACGGATGTGGAAACATTTTCCGAGTTCAAAACTGTCCTCAGCCGAAGGGAAAAGAAGTGGCAACTGACCCCAGCTTTGAGAATGGCTCGGGACGTTGCCCAAAAGACCAAGGAAGCCATCTTGGATGCCACCCAAGAGGACGAGATAGTCCAGCAGACCACTGCAGCAGTTCGGAACGCCGATACTGCTAGACAGGAGAGGGCTAACCATCGGGATCGGATTCTGGTGGAAACCATTCGGCTGACTTCTCTGGAGGCGGGACAACCCGTGGAGGATGTGGAAGCCGTGGTGGAAGGTTTGAAAGAGGACACGATTCCTCAAACCGAACTTCTGGCGTTGGTGGAGACTGCTCTCCGAGCCAACGCCGCGAGTAAGTTAGGTTCTTTAAACCTATGTGTGTAGGGGACTGCGTGAAGGACAACGGTTGTTCGAAGCCCCCTGATCCGGTTGGTCTGGATGGGTTATCGGACGATGAGGAGTGGATCGAGAAAGATCCACTAGATAAGTCGGTACAGTTGTACCACTTCGAGTTGTTGGAGAAGGTGCGGGGCGCGAAGCGAACGTACTGCACCTTCCATCAGAAGACAAAGTTGTCATGGGCGATGGCGAGGTGGGCTCCGGACCTCCCCTGTCCCTTCACCACGTGTCAACATATTGACGAGACGCGTGATGCACCCCGAACTTGGCCCACCAAGGTCAGGTTCGCACGGCACATCACCGAGGCTCATGTACGTCATTACATCCGATATGACTGCATGAGTGTGGGATCAAAGGGCAGCAAGGCATGTCCTAACGGAGGTCGGTTTGCTCGTCGTGCAGACATCATCCGACACATGGCCAGCAATCATAAATTATCGCTGGAAGCCGCGGCTGAACGAATCCACACCGCACATCAGGAGGTCTACTCCAAGTTCGGAGTGTCCGATCGCATGGAGAACCATGACATTGACTTCAGTACCAACGAAAAGGGAAAGATCCGGGTATTCTACAAAGTAAACCCGGATAACAATACGTTCCACATTCCAGATGGTCCGCTCTATGACGCGTTCGATGCATATCGGACGCGTACGAGCAACAAGAGGCCTTCGAAGAGACAAGGTCAACCTTCGGAGACAGCCGCTGCAAAGCATGCCCGAACGGAGAGCTCGGAGGAGCCTTCCGTGTTGGAGAAGGCGGCGCCCGGATACAAAGGGCCCTCCTTTAACTCCACGAAGACTGATTGGAAGTTGGGTCCTCAACACGGACCGACTCACACCCAGTCCGGTCCAGAGGATCCGAACACCACGACGGAAGAAAGCTTCGATGAGGCTTTCCCAAATGCGAACTTGGTTCTGGGTAAAGAGACGCAAGTCTTAACCCAAACCGGAAAGACGAAAGCGACGGTCAAACCAAAGCCGCCTAAGACACAGAGTCCCCCTCCGGAGACTCCTCCCGAGGGTGCTCTGGTCCTACAACGCCAAGCTCCATCGTACTTTCCTCGGGCCGACTTCAGATCATATGAAGCCGGTCAGGAGACACTGTATCAGTGGCAGGATAATTTTCATACCCTACTCACTACCTTGAGCCAGGAGGTGACAATGCTATCGTTAAACTGTGTGCATCACCTCCACGAGAAAGAAGTCGCAATCCAAAAGGAGGCGGCCCAGGACAAAGTTCGGGAAGAGCGAGAGAAAGCTCGGACCGAACAAGATCAAGCTAAACTTGATAAGAAGGGCAGAAGAAGGCGGCTAAGAACGCCCAGGAGAAACTTGACGCCGATCGCGCCAAGTTCCGAGATTGCTTCGCGCATGAGATGCACGAGTGGGATGGATCCAGGGAGATGATCGAGACCTGGCTTCAAGAGCTGACTCTGGCTGAGGCGGAGTCAGACTCTGATGATGACGATCAGGCAGCAGTAGATCCTACTAAAGCCGGATCTAACGAGGAATCGGACACCACATAGGATTATCCTATAGCGTGTTCGTAGGACAGGGGGGGGGGTATTGTGAAATACTACCCCCAATAGTGAAACACCCATTAGCAGGGTGTCCTGGGATCCGGACAGCAGAACGGGACAGGCTGGCTACGCGAGGATCCAGCCTGTCAAGGGACACCGACGGAGGAAGACGATGGGATCCCGAGGAGGAAACGTTACTCGGGACAGGAGCACCATACGATCCAGGACCTGATACACCAAGTTTTTTTATTGACACTATTTTCAGGACCGAGTGCTCCTTTTACTAAATCAGTCCGAAGATCGCCTGGAGGCAGGACTTAAGTTTTTTTATATGTCATCATGCTCCCGAGTAAGAGCAAATGAACTTTCTCGATCCGGTTAGTACGAGCTGAATGAAGTAGGTTCCGAAAGCCGGGCGGAATGCACCATCTCATGCCAGGAGGATCCGGATCGCCACCGAAGAATATGTATGATGTCTTTTTACTATTTTATTATTACCTGTTCTTAATTAATAAGGAAAGTGATAGTGTTTATCACTTATAATAATATTATAACAACGAGTGTAAATAGCTCGGGGTCCTGGAGGGACGAAATTTTTTTTTTGTGATACCATACTTTTCAAGTGTTCACATTCTCAGGTGTACCTAGAGTCGATATATATAGGTTAACTCTATTTATCCAAGGGAGTAGAGTGTAATTTTTATTACAGTCGCTATATATATTGTTGTGTGTAAATAATAACTTATTGTGTTCATCAGAACAAGTCATATTGTTAAAAGTGTAGCTATATTAGAGCCCGTAAGGTGGTACAGTCAACTCCCTCCTAACGACCACCCCTCCAGAGCGACCACCTCGCCAATGCGACCAGTTTTGGGAAGTCCCAACCATTTCCCCCTTTGTTTTAATGTATTAAACTCCCCCTATAGCGACCACCCCTCTAATGCGACCACCCCACCCTCCGACCACTAAAATTCCAGTCCCAAGGTACGTTTTTCTCCCTCTAATGCGACCACTGTGTCCAAGTAATATCTAAATTCACCTGACCAGTGGTCGCACATTAGAGGGACAGAATCCGCCCTGCCACCATTCACTCACCTGCCCCTGACATCAAAGGGAAAGAGAACCAGAAGCCCTCCCCCCTACCTCCGGCCACTCAGTCACACCTGACTAGTGGTCGCACATCAAAAGGAAAGAGAACCAGAAGCCCTCCCCCCTCCCATCACGGTCACTCAGTCACACCTGACCAGTGGTCGCACATCAGAGGGAGAGAGAGCCAGAAGCCCTGTAAACAAATAACGTTATACACCATTTTATAACGTTATATGTCAACGTTTTTCTAAGGCTCTTTAGTATGACATAACGTTATGTGAAATCCAAAACGTTATTTTGGGCACTCAGTCATGGGCACTCAGTCACACCTGACTAGTCACTATTGGTCGCACATCAGAGGGAGAGAGAACTAGACCCCCCCCCCCTCCATTCACTCACTGACTAGCACACGTAGTTGGAATAGGGGGACTGGGAAATACACTTTTTTTTCTTTTGCCTAATTTTCAAATAGCCCCATATATTTATCAAACTCCCCCTACTGCGACCACCTCGCCATTGCGACCACTTTTAGATAGTCCCAAGGGTGGTCGCAATAGAGGGAGTTGACTGTATTTATAAGATAATGCCAGTCCGAAGTGTTTTCGGACCTTAATTATTTACCTCCCGGTTATTATCTGGTAGGGGGTAGTGTAGGGGCTAGGGTTATGCGGGGTTTATATGACGGGTTCTGTTGGATGCTGTGTTGCGAACTCCGTCCGAACCCTTCAGCCCGACGGCAGGTGGCAGCAACTGCTTCGGGCTTGGCCTATGGACAGAGGTCGCTATAGGCTTCCGGTCTGCGTGTGCGCGCGCAGGCTGGCTGCTTATATATACCCAGCATCCGATAGGACTTGTCGGTCACTCTGGATCCACGCTTGGACAGAGGCCCCGCGATCATATCGGCTGCAAGCCTACTGACCCGTTCCGAACTCTATAGGGAGTTCGCACTGCTAGCTTTGCCTGTCTAGGTTCTTGAATAAACCTATTGATTCGCAACCTGTAACACTTGATCCGAACTGTGTTGGCTTTGTTCCTTTACTTAATACTATAACAATATTAAAGTGGACCAAAGTATCGTTTATTACACTAGGTATAATAAGCAGTGAGACCACGTTTATCGTATTGGATGCGTATATCGTATTCCATTAGCTTCCATTAGCGTCCCCAGTTTCGGACTGTCTTGAAACTTGTATTAACATTATGTCATATTCAATAAATCATTGACCACTTAGATTCAATTAATTAAATCTAATACAAAAAATACATAGCCATTCACTCGACCCAAACCATTCACATTCTCTTCCACAGGCACTACCGAAAGTCAAAGATTACTTAGATTCGCCCAAATTCCTCAAGGCACCAATTAACAACAAAATGGCCAAGTGCTACAACCAGTCAACAATGCCAGAAGCCAGTGAGGATGACTAAAAGACCGTTTGCTGGCTAAACAGAGGTCCAAGCATTATGCCGAACTGGTGGTCTTTTAAAACTAAATGTACCTATCTATGTTCTTCCGTCCAATGTACAAGACGTTCCATGTAACATATGATGTTCGTTATTTTCAATACTGTTATGCACATGTGTGTATATATATGCCGCAAATAATGCTTCATGTTATATCATCAACACTTGTGTATAGACATCTCTCTTCTATTCAAATTTGTATATTGATTTACATGCCTTTAGCTTATATGCTGCTTTTAACAGATTTCATATCTTTAATCCCGGGCTTTAATCCCGTGCTACAACCTAAATGAAGGGGGTGGCCTTCTTTTTTAAATATGGGCAGGGGTTTGACTATGGGGCAACTCTTTTATGTGCATTTGTCCAGAATCCGACCACCCCTCTCATTAAAAAAACCACTTGATCACTCGCTAAGATAGCGCACTGTTATTAATCTGGGTAATAACCTGAAGCGCAATCCCCTGTTATGAATACATCATGTGTTCAACTATATGTACCATTGGATTAAACAAAAAAACTCTCCCTGTTGCAATACTGAGTGACAGTAACTGTGAGGAAAGATCTTGTTTTGTCCATTGTAAGCATGGCCTAATTCACCTATCAATTTATACATTATAAGTTTGCCTTTCGGTTATCCATTTGGGTTTAGAATAACGATGGTATGTAAGGGTATAAAAACATATCTTTACTGGAGAGGATATATATAGCCAGCAATTCAAGTTTGAGGCATAATGCAAAACATTACTGTATTGCTTTGCTCAAATAAAAAACTTCTATTTACCAATTCAAATATGTTTTGATTCAGTTATCTTAATCACAGTATGATGTTAAAAAATCGGTTTGTGATCCTAATCACAAAAGACTCAAGGTGGTTGCCTGTAGTGTGCATGAGAAGTGTGTGGGCATAGTGTGCATGTGGAATGTGCACGTGTAGTGTACATGTGTAGTATGCATGCATAGTGTACAGGTGTAGTGTGCATGCATAGTGTGCATGTGTAGTGTACATGTGTAGTGTGCATGTGTAGTGTACAGGTGTACGATGCATGTGTAGTGTGCATTGTGTAGTGTGCATGTATACCCCTACCCCTGCCCCTACCCCTGTACACCACCACACACAGACCCTACTATACACAAGCTTTGTCCACATATCTGTTCCTAAGCCATTCTGGTCTGATGCAAAACGTCTCACCCAGCTAAAATCTGTGGTAAAAGCTGTGGCAGAAGCTGTGGTGATAGGTGTCGCAGACGCTGTAGCTAAAGCTGTGGCAGAATGTTTGTTTTACATTTCCCTTTGCCATGGATACCCGGTCTCAACCTGGTCTCACTCACACACTTCTCTTGTATCCTGGCTGCACCGTTTTGGTAGCATACCCGAATTGTGCGTCACAAGTATAACATATCAGGAGCTGACAACACACTACCTCCAGGCCTGCACCCCACAACCTATAGGTCGCATGACGCAGGTGCCCTGAGAAAGTCACACCGAGTGAGGCTAGCAGAGCAAAAAAAGGGTATACTCAGAAAAAATGTGTGCATTGACTTTTTTTTGGGGGGGTACTTGAGCCCTTATTCACATTTTTATATTAGCCTAAACATCCTATATGCTTATAAAGGTCTTAACATGGCAAAAAAGAAATTTGATATGGTGACATGAATTTTTTTTTTAATCAACAGGGGCCATGAGGACCCCCTCCCATCAAGTGCCCCCCTCCCCACCTGACATGTTCAATATCACACACAATACAAAATTACCATGCATTAACCATTCCCAAAGTAACCCCCAGTCAATTACCCTAAGGTTAGAGCTGTCAGAATGTCTGAAAAAAAAGTCTCACCCCTGTAGTGTCACTGCAGATAACCCTCTCCCATAGAGATAGCACTGAGCCCGTTCAATATGTAAATGTTCAATGTTAAGGGTTATCTACGGTCTGCCATAGGGCTCTATGCTGTAGCAAATTGCCACCAATTTAAACACAAAATAAAATCATGCTTTTTTGGGGGGTAGCATTTGAAAATGGATTAAAAGCGCGACTACATAGGAAGGACAACATTGTAACGGATCTAGTGACACAAAATTGAGAGAAAAAGCTCCAATTTTGAAGGAATGAGAGCAGTTTTAAATTTTAGGCTGAGAGGACCACTGCTACCCATCGCACAAGACCCAGGGTAACCCTGAGTCAATAAGTTAGTGTTTCTCTAGAGGATTAGGCAGACATGAAAGATTGATTGTGTGATTTAAATCATAGTTGACCTAGGGTAGTTTGGTATAGTGTTGAGTAGAGTAGAATATAATTGCCAAATAAAATGTCATATTTCTGCTACACATATTGCTTTCATCATATTAACTCATATGCAATCAGTATTTTTCTCACTTTGTGCTATATAAATTTACACATGGTGACTGACCAACACATGGGATATTTGTGGAGGGTCCACTTATGGATGGGCTACTTGAAGATGAGCTACTTGTGGATGGGCTACTCGTGGGTTGACTACTTGTAGGTGTGGGCTACTTATAGGTTGGCTACTTGTGACAGGGTACTTGTGGGTGGGATACCTATAGAGTGGGCTACTTTTGAAGGGGATACTAGTGGGCTATGTCGATGTGGGCCCGCTACTTGTGGTCAGGATACTAGTGGATGGGCTAATTGTGTGTGTGGGCTACTTTTGGATGGGCTATTTGTGGGGTGGGCTACTTGTGGATGAGCTACTTCTGGGTGGGCCACTTAGAGATGGGCTTCTCGTGGGTGGGCTTCTTGTGGGTGGGTTACTTGTGGGGATGTTGGGATGTTAAGGTGTCACGGTACAGATAGCCAGCAAAATTTCTGGTTCTGATCCTATTTTTCTCCTTCAGATGGGCAAAAAGGTTGGGTTCTTTTGAGTGTGCAGTATTGAATGATCCCTTAAATTAAAGCTTAACACATATCTGATTTTTTTATTTGTATCCCGGCTTTGCTTGATAAGGTCAAAATACCAACAGCAGGAGGCTAATTGTAATTATAATTATAATTATATAACAACCTCAATAACGTTTTTACAAATCCTTATATATATGAGTATAATTCTGTTTAAAACACCTTTTTTCTGACACCTGGTCAGAGACGGCACCTGGTCAGAGACGGCACCCGGTCAGAGACGGCACCCGATCAGAGACAAAAACATTGGCTCAAGGTCGTGAGACACAGCCTAATTATTGTAAGATTTCTTATCTTTAATGATTTGTAATCATACATTATGGTGTTGAATGGTAAAATCTGTAGCAAATTAATTAGAATTGGTATTTGATATACATTGAGGCTAAAACCATAGAAATCATTTACCAATACTACTTTCTTACAATTTAAATTATTGCCATTTATAGTTATTTATAGTGATTAATATGCCCCTGAAATGCTCCTGCATTACTACCTCATTAACAACACATTTCATTTTAGATGCTTACAATGCAGAATATGAGCTATATAATTGTGCATAAAATCATATAGCACTTTGTAAAAGCAATTTGAGGATAGAGATTCAGTTAAGTTATAAACACAGCATTGGAAGGGGGGGGTAAGGGGTACAGGTCTTCTCCCCTGATGGGGTGGAGGGGGGGTTAAAGGTGTGGCAACAGGTAGGTGTGATCGAGTGTGCGACTACAGAGTGGCAGAAGTCGCTCACCTAGTTGTGTCCCATGTACCTTACCCCCTCCCTGCCCATCCGCAATATTCAATATCCTTTCCCTCTGATGTCCGTCCTACACACGAGGGGGGAGTGTGTGGGGGGGGGGGGGGGGTGGTGAAAAAGAGAGTTTAAAGAAAGGAAAAGAAACGTGTCACCCTCCACTCCTTTCAAAGTTTGAATTCATCTTTAGTTGCTATGTCAATGTGTGACATTGCGTTTGTATACATTGTGTACATTGAATACTACATGCAAAATGGTTATCATCAATAATTAAGGCTCTATCATGACTTTCCGAGAACCAAGAGCTTACTTCCTCTAATGCGACCACCTCGCTATTGCGACCACTTTTGGATAGTCCCTAGGGTGGTCGTAATAGAGGGATTTGACTGTACACACAAATGTATAGTGTCCAAACTATAAGTTCACAATCACAATCTTGTAGTTGGTAGAGTGTCAGTTCTCAATGATGACAGCATGGGAGCGGTTGGCCCCAGTGTGAGCAGCATGATGAGCAGCTCACGGCCTAATGTCCCATGCCGGAGAGAGGTGTATCTTCAGTGATGTGGTGATGGTCCTTCCTGTATCCTCTCTGGTTCTATGAGAGAACCATCTCAGTCTTATAGTTCACCTCATCCAAATATTAAAGTGGGTAATGCTGTAATGTTACTCAAAATAACCACTGATGTAATCCCTGCCCATGACAGGGTATCTTGACTGTCCGCACAGGGAAATACCCAGCGTGGGTTTAATGTGTCCTTCATCCAATGGGGCTCGGGTACCATTGAAACAAATTCGATACAATTTGGTTACAAAATTATGATAGAATACATAGTTTACGGTTTGTGAAAATTTTTTCTTGTGTAACATATTTACATTGTCTCTATTCCCAGATTTATCACTTTTCAGAGGCAGAACAGTGCATTACATTATAAAAGAATGCAATCAAAGATTTATTCAGACTTAACAAATAACAGGAATACTCTTAAACTGCTTTAATTTGACCCTAAGAAAAATCTGTAAGGTACAAACTCAGTCACTTCCATAGAAACTATAATTGAGTGACTTTCGTGCATTAAATGTGTAATTTTTACATTCAATCCTATGCAAAAGTAACAATAGCAACTAATTCCAACCGAAATTTCACCTATTGATCTATATTGGTGATTATTTGGATCGTTCAATGAATGTGGTTCAAGGCGCCCCAGTGGGTGGATCAACCTACCCGGGCATGGGGCACATTGAACCACCCTAAGATTTTATTGACCCAGAGTACCCTGGGTCTCTGTGAGACGGGTTTCCTGCAAAAAACGTAGATTGGTCAGCTGACTTTGAAGTATAGCCCTGCCTTTGTTCTTTGGTTTTTCTGTTCGAAATAAAGCTGAACTTGTACTGTGTCTCTGTCATAGTGCTATAGTACAGTTAGTATAAAATGGTATTTTCTCATTCATAAGATTAATGTACAACTTGTTTGTGAGTGTGTTCACATGATTCTCAGAACTACGGATGCAGTAGTGCTGACTCTCTGCGTTACCAATTACCCAAAAGACATTATAAGGGAACCCACTTCCCAGAACCCATAAAGCTCTGTGACGTCAATGGTATTGAATTGCTTCCTTTGTCATTAGCAGAGGTAACAGGTTGTTGTCTCCCATATTCCATCCCATGCCTGTAGGATCTGTATTGTTGGGTTTCGGGATGTGTGCCAAGTTCCATATCAGACTCTGGTAGTGCACACACATGAGATGTAGGTTCAGTGCATCTGATGTTGGAGGTAGATCTTCTGTTATCTTACAATGTCCAAACAAAAGAGCCCTTGCATTGTTCACTGATTCTGCATGTGGCACTCTATAGATGTGGCAAACAAACTCTTGTGCTGATTTCAACACATCCTCGGACGGGGGATTTTCATCCTTTCCAATGGCATCAAGGAGGTTATGATGTTGATGAAGACATCAAATGTAGTTTTCTTGGAATGATGAGAAATGAATGTTGAGTCTGAGCCTGTCAATGCATGGAATGCAGGAAGTGAAGTATGGGAGCCATCAGGCATGTTTCTGAAAGTTTCATGTATGGGAATCAACTTTGGATTCTTACCAGTTCCTGCTTGTAGCCAAAGGTCTTTGCCACAAATGCGCTCATAGTTGGCAAGCAGGAGAACCAGTATGTCTGTGTCCCTTGCCTGTATGACTATTGTGTTGGAGGAGCAGTTGATGGCATGCAAGATGATATGAGTGTCTGCCTCCTCGTGATCACCTTTGAAGCCAGATGTGTCTAATGGTAGTTTGGTCCTTACCTCCTCAGGATCATGGAATGTTCCACCCATTAGGGTAGATTCACCACTTTCGGACGCTCGTTGGCAGTGCAAACGTGACCCCTTTTCTATGAGCTGTGGCTATGTCAATATTCCTCAGATAGCTATCACTAAGGTACATATGGACAGAGGGGTATTGGAAGATTATAGCCAGCCAATATTTTATTGCATTATCTGGCATTTTATAGGAAATATCTGTCATCAAAGTTTGGAAAATAAATGTCTCAATTTCACCTGGTGTCGGACACTTTAGGTTTCCCTTTGTTTTTTCCAGTAATAATGACCAAACTGTGTTTCTAGCATGACATGCATTATCTACCTTATTGCAGGTATGACTATTCTTAACGATACTATCCATACCGACCTCTGAAATATGTTTTTCACCCTATTAAAAGTGCTCCATGTAGAAAATCTATATAATTCCCCTTGATGCTGAGATAAGTTAAAATTTTGTAGTCACTGTAATTTGAGAATGTAATTTGAGTAACGTGGGTTCAATAATATCTACTGAAATAGTAATGGATCTGCTGTCTCTATATCTAGTGCAAAGAAAAAGGTACAGTGCACAGTGCTGTCCGACTCATGGAGTAATTATATCATGGATTTGAAAGGTCTCTAAATATAATTTCCTGGTAATCTACATGTATGCTTTTGCTAAAATATAGTTTGAAATACATATACCTTATTATCTAGGTCCGTACATAATGCCTGGGCATATTTAGAACAGGAGGATTTAGTATAACACCACCCTGTCCGACATGAGGTGCAATGTACTTATACATGTGCTTGCTTCAGCTCCCACCCCAAAATAGGCCTGGTTGAGGTCATGATTAGACATTTATAGCACTGGTCTGTGTATATGTCCTTTGCTTTGTTGGTAAGAAAAACACTTCGAATTTACTGTGGAACTTTCATTGAGGGCTTAGATTTAACAATAACTTAAGTTTTTTAATGTTAAAAGTGTCCGACTTAAGGTATGTGTCCGTCTTTGGGTGAATCTACCCTACAACCATTTTGTGCTTCACTGTTTTCATTACATGCTCCATCAGGACAGTAGAGAGTTCCCTCTCGTTGTCTGGGTGTGCAATGAAATTCCCCCAATCATCAGGGAGAGGAACAGTTTCCTTTTGCACCATCCTCCGAATTGGCCTTTTATTGTTCTTCCGTTGCTTCCTTGTTTCAGCCTTGATGCTTTTGATCACCTACCAAATCAATCCTCTGCCATTAGCTCATGCTCCAAGATCTTGTCCAAATTAATAGCTCTTCCAGCAGCAAATCAAGTTGTGTTACATTTCTGTCAGCTTTCAACACAACAATTTCCCCTTTTGCTTTCACTTTCTTTTAAACCTTGTAGAGATTTGTGAATGTCATTGGATTGTTCTGCTTGATTGGGCTGTGGAATCTTTCTGATTTCTCAATGAATCTCTCCACAACAAAGTGCTCTAGTTGATCCTGTTCTTTTGGAAGAGCTGATGCTAATGCATCCTGAATTGCAGGTGTTGCCAGATCTTTGTTTGTAATGTTATAGAGTAGCTCTGTTTGTGTGAATACCTTCCATGCTCTTTAACCTCGTTCCTACCAACTCACCCATAACCAAATCCATCAAGGTCCATTTCAAGGAATTTAAACTACTATACATGCCATACAGATATTCAGCCTGTGATTGATCTATATCAGGCTGTGTCTCACGACCTTGAGCCAATGTTTTTGTCTCTGACCAGGTGCCGTCTCCGACCAGCTGCCGTCTCTGACCGGGTGCCGTCTCTGACCTGGTGTCAGAAAAACGTGTTAAACTATACTCATATATATAAGGATATGTAAAAACGTTATGGCAGCTCTTATGTAATTATTATTATCCTCCTGCTGTTGGTAGAACATAACTAAACTCCCAAAGTGACATCCGGTCAGAGACGGCACCCGGTCAGAGATGACACCTGGTCAGAGACGGCACCCGGTCAGAGACAAAAACATTGGCTCAAGGTCGTGAGACACAGCCATAATCACACCTACAAATGATATTTAAAACTAGCAAGTTCTTACAGTTCCTGATCCTTGCAGTTAAGAAGAGTCATGATCATTGTGGTATACATGTACAGTCACCTCCCTCTATGAAGACAACAAAAGGGGGTGCCAGAAGGAGGGGCTATTGGCTAGTGAAACCCTTTGATGGGAGCATAGTGCGTTATGCCATTTTGGGATGATTATGCATGGATGTGAACCTGCTGTGTTTATCATTGGGGCTGCATTCATGCCTGATGAACCAATACTGTATAGGGAATTATTAGTCACCAGTGCTTAATTTATGCATCATGACAACAATTGAATGTGTAACTTGAAGCATCATGTGATCCTTCAATGGTTAACCCATTCAGGCCGGCCAAAGAAAATTTATTTTAGGCAAGGGGCCGGATTTTTTTTCAACATTTTTCCCTTGGGCCGGGGGTCTCCTTAATCCCATAGAGTTAAGTCAATTATAGTAGACATCCGGCCCTTCATGGTGTAGTAAATAGTCAACATTCGGCCTTGGATGGATGTAGAGTATAGTCGACATTCGCCCTCAATGAGTTAAAGGGAAACTTAGATATATAGATGGTTACATCAATTTATTTAACACAAAACAAAGCATTCTTAGGTATTGACTGTAACCATGGTTACCATGGTTACTATAATGGTAATTCACGAAGATGCCTCTCTATCAGACCTTTCATTTAAGGAATTCCCCGACCAAATATGGTAATAAACAACCCTTTAGGACAATGAAATGTGGAATTTTGTCAGAAATCTATGTTTTGGAGGGGCTTTGACCCCCTTGTATGAATTTCTCAGCTTCGCAAGTATATATTTTGTAATCTACACAAAAAATTGGTCCTAGAAAAATGGCTTGCAAAACTTTACTCAGAAATGCCTCTAGAACGTTTTAGGACGACATTTTTCTGATTTAATTCCCTACTATAAGGGAAGAAACGGTTCAGGGACTACATGATAGAACTGAGGTACCTTTTCTGGAAAGCAGAAGAAAGGAGCTCTTGTCTGCAATGATGTACAGGAAATCAAAGAAAATATCTCCAGTGTTAAAGTTAAGAAATACTATAATTTATATAGATCCAGTGGAAAGTTTGTTTTCCCGACTAGAAGTGTTAAGTCTGCAATGTGTATGAAGTCCCCATATAACAAAGGGGTAGCATTAAGGGATAAACTGCCATCGATAATGCAAAATAGCAAAACAAAAGAGGCGTTCAAGATGGCAGCAAAGAAACACGTTGGTACATACACAAAAGGGAAGAGGGCCGAGTACTACACAAGGAGACAACCACCGTAGTGAAATATCATAGCATAAACATACCTGTAGACACACAATGTGAAATAAGACTTGTTTAATCTCTCATGAAGAAGGCAGCAAATGTATGTTATTTTGTACCCTTTGCTTTATTATGAATATCACCATCATATTGACTGTACATGTTTACTGTTTTTATTCTCATTGTACACTGTGATAACATTGATCATGCAAAAATGTTGTACTATACTCATGAATGCCGTGGAATATGATATTGATTGTATGACTAGAGCTGAAACGAGATTATGTACCTATTCAGTTGGAAATGGAGTATTATGTATCAGAAGGTCATTTTTTGATTGATGCAAATAAACAATTAAAAAAAAGAAGGAACTTCCTGTTATAAAGAGCACGTTTCACATCCACATTCCTCTATTCTCCTTATATCTAGTATTGGTTATAAGGGACCTTGCTTATGAGGAGCAAGTTTGCCTTGCCAAAATGCCCTCCTAATAAGATTCCACTGTATAAGGCAGTGAGTTACTCAAATGTGCTGCATCATAATTCCTTTACCTCGCACATTATCATTATTTGGGGGTGCTTACATGCCTCTAGATTCTGAGCTCATCGCCTATGGAGCCATATAGAGCTGTTTTGAACGTGTTTCCCCCTCATATCTCCCTTGTAGTAACATATATACCACGCTCTAGTACATAATAGGGTGCGTCCACGAATTACATAATCGAATGCTATTTTTTGGCACTTTTCTTAAACCAGGGTTCCCACAAAAATTTCAGATTGAAATTCCATGACATTCCATGACAAAAAACTCAAATTTCAATGACATTTATAATAAGTTATTCTTGTCGGGGTTTGGGGGCTTTGCCTCCAAGAAAATTTCTAAAATCAAGAAAGCAAATGGGAGATTTCTAGATTTTGTGATATTAATTCCATTATTTTCATTTTCCATGACATTCCCTGACTTTCCAGACAGCTTTCAAATTCCATGACATTCCATGACATGTGGGAACCCTGTTAAACCTATGTGCACCGATAACTCCAACCACAGACCCAGAAAACACTCCCTGGCTTATACATTACCCAGTCGATCTCTGCTCAAAATGTTCACGTCCCCTTAGTAATGGGAAAACACAACTATCAACGCGTTTTTGCACAAAGCAAGGATAAAGACCAGCTTTTATTTAACTTGTGTGACCAACATGTCGGAATACCCACTGGTTCTCAATATAGATATCTGGGAGGTTCTGTAAATATTACAGCCCCTTGACCACTGACCACTCTGGGACTACAGTACAGAATGCATCTGTTCACAAAAAATAACATCATTTGTTATAGTACCAAAATACATTACCATCGCTGGGACTATGTACTACTGAACTACCGAGTTCAACTTTGAACTCTTGAAAACAAAATGGTTCATCTCTAGAAGAGAACATGGCGTTGATGTCACTACACTGCATATGAAATATAGTGTAAGTATTGTCATTCAGGCATTCATATACGGACACTGCATGTATACAATGGTAACTCATTTTTACCAAAACGTCTTAGGCCTATTCATACTGGTAATGGAATGAACGACCACTTTATATAACATATTTACATTCAGTTGTTGGTAAGCCTTTAAAACCATATTTGTGGTTTTTAATCAAACGAAAATGACAAGGATTATATTGTAATATTTCACACATGTTCAAATGAAAAGGGTACATCATCTGTCCCCTAGCACCAACTCATTTAAAGATGCATACCTTGCATAATGAGTTACATATATTATACGTTATGGTATTGGCAGCTACATTATGATTATCACAGTGAACCCCTTGGAAGGGAAACCGCTAAGTATCAGGCTTTTGACGTTTACGATTTGTTATGGTAGTTACGGGAAAAGGTGAATCACATTAACAATGAGCTCCATTTAAACACATCCACGACCATACATGATTTGGGTCATTTGCCCGGACAGTAATGCTAAGCACATCCATCTCTTATATTTACACACCTGAACACAAAGTGGTTGACTTAAACAAAGTCTCATACATAGCATGGCCGCTGAATACATGCAGTCTGTTATAATATATATATACATACCGTAGTGGTAACTGTGTCATGATAGTCAATTATTTTTTTACTTTTCCGTATAAACTAACACAACATTAGTATCTCACATACTAAAGTTACTCAGGAGAAAATACAATCTCAATTCTAAACAATACATTGTGGATGCCACCGACAATGTACTCTCTGTAATCAGTGTATTATCAGCAATACACGGAACAGTTAGATAGGAGCGACGACTACCAATGTGAAGTAGTATGTGTTTGTGATGGTTGCTGCCATTGCTGATGGTCATCTATAACAGGATATGGGGGCGCTGGTCTCTCGGCTTCTGAATGGGTGTCTGCGAGACGTTCTCGCAAGTCATTATAGTGCATGTGCGGTCTGTTTGCACCACGTCCTCCCCGGCCCCTACCCCTGCCCCGGCCCCTAAAGTTATGTGGAGCATACTGCGTTTCTTGAGGTTTATAAAACTGCTGGCCCCATGGCTCATGACCATAGGCTGGGTTGCTAAATGGAAGTCCCCTGTGGTCCTCCCTCTCCGTATAAGCATTGTCATATGGGTCATGTCGAGGTTCCCATGAACTTGGACTTGGACTTCTGCGCCTTGACTGAGGTGAAGGTGACCGAATTCCTGGTGGAGAAGCTGATCCACGACTGTATGGACTTCGTGACCTTGAGTGCTGACTGCGTTGTGATATATAAGACCCTGCTCGCATCTCTCTAACTGATGGACTGCCATTTCGTGCTTCTCTTCTCCTTGGAGGACTTCTTTCTAGACTGTCCCTTCTCACACTACTTCGACCGTGAGCGTCTCTTCTGCCTGGACTTCTACTACGTGCATCTCTCTCTGCACGCGCTGCTAGACGCACGTTACTTGACCATGAGATTTTTTCAGGAGAGGGACTGTGTTCAGGGCTTCTGTAGTGAGCTTCTCTCCTCCACGAACCTCTAGAGTGTGATTCCCTGATCCATGGGGTTCCTTTGGCCGGTGATCTTCTTCTGGGAATTTGGTCACGATCATCTCTACTGTGGGGGCTTTCATCCCGGGTTTCCCGCCCCCTCCTTCCTCGTTCTTCACTTCTGACCGGGCTCTCTTCACGAGATGTGGCCCTATCTGTCCTTATTTTGTGATGTTCCCTTCTCCAGGGACCCCTGGTACTCCAGCTGTTATTAGGTGACCGTTGTCTTTTGTGTAATTGCCTATCCCTGTAGGTCTTTTGACTTGTGTCACGTTCCCATTCATTATCTGCACCAAGGGTTTCTTCACGCTTTCGCTTCAAACTTGTACTAGTCCTTGGTGGAGACTGTGAATGATGGCTGTATGGACTGTGTGACCGGGAATGGTACGATCCGTCCCCACCTTCGCGTGCTCTTGGACTTGGCGATCGCTCAATGGATGCCTTGTCTGTCTTTGCACAAGACTCATCTGTTTCCCATGACCTATCTGACGACCATGCTGGCTGTTTATACCGCTGCGGAAAGTTCTCCCAGGGATTGCCAGTTTTGTTGGTGCTACCCTTTTCTGCTGACTGAGCAGAGTTGCTTTTTCCTTTCTGCTTGTAAGCCTGTCTGCGTGATGTACTGTCCATATCATAATACCGAGAGCGTCTCTTCTCACCACACACGGTATCATTTGCTCCAGAACTGTTTTCTAGCGAGGTGCCTAACACCTTTTTAGACATCCCTTGCATGGTTTCGCTTGGGTCATTGGAACTCAGAGAATCTTGACAGTGTTCTTGTGCTAGTTGTGGCTCAGTTGGCTGCACTAGGGCAGCTATATCTTGTTTCACACAGGCTATTAATGCAGCAGCTTGGGCTGCTGCGGCTGATATAGGCTCTGGTGTGTCTATGCCATGTTCTCTCTGTGAGGCTAGTTTAGCTGTATTTGATTCACCATCAGTCTTGGCAGCTTTACTTGGCCTTGATGGACTGCTTAGCAAAACCTCATCATCATCGGGGTTAGTTTCTTGGTTGCCTATTTCTTTGCTTGAAGTTCGATTAATTCCTAGCTTGCTATATTTGTGCTTTCGACTTGAGTTTTTACCCTTGGTGGACTTATGGGAACTTCCAGTTCTGTGCTTTGAATCTTTCTTGTGTGATCTATGAGCTCGCTCTGAGGGACTCTTCACAGTTGTAGCTTCATCAATGCTTGCATTGACCATTGTAGTCTCCTGTGTATCGTTTGATGACTCATCTATTTCAATGGCTTTATGTGCTTCAGGTGTTGACTCTTTTGTTCTTTGATCCCACTTAGAGTGCCTGCGCACTTTACCTGATGACTTCTTTGTTGAAACTCTAGAAAGCTTGCCTGCCCCATCTTTCCTCTCTGTAGAAACCTTTCTTTCAACCACAACGGCTGTGGCTTCATGTCCTTCGTCCCTGAGCAGTGTGGTTTCACGTCCTTCGTCCAAGATTGGTTTGGTTTCACGTCCTTCGTCCCTGATCGATGTGGTTTCACGTCCTTCGTCCCTGATCGCTGTGGTTTCACGTCCATCCCTGATCGGTGTGGTTTCCCGTTCATCCCTGGTCAGTGTGGTTTCCCGTTCATCCCTGGTCAGTGTGGTTTCCCGTTCATCCCTGGTCAGTGTGGTTTCACGTTCATCCCTGATTGGTGTGGTTTCACGTTCATCCCTGATTGGTTTGGTTTCACGTTCATCCCTGATAGGTGTGCTTTCACGTTCATCCCTGATTGGTGTGCTTTCACGTTCATCCTTGATTGGTGTGCTTTCACGTTCATCCCTGATCGGTGTGGTTGCACGTTCATCCCTGATCGGTGTGGTTGCACGTTCATCCCTGGTCAGTGTGGTTTCCCATTCATCCCTGGTCAGTGTGGTTTCCCATTCATCCCTGGTCAGTGTGGTTTCCCGTTCATCCCTGGTCAGTGTGGTTTCCCGTTCATTCCTGATTGGTTTGGTTTCACGTTCATCCCTGATCAGTGTGGTTTCACGTTCATCCCTGATCGGTGTGGTTGCACATTCATCCCTGATCGGTGTGGTTTCACGTTCATCCCTGATTTGTGTGGTTTCACATTCATCCCTGATCGGTGTGATTTCACATCCTTCATTTGTTATTTCTATGATTTCGAGGTCGTCATCCACTGTCTCTATGCTCTCCAATCCTCCTGGCGCAGAATCCTTCATTTCTGTAGTTATGGAAGAATCATCGCCCAATACTGTCCGAATGTTGATTGATGTGTGTGCTTCATCCACGAATGTTGAAGTAGATTGGGTCATATTGGTGGCGTCCACTAACTTCTCAATTTCTGTTGATTCAGATGGCAGCTCAGCTACAGGCATGGGTCGAATAACACTTTCCTCCTGCGGCGCTGGAACTCTATCCTCGTCTATAACTAAAGTTTCAGCATCGCCATTGTCATCATCAACAATGACGTTCCCATAATCCGCAGTGACTGTGTCTTTTGACATACGACCAGTATCAGCATTCTCCTTTTTTACCAATTCCTCATTCTGTGCCAACTTTTGTGACAAAGTCGTCTTTCTCTGTAAGACTTGCTTGAGCAATTGCTCACGAGTCAACTTCATTGTCCGTATTATCACAATATCCTCATCAAACGGAACCAATGGCACGGACGGTCCACTTGTTTCATTTGAGATTTGGGGACCTGTTTCCTCTTGTTGGTTAGTAACAGGTTCATCATGCAGCAACTCCGGTACCGATGCTGATGGTACCTCAGGGGTGAGACATGGGGACGGATTGTCCCCAGAGGCGCCCATATTTGTAACATCTAAAATGTTTTCAGCTAGTTCTGGCTCCCCTGATGCTATAATTTTGGGTACAGGAGACTCGTCAGGGATAACTATATGCAACGTCCCTGACAAATTCAGCAGATCCTCCTCCTCAGACAAGTCGTCTTTAGTAGTTGGGCATTGGTGGTTAGATCTGTTTGGTGACCGTTGGGGTTCTTCTGTCATCTCTGGATGCATCGCAACCTTCTCCGGAGAATCATGAGTGGTCAGATCAACTACTGCGGGACTTGATCTTCCAGAGTCACTCCCAACTGAGCTTATCCTCGACATATCACTCCCTTTATTTACTGTATGGGTGTAAGTCTTTGATTCCACTCCATGACTAGATGGTATCCGTGAGCCCTTAGTATCACCATTTGTGTGGTCTAAAGAACCGGATCGCTTTGTTCTTGATGTTTTTTGATCACACGATTTTGAATCTGATATATCCTTTTCAGAGGGTGACCTTCTTGAATGAGACTTGCCAGAATCGCGTGGCTTGGCTTCAGTCAAGGACTGACGTTTGTGATCTGGCTTCGATGATGAAGTCCTTTTGTGAGATTCTGAATGCGATTTACTTCCTGAAGAATGACGGCTTTTGTGCTCGGTAGAACTGGAATGCTTCATGCTGCTTCTTCTCTGATTGTGATTCTCCGATCTAGATGAGCTTGACCGACTAGATGAGCTTGACCGACTTGATGTGCTTGACCGCCTCTCAGAATGGCCTTTATCAATTTTCCTCGCCTTAGTCTCAGTCGAAGATCGCCTTCTATCATCAGTTTTCTTTGATGAACTTGAAGTCCCTTTATCTGAGTCATGGCCTTTATCAATAGTCCTGGTCTTTATAGTAGTCTCAGTTGAAGATCGATCTCTATCATCCATCTTCTTTGACGCACTTGAGGTCTCTTTGTCTAAGTCATGGCCTTTATCAATTGTCCTGGCCTTAATCTCAGTCGAAGATCGACCTCTACCATCAATTTTGTTTGATGAACTTGAGGTCTCTTTGTCCGAGTCATGGCCTTTATCAATTGTCCTGGCCTTAATCTCAGTCGAAGATCGACCTCTACCATGAATTTTGTTTGATGAACTTGAGGTTGCTTTGTCTGATTCATGAGTCTTCAAAGTTTTTGATTGTGATGTATTTTCTGAGGGAATAGCTGGTTGTACTGAGTCTGATTGAGTAGATGACCCATCATCAGGCTCCATGATGTCTTCTTTGGCTGCCATTCCTCTTTGGCTCATCCTATTGGAATTTACAATAACTTGGATAGGGCTAACTTCAGAGGGCGGTAGAGGCTTTAATACAGCCTCTGGTACCTCGGTCCGGGTCACCAGCACCGGTATAGCAGCTGCTGCACTAGGCGGCGCCACGGCTGAATGTTCAACTGTTGCCCCGCTTAAAACAACGTTTCTGATTTCCCTCTCACTTGCATCCCTTAAAATCATTAAATCGTTTCTGAGTTCCCTCTCGCTTGACTCCCTTGACATATTTGAATCCTGTCCAGCGTTGTGCATGTCAGAGAGAGGTACGTCCAGACTGATGTCCAGGTCCAGGTCACTGCACAGGTCCATGTCGGACTGAGACCGGGTGGGTGCTGCTGCATCTGTAGGTCTCTGGTTTTCACTTAGCCCTAACTGTGCAGCCTCTGTTTGGATCTCACGCAGAATGCTGCTTTCAATACTTTGACTCTTCTCTGGTGTCTTCCTGGTGAGTTCCTCAGGTAGCACCCCAGTGAGTGAGCTTCCAGTGGCGCTCCTTTCCACATAGGAGCTATACGCTTTAGTTTGGTTTGCAGACAGGGTTGCTGTTGCTGATTGTTCAATGTTCTTGCGTTTTCTCAACCATGGCGGAATCTCTAATTCTTCTTTCTTATCTACATTAACCTCTTCCTTCCAGTCTGCCGCAGCATCTTTCTTTCTCAACCAAGGAGGCATTTCCCCTGTTGGGAATGAGAGTGGTATTTCCCTGTTCACTTCGGCAGCGCCTGTTGTAAATGCTGGCGGTGGGATGGGCTGGCTAACCGGCTCGGTCGTGTGAGAAGCCAACGTTTCAGCACTAGGATTTCTGCTTTCACTTTTAGCAGTTGACACTGGGACGTCAGTTTCCCCTCTTGGTTTTTGGTCCAAGTGTTGTGGCGTTGATCCAGGTTTGGCGTCGGCTGCTCCAGGTTTCGCTGCTTCATCAGGCCTTGGCCCTGCAGGCCGCACTGCCTTTGTACTTTCTGGTGGGAGTTTCTACGGGAGGAAAAAACCAAGGAAGAAGAAAATTAGTGTCTTATTATATCAATAATGTTGATAAGGTGGAGACATTTACATGGACACTCTGAATAAGAAATTTTGACAGCCCAAAAGAGGGATTTTCCAAGGTTTTTTTCCTGTCATTTGGGGAATTTTGTGACCCAGCTTCTCCTGTAGGGCAGCAACTGTAGGGTTTCCCCTCTGCCCTCCCAAAAGTTGGAGCCAAAGCCCTAAATCCAAATTACCAAAAAGGGTGACCTCGGAGGAAAAAGGTAGTCTTAAGGAGTCCTGATGAAGACCAGCAATGGTCGAAACGTAGACTCTTTAGCAAGAATTCAGCCGTTTTGTTGTGACTGACATACAAAGTTGACAAACCCGAGAAGGGTTTTGGGAATATTTCACACCCCTTTTACAGTCTTAATAAATGTGAGGTTGGTGAAAAGATTGTCAACATTAAGCTACTAAATGGTCAATCAATCAATCACATTTCAGTAAAAACACTAGTCTCACACATTTATACTACTTCAAATGAATAAGTATATTGAATATTCCCGTAACCGGGTAGTTATTAGCTAGTAGCTAAAACATATATTACCATAGCTATGCGTAGATGTTTAACATGCATTTGTAGCTCTGCAATCCGGATGTCGATATGTCTTATACGAGCCTCTGTGCAAGGATTTGGAGTACGCGTGTAATCCCTGAGGAACTCTTCATGGTGTTTTCTGTGATTAATGGAAGAAATTGTATGATATATTTATCAATCGGTACTCCCCTATTAAAATCCCCTATGTGATATCTAACTGGTACTGGTAAGCTTAATCATTATCTACATAGTTCAAAAACCATAAAGGTCCAAGGCAATCCAAAGGCAAGTAGGATAGGTAGTTAGAGATCTTAGGAAAGTGAGATTAAAATCGCTGCCCGAAAGTTATAATTGAGAATCATCCATTTTAAAATAAGTATATGAATACCGGTATGTAAAAACAGTATTCATTCTCATAACAAGTTCCAGATATTCTGATATTGAGTTACAGATATTATTCTGTTATTGAGCTAAATATATAATTTTGATATTGAGTTACAAACAGAGATTCCCGTACGACTAAGTGTAAGAGGGTATAATTTCTACTTACTGGTACCAAGCCATCCTTTCAGAATATTCTTTTAATTTTGACCAGTAATCCGCTGATTTGCAGAGCATTGCTAGTTGTCTGCGACGTGTTTCTTTGATGAATTGGAAATTTCTTTGTAGTGTTTTCTTCTTATCACAATCGAGCACGTTGGTTTTTTTCCACTCTGCATCCGTCGCTATATAGTCAAACTGTGAAGAGAAATGTTATCTTAATGAAAGCTCTGAGACATAGTCGTTTTAGAAGACATATGGATTTCAGTAATCTAGGTTTCAATAAATAGACAAATGGCATTTCACGAGTGGGGGCTGGGGCAGTATCCCACAAAGCCGCAGGCTGAGTGGGATGCGCCCCAGCCCCCAAGAGTGAAATACATCAGGGAGGTATCAATGTAGTTTGCATTTGCATTTATTTTTTCATTTGAAGTCATTAAATGAAGGAAACACAAATCTTCTTAGCCCATTGAATACGGGCACATTGTATTCAATGGGGCCATTGAATACGGCCTTCCAATGCTTAAGCATAGGAGATCTTGTATTTCCAAAAAATAAGCAGCTATACTGGGGTCATATTTAACATTTATTTAAGATACTTTAATGACCCCCCCCCCCCATCTAAATTCATAACTGTCGTACACTTCTTTATTTTTTAAATAAATTGTGAATATATTCGTTACCCATACACAATATCAAACGTGTATAGAGGTTTATGATTTGGAAAACATTATAGTAAAGATATGTTAATAATAATGTACATGTATGCTTATGTATGTGTACACCTTTGATTCCTACCTTTAGTGAAAGCAGATTGCCATACTTTTCGTCCAACAACTTTTGCATCAGGAACAGCGGGACTTTGTCGATTGTCTGCTGCAGTGCAGTTTCAGAGGGCAGTAGTAGCTCTATCGGTACTGCTTGGTTTATTTGTGCCTTCACATTCCCCCGTATGTTGTCCATCTCCTTCCTGATGATCTCTTCATCAATATACAAACCACGGATAAAGTGATCAAGGATTTGAATTTCCTGCCGAAGTCTCGGGTTCCGCCCCTCTGGGGTATCCACCTTCTTCTTTAGGCAATTCAATTCCTGTACAAGTTCCTTGCGCTTGATTTGTATCTGTTCCATGTTGTTTTGAAGATACGTTATCCTCCGCGCAGGAGATATCTCGTCATCGGGTACTTGAGGAGGCGATACCGCCTTACTAGGCTTGGACCCCTTAAGAAGCTTTACTCCATGTGCACCCAGTGTAATTCGTGGGTCGTTTCGAATTTGGATAACCGGCTTTTTTTCTTCAGGCGGTTTTTCACCTTTTGCTACAGCTTCATTCATTTTGACAGTGTCTAGGATCCTTTTAATGTCTTCAAATTCAAGAGTTTTGACTGGCTCATCTTTTGTGGTCCGGCCAGCATTTAGTTGAAGCTCATTTGATGTATCGGTTAGAAGCAAAGCGGTTACATCATTGATGGGCTTTGCTTCTGGAGCACGAGGTGTGTTCCTCACTGCATTCCTTCTAACATTTAGTTGGAGCTCGTTTGATGTTTCAGTGAGAAGCGATGCAGTCACTTCTTTGATGGGCTTTTCTTCTGGAACATGAGGTGTTTTCTTCTCTTTTTCGGTAGTCCTTGCTAGGTATGCATCAAGCTTTAACTTTACTTTAGCAGGCTTCTCCTTTTCTACAGGTTTAGATGGTACTTCTGCACTTTCAGTGCCTTTGTCAACCGTTTTCTCTGCCGTTTTCTCTGGTAACTTCACATCATCTGCGCCATCGTTATTTATGTCAATATCTGCAGTGTCATCAGTTGCTGTACCGTGCGGTTCGGCCGAGGCCAAAATTTGATCCAGAACATTGGTCTCATCCGGATTAAGGCTAGTCTGGTTTATTTGTTGAAGCTGCTGCATCCATTGGTCTGGGTCAGATGAAACATTCAGTGCATTAGCACTCTCGCTTCCATAACCATCAAATAGAGGGGCCCTGGCTTCCTTTTTATATACAGCTTTAGTGCTCATCATGTTGCGCATAACCTCTGAATCTGTGTACAGCTTTTTCTTGGGCAAAACCTTCACTTTACTTTCGTCATCAACTTCGGCTCCTTCTGATCTATGCTTTTTATCTTCGTTAGAATGCTTCTTTACTCTGATCTTCTCACAGCCACCTGGTTTGGGTTTAAATTGGCCATCATCAGAATTACTACCTGATAATAGGCGCTTCCTTCCAAATTTCTCCTTTCTGTCATGATGCGTCTTTGCATGGTGGTCTGCGTTTTCTTCATAAGCTGACGTAGAGGGACATTCTTCGTTGGGCACGGCTGCAACTGATGTCTCCTTGCGTCCCTTATCATCAGATCTTCTTTTTCTCCTTCTCTTATGCACCTTCTTTTTCTTTCCTATGGGCTTGCCAGATGGTTTGTCTTCCTTTTTCTCTACCTCTAAGGGTTTTTCTTCCTCGTCCTCGCAATCTTCCAGCTCATGCAGGATTTTCCATCTCTCGTCTTGAAGACCTACGAGTGCCTCATCAGGGCGGTTGTCTGTATGTGCCAAACCAAGCGTATCTAGAGTGAGCTCGTCATCCTCCACTTCAGCTGTGGGCACGGTCTCTGGTTTCTGCTTTAGCATAGTGGGTATAACTGGTTTGGTACTTTCTTCTTCATCGCCATAATCGTAATCATCTAGATTGATCGGAATACTTTGCTTTGCCTGACTATCTTTACTTTCCGTGGCTGTTGCCCTTGGAGGGCTACTTTCTTTGGTATCCTTAGAATATCCAGCGAGTAAGACCTTCAGAGATTCTGCCTCCTCAACTGTTTTGGCCTTTTTGAGCTTGTTCCTCAAAATAGCAACAAACATTGCGTTTTCGTCGTCTGAATCTTCTACAGGTTGGGAGGTCTTCATCTGAGCACCCTTCTCCGCCTTAGATGCCTCGATTTCTGATTGCGGGGCTCCTTTTGGTGCTTCTGTTTTGGATTCTGATTCTGCTTTGTCATTTGGTGTATCAAGTATCCCTGGTATTTCCGGTTTGTACATGGTTCTCTCGACATAGGTGGGATCGTCCCTCATCAAAGGGATCTTGGGATCAAAGAATGGCTCTACTAGTTGAGGCTTTTTCCCTTTCTTGAGTTTTGTTTTTCCCTTCGCGGCTGAAGTCACATTGTCTCTTATAGCTGGAGTGGTTAAATTTATAGCTGGAATAGCTACATTTGCACCAAGGGGAATGTCTATGCCAGTCTTCTCTGCTATGGCTTCCTGGGCTGCCTCTGCAGCAATACGCTTAAACTCACTTTCCGTGTTCTTTAATTGTGCCATGTATACTACTGGTTCAGGTTCTTCATCTTCTTCAGCATAATCAACGCGGAAGAGGGCCTTCAAACTCCGACCTCGTCTTACTGGGATAATCTTCTCTGTTGCACTTCTTCTTCTTTTGGGATTTGATTCATTACCTGAAGATGTGCTATCATAAACATCCGGCTTTGGTTTTACTTTGGGTTTTGCCTTTGGTTTTACCTTGCGCCTTGTCATTTTGCCAGGTCTCCTTTTTGTCTGTTTGCCTTTTGTGAGTTTCTCCACACTTGTATTCAAGTCCACCTCAGAAGAGGGTTCACTCTGCACTTGTCCAGCGGCGACCTTTTCTTCGGAGGTTGGAGTAGTTAAGTCTTGTTCAGTTGGATCTGGTGTGGTCTCACATAAATCCTCCGATTTGTCTGAGGCCTTTTCTTCAGTTGTCAGAGGTGTACTTGGACGACTAGCATCCTTTAGGACATCCACTAAGGGGATGACTGGTAAGAGAGAGTCTGGTTTTACCTTCTCAGGGATACTCTCGGGTGTTTTCTCTGATGAACTTGTACTTGGCTTCTCAGTGCCTGCACCACAAAGACTGCCCACTGACCCTAGAAGTGTTGTGGTGGTGAATGACAGACCCCTGGAGATTGCATTAGTGGCAAAAGTTGGATGGGTCAGTGTGACTGGCTTGGCACGATTTAAAGGACCCTGTGTACAACTTTTCCTTGCTGTGAGAAGCTTTCTCTTATTTGGGCTCCATTTAGGAATGGCTTTTGTACCCCATTGAGGAGTTTGCTTTTTCTTCTTTTTCTTTGGTTTGGGAATGTCATAATCCTCATCGCTATAATGCACTGGGGATGGTGGAGTTGGCTCCTCGACGCGGCTATGTGCAAGATTTACAAACGGCTGGAATGCTGGGTGATCCATGGCTTGCTTCCACTCAAGAGGTCCAAATGTTTTAGTTTGGATAGGTGGGCCCAGCTCACCAAGAGACATGGTATCACTATTCATATCGCCATCGAAGTTATGGAAGTCTTCAGTAGCATCGGATGGCTGATAATCAGGTTCTGGTAGAATTACTTTGGCATGTGAAGACACGCTCGAGGTTGAAGGAGAATCGATAGTGTCATACACACGAGACAAAATCTCCTCTAAGTTGACTTTTCTTATTTTGCCATGCACCATTTTGTCAGGTTTTGGTTGTTTGGGTACTTTCCCCTTTTTCTTAGGGACTGACCCACTATTCTTCCGACTCTTTTTGGTAGCAGTACTACTAACAGCCTTTGTCGGTTGCTGCACCCCCTCCTGTGGTGTTTTCGTTGAACTGCTTGCCGTACTCATATTGCTACTTTCGTCAAAAAGCGGAGAGGTATCGGGTAGTGTCGTATCACTTGCATCATCTGCAAAATTTGGTGTCGCCGCTGGTAGACACGACATGTCAAAGTCAGGCCCAAGATCTGTGAGGATCCCTGCGGATGGAATGAACGATCCGCTGATCTCCACAGAGTTGGTTGATGAATTCAGCGTTTCTGTTTCTTTTTGTCCCTTCTCATGTTTTACGCTAACAGAGTCACCTGAACTGGCGGCATCTGCTGCTGAAGTCACAGATGAAATGACGAGACCAAGTTGTGGCGACTCTCGTCCCGACTCAGATTCTATCCCTGATGAAATGTCCACTGTTCTATCAACAGTGGTAGATTTTCCTACTGACGAATCTGCAACTTTACTTGGATAAGCTGCACTCGGAACAGCCAATGTCTTCAGTTTTGCCGAATCACTCGCATCATTTAACTTCTCGGTGGGTTTATTTTGACTTTCAACACTGGCCTTTTCCGGTTCGGAATTCCGGACTTCAGTCGCTTCACGCTCAACTTCATTTCCTGTTGTTCTAGCTGGAGACACACTTAGAGATAGCTCCAGACTTGTGTCTCCTCCTTCGTCATCCTCATCGTTGCTATCAAGGTCCCAGTTCTGGGCACTTGCGAGTCTATTGCTCTCAGCCTTATTGCGTTCAGCCTGTCTTTTCAGTAATTCTGACTCCAATACCAATTCCTTCACCACCTCTATTGTGCCATCTTCATTCGTTTGGACATATTCGTGTTGGACCATTCTGGGCTCAGGCTCTCCAGTTCTGTTGGGAATATAAAGAATGTGCGTTAAAGCTATAGATTTACTACAACTACATAGGTCTAATTCAATCTTTTTACCATGGCTAAATCATCAGCCACTAATTAAATCGGCAAATCAGCAATAATGATTGTTTAGTAATGCATTATTACGAATAGCATGTACTGAATGTTTTCTATATTATCTCATCTTCAACTCAATTTTTATTACTGATTAGTTTTAACGTTTAGGAATAGATAGTTATTGAAAACGCTATTGATTACATAAATACACGTACATTTGTCTGTACATAATTAATGTGCCATTACCTTAAACCAGATTCAAGAGCACCAGTGGCCTCACTATCACATGTTCCATTGAGGTCCGTTGTGGAAGCAACCATTGGTGCTGGTGCAGGGCTGGGGGTTGATTTGCGTGTTACCTCGGTTTGGGCACCTTGGATGCCATTTTGCTGGGGCTGCACCCGCGGTTCTGTCAGATCTTTTGGTTGTCCCTGTTCAATATATGGCTCGGGTATAATTGGCACCGGGCCAACTGGGCTGGTTGGTCTTCCTAACGAATTACTTTGCTGATCAGGAACTTCTGGAACTGTTTCGTCGTCGCTTATCAAGTCTATGATTGACGTTGTTCGTTGCCGGTTATGTCCCGTAGAACGACTTTTCTCTTTCTTTACTTCTACAGTCTGTTGTGTTTCACTTATACTCGGGGTCGGGGCAGTCTGTATGGATCCACCATAACTCGGAGTCGAGGTAGACTGCATGGTGTCACTATAACTCGGAACTGAGGTAATTTGCGGTGTTTCCGCATAACTCGGAATCGGCACGGTCTCTGGTGTTTCACCATAACCCTCAATCGGGGCAATCTCAATCGGTGTAATTGATCCTAGATCAGGGTCAGTCGATATTGGGTAGTCATTTGGGAGCATGCTACTGGATAATGTTGTGACTGCACTCACCCTTGAGCTAACACTCGTGTTTCGCATGCTAGACACAGATCCGTGTGCATACGAGACATGAAGGTTCCCCAAAGGACTTGGTGGCTGGATAACCTGGTTCACACTGTTTGTACTCCCTACAGGTGCACTGCTAAGAAGACTTTGAGCTGATTGCAATCCTTGGCTGTGGTTGCTGAAGGAGACCCCTTGTGGAAGGACGACGCCCCCTGAGGGCGGTATGGTGTATTGGTACCCCACCGGGGGTGACGCTGTCTGTGGCGCACCAGCAGCCGCAGCACGCCCTGCAGCACCACTACCTCTACCTCTACCTCTGGGCTGCCCCCTCCCCCGACCACGTGCAGCAGGGGAGGCCTGGTTTGATGAGAGAAGAGAGGTCGGCATGCCAGGCGCTAAAGGCAGCACCAGTGATCTCTGACCCGGTGGTAGCTGTGCCTGCTGCCTTAGGAGCCGCGCTATAGTATCATTATCTGCTCTAAGAATCCTGACTACCTGTGAGGCCTGCTGTGGCACCGAGGTGCCCGCTGGTGTAGGAACGGTGTAGCTAGCCAAACCAGACATACTAGAGAACTGTGTCTGACTGAACGTAGAGTTCGGTGTTCTTGGGGCAAATGTGGTACTATGAGCAGTGGTGAGGAGCGAGGTGGCTGCTGCTGCTGGGGCGGGAGCATTAACCTGGGGTTGGGATACTTGTGTTGTCTGTTGATTTCTTGGGGTTAGAGTGATCAGTTGAGTTTTTGGTTGCTGCTGTACTACAGGGACTGTGGCCAGTGTGAATTGTTGCCGCGATGTTGTCGCTACACTTGTGGTTGAGGTCGTCAATGCACCTTGGCTGGTGGGTGGTATCAACGATCGCTCAAAAGTGAACACGGCATATGGGAGGCTCTGTCTTGGATGTAGCAAATGGTTATCGTGCTCGTCCAGTTCATATATGTACAGCTACAAGCAAAGATAAACAATCCGATTACTATTAAGAGCATTATGGAGCCTATATCATACTTCACAAATAAAATCACCTAGATGGTAATAATCTGATTTCACTAAGGCCACTTAAAATTGATTATCAGCTTTGCGGACACTTTTTAGGAAAAAAAAGGGGCGGGAGGGCGCCTTTTATTTTATTTTGTATCACTTTTTTCTAGAGGTGCGGGAGGGCCTTTTTCTTTTTTTTCCAGAATATTGAAGGTCTGCACATTGAGATGAGGTCTAAAATGCCTTTTAAATTTCGTTTCTACCCCAATTAATAGCCAAGATAATGATTATTTTGCTAAATGTAATGTGAACTTTTCATGGATGCGGCCATTTTGTCCCTTTTTTTTCCTCAAAATATGAAAAAAACACCAATGCGGCCCTTTTTGAAGCATGCGCGCGGTGTCCGCAAAGCTGATAATCGACTTTAAGTGGCCTAATATCTACGGAAAATATATGCCCAAGTCTATTTTAGAGAAAAGGCTTCAAAATATATCTTCATTTTACAACATTGCTAATGAGATTTTTATAGGCTATCAATCAATATCATATATGGCACTACTACCTACCAGTAGTAAGTATCATTCTAACGTATCATATAGTTGAACAGTTGAGAAGACGTGCATTTCCTTACCTGAGATAACATAACACCCAGCTCTGGACTGTCAGTAACCTGTGGCTTCTTTACCGACACATGGCCATCATACCCGGGCGTGGGCGGTACCGGTGGTCCCTGCCTTGTCGCCAGAAGCCTGCCTGGTATCAGCTGTAATATGGTGCAACACAAACTTAAGGACTTCTCCTTTTATAACTTCACGCAGCAGGTTTTTTTTCTGTAAAAATACCTCACCTCCATTAAAAGAAATAACCATCCCCTTACTGTGTCTGCTTTTATAAATAGTAACATCGAAAGGTAGCGGCTGAAGGTGAGGGTTTAAATCTTAAGTATTCATGGGTATCAATGATTTGCACTCTTCTATACTCTACTACATAGGCAAAACTCCATGCTGTTGATATACGTTTCCATCGTACTCTTCGTGTGATATATCCCAGGTTAACTCGTGGAATACGATGTAAATGTATGTCAATCGGTGGGGTTTTGTGTTTATTACATATTCCTGCTGTGTTAAAATGAAGAAAATTAACAAAATCATTGCCCATGGAGTATGGCTGCACCATACTCCATGGGGGCATGAAGTACGAAGCTCCCATAGGTTTAACATAGAGACAGCCGTGCCACCATGTAATAAATTTACATCCCGGTAGTCAAGTCAAATCAAGCCAAAGCAAATACCGGTATGTGGTTTTCGTCATGTAAGGAACCCACCTTGTGTACAATGATGCGGAGAAATTTTGTCTTGTGAAGTTCTGCAAACTTGAGCATGACATCACAGTGTCTACTGATGTAAACCCCCTTTGCTGAGTCACCTGTATGATTAAAACAAGGTAAGTAAACAAAGAATCATAGTAAGGAGTCGTATACTATACAATGGGAGTATTCAGTAGTCACTCACTGGTGGCATTCTGGGCATATCATTAGGTTAATTAGTTCAGAGAATTGATATGTAGCTTGTATTGGATGGATGGCTGATACCGGTATACTATTTACCCAAACTTTTCATTAATTTTGCTATTTTTTTCACTCCTGGCCGACAGGAAAGGTATCAGATTTTCAGAGATTTAGTCAACGTGTTATCATAGGAAACTACGTTATAGGCAGAATCGTTTCTGGAAATTCGAGGGTAAAAGTAGAATTTCCTGGATGAGTAGGAAAAATGGCATCTATGATTGTTGGCCAAATACATACCAAACGCATTGTAGTCAGTCCTCTGTGTCGTTAGACCGTCATTGACGATCTTTCTCAGGTAGCTCATCGACTTTTTGGCCACCGTGAAACCAAAGGTCTCCTTCACTTCTTCATCTATACGGCCCATTGCATGCATCTCTGACTTTTTTTTCCTAGATGGCA
Source organism: Harmothoe impar (assembly GCA_947462335.1). NCBI lineage: Eukaryota > Metazoa > Annelida > Polychaeta > Phyllodocida > Polynoidae > Harmothoe > Harmothoe impar. The sequence continues at coordinate 75,237,111 of OX381704.1, read as the reverse complement.
AAAATAGACAAGAAATTGGAATTAAATACGGTAGAAACAGTAGGGGAATTTGGGACAGAAAGCCCTAGGGTCCACAGGTTATAATAGGATTAATACATAACAAAAAACATGTACATAAACACATTTAAAATATTTTTGGGGGGGAATTGAAATTCCACAAGCAGTGTAAATGCTCGCGTAACGCCTAACCCTTATTTGAGCCGCACGTAGGGCTTGATTACGGCTACCTTTATAGTCCTGTACTTTACAAGCAAATAAGCTTGTATAAGCAGCACCTAGACCTTGGAACAATCCTTCAGGCCACACTGGGGTTCTGAATCTTAAGAAGCCGCGGCTTTTAGGCTTACATTTTAGGCAAAAGTAGACCTGATGGTTACAACGAACATGCTGTCATGGCAACCGAAAGGAATCCTCATGATTTTTCCCATCTACTTCTCTGGCGAAGGGTTTCAGTGCCGTAATACCCCAGCTTTAAGACGACCCCACCTTTAAGACTGAGTTGGGGATGCTGGGGGCTGGGCAGGCCCAAGTCTTATTAGACTTAGTCTCTCGCAGTCAGACCCGCCCACCCGTGTCCACCCGGCCAAGCTGGATCTGACCCAGTGCCTTATCGGCCTTGGGGACGGCGTTGGCTTAGCCGTACCCTCTCCAAGCAGATATTGGTATATACCCCCATAATAACGAAAGATCTGCTGGAGAGTGATGCGCATGGGCGCTGACTAGACACACTACACTCGCCAAGCATATACTTTGCCACGGTTATGGTTGAAGAGTGTAAGTCCACGCTGCTGCTGTCCCCCAGTCTGTAATGATACAGACGGGGGCCGAGTCTATATTAGACTCGGCCCCCGTCTGTATATGTACAGACTGGGCGCCAGCAGCCATGCAGACTTACACTCTCCAAACATAACCCTGACTAAGTATATGTTTAGAGAGTGTAACCAGCCCAGTCAGCGTGTATGGTCATCACTCTCCAGCAGAATTTAGTGTGATCTTAGTGTATTACACAATATATGCTGGGAGATGGTACTGCCATCCCAACGCCGTCCCCAGTCCTGATAAGGCACTGGGTCAGACCCAGCTCCGGGTGTATGGACACGGGTGGGCGGGTCGGAGGGTGTGAGACTAAAGTCTTATGACCGGGGGTTTCAAAAAGTTCAAATGGCCCCCAGATCTGGCTTCTAACATTTTACCGGTCGTGCAATTGTTGGTAGAATTGTCTTTGGTAAACTTACAGATACTGCCTCTCCAGCTCATGATTGACAATCTTGTGGATGGAGGTGATGGTGAGCTCTGATGTATAGTCCTTGTCCAGAAACGATTCGGCCAGGTGGCGACATAGTATTCCGGCCTCAAGAGACGAGTGTGACACAAGAACCAGCTGCCCTAAAAGCATAACGACCAACAGTAATGTTAAATATAGTCTTGCAACGGTTTATAACAACTAATAGACGCATCGATTCATCCCCCCCACCTCGAATTTAACAAATAACCCATTCCGAAGTTCTATATCATTAAAGTGGCATAATCACCAAGCGTATTCAGCTAACAATTCTGTTCTAGTATACTATGTGGTTAAGTGCGAGTGGTGAGACTGCCCCTTTAATATTTGACAAAATATCACACCGTGTCATGAAAAGTGTCCTCAACTATGAATACTGGTATGCATTATATTTGTTAATTAAGTCGAGTCATGATGCTTACCCGCTGCTGTGGCGATGCCGGGAACACTGGCAACTGCCATATTGCAGCCTCAGACATTCCACCACCTGGAGATGAGCAAAGGAAATACAGATTAGAAATAGGAGATGCAGGTGAACGTGTACTGCAGAGAAACCCACTTAGGCCTAAAAAAAAAGAAAGTTGTGTTCCGGTATCCCGACCGACCCTCCGTTTTTGGGGCCGACCCTAATTTTTTTTAGACATTTTGATAATTTTTTGTTTATTTTAGGACATTTTTGGTGTTTTTACTACTAAAATTCACCTTTTTACCAAAAAAAAAAAAAAATCCGACCTACCGACCCTCTTTTTTTTGGGCCATGTTACCGGAACTCAACTTCTTTTTTTTTTAGGCCTTATGTAATCCCACGTAATAACCCAATGGTGTGTTTTCAATATTCGACGTAATAGAGGTCCTGGGCGTTCATGAACTTATTTTAATGGCATTCTAGTAAATGCAATCAAAGAGTTATATACTCTTTTTGAAAATCGCAAAAATGTGAGGGTTTTCTAGTCTAAAATCTCAACCAAAAGAGGGGCCCTTTATTACATGTAATAAGGTATACACAATGTATTAAGGGTGAGGGGAATGCAGGTTATACGTAATGCACCGTAAATTCCTGTGTATTAGGCTCTAACACGTTAAGGGGTGGTGTCACCTGGTGGCACACAGCAGATCTAAATGGTAGGACAAGATGGCACTCAGCCTCTTTGTTTAGTCTACTTGGGACACTTCTTACTGTGTATTTCTGATTAATTAATTTATGGTTTATGCATACATGAAAACTGTATATCATCCTGTATGCATCTACCAAGTCATTTTTTTAAATTTCTTATCATAAAACTGAAATAGATAAGAATTAAAAACTAAATTCTGCTTGGAGTGTGACCAAATAAATGTATGGAGAGTGAAGCCATGCAGGTAGGACAGAGCCAGTGAGTCTGGCCTCATTGTTGGTAGTACACTGAGTGGGTGCTGTTACTACAGACAGGGTGTGCATTTATCAGGTGTGGTCACTCAGGATGACCCCTAAAACAATGGCTATCCCATTAGCACTTGGGCTCAGAGGTGTGTACAATGGTCAGCTGCTGGTAGGTGTGAGTGCTCTACACACACACCCCTACCTTCCCATGCTAAGAAAGCTGTGAAATCTCGCCAAAGGAGCGAGAAATCTTACCAAAGGAGCGAGATTTCATGTCCTACAAGATGGCTGCCCCCATCCAGAGGCTCCACTGGACCATCGTGTTAGGGCCTAATAACCTGTACCTCGCCTATTAGTTTATTACTCACACCCAGACTTTGGGAGAACCCCACGGAGAACCATATAACCCGCACCTGGAGTACTTTATTACTACCGTAAATTCCCGTGTATAACCCGCGGGTTATCCGCGAACCAAACCTCTATTGCGGGTTATACAACATTCTCAAAATCTAGGTGCGGTATGAGGGTTTTTGAAAGTATAGAACAGTCCTAAATTCACAATTTTCAGAGCCCAGGTGCGGGTTATGGGATGGGGTGTGTGCTATACTGAAGGTGCGGGTTATACACAGGAATTTACGGTTAGGAGCTCATCATTATCCCGCATAAATTGGTAAAACCCTATAACCCGCAACCATGGTCTGGTTTACAGTAAGGCCAAACAAAAAAAAAATCCGTGTTCAGGTAACATGGACAAAAAATCTAGGGTAGATCGGTGGATTTTTTTTTTTTTTTTTTAGGATTTTTTTTAGGGTCTTGAGATGAGTTGTATGGGAGAATCATATTTTATAGAGTGGTTATTTGATAGTGTAGAACCAATATCTGTCCAATTAAGCCATTATCAGTTCTGGTTTTGTCATACAAAGGATTTACTCCCTTTTTATCTTTCAAAGGATGGCAATTAGGATAGCTGAAGGTCATTAGGTACGTCCTTTCCCGTTTGGTGGTAACCTATAGCTAGATCAGGAAAAGTCTTAAAAAAAAATCCATAAAAATTAGGGTCGGGCCAAAATGATAGGGTCGGTCGGGTTACCTGAACACGAACTTTTTTTTTGTTTGGTCTAATATACGCCCCTAGGAGGTGGTTATATTTTAGAGGTCTTTTTCTCTTTGAGAGCCAGGATTCTGTTTCTCCACAAATATATGGACGTCCGTATATATTTGCGGAGCTCCGCAAATTTATCGAATGTGTATTCCGCAAATTTGTGGATGTCCGCAAATTTCGTTTTCTAGTACTTAACCATACAAATATGGACCTCCGTATATATTTGCGGAATCTGTATATATTTGCGGAGTTACATAAATATATTTGCGGACGTCCGCAAATTTACAGACGTCCGCAAATTTGTGGAGAAACAGCATCCTGAGTATCTAACAGGATCCGTACCCACAACCTCAGAACTATTGAGCCCAACAGCTAACCGACTGCTCCACCGGCGCTTATGCAATGATACTTATCACCAAATAGTAGATGTACTGCTTCTGCCTTTTGAGCCCAATGAATAACGCTATTTAAACCACGGTAGTGGGGCAGAACAATAGAGTTCGCACCTTGGTTATATTGCATACCCTGGTTTAAAACAGATAGACAATGGTTATGAAAGGGTATGTAGATTAACCACAGCTTGCTGGTAGGGCGACTTGGGCTCCGCCCTCGTCTGGCCCCTCCAGCAAGCTGTGGTCAATTCTACATACCTTTTCATAAGGCCTAAAAAAAAAAAAGTTGTGTTCCGGTAACATGGCCAAAAAAAAACAGGGTCGGTAGGTAGGATTTTTTTTTTTTTGACAATTTTTTTTGGGTCAAAAAAGTCAATTTTAGTAGTAAAAACGCCAAAAATGTCATTAATTTCCTCAAAAATTAAAAAAATGTCCCAAAAAAATTAGGATCGGCCCCTAAAACATAGGGTCGGTCGGGATACCGGAACAAAACTTTTTTTTTTTTAGGCCCAACCATAGTCTATCTATCACATAAAAACTTTGAGGGGTTTAAACCCCATTTGATCCAATGCCAACAAGAAGTACCCTGTACCTTAGCAGCAGGACCACACAGCCACATGTGTCAGAGCCTGTAAGCTAGGGCCTATGGTGGTGAGGGATTGTCTCATTAGACAAAGTTAAGAGTACTGTTTAGTTGGTGCTGCTGTTCTGTAAATCGGGGCCTCTGCCCCCGCACCCCAGTTTTCTTTCTTTTCTCTTTTTTTCTTGAAATATCAGAATGGCCAACTAGCTACATTTTTGTAGCTAGGGTCTATGGTGATGAGGCATTGTCCCATTAGACAAAGTTAAGAGTGCTGTTTAGTTGGTGCTGCTGTTGTATAATTCGGGGGCTCCGCCCATGCACCCTGGTTTTCTTTCCTTTTTTCTTGAAATATCAGAATAGCCAAAGAAAAAAAAGTGTATCAGGCATATCAAAAGTTCTGCTCTGCATGGGATCCGTACCCAGCATCTAGAAGTCCAAACCAGAAATACCATGTACTCAAGGATCTTGACCCAGTGTTGCCGAAAACTTTTTCTCAACGCAGGCCAAGGTGGCCTGCGTCTTGGCACCTTACGCAGGCCATTTCATTCTCACGCAGGCCATATGAATTTTGATATTTCAAGGTACTTTCATAAACTTCATTATAACTTATAACTACTGCAAAAACTTTAAAAGAATTGAAAAAATATTCAATTCTACAAATATGGCCCTATCTTTGCTTCTAATTGGCCGATTTGAAAAATTCTTTCACCATTAGAAAGCTGACACCATGGCAGGCCATTCTGGCCTGCGTCCTAAGGCCCTACGCCGGCCATTCAGATTCTACGCCGGCAAAAGCCGGCGTGCCGGCGTTATTTCGGCAACACTGTTGACCCCAGAGTCTGGCTGTGAGAGTCGATTCATGCATAGTTTATGTATGACTAGGTTGTATCAGAATGAGGCTACACTCTTCAAGCATATGCTATGGTCATTGTATTCCTATGAGACCACACAGAGTAGATGTTTAATGATCATATAACCTCCTAGGAGGGTTATGCAGGATATTCTGCTAGGCCACATATGTGGAAAAAGAGCTGTAATCAGGCTATTTTACATAATCAATCTATGAAAGCGGGCTGTACGTCGGATATACTCCTGGTGTCTCGAGTCAATATCATTGATATAAGCCTCGACCTTCGGCCTTGGCTTATATCAATGATATTGCCTCTCGACCCCCAGGAGTATATCCAGTACATAATTATAGTGCGGTACTAAAATTGTCGTATTAGACCCCAGGTGTCACAGCAAAATCTTGAATAAAAATCGACCCACAGAGACTTTTCTATGAGTTCCTATATACATGAAAAGTGACACAGTGACACGCTGTCTTCCCTAAAAAGTGACACACTCAAAAATAGTAGGATCCATGTAGAGACCTTTCAATGTCTTACATAGAGCATTCACCCGGTGCGTATTCAAGGCCCAGCGCCTACCTTAAATTCTGGTGTATAAGCCTAGCCCCCGTAGAAGCCGCATCCATAACTCGGGACAATCCTATAAATCGCACTTGGGGTCTGAGAATTGCTACTTTAGAACTACATTATTATACTAGCAAAAACCCTCATATAAGCCACACCTAAATTTTGGGACAATCCTATTAGAAACTAGTGTTTCTGACCCTTGCACAAGCCGCGGCTTCTATGTGAGAATTTACGGTATTAACTTCAGTACACTCCTACAACCGGCCAATATTCAAGGGAGGCGCCTATTCAAGACCCAGCACCAAAAAGCGTCAATACAGTAGTCCTATCAGATGCAAAGTTATGACCATGTAACCATTATCAATGGATTTACACATACATGTTGCTATTATACATCAACATAATTTTGTTTCCTTTTGTTTACCTTGGTATTGCCATCACCCTTTCATAGGGGATGCTTGCATTTTCCCTAGGCGTCAGGGTCATGTTGCATGTCTCTGATACACAATTATGGACCCTTGGGATGTATGCTTGGGTTAGTTAGGAATTGTCTGATACACAGTAGACCCATATACTATACCTATGCTGCAGGGTTCTGGGAACAGGGGACTTCTATTCTAGACTCAAATATAACCCATGGGTTGTACATGGGCCTTCAGAACCCCAGTGTGGTTATAGGGTTCTCCCAACATGCAGGTGCGGGTTATAGATTATTTTTGGATACTTTTTTTCAGAACTAAAGCAGCCATAATCAGACTCCAGGTGAGGGTTATAGGATTTCCTCAAAGTCTAGGCGTGGGTTATGCACAAGGGTATTGACTGTTTGAGTAGTTAAACATCCAGTGGGGCCTTTGCAGGCAAACCAGACTTTCACAAGCTTAAAGCTTTTGCTCATTTTGAACAGAAATTTAGAATGCTGCTTGTCAAATACAGCATCTATCAGATCTACGGGTGATCGAATCTATATGCAGGGTTCTCCACAAACTCAAAAATCACACAGTAAATTTTTGCGTAGAAGCCAACTCCAGGTGCGGCTTATAGGATTCTCCCAAAGTGGGCGTGCGGCATATATGCAGGTTTTGTTGGTATAGTATAGTACTACGTTAACAATTTTGGCTTATAACGGGGTTAAGCTTATATATGTGATAATTTACTGTATTCAAATTGATGGATACTTTTATTTTGGATAAAAAGTGCCAAAATGGGAATAACTTCTGTTCTAATTGATGAATTTTCAAAACTCAAATACCTATAGATAGCTAAAATTCTGGGGGTAATTTGACGCTGGTGGCAGTAAGTGCCGCCGGCGCCAATGCCCTGTGTGGAGAACCCTGTATATGATGAATGTTGTTGCATGGGTAGTCTAACTTTGAGTGAGGCCTTTCTAGGCAGACCAGACTTTCACAAGGTTTTGCGCATATTTTGGAAAGATATTTATAATAATGCTTGTCCAATACAGTTGTGATCGGATCTATGGATGATTGGATCTGTGTGATGAATGACCGCATCTATGAGATGAGGGAGAAAACCACTACTCAGGCACATCCCCATATCTTTTTGATGTATAGCAAGTGCTCTTTTACTTGCCTGGTCCTGAATACATAGTCTTGGACCATAGAATAGACAGGCCCAGATAAAGCACAACCTTTGATATCTCAGACATGGTTGACCGAGTAGAGATGACAATGCAGGCCACCAGTGTGAAGGTGTGTCCACAAGATCCCTCAGTTTTCCACAATGATACATTGATTGATTTGTTTAACGTCCAGATGTACATAAAGTACCTCACGCGACATATCTCAAGTTGGCAAGGAGTCAGCCACAAATAGTGGTAGTCTGCCTTGCAGTAGTAGGACAGATATTTATATGCTGCTTGCCCAATACAGCAGTGACCGCATCTATGGATTATTGAATCTATGAAATGAATGACCGCATCTATGAGGGGAGGGAGAAAAACGCTACCGGGACACGTCCCCTACTCTTTTCGAAGGATAGCAAGTGTTCTTTTACGAATCCGGTATGCCCATGAATGTATTATGGAAGGCTCCCGATGAAGTTATTCTGCTCCTTTATGCCCACATCATGCAGGTCCCCACTAACACAAGGGGGAAGTTTTTCACAATACCGGTATGCCCATTATTGCCCATGGTATTATGGAAGGGTGCCAATAAAGCTATTCTCCTCCTTCATGTCCTCATCATGAAGGTCCCCACTACATGGGGAGGGGGGGGGGGGATTTGTGCATGCTACAACTACTACAATGGTGATATAACAATAGGCCTTTAGCTTGTTAAGCATTGTCAGACAACAAAACTAGTTGGTTAGACAAGGACAGTCTGACCCTCTGTTTGTCTGTGAATGTTACATATAGAAATATATATACCATCCCAGGGGCGTGGCAATCTCCCCCCCCCCTACTTTTGGCGAACCCCAAAAAAGGTCAAACCAAAAAGGTCAAGTTAAAAGGGGTCAAAAAGGGTCAAAATACCCCTCAGTCCTCACTACTTGCCACGCCCTTGCATCCTGTATGTATATACTAAGCTATCTTATGGTATTCCTCATTATATGCTCAAGTAGCGCTAAACGTGTGTCACAATCCAAGCAGGACCACAAAACCGTGTGGAGGTTATGTGGACAGTCAGTGAACCGTGAGTGGAGCCTATCTGGGAGCTAGCTGACACCTTATCTCCCCTCAGACAAGACTTTCTGCTCTGAATAGCCTGATAAGCTGAACATGTCCTAGTGAGAATTGAGGTCAGCCTTTGTGTCCTACCAAAATAGCTGCCTCAACACAAAGCTCCACTAGGAGGATGTGACACATTCAGTACACAAATGGGTATACACCAGACCCAACACACATCTACCGTAAAACCTCGCTTATAAGTCGACCTCGTTCTTAGGTCCATTTGGACTTTTGGGTTATAAATTCGACCTACAGCAAACTACTTTGACATCTGCAAAAAACCCGGTTATAGGTCGAATTGGATTTTGAGATTTTTTTGTGTGCACATATCCCCTTCAAACACCCTTTTCCTGAATAAAAAATGGGTCATATTTATGATTTTCTGCCCAAATTGACGGGCTCCTTAGACAACTGTATTTGTATTTGTTTCTTCTACAGATATTTATATGCTGCTTGCCCAATACAGCAGTGACTGCATTTATGGATGATTCAATCTATGAAGCTGGGTGTGACTGCCATAGACCTGTGCTGCCTAGGATTAATGGGCGGCTACCTAGATGTGGGGTACAAAGGGTACTGCCTGCTCGGTCACCCTCAGATTCACACATTAATTAATGCCAAAGCTTAGGCCAGACCAATATAAAAAGTATGTCTACAGATTTCCACACCATATTTCCGGAAATGCACTTTTTTTTGTGTGGTGTTCTTTTTAAATCTGGAGGAGGCCGGAAATTTGAGCTTCTAATAAAAACAAGAGATTTTCCCTCAATCACTAATATTTACCACAAGTGGTTGGTTGAGTGTCTAGACTGTCTCAACAGTAACCTGATTCCCTATTATGTAATCTCCATCTCATACTCAAGGTATTAACAACAATCAGTTTCCTAAGCATCTGACCCAGTTCACACTGCTATTCTCCAGTGATGCTCAGATTATTTTTCTGAGAGGGGAAGTCATTGGAGGTATGGACATTGAGTCTATATCTAGTGGGATGAATCCACAGGATAAAAAGGTGAAACCCTGTCACCGGTCTTGGTCTCCCTAAATATTCGTGAGTCCTTTATTTTTCCCATAATTGGTAACCATAGGCAGATGCTGGCTTATTTGATGCCACACAGATGTTTCAGGTTTTGGGGTCAAGCTGGAGACTGTCACAGGAAACTTCACTTCTAAATGCAGGGATGCTGTCATCTGATTCTGTGGCCCTGGCACGAATGCCATACCAACTCAAGACATCACATAGAGAGTAGTTGGTCTGCTTGACATTACATATGGAGCAAACAGGGGTGAGGTAATCAGTTTGAAAGAAGGTGATCGGGGGATGATCTTTTGAGCTTTATAACACATGGTTGGGGAGCAACATCATCTACTACTTTGCAACATTAAGCAAGACATTTTATTTGATCAAAATTTGTAAATAGACAATATATTAACACATAAGATGACTCTGTTGATGAAAACATTTTTTCTTTCTTTTTTTATTAAATTCATTGTTTTCTTTACTAAGACTTCAACGAGTGTGCACCATTATAAACAACAAACTAACGTGAGCAAAATATGAAATCTCGCTTCATATTTTAACCTGTTTATTCATTGATGGAAAGAATTGAAGACAGAAATCCTACATCTGTATTTCCACAGATGCAAGGTGACATCAGGTTGTAAGGAGAACTCCCGACCCATGTAACTAGGTCATATGCTTACACATCCTATCCAATTAAATTTATACAGCATATGATGTTGCCAACGGCTATGTGTCACGTGGGGTGTATCAGCATCTTATACAACTTAAGGTATCATTGTACTAAATGGCATAGTGATATTCTTATATATTTCCTCTTTTTCACTATCAAGTGGCTCCAAACATTGATTGATTGATTTGTTTAATGTCCAGATGTACATAAAGTACCTCACGGGACATACTGTAAATGTCGATATTTTCGCGTGTACATATTTTTGCGATTTTCAAAAATCGCGAAAATATGTACAGTGCGAAAATATGTACGTTTACAGTATCTCAAGTTGGCAAGGAGTCAGCCACAAATAGTGGTAGTCTGCCTCGCAGTAGTAGGACAGATATTTATATGCTGCTTGCCCAATACAGCAATGACCGCATCTATGGATGATCGAATCTATGAAATGAATGACCGCATCTATGAGGTGAGGGAGAAACCGGAGCACAAAGGATAGCAAGTGTTCTTTTATTTGCCTGGTCCTACCTACCTGGGCTAGTACCATAGTAGGTAGGGCCAGACAAACCATGGCCTTTGATATCTCAGACGTGGTTCACTGAGGAGAGATCACAAAGTAGACCACCATCATGAGAAGGCCTGGGCCCGCGCATATGGGCAGCAGCTGCCAATACAGCTTGGTTATTGACAATTACAGTAGTCCACAAAGTAACCCCTCAAGTTTTGTCGCCTTTTACAAATCCGGTATGCCCATTGGTATTATAGAAGGCTTCCGATGAAGTTATTCTACTCCTTCATGCCCCCATTATGAAGGTCCCCACTAACACAGGGGGAGTGGTTCAACATTTGATGGCATGCATTAATGAAGCCTTAAACAAAAGTTGCCGTCATTTCTGATCTTTTTTAAATCTCCGTCAATATTAGGAGTCATATCACATTTTGCTGTAGTTGCCATGGAAAAAGCAGTCTTAACATGATCAATTTTTCAAGTGCCCAACTGACCTGTGACCTTAGATTTAACCTCCAAGCATGACCCCTTGGTTACTATGTATACCACAAACTTTTTTAAACCAAGAATTGCCAATCTTCTGGTATGCATATTATTACTCCCAGTCAAAAATAAGGTCTCCTAGCACTGATTATATCCACTAGAAGTCTTGTTTTTAGTAGGGACTATTTGGCTAGGTTTTCTGGGCGGATCAGTACCGTAACACCTTATAGGCCTAAGGTTTTGAACGTATTTACTTGTATGGGTATGGAAACAAATTTTAGCGCGCACTATGACTGCTTGGAGAGCAGAGCACCCAGAATCATAGATCCAGGAACATTTCATGCTGACAACAAGGCACTTTTCAGTTGGATATTCATATTCTAGTGAATTACTTATTTTTCTAGAGATTTCTACACCATAGTAAATGACCTATAGCTCATGCATGAGCTCACACATACTTGTGCATGTCCTGACCTATAGTTGACACTTCCCTGACCTGAGTTAACACCCTCCACCTTTTAATGCACACAAATTGCATTAAAGTATGGGAAAATTCAGTGGTGATGGGGTTTTCCAATATGGGTCAGGTGGCCCATTGTTTGTTTTACCCACAGCAGTATCAAATAAACATTAGGAAATGTGTGATAAAGGTGGTGAACATCACTCTCCATTCAGATTTAATTCATCAATGGTTCGATGGATTAGATGCAGGGGCGGCAACCCCGCACCCCCCCCCCCCACTTTCTGTTTTAATACTCTTAGTATCTCGCTCCTCCTTTCCCAAATTCCTGGATCTGCCCCTGACGTGGGTAGTGCCAACTTGGATAAAATTATGTCTTTTCATTGGTTACAGAAGCTACTGTGAAAGAACTTAATTTTGATGGGTATATATTTTCGCGATTTTTGCGGAAATGAAAAATCCACGAAATTTTTATATATACCGATGAATTTGCTGATTTTCACCCATGAAAATCTAAACCCGTGAAAAAAAGTACTTTCACAGTAAGCCACACTTTAAAAGGTCTGTTTCTGGTGGATTGGCCGAGTGACTTTTTTCCCCCCATGACCACCCGGCTGCTTTTTAAATTTTTTTAAAGTCAGCAAAACCTACTTTTATAAATCTGACACAGATCACACTTGGTCCATATCTATCTGAACTCTGGCTGGTCACATCCCTGTGGTGTCTCAGATGACATATAATGAAGAAAACACACTTATAGAAGGTTAATTTTATGATAATGTGTTACTGAAAGTGAAAGGACATCCCTCCCCACTCCTCTGCGTAATTTTTTTTTTTAGCCCACCCGCTCTACCAGAAACACTTTTTTTTTATGTGGCCCAATTTCCAGGAACTCCACTGTACAACCGCACCTAATCCTATACAAGCTTTCCTAGTCCTGGACCAACCACTTGTTTTTTGCTCAAGGCAGGACTAATGTCCACCCAAATACAAAAGTGGGCTTGTTTGGTTGTTTTCACACCAATATATAGCCTGTGTGTGGCATGTAGCACTTCGCAGCTTTTGGTGTTACAGCCCAGGTGTGAAAGCTATAGTTAGTACCCATCATACTATGCTAGTGCATGTCTACTCTCCAAATGTTATCAACATAAATCATTAGCTGATTTCAATTTGTATTTAATACAGAAGCTATTACATGTGGTATTTATAGGTACTGGCTCTCAGCATGTCCTAATAGTGATTATACATTACATTACCTGACATGTTTTCCAAATCTATCTTACGTTATTTATGCCTTGAAAGCCGCCAATCTGCAGCAGAGTAGCCTCTGCATGCTTCAGTTCATCAAGCCTAGCCATCACTCGTTTGCAGGTGTTTGATGCAGACTTCATTAACCGATGAATAATTTAGATCACTCGAGGCGCGCAGATCCTTCCCTACCGCAGATTGATGTGAAGATGGACAGGTCTCCTAACAAGCAGCTCTCTTAGGTATCAAATATCTGCTGGAGAGTGATGCCGAGGCTTGGTGATCTTCAGTATGCAGATAGCTGGGAAGATGGACAGGTCTCCTTGCTGGTACCAAACTTCTGCAGGAGAGCGATGCCATGGCTTGGTAAACTAAAGTGTGCAGAGACTTAGTTTACTGACTGCATACTGTATAACCTTGCATATAAAGGCCACTCACGTATTAGCCGGACATAGACTTTGTAAATATCCTATGAGCCTCACGCGGGGAGGGCTGCTTATAGGGCCTTGTGTATAAAGCTGGCGAGCCACAGCCGTGAGTTAGCTGCGAATGTTGTCGTACAAGAGAAGCTTGCGAGTGTTCTCGCAAATATCAAAACTTTTAGATTTCTGCAAATTTACTCACAGGATGTACGCCCTTGCAATGACGTTGTCGCAGGGACTCGCAGCAGGAGATACACTGCTGGAACGTTTTCTGCATGTGTACTCGCACGAGTGTGATTCGCAGCAAATTCACGGCAGTGGATCACCGGCTTAAGCTGCACCCTGACTTCGTTCGGATCCTATAAGCCACACTGGCCATCTGATTTGCCTACTAGCCGCAGCATGTATGCAAGGTTTTATGGTACTGGGGAAAACTCGGCCCCCGTCTGTATAATAATACAGAGTAGGAAAACGCAGTGGCTCGGACATTCAGTCTCCAAGCATAACTTTGTCAAAGCATCTGCTTGGTCAGTGGAGCGTGGGCAGGCAGCACGCATGACCATCACTCTCCAGCAGAATTTGGTGTGCTCTTAGTGGATGCCGCAACATCTGCTTGGAGACAGTACTGCAAACCCAATGCCGTCCTCATAAGACACTAGGTCAGACCCAGCTTGGGCAGGTGTACACGGGTGAGCGGGTCTGACAGTGTGAGACTAGGGAAAACTAAGCACGGTGCAATTAAATGTTCGCCACCTTGCATCATTCTACCCAATACTATTTTTTTCAAAAGTGGGGGAAGAGGGGGGGGGAGGGAATCAATTTCACTTTTTTTTTTTACTTAGTTGTGGGGGGGGGGGGTGGAGGGTTTTAGATTAAAAGTAGGAGGGTGGCAAAAAAACACTACATGATTCCGCCTCCTCACAAGCTAATAATATGACTCATGCTTCAAGTTATAATTGACTTGGCTTCTTCTTTTCAACAAGAGAATGCCCCTTCCCCTTTTCGAAACCATAGAGTATAAACATGTTATCCCTCTCCCCATAATTGCCACCCCACCGGGCCCCCTCCAATGATGGCTCAATGGAATTCTTTTTCCAATTGTGGTAGTCCGATTCCATGCAATTTCAATCACATTGCAATTAATATAATCCATGTATGATAGTGTATCAGTCATTTCATCAAAATGACCAATTGCCCTCCCCACGCAGATAAAATGGCCATCCCCTACTCCGCCCAACGAATACAGACCACGTGATCCGGAGACGGCGTGTCAACACGCAGCGGCAGCGGGGCTGAATGTTTGAGTGTGGTGGCGGCTGCTAGCACAGGCAACGCTGGTCTTCAGGCCTTGGTATTTCATGTTTATTAAAGTGTTTTTGCTGCTCCCTACAAATCGGTGATAAGTTGGTGATCCCTGGATTACGGAGTAATGGCTAAGGTTGGTAATAAAGCCAGAGTTCGTGTCGTTTTCTTTGTGTAAAGCGGAGGCTGGCCCCGCTGCTTGCTGACAGCCAGACGTGACCGCTGGTGGCAGATTCGACGGATTGGTGCCGCTGAACGTGATGCTTGCTTTCAGTCCGATACAGTTTCCTGTCGTAATCTTCGATTTAGAAATGGTCCATCAACACTCGTGAAGTCGAAAATGTTTCTGAGAATAGATAGAACCCTGAAAAATTGGGTTCTCATCTAAGTCCTGTGAGGATTTACAGAAACAACGTGACAGCGGAGGAGACGCAAATTTGCACTGCGATCTGCGGCCCTCTTGTCTGGCACCTTTCACGTTCACCTGCGTGGAAACAAATACCGATGTGAAAAAAACACCAACACCGATGTCCTAGGTATTCAGGTGAGAAAACATGTCATGACTCATATGTATGGATCGACTTCGTGCACGTAGCACACACATTACAATGGGCACAGAGCTGGGGAACTGTGGCTAACATAAAATTGTGTACGGCAAAATTCGCCTGGCAACCAATCAGCACGCTGCGCAATGGAATTTTCCATCAGGACGCTAGGGTGGAAAGGATCTGCGCATGCCTGAGGAATGGTGGAACGCCCTTTGACGTCACACAGCTGTCGAGGACCGGTCTCAACCGGATGGAACTGGCTGAAACTGGTCTGAGCCACTGCTCGCACTAACCTAACTGAGCTTTCAGTCATATTCAGGCCCGGGTATATACACGCCATAGTAAAACTCTAGATTCCTCTCTAGATAGGGCCATTCGTATGATAGCTAAAGTGAAACCAAGTTGACTAGATCTACTTCTAAAACCACACAAAGTGATTAAAGGGGGTGCAGATGGGTCAAAAGCGACCTGGCGACTTCGGCCGTTTTTGAAGGCGACTTTCGACCTAAGGAAATAATATAAGCGACCTGGCGACTTTTGGGAGACAAATACAGTAGGTTAAAGGTCCCAAAAAAGCGACATTGTGACCTGGACCCCTTAATTTCGACTTTCCGACCTCAGGGGGGGACCCCTCTGCACCCACATTAAAGTTATGCAGAGCTCTGCACAAATATAGGCCACGCCGTCTCTTCACCAGTTTGGTAAGCAGTGACACTGTGACTGGCAGCGTTTAATAATTTGTCTATACCAACGATAAAAGCCATCTTTACGAATTTCAGGCCTACAATATGTATATATTATTATAGGGCCTCTAGTTCCAGGTCTAGTAAATAGATAGTAGGCTATAATGTAGGGGCTTCTATCCTGTGTTGTTTTTCTGTTCAAGTCTATAACAGATTTAGGCCTATGTTATGGAGACTGATCCTACCTATAGATCTTACCCCACTTTCGCCAGGTCTTTGTGCACGTTTCATTTGAACAACTTACATCTTTTTAACAGGCGTACTTGTGAAAAGCTAGCCTATAAAATTGTAATGCTTCTCAAAGCTGCATAAAGCTCTTCAGATAGGTTTCAGTAATTCACATCCCTGACTAGACACATGGCTCAATTTTAAGGCGTGTAAAAATTGACCATTTCCTGCCTCAAATTTAACCAAGGAAACTGAGTTGAAATTGATCAAAACAAGATTAATGGAGCTAACATTAAAACAAAGGCCTACCTTTGAGAATTGGATCGCGGATTCAGAGGGGGGGGGGCGTACTCGGCATACATCCCTGCATATTTTCCTCTATATTTTAATGTAAAATTTTTCAATATCCCCTGTACATGGCCTATAACACGCCAATCTCCCCGGCAGAGACTTCAGGTCACTTCTATCTCTCAGGCATGGGATTTTTCCGGATTTCCGGATTTTTGAAGGCCAAAAGGTCACCCCTGTGATTTGTGCAGATCCAATGAAAAAATATTTTAACATTAATAAGGGGGGGGGGTCTCAGTCTCTAGAGGCTTTCATGCCATGCAATGTAGACAAAATGCCCCCAAGATTACGTCTTTTGGCTGCCTTTTGGATTTATCTTCAAAACCCCCGTCAAAACCCAATCCCATGCCTGATCTCTGCCTAAACCTAAGATATCTTCTGGATCGGGAGGGGCAAAAGCAGCGCTCTCCTGAGGAAAAAGTCTAGAAAAGTGTACTATTTTGCTGCTTTCCTATCCGCTTTACACACTGCCTGTATCCCTCCCCAAAAATAGTCCCTCATAAAATCAACAAATGCTACCACAAAATCATGATCAAAATGGCTGAAATTTTCAGAATATCATGTTCAGGTCTTCATACAAATATTTGAATTGAATCATAGATGGAGAATTATATATTTCAAGAAAGGTGCGCAATGGACAGAAGGTTTTTGCAGAGATGTAGTCTGGGCCGGGGTCCCGAGCGAAATGTCTGCCCCCTGGAGATGATAACACGCCCCCAATCTTTCCAAAATTCCTGGATCCGCCCCTGTGGATAGTGGAAACAGCTACTATGCCTCTGCACGGGTAAAAATCTGACACTGACGCA
Organism: Harmothoe impar; assembly: GCA_947462335.1. Classification (NCBI taxonomy): domain Eukaryota; kingdom Metazoa; phylum Annelida; class Polychaeta; order Phyllodocida; family Polynoidae; genus Harmothoe; species Harmothoe impar. The sequence goes on along the minus strand of OX381704.1, from coordinate 75,219,564 downwards.
GCCCTTTTAAAAATCGACATGGGCAACATGGCCCTTTTAAAAACCGACAATCATTTTTACAAGGTCCTATATAGATGTGTTACTTTTCTACTCATCATGTTCACCTCTGTTATCATATCATATTATGTAATATTCATGTTTTATGGAAGCACAAAATGTACGATTAGAATATTATAGGCCTACCTCACAGCAATTGTTCTGAAGGGACCTGCTTCACTCCTTCGACTGGTTGTATCATGGTAGAACATAATGATGAATGATGTAACCAGGACCAAATAAAACCGTTTCAAAAAAAAAAGAAGTGTAAATACAATATGACGACACGGCCCTCTTGCTAAAAATGGACATGGCGACATGATTAAATATGTGGGTACCCATGTAGAGGCACAGCTACTGGCTACTACCTTACTAGCCTGCTAAAACGCCCCTGCACTTAAAAAGTTCAATCCCCTGTTACCCCCTGGGCATATTGGCCTACAGGGAGCTGCGCTTAGTACAGTTGCTTCAAACAGATTTTGGGTTTTAAGGGGATCCTTGACCTGCACATAAATGAGACCTGTACTCATTTGAGACCCCTGTGCTTGATCGGGCCATTTGGTTAATTGGATTCCTATGTGACTATACATGGATAAATTTTGACACAGTGACATGGCCCTTCTAAAAATCGACAAAATAGAGCAGAATGAATTAGATTTAAAAAATCAACACAGTGACAGCCCTTTTCCTAAAATTCAATACGCTGACTAGGTAAAAAATCTGGTAGGCGTACCATATAGGCTCCTCTGGAGTCTGGTCCTGCAAAATTCTTTCTTGTCCCGCAAATTTGAAAAATTGAAGGGGTCACCACTGTGATTCTTACAGATCCAGTGAGAAAATATTTTAAACTTTAATGGAGGGGACACATCCCATGCAAATTAATTACATAGAATATCCCATGGAGTTTGTAGACTGGCAGACTTTTAATGCAGTGGTTGTAGGTTTGAATATTCAAGAAGTTGACAATTCACCTACAAGAGAATTTGCCTGTGTTTATCTGAAGGCAAGTTGGTAGTGCCTCTGTGATTAATGACTGAATGGGGAAGTCCACCAGGGCTAGTTCATGCCCTATACCGCTAGTTGACAGGGCAGTAATAGCAGATTAACAGGGCCACTGTACTATAGAAACCTATACAAGTAATTCATTCTTTGGACAGTTGACCCAGGGTGCCCTGGGTCTCTGCGAGACGGTTTTCCTGCAAAAAACATAGATTGGACAGCTGACTTTGAAGTATTGCCCTGCCTTTGTTTTTTGGTTTTTCTGTTCAAAATAAAGCTAAAGTTCTACTGTGAAACAATCTTGTGTCCCCCTCTTTTTTCTCAAAATGTCAAAAAAAAAATTTCCCCATGAAAAAAGCCCCCTCGAAAAATGTCAAAAACAACCTGAAAACGGAGTCTGCGTGAACTAATGCTGAAGAATAGGCCAGTGACCTTGATTCCACCCTTTAAAACCAACACAGCCGAAGGCTGGTCAGCAGGTCCACAGGGCCCATATGGACCGAACCTGGGACAACAGGGAGAAATACTAATAAAACCGGCTCTAACTCTACCTAGTGATGCACCACACCGCAAGCAGCCCCCATCATAAGTTCTACCTAGGACTCAAGAGTTGGAGATTGAAAATGTTATGCCACTCCTATTTGCGATATGCTAAGGCATTCCCACCATGCAGTATTCTGGGGCAGACAAACGTTGCTGCACAATTTTCCCGTGTCAATATCTCTGGCAGCGGAGCTGCCGGTTGGTATTTGTAAAAAATTTGGCTCATTCAAGGTTGTTCATAGTAAAGACGAATCTGGGTATCATAAATGTCCAAGGGTGCATTTCATGTGTATGATGTTTCAGAACCATTCCCCTGTGGATGATAGGCCGTTTTTGGCCTGTCATGCTGCATACAAGGTCATTATAGCATTCCAGTTCTGTTATGGTAAAGCATTTGTAATATGAGAAATAAAAGAACTCTGTTGTGAGGAAATTAGGACACACTTTTTATTTATTTCAACCAAAACAGACTGGTTCCATGTAACCTTGCTTTACTTAATGACTGGGTGCCTAGACTTCATTGAACTATATTTTCTTGGGACTAAAAGGGGGGCTAGCACGGCTAAGACTACCCGCCTTAGCGAGTCACGTGACCTCGATAGCGGCGCCCTGATTGGTCAATTGTTGCCGCTGGTGCCTGTGTGTTTGGTAGGAACTAAGCTGGCAGGTACCCCTCTTTGCTAGCATCGGTGCTAGCCGCCCTTTAATTATAAAAGTACATCAACTTTTTATGATACCATTCAATGAGTGTTTTGGTCCACACGTGTGAGTGAACATCAAAGTAAACAAAAGCATCACACTACTGTAATTGATAGATTTTTTCGCAAAGGGGAAGGTCAGGCCGACCCCCCCCCCCCGCCTTACCCAGTATCTAAACCTAACTATGCAGTAGAAAAGGAGATGTGTATGGCATTTTAGGTCTTGATTGGCAACACAATCTTCGACACATGGAAGCTCCACATCTCCCCGACCTTATATTATGTACAGGTCTTTTTCAAACCTGAATATAGAAAGAAAAGGCTCGGTCTCACAACTTTGTAACAATTGGATAGTCTTTGACCGGGTGACGTCTTTGACTGGCAAGATTAAAACAGATGAAATGGGGGGGCTATGTACACGGAAATGCCGGGAAATTTGTAACATATAGTGTTAAAAAAAAAGTTAACCTTTCCCTCCAATTTTTTCTAAATAGGCCCCTTTTCAACTGTTTTAATCTTGCCAGTCAAAGATGTCACCCGCTCAAAGACTATCCAATTGTTACAATCTCATAAAACATAGTCAAAAGTGTTTCACCCACTGATTTTGTACAGGATAAATAAAGAAATCAGTGTTGCCAAAATGACACTGGCCTGCCAGCTTTTACCGGCATAGAATCTTTATGGCCAGTGACCATCCATGATCTCAGCTTTGTAACATGAAAGAATTTTTTCAAATATTCCAATTAGGAATGAGGTAAGAGCAGTCTTTAGAATATCTTCACATCCTAGCAATTAGCATATCAATTTTATAATTTCTTTTATAAATGGGAATGCAATAAAGAGATATTATATGCCAATGTTCCTGTGTGAGGAAAAAATGGCCTGCGAAAATCTGGGCGACGCAGGCCAATTTGGCCTGCATCTGAAAAAAGTTTTTGACAACACTGAAAATTTTAATCCCACACAATTATGTAATGGTGTGAAGAAATATAAATAATCCTTCATTCATATGAAAGAACCTTGAAAGTATTTGCAGGGTTGCCACCAACAAGGTAGATATAAATTTCCCTGACAGTCGTGACATAAAACCCAATGTTTTTAAATGCCCTCCAACTATGAATATGCACTCCTTTTAAAGTAATCTTCTGCTTAGCGAGTGGTTGTTATTTAACAACAGGGGCTCCGTGTATCGCGTGTGTGCAAAATTTTTACCCCCTCCTTCTTGAGAATTAAGATTGTTGACTCAGGGTTACCACCCAGAGTCTTATGCAACGCCTCATGAGGGGTTGCATCAAGATAGTGAAAGATCAATTTCACATCCAATTTTAAGTAGGAAATCCTCAGCCAATATACAAAAAAAGGGTGAATATTGAAAGATGGGATATTCATCTACATGCTTTACCAAGAAATATTACAAATATTGTGTTGCAACCATTCTAAATATTGAATGTAATAAAAGTCACAAAATCTGACCAAAAAGTTGGAGGGAAAAATTAAACTCTTAAGTACGAGATTCGATTTTTGTCTCCATTACGGTCCACACAACTCCAGTGCTAAGTCAATGGGGGGTATCTTGTAATACTAGGTGAGACACTTTTTGTAAGACCTTTTTTTGATAATTCTCTTCAAGTATCTTGAATTATCTTGAATTATTTTAATGTGTGGACAGATATAACAATTCATGGTTAAAAATTGTGCGAAGCTCTCAATACCACAGACTGCTGGTATGACCCAATAAGGTAGAATCATATATGCAAATGATGTTTAGATCCAAAGGCATGGACACGTAGCACACGCCGCCCAACATCCGACCGACATGGCGAAACGGCAACGGAGATGCCGCCGCTGTTGACGCTCCGATCGACACGCTTTTCAGGCGAGACGTAAAACAGCGGTTACGTGCTGCCTGGCGCTGACGCCCACAACCACCTGCTCGCCCCCAGCCACCTGCTTTCACACAGCCACTTGCTCACCTACAGCCACCACTTGGAATTCGATTATATATGACTTGTAATATATGAAATTAGGGTAGCTTTTTCTGGCGATTACAATTCTGCTGTCAGAAATGAGAAATAATGTATTGTACTTAAATTAGATCATTGATTTGACTTCGTACTGACAAATGCGGAATGTGTGAGGCTTGTGGTGACCTGTTAAGTAGCAGAGACCAATGAATGATTATTATGGACGAAACTGTAGTAAATGTCTCTGGTAGGGCTGGGGCATGGACGAAATCAGTTTTACAGTCAAAATCATCTGCAACACACGCCGCCTCGCGGCCGACCAACACAGGCAAACAGAAACGGAGCTGCTGTTGCCGTTTACGCTCCGATTGGCTCACTCTTCGGCTGAGACGTAAAATGGCGGTTACGTGCTGCAGGGCGCTGACACCCACAGCCACCTGCTTGCCCACACCAAGCTGCTCACCTGGAATTTGATTAAATAAGGCATGTGACCTATCAAAGTGGGTCAGTGTTTCCTGGAGATTATGATTCTGCTGTCAGAAATGATAAATAACGTATTGTACTAAAATTAGGTACCTGATCATTGGGAATCGGCACTAAGTGTGTATGTGGAGGGGGGGGGGGTTTGTAAGCACTCAATCTCGGTGATTCAACATCAAAACTCACACATATTACACTTACACATATTACACTCACACATATTACACTCACACATATTACACTCACACATATTACACTCACACATATTACACTCACACATATTACACTCACACATATTACACTCACACATCGGGGGGGGGGATTTGGGTAGGTTTATCAATAAAAAAATGCCCTGGTTCACATGTGATATCAATCACATATACCATTCATTAATAATAACCCTAACCCTGAGTCATTTGTGATGTAAATCACACGTTCAATCTTTTTCTCCTTAAATCATAAATAAAGGCTTTTTCGAAGAACTAAGGTGACTTTTTTTTTCAAAGATTTTTCCTGACAAAATATTATTTTCAGTAAATCTCATTTTCCCTGACATTTTGCCAAAAAATCTGAGATTCCCTGACATTTCCCAGATCTGCAACGAATTTTCCCTGACAGTGGCAACCCTGATCATCCAAGCAAAAATGCATTTTCAAAATATGGATGGTTGCACCAGAAACACAACATTTTCTGTTCAAGCTAACGGACCCAGTCTTACCATGCTTATTTTTAGAATTTCTACTCTGCAGGGGTCTGCATGTCTGCTACTGTATCCAGACTCCTAAATTGGGGACATGATGTAGGGTACCGTGAGAGTCTTAATATTATAAATCCGCGAGACTAAACCAACCAACACACTCAATGTTACTTATTTTAATAAATACTAAAAATCCATCGTCAGTACCCCCTCCACATCTAAAGATCCGTGGTCCTGGACCTCTAGACAGGCCGCCCCGTGTAGCCAGGGAGAGACCCGGATCTCTATGGACCGCCTGTGTGAAGCATATGAAGTAGTACTCCGTTTGAGAATCCGTAGGCCTACACACACAAGTCATCTCTCCCTCTCCCTCCATCGCCGTTAATTTTAAACCCCAAATCCCTGTGTGACCGTTGATTGAAGCCCCCGGGTTGAAGCCCCCGGGGGGCCACTCCCTATCTTTTCTATAGTCACTATGTGCGAACATCACCCTTAATTTAGTACCCTTATCAAGGGGCGAAATTTTTGAAAAGCATACCCTTTTCAAGGTAAACTTACCAGAAAAACGGACCCTATTCACAAATGACCCTGAAGAATATACCCTAATCATGGGGTGATCCTGGGAAAATATCTGAATCAAGGGTGACCAAGGAAAATAAAGTAAAAAATACCTTTTAAAAAGCCATGATGGTCTGAAAATGTACCCCTTTCACCCCAAATTTGCTTAAAAAGCACCCCTTATCAAGGACCCTCGCGGGTCCGTGCCTAGGACCAAAAAACAGACCCTTTCCCTTGGAATCATGTTCACACATGGTCAGTAATGCTGAGGGAGTGGCCCCCCCGGGGTTGAAGCCCTATGTCGTCCCAGTCGGCCTGTTCTCGGCAGTATTTGTATACTAGTACCTCTGTGAAACTAGGCTACGGGTGGTTATGGTACAATGTGCAGCTGCCACGTCACTCTTGCATGTCTTTATCATGCGGGAATGTCAGCCAATAGGAAGCCAGTAGCAAGTAGGCCTATCACGTGGGGACGCACCCAAGGCGACCCACCAGCCGCCTAGACTGCAGGGAGCGATCATTAGGTATTTGGGCCTGAGTGAAGCTGGTCGCATGATTATCAAAATTGGTTAAATAATATAACGTTTTGAATGCAAATGCTGTCTGTAATGGACTAAATTAGTATTAAATGCCCGGGGTCAATTTCATTTTCAAAATGCAAGATTTTCATTCCGCAATTTCAAAAATATATAAAAGTTTGCAAGAATGATAAAATGATTACAACTACTAATAAAACATGTCTCTACCCAGCGATACACCGCGCCCAAAGCAGGCCCCATCATAATCTCCGGCCATGCAGTATTGTAGGGCAGACATACGCTGTCTCCGCTATTTTCCTGCTTACTATCACCGGCAGCAGAGCTGCTGTTAAAGATTTGTAAAAGACCAAAAAAAAAAGCAAAGATGTTATTTTTTTAAGTCACCTGGGTAAACTTTCGAAAAACCTGGTTTTTCGCCGATAAACCAGGTTTATCGCCGATAAACCAGGTTTATCGCCGATAAACCTGGTTTATCGACAGAAACCTGACTTTTGCACCGATGGGCAGAGTTTTTGAAAAACCTGGTTTATCTTATCGAAAAACCGGATCCAACCAGGTTTATCGTACATAACCAGGCATTTCTGACGAAAAACCTGGTTTATCGGCGGAAAACCTGGTTTATCGGCCAAAAACCTGCTCTATCGGCCAAAAATCTGCTCTATCGACCAAAAACCTGCTCTATCGGCCAAAAACCTGCTCCGTTGGCAAAAAACCTGCTCTATTGGCCAAAAAACCTGCTCTATCGGCCAAAAACCTGCTCTATCGGCCAAAAACCTGCTCTATCGGCCAAAAACCTGCTCTATCGGCCAAAAACCTGCTCTATCGGCCAAAAACCTGCTCTATCGGCCAAAAACCTGGCTTTTCAGACTAGAACTAGGCTTTCAGCAGGTGAACAAGCATGAAAAACATGTTTTTTCGGTCGATTGCCATAGTTCCTGTCGATAGACAAGGTTTATCAACCGATAAACCAGGTTACCAGCGATAAACCAGGTTTATCGCTGATAAGCCAGGTTAATCAGCGATAAACCAGGTTTATCAGCGATAAACCAGGTTTATCAGCGATAAACCTGTTTTTTCAACCAAACTGGCCGAAAAACCCGTTTTTTCAGTCGATAGGCTTAGTTCCGTTTGATAAACCAGGTTTATCAAACGATAAACCAGGTTTATCGGCGAAAAAACTCGGTTTTTCAAAAGTTTACCCATTCGGCTTGCCATACCTGGGTCCCATTTCTCCACAAATTTGCGGAGCTCCGCAAATATATACGGATGTCTGCAAATATATACGGATGTCCGCAAATATAAATGGAAGTCCGTATTTGTATGCTTAAGTACCAAAAAGGCATAATTTGCGGAGCTCCATAAATATATTTGCGGATGTCCGCAAATTTGCGGACGTCCGCAGATTTGTGGAGAAACACCATCCTGGGTCCTGTTTCTCCACAAATTTGCGGAGCTCCATAGATATATAGGATGTCCGCAAATATATACGGAGGTCCATATTTGTATGCTTAAGTACCAAAAAGACATAATTTGCGGAGCTCCATAAATATATTTGCGTACGTCCGCAAATTTGCGTACGTCCGCAAATTTGTGGAGAAACAGCATCCTGGATGCTGTTTCTCCACAAATATGCGGAGGTCCGCACATTTGTGGAGGTCCGTAAATACACTCTCCATGTGGATGTCCGCAAATACATATGGGAATCGTTTTTCAGTACTTAAGCATACAAATATAAGCTCCATATATATTTGCCGACCTCCGCAAATTTATGGAAGCAAATTTACGGACCTCCGCAAATTTGTGGAGAAACAGAACCCTGACCCTTCTCTGCACATTTTTGAGTCGATATGATGGCCCATAGGCATAGGCTTGATAATTGTGGTACTTGAATATTATTGATTGTATAGGGAGACACTTTTTTTTATAACGATGGACGCAGCATTTCCAAAACTTCCTAGATGTAGTAGGGGTAATGTGGTTCATATGCGACTAAAACATGTGCCTCTACATGGGTGCCAACGAGTTTGACTGTGTCGCCGTGTCGATTTTTAGCAAAATAGCCCTGGCACTGTGTACATAGGAACTTAAAGAAAAATCCCTGTGATTTTTACGCCTAATTTTCCTGTGTCCGTCGATTTTCAAAACGGCTGTGTCGCCCGTGTCGATTTTTACCCATGTAGAGGCACAAACATTTGTACAGGCCGTAACCTAGCCTATGTACTGAAAGTGACATAGTGATACGCGAAAACAAATCTGATTGTGCTGGGGTAAGGCGGTAAGAAGGAAGGCAAAAAAAAAAGCATGAAAAATCCCTCTTTTGGGCTATCAAATGATCGCATCTTGAAAAATACCTCCAATTGAAAGGTCATGTTGAGTTTTTGCTGGTCAGCATATACTTTTTTTCTTTTATTGTTTGTTAAATTGTTAAAAACATCTCAGGAGAAAAAATGCATGAAAATGCATGAAAAATCCCTCTTTTGGGCTATCAAATGATCATATCTTGAGAAATATCTCCAATTGAAAGGTCATGTTGAGTTTTGGCTGGTTAGCATATAATTTTTTCTTTTATTGTTTGTAGAGGGATAACACATTTTTTTCGACATGTTCACCTGTCATTGTCTTAGACTTAATTAGGCCTAGACTTAATCGAAAAGCAAAAGGTATGGCTCTTTGACTTAGTGAGCTGAAGCTGAGCTCAGCCTTCTCTATCCCCTTCTCTGGTGTGAGGGGGGAGGGGCTTGATGGGGGGGGGGGTCCCAATGTCGAATGTCGAATTCTAGAAATGCCCATGTCATATGTCCCTAAGGAAAAACCCATGTCACTAGTGTCACTAAGGGGGGGAACATTTTGAAATATTTAGAACCCAAATTGTGCATTCTGGTGCATTTTAAGGTTGATCCCTACTCATTGAATACGGACCACTGCGCAGGTCTCTGCTCATATAGCTTATATGTATCAGATTGAGCTAATATTAATAAACTAGAAACATACATATGCTGACTAAGCTATATAAAAAGATTGGACAATTTCGAGCAAAATTGAGGGTTTTATTGGACTTTGCATATTTGATGTATTTAAAGCCAATAATATTTGCAATTTTTTTTGTAAGTTAGAACATTGGACTTATTTATCAATAAATCACTATCTAGATATAATAAAGATCTCATCAGGTTTATTGAAATAACCAAGGGTAGGAAATGCAGCCATTTTACACGTCCTTATAAATGTTACCGTAAATTCTCGCGTAGAAACTGCGGCTAGTACGAAAGTCAGATCCCTGGTGCGGCTTATAGGATCGGCACACAGTGGGGGTGCGGCTTATACGCGAGTTTTTGTTATTATGGTACAGTACTTAAAGTCACCATAGTCAGATTGCTGGTGCGGCTTCTAGGATCGGCCCAAAGTCAGGGTGCGGCTTATACAAGAGTTAGGCTTATACGCGAGAATTACCGGTAGCTATTGATCTGAACAATTTTTTTTTGAAATAAAAAAAAAAGTTCATGGATTTTTTTCACTGATATTTAGATATTGCTGAAGAATTATACATTAAATTTGAATAATCGTCATAAGACCATCACGTTTTTTTCATACAGAGGTACATTTTTGGACCATCATTCTATTTTCCCCATTAAAGGACATAACCTAGGATAATTCATGTGCAATATGTGACAATGTATGGTTGTACGGGTCTTGCAGAATCGCTACTCTGGGCTGCGCACCGCGTGCGTGTATGTTGGCTTATAATAAAGCTGTGAAGTTCTTCAAAGTTTACCATCTCATTCTGGACAATTATGACTATTGAAACATGGTGATAGCGGTGGGATACGCTGTAGACTTGTGAGTATTGGAAATGATGACCCACTGTTATTCTGTCAAGTGATGTGAATTGAAACTGTGTCATTCCCAAAACAAACAAGAATCACAAAGTCAAAACTGAACTGTCAGTCAGTGTAATCTATGATCCCTGCCTCTGTCAACTATGATTATTCAGTCCTGTCAACAAGGAGAACCCTGAACCTTGTAGGCCTATGTGTAACAGACTGTCTAGGCCCAATGTGAGTACTGTGAATCTGCCCAGAGTATAGATCTACTGAACTGTCAATGACAACATTATCACTGTGATAATGTGTCTGCCCTGAATTCAAGTCCACTTACCTGAAGTAGACCTATATCAGTGTGTTGTCACTTCTCATCTATATTCAACTGCTCCATTGTCAAAGGAAACTGGATAGTAGGCCTAGACTTAAATAACTTGGTCACTGTGTGATATCTATATAGGCCAATATATTTTGGAAATCTGCTTCTACACAAGTGTGCATCATGCCTGGTGATGATGACCAAGCTCCTCCCAATCAGAATGTGGTTGCTCCTCCTCCATACCTCCCAAATATTCAGCTGCCTCATGAACTTGACATGGACTCTACTGGCATGAGGGAAAGATGGCTGGATTGGAGAGAAGACTTTGAGAGATACCTGCTTCTGTCTGGTGCTGGCCAGCAGTCTCTGCTATTCCAATCTTCTGCTCTGCTCCAGTCCATCGGGTTTGAACCCCGGAAAATCTATAAGGGATTTGTTTACTCCGCCAATGAGGATAAAACTGACCCGAAGGTGCTCATTGAGAAATATGATGAGTACTTTGTAAGTGAAACAAGGGACTTTATCGAGCGACTTGTCTTCTCCCGTCGCAAGCAGGAGCTGCAGGAGACATTTGAGCAATTTCTGTCTGCATTGCGGTTTCTGGCAAGCACATGTAACTTTTGTTATCCCGCATGTAGGGATGCACGTATCATGGACAGGATTATCGGTGGGCACAGGAGTCCGAAAGTGAGGGACAAAATGCGATCGAAAAAGACATTGGACCTTGCTGCGGTCCTGATCATATGTAGATCTGAAGAGCTCGATGATGAGACACAGAAAGTAGTTGACGGTAACATGGAGGCCGGAGTGGCGAAGTTGTCACCCGTCCCTCGATCTGACAATAGAGGTGGTGATAAGGATATAAAACAGTGTAACTTCTGTGGGAACTCTCACATAATGGGGCGATCACACTGTCCCTCATGGGGCAAGATATGTAATGCTTGTCAAAAGGAGAACCACTTTGCTGGTTCTAAAGAGTGTAGTAGACTTAATCCAGTACACAAAGGTTCTCATGGTAAAAACAAGAAGAAATATCACTCTCATAAAAAGGTTCATCAAGTACAACCTGATTCTGATGGGTCTTCCACTGAAGGTTCTGTAAGTGTTGTTGCCGATGTGTCTGCCGTGAGTAAGTCTAAGGCAATTTATTGTAAGATGGTCATAGATTCTACTGAGGTCATCCATCAAATCGGTCCTGGTGCAACTGTTTGTATCCTTCCTGTCAAATATGTTGGGGGTAGGCCTATCAGAAATGAATCAGTAACACTGCGAATGTGGAACGGCACCTGTGAGGCTGCCTTGGGCCGGGTTAAAATCAAGGTGAAGAACCCCAAAACCAAAAAGTACTGGAATGTGGACTATGTAGTAGTTAAGGACGATACATTCATGCCTCTACTTAGTCACAATGCCGCTGAAAGCATGGGTCTGATCACTGTGAATTATGACACATTTGAGGTATGTACCGTCAAATCTGACATCCTGTCTGAATTCTCAAGTGTGTTCGACGACAAATTGGGCTGCCTGCCTGGTGGTCCTGTTCATCTGACTGTGAACAATGATATTGACCCCGTCATCCGGCATGCTCGCACTCTACCTGAGTCTCTTAATGATGATGTATGCAAGGAGCTAGAAAGACATATCAATGAAGGTACTATGTGTAAGGTTGATAGACCAACTGACTGGGTCAACCAAATGTCCATTGTAAAGAAGAAGTCAGGTGATATTCGAGTGTGTGTGGATCCACGGTCCTTAAATACTGCACTGAAACGGGAGCATTACAGATTACCTGTCTTGGATGATGTGCTCCCGAAGCTGGCTGGTGCAAAGGTGTTCTCTGTGTGTGATCTCAAACAAGGATACCATCACGTCGAGTTAGACGAGGAGTCAAGCTACCTGACAACATTTGCTACACCCTTCGGTCGTTACAGGTGGCTGAGACTGCCCTTTGGTCTGAATGTGAGCTCTGAGATATTCCAAAAGAGACTGTTCCTGGCACTGGAGGGCCTACAAGGCATCCAGTGTGTGGCTGACGACGTCATTGTCTACAGAACTAGCCAGAGGAGCACGACTGTAATTTGCGCAGTCTCTTGACACGATGCCAACTGCATGGCATAAAGCTCAACAAGGACAAGTGTCAGTTCAACGTTTCTGAGATCAAGTTCCTTGGACATATTGTTTCTGCCTCTGGCTTGAAAGTGGATCCTGAGAAAGTCGAGGCCATCACAAAAATGGAAAGACCCACTGATGTTGCAGCTGTGCAACTACTGAAAGGCACTGTCACGTACCTTGCCAGATATGTTCCAAACCTAGCAGACGTGATGAAGCCTATCACAATGCTGACTCACAAGGACACTGAATGGTGTTGGAGTGCTCCGCAGGAGGAGGCATTCAACACTCTGAAGAAGCTGCTCACTGAGGCTCCAGTGCTTGCCTTCTACAACAAGGATTGTGACCTGGTCATACAATGTGACGCTAGTGGTAGTGGGCTGGGGGCTGCCGTGATGCAGGAAGGCAGACTTCTGGCATATTCAAGTAGGGCCCTCACTCCCACTGAGACTAGATATGCCACAATTGAGAAGGAAATGCTTGCTATAGTCTATTCGCTGGAGAAATGGCATCAATTCACCTATGGGCGTCCTGTGATTGTCCACTCAGATCACAAGCCGCTGTTCTCTATCTCGGAGAAACCCTTAGATAGAGCCCCAAAGAGGTTACAGAGCATGCTTATCCGTGCTCTGGCATATGATGCCGATGTACAATACCTGGAAGGTAAGAAGATGCTGATAGCCGACACCTTAAGTCGTGCCTACTTGAAAGGCACAGAGAACCTGAATGAGGCTGAATTTGAATCAGTCAATGCTGTCACACACCTGGCAATGAATGACTATCATGTGACAAGGATTAGAGCAGCGACTAGCAGTGATCCAATTCTCTCTCGTCTCAAGGCTACCATTCAGAATGGTTGGCCTAGCAAGGAAGACGTCCCGCTTCTGATCGGCGGATACTATGGCTTCCGGGATGAACTTGCTGTGACTGATGGACTGGTCTTTCGTGGTGAAAGACTGGTTATTCCCAACGAGCTGCGTGGGGAAATGCTGACTGAGCTCCACACGGGACATACGGGCGTGGAGAGTTCACTACGCCGAGCACGTGAGGCAGTATACTGGCCTGGCATGAATGAGGATGTAAAAAAGTCCACCCAGAACTGTGACGTGTGTCAGGAATATGAGCGGGCACAGCAGAAGGAACCGCTCATGCCCTATGAGATCCCGACGTGCCCATGGCAAAGGATCGGGGCGGACTTGTTTACGCTCAAGGGCAAGGATTACCTCGTAACGGTAGATTACTACTCAAACTTTTGGGAAATTGACAGACTGTATGACACCACATCAAAGATGGTGACCCAAAAGATAAAAGCCTGATGTGCGAGCTATGGAAGTTCGGACGAGATCGTTACGGACAACGGCCCACAATTCATCGGGTCCGAATTTGTAAGATTCATTAAGAAGTGGAGAGTGACACATGTCACCAGCTCCCCACATCATGCTCAATCTAATGGAAAGGCAGAGTCCGCGGTAAAGGCTGCCAAGAGACTACTCAAAAGAACAAACAGGACTGGCGAAGATCCATACCTGGCCATCCTGAGCCTACGTAATACCCCTCAGCAAGGTATCGACCTAAGCCCTGCACAGCGGCTTATGGGTCGCCGGACGAAAACTCTACTCCCGACAACAGCTTTGCTACTGAGGCCAAGTCAACCCCCTGACATCACTGAGAAGCTGAAGTTCAGCCAAGCTAGACAGAAATTCTACCATGACAGGACAGCCAAGCCTCTCAAAGCTCTTGAGGATGGTGATAGGGTAAGAGCCAAACCCTACCAGCTTGGAGACAAGTCATGGAAGACTGCGACCATATCACAGAGACTGGATGATAGGTCATATGAGATCCACACAGATGCAGGCCAGTCACTCAGGAGAAACCGTGTTCAGCTACGGGCATCGCATGACTTGGAGAAAGTCACCGCTGATGATAATATTGAACACACTGAGACACCACCAACAGCACCCCCAGTGGATGAGCCTCTAAACACCAATCAGATCCCAACTGGGGATCTGCCTGTAGCCACTCAAACACCGGAATCACCTCGAAACCCCATCATCTTAATTACTATGTTTTAAATCACAAACATCAGTGAGACCCCTTCACCTAAGAAAGACTTCATTTAGCCCATTGACATTTGGCTTTTAGATTACCGTAAAACCTCGCGTATAAGCCTAACTCGCGTATAAGCCGCACCCCGACTTCGGCCCGAGTCTATAAGCCGCAGAGGCCCTCTGAATGCTATCTGAGAAAAACTCTCGTACTAGCCGCACCCCTAACTTTGGCCTGAGACTATAACCCATACTTAGTAGCAGGGTCCTCCTGGTGGCCCGTGAGGCCTCCTGGCGGCCCGTACGGCCTCCATTTGCCCCCCTGCAGTGTGACGTTTTTGTCAGCTTTATCAAACCCAGAGTTATAACAGACTAAAGGTGTCTGGTAGGGGTGCGCTGGGGGGGGGGGGGCGGGAGTACACTGGCGCCGGTGTCTGACTACCTCTAGTCCAGTAGGCACCGGCTCCAGTGTAGGGGAGGGGGGGGGGGGGGCATTGGGGAGTACCTGGGCAGTAACAGCTTTCTCTGAGGGGGAGGGGCATTGGGGAGTGTAGGCCCTATGGCTTGTTGCTTGTTGCTGTGTGATTGGAGACTAGGTGTGGGTGGCTGCGGTTCGCGGTGGGCATTGAGGGTACCGCCGATATGGATGACATAGATGGAGGGAGGGGGGGGGGGGGATTGGCCAGTATGCCGTGAGTGTTGACAGCTTTCTTACCGGCGTCCCCCCCCCCACCCCTCCCCCACAGAGCTGAATTAGCACGGGTCACACCCCCTCCCCCTTGGCACATATTGTGGATAGTCTATGGTGATTTTGGAAATTATACTTTAGAAAAACTCGCGTATAAGCCGCACCCTGACTTGGGCCCAATCCTATTAGCCGCACCGGCGATCTGACTCGCGTACTAGCCGCGGCTTCTACGCGAGGTTTTACGGTATATACATATTGTGTTGACATGTTCAGTCACTATTGTGTTATTCTTTGTTTCTGTATCAGGAGAGGATGTGACAATGTATGGTTGTACGGGTCTTGCAGAATCGCTACTCTGGGCTGCGCACCGCGTGCGTGTATGTTGGCTTATAATAAAGCTGTGAAGTTCTTCAAAGTTTACCATCTCATTCTGGACAATTATGACTATTGAAACACAATACAAAATGAACGTGGGCATTGGTTCACTAAAAAAAAAAATCATGAAAATTTCCCCTTTTTTTTGTATTTATTGGCAAAAATAGAGAATACTTTTTTTTTCAAAAATCTGTAAATAAAAAAGTAGCTCGGGACCCCCCTATATATTTTCCATTTTCCATTTCTAATTGATGAAAGCCACATTTGGGGTGAAAAACAGGACATTTCATGGATACAGCGATCAAAGGCGCACTGAATGTTTAGGCTTTAAATGGTGCATTCTGATGCACTCGCTAATCATTTTTCACATGTCATTTTTTCACCCCCCCCCCGCTAGAGGGGTCGAAATTTTTTACCCCCCCCCCCCCCCCGCAGGCCGAAAATCGCGCGCGTTTGCGCCCCTTTGTAGCATAGTAACGCGCGGGCTTTTTACCTCAAAACAGGTTGAATTTTTTTCACCCCCCCCAAGAGGGGTCTAAATTTTTTACCCCCCCCCCCGGTCAAGGGGTCCAAATTTTTTAACCCCCCCAAATCCACCACCCCCCCCCCCCCTGTTGTTAAAAAATGAGCACTCCCTTAATTAAAATAGATCTAGGACGTCGTCATGCACAGCTTTGAAGCAGGTGCCTGTAGTTCCAGTTAAACACAGAAGGTGGCGTTCACACTACCGGAAGTCGCCCAACCGGTACAACTTCGCCATCTATCGGAATGTTGGCTGACTAGAAACAAGGCACAAGCGAGGGACGATCGCAGTCGATTATTTTGTAAACACTGTGGATTTACCATGATATCTCCATAACAAGGTACATAATGTATGCCCGCTGTGTAGGTATTGAACTCGGAACACATTACTGGTAAGCCCAATCACATTTTAACCATCTCAAGATTGTGGACATTGTTAGAAGCAGTTTTCCAAGTTTTGCCTGTCTTGCCTCTTGGCCTTGGGGAGACTTGGCTTACCAAGTAGGCCTAACAGTAGGACTAACTGGCAGTGGCACCCCCGTCCGTCCCAGTCTAGGTGCATCCACTTGGCCCGTGTGTACTACTGCCAGTGAGATGTGAGGCTTCAATCAATGACTGAACGAGCCTATCATTATGAAGTGGGACTGTTACTGTTAGATATCCACAGCGGTGGGTCTACCCGTTTCTTAACATATATTAAAATCACTAGGCCTAGTAGCAGCTCCCCTCATTCAGTACCTGCCTGTACTAAGGGAGTGTTCATTTATTAATTACAGGGGGGGGGTGGTGAGATTTCGCGTGGAGGGGCAAAAAAATTTTACGCCCCCCCTCGAGAGCGCGTGGAATGTTTCGCGCCCCCCCCTCGCCGAAGGCGCCGAAAATTTTTCGCCCCCCCCCCTTTGAACTATAGTAACGCGCGGGCTTTTTTGCTAAAAAGGGGCTTAAATTTTTACGCCCCCCCCTCAAGAGGGGTCAGAATTTTTTACGCCCCCCCTCAGGAGGGGTCGGAAATTTTTACGCCCCCCCCCCAAACCCACCACCCCCCCCCTGTAAATAATAAATGAACACTCCCTAACTATCTACTATCTAGTACCTCCCCAAATGCCAGAAATGGGGTTGAGTCCCTGATCTACGCCAAACGTGCGGCTGTCCGTACCCGGCGGGCTTGCCTGCTGTTGACTTTAGAAGGCACCAACGGCAACACCGCCAGTAGGCCCAATAGTAATGCTGGCAGTGTTGCCGTTGGTGCCCAAGGCTATTTAAAGTCTAAGTAGTCCAGGGGCGGATCTGGGGGGGGGGGGGGGGTTTAGTGGTAATGTGATCCGCCGCGAGTCGCGGCGCGTCACTTTTCGGTACTTTGGTGTTTGGTGGACCCCCCCCCCCCCCCCTTTTTCAAATTCCTGCGTCCGCCCCTGACAGTAGGGATAACACAGTGTCACACTTTTATTTAAAAACCATATTTTGGGAATGTCAAGGAGCTTATTTTAGCTCTTATTCTTAACAAATACAAATCTTAGAAGCGAATTAAGCTATTACTTTTTAAAGAAAACATATTTGATAATTTGGGAGATTTTCTGGTGTTTTTTTTCTGAAGCCAAGCTATATTACCTTTTAAAGAAAACACATTTGGAAGATTTTCTGTTATTCTCTGTCATTGAGTGAGTGGTAACCCTTATCTCTTACACACTGCTGTGCAGGCTGCAGCAGGGTAGGGCCAATTGTGTATTTCACTTGGCATACCCCGGTAGGCCTACAGGGAATTTTGTTATACTACTTATAGACCCCTAAATTTGACACAGTGACATGGACCTTTTTTTGGGCTTTAACTGGTGATCCCCGGCCCGGTCCCAGTTGTCTACATGGTGGTCTGGTGGGGGCATGGTGCACCTGTGGCAGGATGCGCTTAGTGCGGTTGGCAGTGAGCGCCGTGGGGGTCATCGCGGACAGGAGCTGTGTGGCCACACGCCCCATGTGGTGAGGGGGGCAGTAACCATATGGGGTCAGGGAGGCATCAGGTATGTGTGTGAATATGGGGAGGGGGGGGGGGGAAGAAGCCCCCTTCAGTAGGCCTCATCCATAGAGATCAGGTACCCCAAACTGCAGTCTCAAGAAAGGTTACATATAGATTATCATTTCCAAGAAGTGACAAGTGTCACAGGCCTGAAAATCCTATCTCTGGGGTAAGTACCCCTCCTCCAGTGTCTGGTCCAGTCACCACAAGGTGGCTGGGGCTTCTCTCACCCCTCCTTGGCTGACCAAAAAGTGTTGGTAACCAGGGTTCGTAACCAGATCTGCCCCTGAGGCTGTGCACAGAGGAAACTACCCAGGTCGACACTAGCGCCACCTACTGTTGACCACTGATGAAACCATAATTCAGTGGACTCGATGATACTAACGCCTAGACTGCAAGTAGCGTGGGTGTCCAAGTTAATGAAACCAGTGTATAAGGGGCCATCCTAGTCCATTACTTACAAACGCACCGGGGGGGGGGGGGGGGGGGTCAGGGCAAATGCGTACAGATGCATACGGGGGGGGGATCAAGGACCATTTTGGCGTACGCATTGTGTACGCATAAGTGTTGATTTTCTGGTCATAAAATTGGTATCTCTCTAAGTCCAAATATCCAACCAAAGTTTTTCTCAATATCATGGTCCAGGTTGCTTTGATGAATGATGGGCAGGGTCCAGAAAGAATTACTATAAAGAATTAGCTTGAAGTAACAATTACTGTACTTAAATACCCCCCCCCCCCCCGCCCCCCAAGGGACAGATCCCCAAAATGAGAGTTGCTCCCCTTACATACGTTACCCCATTACCCCTAAAATAAATGTTCCTATGTATATGTTAATTACATCCCTTTATTTCATCAGTGGGGGAGGGGGAGGGGGTCAGACAGTGAAATGACTATGTACGCATGGGGGTGGGGGGTAGGCCAAATATGTACATGGTGCAACAGGGGGGGGGGAGGGTCAATTTTGGGCAAAAACGTGCGTATGTAATTAATGGATGGCCTCTAATACTCTAAGACATTGGTGGAGGCAGAGATTTCCTCCTGGGGTGCGTCATCCTCCATGTGACCGAGACGCCACTAGCCTCCACACCAGGCAGGATGTTGCTACATGTTCCCTCACTTAGGGAGTGGTCATTTTTTAACAACAGGGGGGGGTCGGTGGATTTTCGCGCGAGCGGGTCGAAATTTTTTTGGTCCCCCCCACGGGAGGGGTCGAAATTTTTTTGGTCCCCCCCCTAAGGCGACTTGAAATTGGGCGCGGCCGACCCCTTTGAGCTATAGTAATGCGCGGGCTTTTTCAGTAAAAAGGGGTGCAATTTTTTTGGTCCCCCCCTCAAGAGGGGTCCAAATTTTTTTGGTCCCCCCCCTTCAAGGGGTCCAAATTTTTTTGGTCCCCCCCCCAAATCCACCAACCCCCCCCTGTTGTTAAAAAATGACCACTCCCTTAGAGCATGCTATAAATCAGATAGTCGTCGGGCAGATCCAGAGCTAGCACACTCTAAACTAGACTGGTAGTTGGACACCCTACTGTTCCCTCTCACCACTCCGACTAACACCCCCCCTCCCCCCATCCCGTTGGGTATCCAGACAACTCGTCCACTCACCAACTCGCACACTAACAACTCGCCCACCAATTGTTCTGGTCAACTAGTCCACTCTCAAAGTCGTCTACTCTCAAAGTCGCCCACTCTCCATGTCGTCCACTCCAAGTCGCCCACTCTCCAAGTCGCCCACTGTGGCCTGAGAGGGTGGGGGTTATATAGTGATTTGATACCAACCAGAGGCCTTCGGCCTCTGGCGGGTCGCATCTATACCCTTTCTGAGTTTCCTCAGTCCCACCCTCATTTGTAACTGACCATAGCCCAGCCTCATGCCCAAATAAGCACCCCCCCCCCCCCACACACACACACCACACCTGACCGGAGTGCACGGTCCTGTCCTGCCCCGTCACTGAGCCCCTCTCCCTCCCAGCCACTGACCTGCATGACCTAAATAGGCTCTCTCTCGAGTCTATGGTCACCCTGCTCTGCCCTGATGTAGCTTAACACTGTGTGGAGTAACTGGCAGGGCCCAGTGTAGCTAATCCCAGCTGAGTGGTCAGCATACCTCCCATCTGTCCCTTACAGACTACACTGTAGGACCCACTGCAGACTTGCCTCACATGACCCATCTCAGTCCCCTCCCTCTCACTCTGCAGTAGCTATGGGCAGTAGGCCCTATGAGGCAGCAGGATGGGTCGTTCACCATGCAGCCACCTGTGCAATAGTGAGGTATGGATGTACAATCCAACATGGCGCTGAGTATGGAGCCAGGCCCCTTCGAGACAAAATAAGAAACGGAGTATAAACATAGCTACCCGGTAGGTAGATTCATCATGAGTCGGACACACACCTTAAGTCAGACACTTTTTGCATTAAAAGAAACTTGGGAACTAAATATATTGCAAATTATACGCCCTCAGACAATTAGTCGGAATGTAAGTAAAAACTACACATCCTTATTGCCCGATACAATTTGATGAGTCTCTGAACCAGCGTCTTTGGCATTGGATTTAGACTCCTTCCCCCACATGGAAAAAGAGTAGCCTTTCTATACGCAGTGCAATTTGTAAAAGAACTACTCTTACATTTAAGTACTATACATATCATTATTTTTGTGAAAACAGTATGATTTATGTATTCACCAGGGTATTCATTTGAGATTTTGGTGGATCAGAACCGTCACATATGGCTTTGGGTTGGACCCTGATGTCCCAGAACATGGTGGGCGACTTGGTGAGAGGGCGACTTGGTAAGTGGGCGACTTGGTTAGTGGGCGACTTGGAAGTGGACGAGTTGGTAAGTGGGCGACTTAGTAGTGGGCGAGTTGGTAAGTGGACAAGTTGACTGGAATTCCCCCGGACACACCCGTCCCGGCCCTGGCCCGGGAATAAGGTCAGTTTCGGTAGAGACACATTTGACAGATTGAACACACCCGTGATGGAGACGATCTTCAGACATGCGGACCTACCCTACTTTTAGGGCTGACGGGATGAACACGGATCCTTTTTGTGATGACTGGGGATTTGGGAAGCATACTGTTGGACTTGCTCAAATCGGCAAGATAGAGGATATCGGTCTACTCAGACCCCCTCCTCTTACCCCCACTCCTCCCCTCTCCCCTTTGCCATAGACGGGGACTGTAGGCAGTCTAGGACTGTGGTTGTGTTTCAAGCTCACAAGAGCTTTTTTGTTGAATTGAGAATTATTTTTTTTCTAATTTTCTTCCCCAGATCAACCAATAAATTTGTTTGTTAGGGGTCCACTAAGAACTTTTGAGGGAGGCTGGTTAAAAGAGAAAAAAAAGTCGCTCGTTCCAGTTTTCCACAGACAAAATCCATAGACAAGAAAAAATTTTAAAAAAAAACATATCTTGACCAACTTTTTTTTTTGGTGTGGCCTTAGGGAGTGGTCATTTTTTAACAACAGGGGGGGGGTTGGTGGATTTGGGGGGGGGGGACCAAAAAAATTTGGACCCCTTGAAGGGGGGGGACCAAAAAAATTTGGACCCCTATTGAGGGGGGGACCAAAAAAATTACACCCCTTTTTAACGAAAAAGCCCGCGCATTACTATAGCTCAAAGGGGTCGGCCCCGCTCATTTTCAACCTGCCTAGGGGGGGGACCGAAAAATTTGTGACCCCTTCCGCGGGGGGGACCAAAAACATTTCGACCCGCTCGCGCGAAAATCCACCGACCCCCGCCTGTTTTTAAAAAATGACCACTCCCTTAGATACATATTTTCATGTGTACCACATCAAGAGCGTGTGCTCCATTTATTTATTGCATGTTGGTACGGCCTTCTCTATGCTAAGCCTATGGGAGCTCCATACTCCATGCCCCCCATGGCCTCCAAATTTGTTGATTTTCTTCATTTAAAGACAGTAGGGCCATGTACTAAACACAAAACCCCACTTATTAACATAAATGCACATCATACGTCACTCGTTGAAGCTGGGTCATATCACACTCAGCCTTCGGCATCCTGTGATATGATCCAGCTTCAACTCGTGAAGTATGATGTGCATGTATGTCAATGGCATGAAGTTTTGTCTACCGTAAAACCTTGCTTATAAGCCGCGGCTTATACGCGAATCAGACTCGGCTTTAAACCTTTAAAATATGCGGGGGACCATATGTTGAAAATATTCTTTCTGGATGTAGAAAATTATAGACTATATCCTGAGAAAACTATAGGGAAAGTTAATTACTTTGAGATGCTTTGACATGCACAAATGTGCTATCACCATATGATCCCATTACAGATCACTCCAAACTCAAAGCCAGATATCTAGGGACCCCCCTATTTTATTTACACCATAATAGCAACTACTATATGGGCCTCATGGTGAAAATCCTGACGGAATCCAATTACTTCTAGACTATGGGATCTACCCACCTTAAGTGTCCTGTGTCACAGTAGAACATCCCCACCCAGCTTAGGAACATGGGATTTCAATAACCTTTGAGTCGGTGGGCACATAAAATATGGACTGGTATTTCACTCCATAGAAAGAAGGACAGTCCATCATAAACAGTACAATGGGATGACATCCGTTCTATCACCGGTGGGCCCAGCAGGTGACAGGCTTTTAAAAAGGGTACGTTCTGCCTCGGGGCACGCGGGGGTAGAGGCTGCTCAGTGATGAGACTAGGCCGGTCTGGACACTAATGGTTATTAGACCTAAATGCTAATTGACAAGCCACAGGCAGGCACTACTAGTTAACCATATGGGGTTAAGTTCGCTGGCCTTCCCTCTGCCAGAGAAAGAGAAAGAGAAAGAGATAGTCCTCCAATCTCCAGTGCAGAGTTATCACAACAAAACAATCAAATGGAATACCTCTGCCACAGGCCACTTACATCATAGTGTAGTCCGGCATTCACACTCATTAAACCACAGCGGAGGGCCAAGACAAAGGAATTCACACCTTGGTTATTTCCACTTAGACTCACATAACCTTCTAGCTGTGGTTTAAAATAGTTAGACAATGGTTATGAAAGGGTAGGTAGGATTAACCACAGCTTGTAAAGCTGTGGTTAATTCTATTTACCCTTTCACAACCATAGTTTAACTATTACATAACCCCCCAATAGACAAGACTCAGAAGTGAGTGGAAAAGTCCAAGGGTAAGGGTCAAGTAGAGGGTCAAGCCCCATGGCACAGGCCTGTATAATGCCTCAGGACTATTTTCCTCGGGAAAATGCTGTAATATGTGTATGGTAATTATACCTGTCTCTGAGATTAACCCTGAGAATCGGACATTCAAATACATGGACTCAGCGTGAAAAGAACTATCACCATAACAAATTAATAAAGGTAACCATGAGTATGAATATGGACGAATTTGGTTGTAATCTGGTGCCTGGGGCAGAGAGTAATCATCTTTAAGTGTTTGTTGTGATTACACGCTGCAAAGGAGAATGAGAGTCCTCATGACCAATTTGGGCTGGTTAATTCGGCTGGGAGGGGAGGCTATATAAATGGTGGAAGAGCCTCTGTCTCATAAATGGTAGGGTAAAGAGCTCTGCTAAACATTTCAAATCATCTTGATTATCTATGTCTTTTGTGAATATCTATTCCTAGAAAAGGTATTTGACTGGGTGACATCTTTGACCGGTCAACATATTCGACAGGCAACCATTTATTGGTTGATTTTTGGTCCCGATTTTCCGATTTCAAAATAGAGTAGAGAAAAGCATTAAATCAGTCCAATAAACGTATATTCTACCAAATGAATATTTCGTGGACATAGATTGATATGGTATGTGTTTCAAGGGTTAATTGTTAGCCTTTTTGAAGTGAATTGTTACCTAAGTTAGGCTAAATTTTGTGATTGCAAAAAAAATTTGGACCCCTTGAAGGGGGGGGGGGGGAAACCAAACAAATTTGGACCCCTCTTGAGGGGGGGGGACCAAAAAAATTACACCCCTTTTTAGCGCAAAAGCCCGCGCATTACTATAGCTCAAAGGGGTCGGTCGCGCTCATTTTCAACCTGCCTAGGGGGGTACCAAAAAAATGTCGACTCGCTCGCGCAAAAATCCACCGCCCCCCCCCCCCTGTTGTTAAAAAATGGGCACTTCCTTAGAATACCCCAAATTGAAATTAACCTTATCCTTGATACATAGTTGTATAGCATTGCATAAGATTTCTGTCGCTGTATATGCTTATGAGTTGAAGCACAAGTGATGTCAAACGCACCGGTCAAATATGTCCCCATTTGCACCTGCATCACTTTCATGAGATAATGTTATATTTGTCCAGTTGTCTAGTATACCGTATTCGACGTAATAAAGCGCCCTCCGCCTAATAGGCGCCCCCCCCCCCCCCTTTCGGGGCATTTCTAGACTAGAACAAAGACTCAAATTTCAGGATTTTGGAGACAATTAAACTACCATAAAAATAAGCCCTGGGCGCTTATTACGTCGAATACGATAAGTCAATTTCTGCACCGTGTGACAATGGCCAATTAGTTGCCATTCCAGCTAGATAGCAGATATACTGTAACTAACATTGACATCAGTTTCAATGATATCAGGGCAATTCCCTTTTCCTAATTAGTTATTTTCTTTCAGTTTTTATCCATGCTACATATTGTTATTTTCATTCGTAAATATGTCTGGACTTGAAAAGGTGACGTCACACAGACCCTGAGACTCCCCCACCCCATGTCACTTTTTGTCACTACTGAAGTAAACCCAAAGACCCACTCACCCCCTAGCATGATTGGCGCAACGCGAAGGGAACGTTCACAAAAGACCCACCCACCCCCTAGGAGGTGATGTCATTTGTGAACGTTCCCTTCGTGTTGCTTGCCCCCCCCCCCCCCCAATCAGAAATAAACATTTTAAGAAATCCCAATGTTACTACCGGTATCTCTTATACTCCTCATGTCGCATGTCACTAAGCGCTAAATTGCCCATGTCACATGTATGTCAACAACCGTATGTCATTGGTACTAGGACAGTCTCTATAAGCTTCTATAGCTTGGACAGCACAAAGATAAGGGAACATTCCCTGACACTTTAGTGAGATTGTTAGACGCCGATGACGCGCCACACGTGTCAAGGCAGGGGAGACAGGTTTTTGTGGGTGGTCGGGTGGAGAGAGGGGTGTCTTGGTGAAGTCCGGTGAAGTCCAATGGTATCGTGCGGCTCGGCAGCAGCATGTCATTACCCTTGTCACAGACTATAAAAAAGAGGTGGTCCAAGTTCCGGAAGTTGGTCATGAGTCACACCCATAACTTAGGGTACCTGGACCCTAGTGTCTCACCCCCGTTGCGTCACCAACAACAAAGACTCCCCAGCTGCCAGCTTCCCAGAAGCCATGACCGTCATGATGACGGGAGGCACGGGGCTGGTTCCGGGGCTGGTATCGACCATGTAGTAGGGTAGACGGGCCAGACAGAGGGCGCTGCATTCCAACACAAACATTGGAAGCGGGAGGGTGTGCGTGCATTGGCTATTGGCTTGGCTAGCAATGGATCATACCGCAGAAGGCGACTGATTGCCAAACTACAGCGACGTGTTTGCCCTTGAAGCTATTGGATTTAGGTAATTCTTAACAGGATTGTAATAATATCTATGCAGGTTTATGAACATCGCCCGGCCATGGTACGGTTATCAGGGTTCGTTATCCTTCTTAGCTTAGGCTAGGGTGATGTAAAATTCATAGACTGGCGGGGGTGTTTATACCAGGGTTTACAATATATTGTAGGTTCATGGTCAATCATTATAGGAAGCTAATATGTTATCAATTCTTTGCTGGGCAACTTATGTTTGTAGACATGCTTAGTACTAGGCTGTCAGAGCAGGTGCAGCCCATTCAGCATGCAAATGTAAGGGGTGCAAATATATGCTGGTAAACATTCTCAACGCTACCCCTTGCTTTGCATTGGTTTGGTGCCCAAGCTGGCCCCAACTCGCGCTTGGACAAGTCCGAGCGACATCGCTGGTATTTAGGGGGCCATGACCGCGTCACTTCCCCCGTATATTGGGGGGGATTCGTACGCGGTACCCATCTGCACTTTCAATACAACAGCACCTAGCGCACAGGAACTATTTTAACCAGCAGCCTTTGGTCCCAGCGATGACGCTCGGGAAACGAGGTCGAGGTGGTGCGAGCTTGGTTTGGTGCCCTCTAGTTTCGGAGCCAATGTTTACAACAGAGCGTATGCAGCACCATGCAGTGCTTCTTTCCTGGCCTAATGCAGAAGTTCACATGGATCATTTGATCAGTGTACATAAGCAAGTATCAGTAGAACTGCATTTATTATACAAGTTAAGTCAAGTTCAATAGTATTTATTGTTTCCTAGACAAAGGATTCACATTAAGTAATATTGTTGATCAACCTACATAGTTCGTCTAGCAGGGCGTTACACTTAGGCTCAGACCCTTAAAGGCCCAGCGCCCCTATATATAGAGCTGAGTACCTGTCCCGGCTGCACTCTGACTGTTACTGGACGTGCAGTAAGAACTGCGGGTTTAAAGCGGCATAATCACTGAGAGTGCCCCATTCAAAATTCTAGTACTTTTCTAGTCTACTATGGGGTAGCACCGCGAGTGGTGATATTGATCCTTTAATCAAATCCTAATGACTGCACTCTAATGCATAATAGAGAGGTTATTAAGATTGGAGAACGTGTACTGGTACGGGTACGGCAAGGGCTGCAGGTTTCAGAACAGGTACAGGTTAAGTGCCACTGTGGTTCAGAATAAACATTTTTGTATGGACCTATCAACTCCCGAAGTGTCTGGTCCCATGTCAGTATGGTAAAGGGTCTCAAAACAAGGTCATTACGATGGTTCTGCAGAAAAACACATTAACCATCAATAATTCTGTTAATAAAAATTGCCAGATCACAATTGTTGCCTTTACCTGAAGCTGTTACAAATGCCTATTGCTAGAAGCTCCAATGTTGATCAAAGCCTTCTTCAAATACCTGAAAAATGCATTTGAAAAAGTGTCACTTTTAAACATTAAAAAAAAATTCTCTTGTGCTTTGTGACTACTTCCCTCTGATATTTTTTTTTCTTAATTTTTCCCGTCCCCATACCCCGTCCATCTTCTCTAATATGTATAAAAATGCCCACGCACGGCCCATGACATAATAATAATAAAAAATCTCTAGAGTAGACTCTGTATGCCACAATAGGTTGGGAGAAGAAAAAAAGCAGCCTGCCTCTATATCGTCAGTGCAGGGCACAACAGCGGCGTATCTTTCCCATCTCTTACGTCAGCCTGTTACATAACCTACGCTGGGGCCCTGTACCCCTCATTTTCTCAGTGTCCCGGTCACCACAGGCGCTCTGGTTGTCACAATACACATCCCAGCCTGGGACACTCTGAGACTGTTGTGCGGCTCTCGTGTACAAACCAATCACTGAGGATAAGAACACACACTGCGGCGCTCACGTATTTATTTATAGATCGTAGTTATACGTATCGCTGCTGTGGGGGCATGATGGTCGCGTACAGATTTACGCGAATTACTACGCCGGCTACACTCTCCAGCACATGTTTCCACCTGGCTGCACATCTAGGTATGTGCTTGCAGAGTGATAAAAGTAGTCCGGGCACCCTTCCCACAGTCCCCCCACAGCAGCGATACGTAACACGACGACTTTACAACCATTACGTAAGCGGTGCAGCGTGGATAAGAACAATGCCCTAAAAAAAATGTGGAAAGCAAAAAAATATATATACATATATGTGGGTCTGCTTCATCAGACCATTAGCGGAAACCAACCCTTTTTCTTTGGGCCTAAGCCACGGCCATTCCCTGGCTTGCAAATAATAAAAGTTATACAGCTCCATACTTGGATCATATCTATCACTCATCCGAGATCAACTATTCATTTGTAACTGGTTAGAAAGTCATATTGGAGACTTCATCACATAATTTAACATCAAGTTTTCTTTTCTTTCGCAGATGATGTTAAGATGAAGTTTAACCAGCTGGACTTGAATTCTCAAGAATGTGAGCAGATTCTGTGCAAGGTTGCTGACAGTTTTCTTAGAAACAAGAGTGATTGTTCATGGAACATTATAGACGTGTTTAAAGCGCAGCACACAGCCAAAGTTCAGCAAGCCTTTCAGTACGTACATGCCTACCTCGTCTGAAATTAAATGAAATACATTCGTTATATTAGCCAATTGTGGTTATCTAAACTGGTAATCTTTGTTATTGATGTGGTGCAGTGCAGAACCATGTAAATAACGAGGTATGATTATAAGACATAAAGAAAGCTCAGCGTATCCCAAAGTAGATCTTATCTCAATGATTCATCGTAGATAATATGGTGAAACCTATTTAATTCGCATGGCTTCTTCATTTCGAGCACCCTCCATGTTTCAGGCGTAAGGCGAGATCCCTCCATGTAAAGCGTAATAATGATGTCGGTCAGACCGTCTTACTAGGATTTGCACTCACAGACCAATCGTTTCCAGCGGCGTCACTTCTTGGTAAGTAGGCCTTTATTCTGGATAACATGTCGGGCTGTTAGTTGAGTGAAGTGATACAATGCAGGTGCTTTCTATGTGTGTAGGTGGACAGATGTCAAAGAATGCTATCTTAAATTGATAAATTACATGATAATTGGCAAATAGTATCAATGCCACTTCCAATATATATGTATGGTTTTCTTTTCTAGGTACTCCGGAGAACGGATATAACCTCTGCAGCTACCTAGATACGCTACTCCGCTATGTGTTTGAAGTCCAGAACAAGACAGCTGCACAGGTCGACCTCTATGTGGTGAGTTGAACACAGTGACCATCTTACTTAATCAATAGTTTTAATTCCAGTGACTGAGGTCATCATGACAAATATATTTTATTGTATATGCATTCATTAGTCCGATGTTTTACGACTTACATTTATTTACATTTCCAACCTACCATGTGAGGAATGAACAATTCCACTCGGCGATGGTCTGTGCACTGATCTCGCTTGATCTCCCCAAAGTCGTGTCTAGCCTAAAGACCAATGCCGTAAAAAAGGGAGGCTTTTCAGAAAGGTTGTTGAAAAAGTTTTTGAAAATAGATATAACCTCAAAATCCAGCATTCTAAGATACACTATCTGAAACAGAATTGCACAGCCCTGTGAATATAAGCCATTCCAGACAATGTTATAAGGATTCTGATAAACACAACTTTACTATGAAAGAAGTCACACTTTCTTGCTGCATTGGTCTATAGGGTCGGTACAAGTTGTACCGGCCCTGGTCTAGACGCGACTTTCGGTCTACATTGTTACATTCAATGTGTACCCAATATTGTCATTTGGGCGAGCTATTTTTGGAATCATAATACTCTGGTGTGTGGGAACTGGGCTCCTATATTGTAACAACGAGAATATTTGACATACCATTCTACAGCTTTTTAATGATCACCTCTGACCTGTTCGAGAAACCATGGATATACGCATGTACCATAAAATATCTACAGAGAAGCATGTTATCTGCTTCCTAAGAGAATACCATACGGTCTCCAGTACAAGATGATTCATTGTCAGGCTCTCATGTGGCTGGTAAGTTGAGTATTAAACCAAGTACGAAACGCCCAGTACATTTACACAGTTTGGTATTAAAAGGGAAGACGGGAAGTACCATTCACAAATATTGCGTGGGACCTCACTGATTTATGGCTACCAGGTGTTAGGGTTCTCAGCAGGTGATTGGGGTGAGAACCCGGGGTGAGAACACAATCATAAATACAAATGTACTACATATACATTTGTATATATATATGGGAAAGCTTTTTGGGTCAGCCTTTTGTGCTGGTGCAGTGAACCCAACACACATTTGCATGCATCAACGAGTAGACAGGCTGCCCCTTGTTGCTCAGACCTGGTAAAGGTTATTAGAACTGGGGCTAGTGAGAGCCCCATGTCAACTGCATGTACTAGTGACAGATGGTAGATTTCAAATACATATGTAGGAATATATTTGTACACGCAGGGCTGAATCACAGATTCACACTAGTGTGAATCACGCGGATTCATGATTATAGATGCATACTGGATGGAGGCAGACTGGTCAGACTAGAAGAAGCTTCTATTGACTTCCCTCTTTTCCTCTTCCTCTGGTCACATGTCTTTGTAGGTGTCAGGTACAATTCACATTCTTTGCAAATAATTTTAAATAGCTTATCCTGTACACTAGGACATGCGAATTCCTATGGCAGGCCCTTTGGGTAATTGTCTGCAGATCTTGTGGATGTCTTGGCTGAGTGCAAGGCAAACAAATACTGATGGGTTATTTCCCCGACCAATGTAGATGTAGTTTAACTCGCAAGCCATCCTCAGCATTATGGCCATGGTCCAGATAGAATCCTAGACGATGTGTCCAAAAGACAATGTGGACACATCGTCCGTGCTTTGGTCACATCATCCATTGGTCACATCATCCATTAGTCACATCGTTTCTCCATTGGTAACACCGTCCAATGACCACATCGTCCACAAACCAAATTAAGACCTACTTATTACCACCAATTAATGGATTTTAAAAAAATGCCATGGTCCTTGTCAGCGCCTTGTGTATTTGGCATTACACATCCAAGTTCAAACGGGTAGGATGGCATCTGACAGGTGAATACACGTTTTAAGGTTCTGATTTAAAAGGTGACTGGCAGATTCATTACCGTATTGTCCGCAAGCATATATTGTCCATAGTTCAGGTTTAAAGAGTTGCAAATGCTGTGTTTGCAATCCCCCCCCCCCCCTCTCAATGCCGTAGAGACTGCGAGTACCGGAGTCTAGCTGTCACATGGAGTCATTGTACGTGTAGTACAATACTTGTCAGTGATTACATAATACGTGTAATTGGTCTAGACAGATGATCAATATCAATGTGACATCGGTATGGTTGCTGCTAAATATAACCAGAGAAGTGCCTCTACATGGGTATCCAGATTTTTGACCATGTCGCCGTGTCGATTTTAAGCAAAAGAGCCGTGTCACTGTGTCGATTTTTGACAGACACAGTCATTTTTTTAAAGCCCTAGTATATTCTATATTATAGAATATACTAGGGCTTTAAAAATATGACTGTGTCTGTCAATTTTTAAAAGGGCCGTGTCGCCCGTGTCGATTTTTAAAAGGGCCGTGTCGCCGTGTCACCCGTGTCGATTTTTACCCATGTAGAGGCACAGAGAATCCATGGTCTCGGTTACGAATACTGAGCAGAACCACCCACCCTACACCCCTCCGATATCAGCCACTAGTGGCACTACAGGACACCACATGTACATATTATAATGTCTACACTGATATTACCACTGCCACTGGGGGATGAAACATTTACCTATTCTACATTATGTAGAGAGAAATGGTCCGGGAAATATACTAAGGCAACCAGTACCCAGGAGTGCACGTTTTTATCGACGTACGTTGGTATTAAAATGCGTGTCGCAGTGCCAAAGTGTGCGATTTCATGCAAAAGGGAAGTCCACTTACTAATTTAGGGACACACTGTCTGCGTGGCTAGATAGATTGGCATTGGCACCGTGGAGCGTGGTAATGGAAGGCGGTGGGTGGGTGGATGGGAGTGTGTGGTAGGGGGGGGGGGGGCTGATTGACTGCTTCAGGATCGGGTTGTGCGGCGCTCAAGAGTCACACACCAGCAGCGTCCCTACTACGATCTCCCCTCCCCCCACACATACAGCAGCGTTGTAGCTCACCGGACAGGCAGGGAGTGGGATAGAGCAGTCACCTACAGCAGGAGCAGCACTGACGGCCCGGGTCGGTAGGCTGCCCCAGGCTGCTGCTACTGGGGCTGCTGCTACCTGCGTCCTCCTCACAGTAACACATAACACTACAGGTACACCCGTTTTGATTGGTTTAATAATATGTTTTATAATAAGCATAAGACGTCAGTGTGACATGCAGGGAGCTATCATCCTAGACTGTGCTGCAGCCAATCAAGGCGAGTCACGTCCACCAGATCAACTTATAACCGAGACAACCGATACACGTGATGCAGAGGAGAGACTGCCCCGGGGGCCCAGAGAATTAGGTGGTAGCGCTAGGTCTTAGAGTTAGGGGGCGATCACCCAGCGCCCCTCAAAAAGGGCGTGGTAACTCTAGGGGAGAGAGCAGTAATTGGGTATCAGCGAGGTGTTAATGATAAAATGTCAGGCATAAAATTATCATCTATGTATACTTTACTATATTAATCGGGGAATAAAGAAAAATAAAGGCACAAATACAGTGGTTCCTGAAATCGCCTCTTACCGCCACCGCTATTCAGATTCTGTCGGTTAAAACCGAGCTCACTATTATGGGCCTCTACATGGGTACCCAGAATTCTGGCAATGTCGCCGTGTCGGATTTAAGCCAAAAGGGCTGTGTCGATTTTTATCTATACATAGCTATACTCTCACCTCAATCACATTATGTCCGTGTCGCCCGTGTCGATTTTTAAAAGGGCCATGTCGCTGTGTCACACGTGTCGAATTTTACCCCATGTAGAGGCACTATTATACTGAACATTGTCGGTGCAACTTTTAAAGGCTTAACTATAAAAGGGGGGAGTCAAGCGTCTTGAGGAAATACGTGGTTAAATCCCTGTATACCGGTAATATCAATCAGGTCACATTGTGATTTTGTGCCTGGGGGTTTTGTGGGTGTACGGCTCGAGGATGAAAGGGGACATAAACCTAGCACTAGAGGTTCGTGTGAGGAACAGAATACCACTGACTTGCTATAAATAGGGGGTTAATGGGTTCTGTATGACCGGAGGACAGATTTACGGACGTCAACCTCATGTATGACGTATCCAGATCATCATCTATAAACCTGGATGGATACCATCAAACCGGTATGCTACATAGATCATCAGTTGTCTAAGCGGTAAAGCCTAGCCCGGTGTACTGGGCAGTATTACTTGTCTATGTTGGCTTGCACACAGAGGGGCTTCTCCTGTAGATCTGAGAGATGTGATTTTTTAGAATCTGCAGGGACCTGGGTACATGGACGGATTGGACAGATCATGGACGATTTGGACAAAAATATTTGGGAAAAAATTGGACGATTTGAACTACCATATTCGACGTAATAAGCGCACAGTGCGCTTACAAAATTATTCTGGACACCTTTTAGTAGTTAAGAGTTTAATTGGGGTAAAATAATTGAGATATTTTTGGTTATTTCTAGTTTAAAAATCTGTACTGCATCATGTATGAAGCCCGACTTAAAGATTGTCCAAATTGGCCACCATTTTGGGTCTTGGGTCAAATAGTTTTGTCCAAATCGTCCAGAAATCTCCGTGCTATGTGCAAATCGTGCACGCTCCGGTGGGGTCACAAAAAGGGCAGTGTAGAAGTTTTATGTTGGTAAAATCGGGGTCACCAGTGACCACTTTTCATTTGGGCCTTAGGCCACACTTTTTTTTATATTTGGGTTACGGACACCTCAATAATTTATCAACGCACGGAGGACGAAATAAAAGAAACAAAAAATAAAATAAAAGTTGGCCCATGGGTATTTTATTTATTTGCTACACGGAAAGTTTCAATATCCCAATGACGGAGGGAAAAATAAAATAAAAATCCACAAAAGAAAAGACGATCCAATATTTTAAATATAATATTTTCTAAGTAAACAGAAATATTGAAAAAAAGTACTTAAAAAATTTAAGAAAATTTGTATTCCCATTTTACCTAAATGAAAGGTAGATGGTTGTTTTCCTGTTGATTTTAGCTTTCCATTGGTATATCATACTACATATCTTTTATTTTTTTCTTTATTTAGTTTTGTCTGGAATTGAGATCGGAGGGAATAAAAAAAAAACTATAAATTCCAAATTTTATTTTTATTCCGATTTTGGTCTTTCCTAGTGCGGCGGGCCCGTAACCCAAATAAAAAAAAAAGTGTGGCCTTACTCGCGGCTCCCCAAGTGTCTTATTGTCTGCAGACATTCCCCGGAGACATTCCTCACATGATGGTCCATGTATAGACTATAGGCTTAGTAGAGCTTTCACCAGACCATCCATCAGATGTGCCTCTACATGGGTACCCACAATTACGACCGTGTCGCCGTGTCGGATTTTAGAAAAAAGGGCCGTGTCATATTGTGTCGAATTTTAGGTGTATAGAACATACTGGGGCCTTATAAGAATCCCTGTGTCCGTCGATTTTTTAAGGGGCCGTGTCGCACGTGTCGATTTTTAAAGGGGCCGTGTCACACGTGTCGATTTTTACCCATGTAGAGGCACATCACATCCTCGATAGCGTAGGGGTAGAGCATTCACTCATGCAGAATATAGGATGTACAGTGTTAACCACAACTATATTACCGCAGGGGTGGGCAACTGTCGCAATGTCGCAAAAAATGTGCGACAGAGGCCTTGAAAAATGCGACAAGGACATTGGGGATAGTCTGGGCTTTCCAAATCTGAAAGAATTTTGTAAAAATTCCAATTAGAACCAAGGTTAACCCCTTCCACACGGTAAGCCAATATATTGCACAAAATTGCATTGAGTTACAGGAAATCCAGTGGTGAAGGGGTTAAAACTGTTTCAACAGCCTTCCTCTCCTAGTGTTCCTGGAGCAACATTGTTATCATATGCTCCTAATGTGTAGCCTACATAGCCTACCAATGAACAACAGAAAAAATGGAGCAATCTTCCCACAAATTAGAATAGCCCTAAACCAATCTACAGGTAGAAAACTAAATTTATTCTGGAGCAATATGCCCACGGAATGGATCAATCTAAAAGTAAAATCCCTAGCTATTTGGAGCAACATTTTCTAGGTTTTCTCAGCAATGTATTATGTCTCTGGACCCCTCAAAATACATCAAGCTACAGATAGAATTCTGCAGAGCAATATGCCCCAAAAACTCCACAGAATACACTACTTCAAGGTAGAATTTCTAAATTTTCTCAAGCAACATACTCAGAGAACCATCAGAATATATTGATAATAAAAAGTACAATTTCTGTATGTTCCTAGACCAATATAATATTATGCCCAACAGTCATTTGAATTCACAAATATAACAGTCAATTTTCTTTGAGTCAAAGAATCCTCAAAATATAGAGATAGAATTTTAAAGTTCTCTGGAGCAATGTACCCCTAAAACTCCACACAACACACCAATCTAAAAGAAGAATTTCAAAATTTCCCTGGATCTAATGTATTATGTTCTGAAACCAATCAGATCTAGCAGTAGATTTTCCTAAATTCCTGGAGCAATATAGGCTAGAATATACCAATTCTAAAGATAGAATTTTTTCCTGATTCAACATGTTCCTAGAACCATCACAATACATCAATCTAAAAGGTAGAATTTATAAATTTTTCTTAAGCAATATGTCCACAAAATCCTCAGAGATTTCTCGGAGCAGTATGTTTCACCTCAGAATATACCACTCCACAGATACATGTAGAAATCAAAAGTTTTTTTGAGCAACATTCCCCAGAACACATCAATTGAAAGGTAGAATTTCAAAATTTTCTTAACCTCAGAACACACTTTAGTAAAGACATTGGACGTCTCAGAATTCTCCTGGCTTTCACACACAAAATCTCCCTTGAAGTGATGGGGGAGGAGTGTAGGGATGTCACCCCCCTCACTCCTAGTTAATGTTTGCCCTCCCCCCCCCCCCCCCCCACCGAAACACTTTGCTCCACAGATTTCTAGGTTTGCTCCAGGGTATCACAATATGCCCAGCCCTGTACCGTAAAACCTTGTTAAGTGCATGCATATTCATATCTCAAGCCCATGAACTGTAATTTGGTTTCCAAGTTGTTGATTTCACCATGGACCTACATATTCAGTTTATAGGTTCATGATTTAACAAAATCCTGCTCTAGCATTGAAAGCGCTGTCAATAGACATCTAAAGAAAATGGGGGGGGGGGGGCTGTTAATTGATCAAGGGTGAATACGAGGGCTGTCATATCAAGGAATGGGTGGGCTGTAGTTATATGGTTAGGTACCTACCATCAAAGAGCCAGCCAGCATCCACCCAGGGGGCATAAGCCTCAGGTTGTTAGCATTGGCCACTGGTTGTTAGCAGTGGTTGGTGCACTGGCTGCATCACCACCAACAGCACAAGTACCAGTAGGTGCTCAGTCTTGTTCATAAAATGAGCTATAGATATGCTAAGAAGTAAAGCCTAGAACTTGTAATTGGCGCCAGACAAACCCTGCCTGAACCAGACCCGCAGCCATTGAAGATCATCAAAGATGTATGGGCATTCTGGGGGAACGTAATTCAAGACATATAGACAATTGGTTAACAATTATCTTTCGTACTTCTGCAGGAATTCCTCTTCTCTTGCTGGGATTACTGTCTTGAAGTATATATTAATTTCCCACTGACCAACATCTTCTGATTTACTACTTTTTGCCGACCACTTTGCACTATAGGGCCAGCATTTGGTCCTTACATTGCATAAATCTCCCCACACGTGTAGTTTAGCGAAGATCCTACCTCTGACCTACCTCCAGGAAGTTAATATGAACATGTCACGACCACATCACGTTCAGTTGGGTGGTTGTCATTTATGTGAGCAGTTTTCCCATGCACAGGCCGTAATAATAATAAAAGAAAAGGATCCAATAAAAGGAGTATCGCGCCGTCTCAGCAGCCCAGCCCAGTAGCGGATCCAGGGGTCCCCCCCCCCCCCGACTCCCTGAAACTGACCTTTGGTATGCCCCTTAACTATAAGAAATGTGGTACAGGACCCTGTCTGTGCCCATGGCCACATTTTCGTGGCTGTGCATCCCTCCTTTAGTAGTAAGGACGATGTTTCTTCCACTCTGTAGTATCTTCAATGTCGACCTATGTCAGATTACGGTATCCGCTACTGCTGGTTATGATATATGACGCTTTGGTCAGGCATTGCCGAGTCATGCTTTTCGTCAAATTGCCCGGAAAAAAACACTTGTATCAAGGGCTCTTGAGGGCTCGTGCCTGAGGCCCGAAAATTGGCCCTTAAGCCCAGTGCCCCTATATATAGCGCTGAGTACCTGTCCCGACTCCACTCCGACTGCCGCTGGAGGGGTACCGAGACCTGCGGGTTTAAGTTCATGCGCACATAGCCCCCTACAGAAGTGATACATAAACAGATAGGTAGGCTTTACTGTGGAAGCTAGCAGTTGTACTGATGTTTCTGGGCTCAGAATATGAGAAGTAGTTACTAGTACATGTATACCGACTGTAACACCCGCCCCCCCCCCCCCGCTCTACACATCTTCTAACGTTTTATGCTAGTTTCAATCATGCATATGGTTATCAATCGTTCGCCTGATTTGCACATAAACCAAGCGCCACTTTTTAGAACAATGTGTGGCATTGCCCCTGTTTCCCACCCCTAAATATCAGCATAATCCTGTGGTGAACACAATCAGTGGGGACACAATATCGGATTACAAAATAACCATTATGCGGCTACCGTTATGCAGTGTTGGGTCACCGTCGGTAATCTGTCAGTATAATGGACGTAGCTGCATCACTAAACAATAACCCCAAATCAGTGTCTTTGGTGAATATATTACAACCCGAAGACCAACAAGGCGGCCCTAATAGGAAGGAGAAAAGTGTGGTTTAGTATGTACTCTAGCTGTCGTTTACTGTAAACGTATTAATTTTCGCTCAGTACATATTTTCGCGTTTATCGCGCATATGCTTAAATGCGCGAAATTATGATGTGCGCGAAAATTATGCCCAAGAAATAAGCTTTCCAATGATGTGTGACACTATATGTAGGATGAAACTGTTTTGGCTCTAATATCCTTAATAATTGTCCAATTTAAAAACCGTAAAAAATTACATGTAGCTAAATATGTGATGCATACAGGTGCGCGAAAATATGATTGCGCGAACATGTCTTTCTATGGTAGGTGCGCGAAAATTTAGCTGCACGAAAATATATATGTTTACAGTAATATACCATCAGAAAAGAGTAGACAATGACGTGTGTATTCCCCAATACATGACATGACGCAGAGGATTAGTGTGGTACACGTAGCCATATCTACACTACAATACCCAATAGGTTGGTTTGTCCCTGTTTATTGGAGCTACCGATAAGAGCCTCCCTATAACGTTTGAAGTTTGAAGATGGAATGGGAGAACCTAAGTGTCCATTTGAATAGGGGGCGGGGGTCAAGCGCGTGAGCCGCGGCAGGTGGGCAATAGGTGATACCACTGATAAGGTAAAACACAAAGTGTCCCTGTGTCTCTTTATTTACGAACAAATAAAGATTGACTAGAGTACCCTAGAGGCTTACAGATGTGTATCACCGCAGTGGTATCCATAACCCACCTTGTATAACCCACAGGATGAAAGAGAGGGAAGAGGAACATCCCGCAAACTCTTAATAACTGCAGTATTAACAATTGGCTCTGTGTTAAATCGTTCACCCCCCCCCCCCCCTTCCCATTTCACACCCTACTCTCCTAGAACACACAAAAGTGTTAGTTGTAGCTTGTTAGAAGGGTTAGAAGTAGGTCTGGGTCAGTAGAGCTTTGGGCCCCAGGCTGGCACCACCGACGGACACTCGGTGGTCGGATAGGTAGTGTAGCGGATACACCACCCTGGAGGAGCAGATTCATGTAGATCTTAAAGTCGCCGCTGGTGTGTGCGTGTGGTACAGCGTGCTGACACCACCAACTCCAGGGTGGGTAGGTCTGGAGCGGAGCTCCTGCACGTGGACCTCTACCATTGGTCCAGTCGCGGCCAGATTTACCTCCCACTCACGCAATGTGCATACTCGACATGGACACTACACTACACACATGAGCTCGCATACATGCACCTCTAGGCTTTACACACAATCACTGGCCCTTATACCCTGACACTCAGTCACACTGCCAACCTGACCTGAGCATTACTATCAGCTGTGACTAGCTAGGAACAGTGTTGCACACAGATAAAACACTTGATGGCCTAGATATATATATGATATAGCATTGAGATGAGTACGCGTCAGCCTCAGGCCAGGGCAGTGAATGATCTCAAATGCAGGGACCATGTCTATGCCATAGACTATGGCATGTTGTTCGCATGTATTGATTAACGGGGACATGCTACGCAACACACGCCTTGCTGTTCAGCCACAAGGTATTTATATTTTACTAGAAGTGCATTGTTACTCTGTACTCTCCATAAATTATACTGGTTGTTAGGTATAGCTTGTATTGATACTACCGTAAAGTGTCGCATATCAGAACCAGCTTTAGTTTGATATCAAACCAAGAGAGACCTTAAAATACAAAGACTTTTATACGTGTATAACAAAACTTACCGGTAATTGCCAATGTTAGGGGTGTGGCTTATACAAAGGTTTGGCTTTTACACAAGACTTTACGGTACCTATAAATGCTAAGCCAGTAGCTGGCGTGTCATTCTGACACTGCTCGGCATAATATATTACTTTGCTACATTCTTCAGTTGCTATACACGGAATGGGCTGTAGCATGTAGAGCGATATAAGAAGCACACACACATGCAGCCTGGTTCAATGTGCTACAGTATACAGTATACAGTTTGCATGTCAGGGATACATTTCTGCTAACATACCATGATAGGGATACATGTAGTAAAGATCCACCCAATACTGGATGCGGAAAATATTGTAAATTCGTAAATATGTATACTCCCTAATACCATTGTGTTCTATAGAGATGGAGGCTTGTGTTTATGCTGAGCTGACATGTGGATGTGATTCCTAGGCTATACTACAGGGACCCCTTTGATGCTACATCCGCCCGAACACAACCCCTATAATGAGTGGGACCTGGTATCCAACTGTTAATTATAAGGGGCTGCAGAAGTCTCCCAGGTGATTTTCGCTCATAGCATCGTAGCCAAAGGCATTCTCTTCCAAGAGCAACACTTTAGGGGTTAGTCAATTTTACCCGCAACTTGGGGGGGGGGGGGGGGAGAAACGTCACCCCAATCGTGTACTATACCTTGTCTGGGAGAACCTGGCGAGGCCGACAAAGGGTCTGGCTAATGAATCCTCTGTGGGAGACTTATACAATGTTATAGCTGTGGTCAATGGTTCAATTGAGACCTCAAATAAACCAAACTTCTCACCTCATGAGCCCCTTCCTTTGGTGTATTTAATGAAAGCCCCACTCCTCTCCCCAAGTTTTATTGCCCATAATGACACCACCAAAGGGATGAGGCTGGCCTCCTCCTGTAGGTGTCAAAGTTAACACTAATAAAGGTACAAATGTACTAATTTCCTCACAGTCTGGGGGCTCGCCAGGATTTACCAGA
The DNA here is from genome assembly GCA_947462335.1 of Harmothoe impar. NCBI lineage: Eukaryota > Metazoa > Annelida > Polychaeta > Phyllodocida > Polynoidae > Harmothoe > Harmothoe impar. Next base: position 75,178,888 of record OX381704.1, on the reverse strand, counting down.
CAAGGTATAGCTCAGATTGGGCACTTTAAGACTGTTGGGGGTGGCATGAGGTGGTCACTTCAACTGCCAGGTGTGCGTGACAGCAACCCCCCCCCCCCGTGTCTTGTAACAATGTGTACCCTCTACATAAAGCCCCATTTGATATGCCCCACAGCTAGGAGAAGGCTGGCCGTAGTTCGGCCGAAGGTGGATAGAGGGTGAAATACCGGATAGCTCTTTTCAATTATACATTGCGTGACATTCGTTTGTCTGGTGAGGATTCTGCTGCTTTGAGAATTCTCTTGGTTGTTGTTCCATCTGTGTATGAGTTGTGGGTTTATTACAAGAAGCCTGCCGCCACACAGGGCGAGTCCTCAGGGGGCACAACAGGCGGTGCTTACACTAGTGTAGCTGCTTAGTGTACGGTAAGGGGGCTGATTGTTTAACTAAGGTTTCCTTGCTGCCCCTCGGGGCAGAGTGGGATCAGAGTGCCCTCATGGGACTTCTCCCCCAGGTCCCTAGCATACATTAGGGAGGGCTGACCACGCTGTGACCCGGCCTCTGACCTGTCCTGGCCGGTCAAATAGGCGCTTTTACCAAGTCATGGTCAAGTGGATTACATCATCCGATATTTTATCTTGAGTAAAATCTGACATTCATGGCCATAGCCTGCAGCCTCATCTAATTAGGAATGAGGCATGGTACCATGTCTGGTGCACGTAGGGAAGCCTTAGGCCGTTTTATTCTGATAACTTGGACTACGGATCCGCCGATGGAAATTTTGGCATTTTGCAAAAAAAAATAGTACATGCTGACTGGCAAACACCCAAAATTAGACCCTCTAAATTGGGAATGTTTCTCGAAATACCTTCATTTGATAGCCAAAAGAAGAATTTTGCATGCTTTCCCCCCCCCCCCCCTGCGCCCCCTGGAAAATTTTAGTACCTAGCTCCCCCATGAGGGCAGCTTTTTTTTCTCTTTTTTTTCTTTTTTTTTCTTCTCGCCCCCCAAAATATTTGCTCTGAGTGCCCGTAATCTAAGTTATCAATAAAAGATGGCCTTATCTATGTGAAGGTGTCAGCGTACCTTGCCACTCACTCAGCAGGACAGACAGCCCTGCCTCAAAGTGCCAACTTCACAAAACGGAAACCCACAAAACAAACCTGCTCGTGTCAAACGGGGCTGGCATTCGATTACAGTTTAGACAACTAATAGTTGGGTAGGTGGGGGGGGGGGGGTGGTGGTGCAGAGCTTTTTGGCTAGGCTCTACAAAGGACATTATACAATAGTGAGGCTACATCTTGTATGTATGTCTGCATTCTGAATTCTGAATTTAAACGGTGTACCTGACCGAATGAGCTACTTTAATAGTTAGGTTTCCGTTAAGTGGCATCCTCACCGAGCGTCAGCGTGTCCCATTCACATTTTCTAGAACTGTTCTAGTCTACTATTTGGTTTATAAGTGCGAGTGGTGATATTGCCCATTATTTAAGTGTTTCAGTTTTAACAATTAAATTCAAAGATGTGACGGGTCCCAAATAAGACCTGATTGTACACGGGAGCTTTATCGAGACTCAGTCGTCCATGTGAGCCCCCACCATTCCTTCCACCCACGTATGGTTACCAGAGCAGGTTAGATACCTGTTATAATCCGGTCATCCCAGGTACAATCATCCTCTGTCAGAGTTAGCGTAAAAGTAGGTCTACCTCCCCTATGCCCCACCCTCACTGCCTCAGCCCCGCCAAAGTCTAGTTGCCCATGTCAAGAGCCAGTGAAGGTTTCCCAGTGAACCTGTACTAGGCACTGAGGAATAATTATTTCTGTGACTCTTGCTGTAACGTAGGGGTAACACATGAAATTTTTAGCTTGTGAATTTCTGAAATATTCTTACATTTCCTGGAAGCTGGTAATGTGAATAAGACAATGCTGTTTAGATTGAGTCAATAGACCCACCAGAAGCGAAGTTATTGATGTCTGAACAGCAGAAGTTTACCAGATTTTCTGTCAATGTATTTATAGCTATTTTGGTCCTTATCAGTGAATACCGTAGTGGCTTGAATAAGCGCAGGGGTCTCAAATAAGCGCAGGTATTGAAAAAGCGCAGGGTAAATGAGGGTATTGAAATGAAAATTTAGGCCATTTTTGTATTTTGAATAAGCGCAGGTCTTGTATAAGCGCAGGGTAAATAGTACCATTGAAATTAATAAGCGCAGGTGCGCTTATTCAAGCCACTACGGTACACATTACCCACCGCCTGCAGTGGGACTGGGCAGTTTTAGACTTTGCTTCACATAAATTCCATTATAATTTGACCGGATCATCATAGGCAATAACCAATTATATCACTGTAAGCACAACATATTGGGGATTATAGGGCTATATTTTGCATTACTTAGAGTCAGGGTAAGTATTGTTTATCACGATGGAAAGTCAAAACTTGGTAAGTGGCAGTGTGGTCGGCTGGGCTGATTTTCTCAGACTTTTGGCCATACTACCAGTTACTCTTTTGCTTTGGACTTTTTTGGATTAGTAGATAAATCAAATCTGATTCCAGATCCTGAAAGAAGACATTTTTCCGGTCATGCCATATAAGTTACAAAAAGTTAGCAAAATATTTAATTTAAAAATAAAAAGGTCAAATTTTTAAGTTGCCAGAATTAGCTATAATTTGTACAGGGATTCCATTGTTTCTGTCCCTATAGTAAACGCTCATGTCCTAAGCTTTAAATAGAGGGGTCAAGCTTTAAAATCCCTTAAGTATTAAGCAAAATATTCACATTTCAAATTTCAAGGTTTAAAATAAATTTCTCTGTGCGCACACAAATACCCCTTCGTAACTGATAAGATATCTCATGAACCGCTTTACGCACAGCAAAATGGTTCACAGATTCTGAATCCTTGGACATTTCTACATTGGGATATGCAGTATGGCCAATATTGACAGAGGAAAAGTACCCGAAAATAGAAAAAAGGATTGTCATGCTTACTATGGTGACAGATAGGGACCCGCGGAAATAGGCGCTGGGGACGGGACCCGGGGGACGGGAGCAATACTTGGCCTTTTAATTGACCTCAGCCTTTAATGACTTTAATAGTAGCCTATGATGTTTATAAGCTATCAATCAACCCTGGCTGCTCACAGTATCATTGTGTGTCGTGTCACTGGGGTTTGACGCTTTATGCTGTCTACTTCCGCCAGTGGCTGACCTCAACTGAATCACTGTATACCGTAGTATCCACCGGAGTATCCATTACCAGGATCCGGGCCAGCACCCCCCCCCCCCCTCCCCCCCCCCTCCCCTACTCCTTCCCATGCTCGGCGCCGAGTTGAGCTACCACCGAGCTACCCAATCGAAGGAATCCCTATGTTAATAGTCAACACCTGGTGTGCACTTGATGGTAGTGCTATGATAGGTCTAAGATATTAGTCATCCTTCGCTCGACTTCATTGACTATAAAAGAAAAAAACTTCTCTGTCTAGTATGTAGGCCTACATCTTTCGTACTCAGACTCCTAATGCACATGTTTTCCACAGCCGTTACCTGTTGAGTGTTGTTCAGTTACAGTTGTTGCCCTTTTCTGAGTAACCATGATCTCGTAATCAATGTGACAAAGTGTGGCTTTGTGGCGTATTACGTAATAGGTGTTTATCAATGGTCCTGGGCATACACAGGTGACACGCCTGGCAAGATGTATTGTAAATAGAACACAGCACAGAGAACACCTGGCCTGAGCACAGTCTGTGCCGTAGAGCAGCCATCAGGCATAGAGTCTTGTTTGCAAATGGCTTACTAGTTTGGTGCTCGTTCACATTAATACTTTCCCCATTACTGGTCATAGTGGGAAAGCTCCCCACCTCGACAGGGTCCAACAATAGCTGTAAATGTAATATAAGTGTAATGGCCTGTAGGCATGGGTGGGACTCATGGGTTTGGGTATAGATTTTTATTGGCATTAAAAATCGTATACAATACAGATGTTTTCCAGGTAATGGGGAAGTGTTAAAGCAGCCCCGAACGTTAGTAATATGGGTAGAAAGTTGAAGCTGGTGCATAAATGATACGTACAAGTGTAGGGCTTTTGACAGTAGGAGAAACTTTGGTCCATATCGGTGACTAGGCCCAAAAAAAAAGTTTGTTTCCGGTAACATGGTCTAACAAGCTAGACCCGGCCGGCCGATTTTCATTTTTTTTTTAAATATATATTTTTGCTTTCCACCATTCTAGTGCCCGATGTAGAGTTTTCGCTTTAAACTCCTTAAAACTTGTCCGATTTACGTATTACAAATTATTACAAATATCCTATCCCAGCCCTTCCAAATTTGCAATTTAAAAAAGTCACAAATGTTCAGGAAAATTTGATTCCGAAACATGTACCATAGTGGCTATTTGTCTACTTTACAGTCCACACATTTCCAGGCAAAGTCAATGAGAACTATCTTGTATTACTAGGTCAGACACTTTTTTGTAAGACATTTTTGGTATATTTCTCTTGAACTGTCTCGTGTGGATAGGTACATTTGTACTACTGTTATCGAATGGCAAGGGGGAATGATAATGTGGATTTCTCTGCTGTTCACTCTCGGATTGACTTGATTTTTGGCGGGGACGGAAAGTTGCTTGCGGCCTGGCAATGTCACCCACAGTTGTGCCTAGTGAATTTGTGTCTGGCGAAGTTGTGTCTGAAAGTTGTGTGACACATCATTTGCATAAGTTTTCACTGAGGAAAACATTCATTGAACTCAAAATCCATGAACCAATAACTGAAAGGCACTGGTCCTATGAGTAGTTTTGAACCAAGAGTACGTTTCTGCTCTCAGAATTGACAAATAATTCATCTTTCCTCAGATCATTTACAGCTTCAATCGTGTAATCAATCGAATCAAACGTTTAATCACCCTGAACATGAGCAATTTGTGATATAAATCACAAATTCAATCTTTTTGGTGTGTCATCTAGATGACATGGCTCACACGCTTCAGACCTGTAGTTCCTACCTGTAGCCACCACACGTATTAGGTCTTTTCAACCTCGTGCCTATAGGTGGAACTCACTACAGGTCTCAACCATGTGGGCCAACTGGACTATGGACTGTCATACTTTTACCCTATTCCTAAAAGTTACCGACTAACCCTGGAATAAACCACCAGTTGGAACATAGCTATAGGGGTTTCATGTGGTTGTACCACTCCAGGTCTCAGACAGGGAAATGAATTTTCACTATAGTTTAATGTAACGTAACATGCGATAAAAAATTCCCAGCCGGGTATTGATGGAAAATCTCTTAGGAATGAATAGGAAAACCTTTTATACACTATATAAAAAAATTAAACGGGTTTTTGTTCACGGAAATCTGAAATGCCGGTTCCTAACGTGAATGAACCCCCATAACTGACCATATGTGCAGTGAATAAGTTCATTTCAGACCGAACCTAGATCATCATTGAAATATAGGCCTATCCCTGCAATAATCATATATCTTGAGGTGCCATCTCAATCAGGATATGCTGAGGGCCATTTGTGATTTTTTACAGAATTTTAGCAAATTTTCCAAACTATTTTGACCACCCAGAACTCACGTCGTATTTACTGCAGAGTTCTTCCTAATACTGTACTCAATAACCTGGAATTCCCTATCTGAGGCCTGCAGGGTTGAAACATGCTTCAAAGATAGATGAACAACTCCACAAAGCTACATAATTCTTATTGCCCCAATGATATGTTCATTACACACACACCTTTACCACTAAATTTACCTGTGTTTGCCTTGCAGTATGCCCTGGGGCAGGAGAAAGCAGTCAGCTGGACACAAGGAGCGGTCTGGCCTCCACGTCCGTCACTGGGATACAACTGTCACCGCCTCGACCGTGCTGTAGCCCATGTCGGTGGCACTGCGTTAGGGGAACTTCAATCGTCCATGGTAAGGTGTACAACCGTGATGTGTATCAAGTAACGTGATGTGTAGTACTACACATCTCGGCTGACTATGGAAACGTGATCTGTATCAAAACAACGTGATCTGTATCAAAACAACGTGATCTGTATCAAAACAGCATAATCTGTATCAAAATAACGTGATCTGTATCAACGTGATCTGTATCAAGGTATTTCATAAATCCCCTGACCTTAATATCTGTATCAAAATATGTTCTCCTCATAGAAGGGATGTTATATACAGGGGCAGGGCGGTAAGTGGATAAAGTTGGGGCAAAGCCTTTGATAGGGGTGTTGATTGGAGGGAGCTATAAATTGGGGTTTGGGGGCCACAGGCCCCAGGAAAACCTTGGAATTTGACCTTTATAGCAGTGCATTCTGAGTGGTTCGAAACATATTATATGACCCAGAATTTTATATCAAAATTGATTGAGAGGGTTTGAGAAATTTTAGGAATTTTACCTTGAGATTGGTATATTCTATTATCAAGGCTGATGGTAAAACTACCAAAAACTACCATCATACATTCTGGTTCCATTTCCTGCTCCTGTTCGCTGGTTCCAGCCTACCAGCAGGGGTTGCTCAGACCCAGCAAAATCCAAAGTTCAAGGTCATTTGGCTGTTACCAGAGACTTCCTTCGGAAGGATTTGGGAACGAGAGTACACATTTTGGAGATTGCAACAAAATCTCTCCAAAAAAGGTCACATTTTGGGGTTTTCGCCACATTACTTGACAGCACGGGTCACTCGTGACCAAATTCCCTCCCACCAAGGTTGCCTCCTCCAGGAAATTTGCTAAAACCTTGGTTCTTTTGACTAAAATCCCCCTCACCAAGGGTTACGGTTGTTGAAGGATCAGTCGCACACCCGTGTCCAGAAATTTTGAACCCCCCGGGTGTAGGGAGGGTAAACATTCTTGATCCCCCCATTGTTTTAAAATGAGCACTCCCTCAATGGTCATTAAAATATGCCAATAAATATGTAAGTGAATTAAATGTGTCACTTTTAATGCACAGATTTCCACCCAGAATGATAGACACATAATTTGAAACCAGCTTATGTAAACATCCGAAGCAAAGGAAAGTTTAATAAAATGTTCAATGTAAAAATCGCTTGTATTTTGCAGGTGTACATCTATGACTTCCCTCCTCAGCCACACTCACCGGTGTGCTTGATTGATGCAAAGCTCGTCCTGTTGAGGGAGGAACCTGCACCATCACCCGTTGATCTGGCAGCTGACAATATGTACGCTTGGGACGACCCAGTACTTCCACCGGCGTTGTCGCCTGTACATGCCTTGCAGCAGGGATGGGGTGGCCAGCCAACTCAGACTATGGGTTTTACAAACCAGCAAATGCCCAACCAACAAGTCCCACAGCATCCAATGATGCCCAACAGTCACCCCATGATGGCAGGCAATATGGGACAGAGCCATATGCTTCAAAACAACATGCAAAGCCGGATAGGATCAAGCCAACAACAAGTATCTCAGAGTGCGGTGTCACGTCAGCGTATGCGCCAGTCACAGAACTATCAGCAGGGTATGGCCCCTCACCAGCAGCAACTAAGCCATGAACCAACGCCTGGCTATCCACAACACCTAGATCAAACACAAACACCGGCCCAAACATCTGGTTATCCACAGCAGCTAAGCCATGCACCAACGTCTGGTTATGCACCCCAGCTAACCCATGCACTAACGTCTGGTTATCCACAGCAAGGGTATCTGAATCCCGTGCAGACTCAACAAATGCAAAACAGTAGGAGTTTTGTTGCTGGCCTTAGTCGGCCACACTCAAGCCCACAGCAAAACCAAAACAGTAGGACCTTTGGAAGTGGTGAGCTTGGTCTACCCCAATTAAGCCCACAGCTCAACCAACAAACTATGCAGCAACATATGCAGTCCCACAGCAATAACATGCATCCAATGCAGTCCCAACTTAACCCACCAAACCAGAGGCAGTCACGGCAGACCGTGTGCCGAACTGTGATAGAGCAATCAGTGATTAATACAGAGCCCTACAGCACTACCCTACATGCTAACCAGCAGATGTCCCTCGACAGTGCCTCCTCACAGTATGGCAATCTTTTGGATACTATGCAAAATGAACTGACAATCCCTGTGCCTCGCCGGAGTCCTTTGACGAGCCGAAATCAGACCAGTGGCAGCAGAACCTTACCCAGGCAGCAAGTTCCGCAGTTCAACCAATTCATGCCGGACCATAACGAAAACCTTTCTGCATTGCACTCTATGGTGCAGCAGCAGTCTGAGCATATGCAGCATAACAGGCAGCACTCACAAAGCCACATGCCACAATTTCAACAAATACACCAACCACACCACTCACCACACATATCTCAACCACAAAACTCGCCACACCCACAACAAATACCACACCCACACCGCTCGCCACACACACAACATACGCCACACACGCAACAGACAGAACATACGCCACACACGCAACATACGCCACACACACAACAGACACAACATACGCCACACACGCAACATACGCCACACACACAACAGACACGACATCCAGCGAGTGACCGATATCATGCACTGACGCATGCATTGGATACAAATAGACCTGATTTAAATACACAGTCCAATATGATGACACAGTTTCAGCAATTCAACTTGTCGCGTCCTGATGCCACTGCAGCGGTGCCACTGCCCACGGTCTCACCAGTCAGACCTGTCTCAAATGGTCGTGAGCAGTCAGCCAGCCAGTCATACAAGACTGGGACAATGGTGCCGTCATCACGAGAGCCCATTGAGATAACACCAGTAGTCATAGAACCCATCGATGACAATAACCTTCCCATCCACATGAACCCACCGCCTCCTATTAGCATTGAGCCCCCACCTCCAGTTAGCATACCAGAACACCCTACAGTGATTGTGAAGAAGGAGCCAATCCGTGACTGGAACAGTGGTATAGTAATAGATCTAACAGTGGATAGCCCCCCGCCACAGGAGGCCGCAGGGGAGGTCAAGCCCTCAGAGGAGCTCAAACCCATGGAAGAGCTCAAACCCACAGTCGAAGTCAAACCCATAGCAGGCCTCAGTGCAGTCAACCCTGAGGACCAGGTCCGCGAGTGGATTCGGCTGGGGATCCTAAACATGGACCAATTCACCAAAGACAAGATGAAGGAATCTAGCGCAGCAGCGTCTTTACCACCGCCACCACAGGCGTCTGGGGTAGGCACACAGCAAGATCCAAGTGATACCCAGGAGGGCCTGCGGGGCACTGATGTACAAAGACATGTACAGACGTTGATGCCACAGCAGGGATGTGCTGGCACAGTAGACACCAATGGTCCAGGACCTGTTGCTGAGGCAGACCAACCCTCCTCCAGCAGGGACCCACTTATATCCAATCTCCTCGGATTCCCACCACCAAATGATCATGGACACAGGTAGGACTACTTCTCAGAATCTGTAATAACAGTAGAAGTTAGCGGTAATGTGAATGGGCATGAAGAAATGTGTTTTCAGTTTCTTGCCTGTTCTACTATACATGAACAAGCTATGCTTTGAAATTGTACGTTAAACCTCTTGTTAAAGTTAGAATTTATATTTAAGATGATACTGCCGTAGTATCCATGTTGACTATGGTAATACTAATATCAGTTGCTTGTATCAATAATTTTTCAGCCAAAATCTGGATGATGATGTACTAGGCACCATACGCATTGTAGACGTGCGGGGAGCCACAGAAGACGGCCCGTCAATACCAGGTAGTTATTGGCTTACAGATCGTATGGCCATTATTCAACTGTATACTCAAAATTATATTTCACCTTCAGGGGCGGCGGAAGGTGGATAAAGTTGGGGGGGCCCGGGCCCAAAAACCTAATGGGTGTTGGTTGGAGGAAGTCACAAATAGGGGTCTTGGGGCCGCAGGCCCCCGGAAAATTTAGGAATTTCCCTTTAAAATTGGCACATTTGGAGTGGTTTGAATGATCTTTGGACATTTTTGAGAATCTACACTTAAATCGATGTGTTCTGATGGAGTTTGAGCTTGTCATTTGAGAAAATTTTAGGAATTTTATCTTGAGACTAGTGTCTTCTAGGGGTTTCTGAGTTTGTTTCACAAAAAGTTGGGGGGGCCAAAACATACTTTGGACCCCCCATCTTTAAAGTTGGGGGGGCCTTGGCCCCCTGGCCCCCCCCTGTTCCGCCGCCACTGACCTTTGGGTCTCCGTTAAATATGCATCTTCAATAATGTCAATCTGTTCAATTTCCAGAAGTGGCACCTCCACAGGACGACACTGCTATTCCGGAGACCGAACTGGTACCTCCACAGGACACCAGTGCTAGTTCTGAGACAGACGTGGTACCTCCACAAGACACCAATGCTAGTCCCGAGATGGAGAGGGAGTGTCCGATTCATGAGAGCGATGGCGCGAACCTGCCTGTGCTTGCCGAGACGGACGCCTTCTCATCGGAGGAGGATGTGGAGTGTGACACGGTCAGTCCTGCTGTAGAACCCACCAGTACTGTAGGACAGCATGGCATGCCATCAGTCGTTAGTCCCTGCATGCAGCATAACAGAGTAAGGCTCACTTTTCAATGGGAGATTCACCGGAAAGTGTAGCTTTCAACCTCAGTGTTGCCGAAAACTTTTTATGCACACTGGCCTGTGTTTCGAGAATTTACACAGGCCATATGCACTTACCCTGTATACATTGATGTCTTATTGGCGATCTCATGCCAATTTATATTGATGTCCACATTGATGAATTCAGATGTTTTCTAAAGAGAACTGCCACAATGTATTGAAAAATGTGTAAATTCATTGAAAAATGTTTGCATGACCATAACGTTGCTTCTAATATAAATATCTGAAAAATCCCTTCACTGTTGGAAAGCTGAGGTCATGGCCAGCCATTGTGGCCGATGTCTGATGGCCTCACATCGGCCATTACGATTCTACATAGGCAAAAGCCTGATGTGCCGATGTCATGTCGGTATCTCTGCAACCTAACTTGAAACATTGACTTGAAACAATATCTTTGTATAGATGTCAGTTTCCACCAATGGCTGATTCAATGACCATTTTCATTCCAGAAGTACAATACTGGTCGGAGAACACCGAACTCCTTCCGAAGGACACTTCCAAGTTGCTCTAGCCCTGTGAAATGTAAGTTGTATTCAAAAATGCATTAAAGTTAGTATATCAGCTGGGGTGACCGGAATTTTAGTGATACATGTACTTGCTAAAACTGTTGAAGGCATGTCTCTCTGGTAAATGGAGTACACACTTCCTATTACAAGGGGCCCTGAAGGTATGGGATTACAATCAACTCTGTAGACACAGCACACAGGTGCCACCTAGTGTGTTATAACAGAGTGAGAGATGATTGGTAAGCAACATAATTCTACTGCTAAGGAAATATTCAGTGAACCCACAGAATGCATATTTCTGCATTGAAATATTGCTCTCAGATATTTGATACTTTGGCATATGCGTTCAGAACATCACCTTGCTCCTCACAAGACCAAACAACCCAAGCATCTGGGATACCAACTTTAAATGATAGCTATACTAATGATCCGATAACTAATAAGTATAAATTAAATCTAAGGACAAGTTTTAAAGCCCTGAAGATATATACTTTATGAGACAAACTACATATACCTCTATTTGAAAAGTTTTGTAAGTATACCGAGAAATATAACTTGGGTATCGCTGGGCAGGAAATATCGTAATAACCTGCATATATTTTATTCAGCTTCAGTACAAAATGCACTGAACTGTGCGAGGAAGCTTGTCAAGTCCAGTGCTAAACGGACCCGACAAAGGGTAAGTAGAAACGGCCATACTATTCACATGATTCTTTTCGTTCTCTTCAGGAACTTGCATACATTTTATAAAAGGTGGGGGTTAAAGGGTATCGCTACAAAAGTAGGTGCTGGAACCCTGTGGATGTCAGAGAAACAACATTGTACTATGTAGCTAGTGCTGCCCTCTCGCGGCATATGTCAATAAGAGATGTATGGACTAAGAGCACAACAGTTCTTCAGATCTCCACCAGAATCTGTAGTGTAGTGGTTATGATGCCTGCTTTGCAATCAGAGGATCCGGAGTTCTATCCCAGAAGGTGCCATGACCTTTTCTCAAAAAAAGGTATAGTTTTTTTGTTTTTTTGGTGGGGGGGGGGGGGGGGGGTAAAATAAAGGGGGGAAGGAATCTTGCATTATATTCTAATTTTCACATAGAGAGTATTTAAGCAGCAATGTCCATTGCATGGGCTATAGGGCTAGATTGCCTCACAAAGGAAGTACTTTTTCTTTAAATGGGCATTACAGAAAAATGAGCACCACAACATGTAATTTGTTTTCCATTTTCTATTTGATTATTCTGCCAACTAATCTAATCCAAAGTGATTCGAAGATAGCAATAGAAGAACATGGTCATCTGACCACAAAATAAATATGCTCTTTTAGCTTAGTTAAGAACTAGCTTTTTCAAGTGGCTTTCCCATAGAATTGAGCACTGTACCATGCCATTTTCTTTACTTTTTCTAGTTCCTTATGTATTGAACTAATATTATACTAAGTTATATGCAGAAATCAATAGAATATCTAGATCATCGAACAGGTAGCGATACCCTTTAATGCTATATATACCAGTGTGACTAACATGTTGTGACGGAGGTGTTTGACTTGCATGTATATCAATGAAACGATCCAGCACAGCGTTAGGTGAACACTGACAATATTTAATCTCAATTTGGTAAATATATCCATCCCCCCAGTGCTCTACGGCCACACCCCCACCTACTTCCGCATCTGCCATCTGCCACTTATTGTCAGATTACCATCTTGATTATATATAGCACTCGTACATTTTTATGATATCACCCGCCCCCCCCCCCCCCAATATGGCCAATGCACGTCATCACCACTGAGACTCCAGTCTGGAATAATGTGGTTGTGAACGGCAGAAGCACGTGGTCTCAACTAGTTGTATTGCATGCAGAAACAGAAGTTGTATACTGTCTTTTCCGCAGTGTATTGGTGTTTAAAATACACATATCATATTTCATAATGGTTTAATATCCCTCTTTTGCTTTTGTCACAGAGGCCATCTGCAAAGGATATAAAGAAGTTGGAGCGTATCGCGAGACAGAGAGAGGAGTCCCTGCAACACATTGGCTCCCCTAAGAAGAAGTCAGATGATAAGCGAGGGGCCATTGGTCGGATGAAAGCCCAGCAGATGGAGTGCCTGGTGAAAATCCCTCTTGGACGGCATTCTATGGGTATGCTCACTAATCGACGCACTTCAACATCCAGTGGTACCCATATCTTATCTGAGACTACGGATATAACCTACGAACCAAATGAGGATGATCTGAATGATTTCCCTCACGAGACCTCCGAGTTCCTTAATGATGATTTTATTACGCGAGTCAGTCCACTAACCGTCCTTCCCGCTACAGACGATGATCACATAACATCAACAACAACTGGACAGCCCATTACTTTTACATGTAGTGTTGAACAGGTCGCTATAGGAGAGGACAATGTCGATCTTGTGGCTAAACTCCAGAGAGTAACACCCGAAAAGAGGAAAAAGATCCAAGATATACTTGAAAGTAACACGGATGAAGGACTCTTGGGGTGTGCCAAAGGTAAAAGGCTTACCTTTGATACACCGGACACGAACGATCCACTGGAAGATGAGAGTATGCTACCAAGTAGCTCAGAGGCGGAGGGGGTACCGCTGGATGGGTCCAGCCACAATCAAGAAGGACTAGCAAAGTGTGCCAAAAGGCAAGCAGAAACCACATCCGTAGACGAGGTTCCCACATCAACGAGCCAAAGTCCGGAAAAGGAGAACAGTGGGAAGGAGAACACACTCTCCCATTCTATAGTGAAGGGGCTGTTCTACCTCTCTGACTCTGAGGAAGGCGACGGGCACGATGGTTCCTCTTCTTTTGAACAGGAAATATCGCAGGCAGAACCTAGTAGTACTCAAATAGCAGATTCTGCATCTAAACAAACAATGGAACCCACCAGTCCTCCAGTAAGTATTGCAACATCAGACATTACTCCGGTAAAATGTCCCTCCAAACAGTCAGTCAAACCGAGTAGTTCTGTGACTCAACCCACCAGCCCTCTGAAAGGGTCAGAAACATTACCCGTTACACACATTACCCCTGATGCGGCACAAAGTAATCCTGCACCAGTGCAGGAGCAGAGGGAACAGCGGATGAGAAAAGAAAAGAAACATAAAAGACGTGAGAGTCACTCGTCCACGGAGAATGAGAAAAAGAAGAGTAAGGAGCACAGGAATAAGGAGAGGAAAGCCGAGAAAAGTAAGGAAAGACCTACTGAACAGAACCATGAGGTAGTGGTCTCTACAAAAAGTCGTCATGCTAGTAGCGAGAAGTCATCAAGCTCTTCGGATAACAAACACTGCCAGGATTCCCAACCGAGGATACCAACAAGAGGTAGGGAAAAGGGGCCTCACAGATTGACAGTTGCGGACGTGGTGCAAAAAAATAAACGCTCACGACACCCCAGTGGCCCAAGCAGTAATCAACATCAAGTTACCCAGTTGTCGAGGAATCCTTCGACGGAGGGAATAGATCCAAAGGCACACTCGCCACAAAAGCCTTCGTCCCCACACTCTAGGAGGGACTCGACAGAAAGGGTAAATCCAACCGGTCGGTGCCCAAATGCAGCTATAGGAAACAGTGGCCGTCACCATGTTGTGGTTCACGCGGGTTCTTTGGCGGAGAGGCTCGATCGAGGAGGTCGCTCTCCACACACAAGCAGTGCAGTTAGTGGCCGACCCCACACCACGAGTCCTCACTCAAGTAGGTCATCTACTGAAATCATTGAACAGATTCGAAAGAATCACAAGAGTCCAACAACGAAAGACATCCACTCGCACAGACCACAGCCTCCCTGCAGACCTCAGGTGGCGAGTGCTCCTGTCACTGACTTGGATAAGTTGAGGAGCAGCTCAAAACTTCAGAGTGAGCGTCTCAAGAAGTGTTTAGCCTGGCTGGACAAACACTCGGACCCGAGTTCCGAGCGAGAATTCCAACTGCTTAAGAAGAGTTCGATACGCGTTGACAAAGCAAGAATTGATGAGCAAATTGACGAAATGTCTGGAAGGCTTAAAGGATTTATGCACAGATCGGTACCCAAAAACATTCTATACGGTCCAGATAAAAGGCAAAGCATCTCAGTTAAAGGTTTTCCCTTGTACCTTATGCAAGAACTGTCATATGAGTGCTATAAAACATGTAAAAAGGGGTTAGTGGAAATTGACCAACTTACCAAGGAAGCTGAACAAGCCGACTGGCAGCACCAAGAAAGGTTGGCAGAGAAGGTGGTGAGGTATGAGACTATCATACAGCGGATCTGTGGCTGGACACCCAAACGAGCCGCCGTGTTCAAAACCAGTAGAGACACATACATGTAAGTTTGAAGAAATCCTTTCTTACTTGAATTGAATTTAACATTATGGCAGTAAACCCCACATTTAGTCTACTAGCGTTTGCATGATATACATGGCGCCTGTAGCCACATCAAGTTGTGCCATTTACAGCAAAGCCTGTCTTTATAATACATACATCATAAGTCAGTTCTTACAATTTCAAGGTTCCCTCGGATCAGGGGAAGTCACGGGGGGAAAATAGCCAGGCAATTTTGTGAACCCTTGCAGCAAGTCTAAGGAAAGGCAGGAAAAAAAATTATATTCCACACCGTCCATCAAATTCAAAAGCACCAAGCCTACAATAAATATAAGCAGGGAAAAGCGGTCATTTGTGGTCAACGAAAGTCAGGGAAAATAAAGCCTTTGTGGGAACCCTGAATTATACTGTAATGTATTTATAGAGTGTTTGCCTCTTTACAGGGCGTTGAAGACAGACCTAGAGAGTTTAAAGCCCTTTGTGAAAGGGGAGCCTGAACAAATAATGTACAACGACGTTAGGCTCGCCTGGGTTAAGAACAAGTTAAACGAAATCAAACACCATGAGGAGCTTTTCAACAAATGCTTGGTAAGTATTATTATATGAGTTCTGTATAAATCCTCATTTGGGCACCGGTAGAAACGCACCTACCGGTATTATACCATATGTATATAAGGCAGGGCTAATAACGGTTACTGTAAACGATAGAGCATGTATTTGGGGACTTGGGCCGGCAATATACCATAACTGAGAAACATTGAAGTAGAAAACTGCACCACCATTAGACACATGAATTGACACAAATAGGAGTGAAAAAAATCGGCATCATGAGATATAAAGGAGATACCTTTACATTGCATTCATGTTGTGTGGCTGTCCAGATTGCTAGAATTTGTCTCTCTGATTTAGACAGAACGTTAACTCCGCCACAGTTGCTAAGGGCTGAGGTATGTGAATAGCGTATACCACTTGTTTATGGAAGTTTAACAAAAAAAGAGGGTTTTGTCTGTGAAGGGTCCTTGTGCACGGTATGTAACTTGTGTTGCATATGCACTGCTAACAAAGCACAGTCTCACTGAACTTACTACAGTGTACTGTAGTATGTCAATTTCAAACAAAGAAATGTTTCTTTGGAACTTCTTGTGTACAGTAAGTTTGTCAGTGCTAGTATATACAATCTCCATATTGATATATAGTCTCTCAGTTGTATAAATGCCCTGATGGCACTTATACAATGTGTGTATTGTATAGACGTTCATGAACGTGGGTCTATTTATTGCAACGTGTTATTCGCTGTACTGTACTAATAAAAGTCTCATAAATGTTGTCGCACTTGACTACCCGAACAATATACATAGTTTTAATGTTAAGTTAATTCAGGTTTACACCACCATCAGTCGTATGCTATTTTAAGACAATTAGTGCCATCTTTGAATATAACTGTTTATAAACTGATCCCGATTGAAAAGTTTAATTTAATTCATTTGGTAAAACCAACTATTTCATTATTTACTCTAACACATTTCACACATGGTTAATATGATGGGTTATATTCTCTTCATAGCAGATGGCGTGCGGGCCTTCTGAATCTCAGGCTGATGAGAAGAAAACTGAGGATGCGAACATGATGGTGTGTGACATGGACTTGGACGTGTCCAATAGTTACACCCCCCCTAAGATAAAGTTGCCCCGGCCAGGTGAGCAGACTAGTGCAAGTCCGAGTATGCCCTGTGTAACCACCCCACCTGTTGTCGTCTCAGCATACAACATGCCACCACCATTCTATCTCCCAACAACCCCTCCAGTGTCCATGATGAACCAGCACTGGTTCTCCGCCGTGCCTCCACCCTTAATGTCCTTACCGTATGGACCACCACAAGGGATGCCACCAACAGCAGCACCACCTCCATGTCAGCCACCACTACCACCACCACTACCGCCAAGCCCACAGGGAGCTGTCACCACCCCACCGCCTCCACCACCCCTGCCATCAAGCCCGCAGAATAAATTGAAGCCACCACCTCCCTTGCCATCAAGCCCACAAGACGCAGTGAAGAAACCGACGCAACCTTCCCTGTCATCGATCCCACAAGATGCAGTGAAGACACAGACGCAACCTTCCCTGTCATCGAGCCCACAAGACGCAGTGAAGACACCGACGCAACCTTCCCTGTCATCGAGCCCACAAGACGCAGTGAAGACACCGACGCAACCTTCCCTGTCATCGAGCCCACAAGACGCAGTGAAGACACCGACGCAACCTTCCCTGTCATCGAGCCCACAAGACGCAGTGAAGACACCGACGCAACCTTCCCTGTCATCGAGCCCACAAGACGCAGTGAAGACACCGACGCAACCTTCCCTGTCATCGAGCCCACAAGACGCAGTGAAGACACCGACGCAACCTTCCCTGTCATCGAGCCAACAAGACGTAGTGAAGACACCGACGCAACCTTCCCTGTCATCGATCCCACAAGACGCAGTGAAGACACCGACGCAACCTTCCCTGTCATCGAGCCCACAAGACGCAGTGAAGACACCGACGCAACCTTCCCTGTCATCGAGCCCACAAGACGCAGTGAAGACACCGACGCAACCTTCCCTGTCATCGAGCCCACAAGACGCAGTGAAGACACAGACGCAACCTTCCCTGTCATCGAGCCCACAAGACGCAGTGAAGACACCGACGCAACCTTCCCTGTCATCGAGCCCACAAGACGCAGTGAAGACACAGACGCAACCTTCCCTGTCATCGAGCCCACAAGACGCAGTGAAGACACCGACGCAACCTTCCCTGTCATCGAGCCAACAAGACGCAGTGAAGACACCGACGCAACCTTCCCTGTCATCGAGCCCACAAGACGCAGTGAAGACACCGACGCAACCTTCCCTGTCATCGAGCCCACAAGATGCAGTGAAGACACCGACGCAACCTTCCCTGTCATCGAGCCCACAAGATGCAGCGAAGACGTCACGGCAACCTCTCCTGCAATCGAGCCCACAAGTTGCAGTGGGGACTGCACCGCAACTTTCCCTGCCATCGAGCTCACAAGTTGCAGTGGAGACCGCACCGCAACCTTCCCTGCCATCGAGCCCGCAAGATGCAGCAAAGACGCCACGGCAACCTTCCCTGCCATCGAGCCCACAAGTTGCAGTGGAAACTGCACCGCAACCTTCCCTGCCATCGAGCTCACAAGATGCAGCAAAGACACCACCACAACCTTCTGTGCCATCAAGTCCACAAGTGAAGACACCAGTGCACAGGTGTTATACAGAAACTATTTCAAAAGCTCCAGTACTGGAGAATCAGAATGAAGATGCAGAGGCTTCTCCAATGGAATTGCCATCACCACCCAGCTTTGCACAAGTGATGGGGGCACTTGTGACAGAACCTGAGCCGGTTATGGATATTACAATGACACCGTGGGTTTCTTACACCGAGGAAGTTTGTACCACATCTGATTTGTCGCGGGATTTGAGTGAAGGTAGCTTATCAAGTTTAAAACTATGTGATTCGTCTGTGGAGTTGAATGAAGCAAGCCTGTCAAGTCAAAAATCATCATTACCTTCGGAAGTGAATGTTTGGTCCTATCCGAAACCAGACCTTGCAGATTCTCCCCTATCGCCGGAGCCTGAGGGAGTGAATGTAGGGTGTGATCCAAACCCGGACCTTGCAGATTCCCCCCTATCACCAGAGCCTGAGGGAGTGAATGTTGGGTCTGATCCGACACTGGAGCTTGCAGATTCTCCCCTATCACCAGAGCCTGAGGGAGTGAATGTTGGGTCTGATCCGACACTGGAGCTTGCAGATTCCCCCCTATCACCGGAGCCTAAGGGAGGGAATATTGGGTCTGATTCAAAATTGGACCTTGCAGATTCTCCCCTATCACCGGAGCCTGAGGGAGTGAATGTTGGGTCTGATCCCACACTGGAGCTTGCAGATTCCCCCCTATCACCGGAGCCTAAGGGAGTGAATGTTGGGTCTGATTCAAAATTGGACCTTGCAGATTCTCCCCTATCACCGGAGCCTAAGGGAGTGAATGTTGGGTCTGATTCAAAATTGGACCTTGCAGATTCTCCCCTATCACCGGAGCCTAAGGGAGTGAATGTTGGGTCTGATCCGAAACTGGAGCTTGCAGATTCTCCCCTATCACCGGAGCCTGAAGCAGTGAATGTTGGGTCTGATCCGACACTTGAGCTTGCAGATTCTCCCCTATCACCGGAGCCTGAGGCAGTGAATGTTGGGTCTGATCCGACACTTGAGCTTGCAGATTCTCCCCTATCACCGGAGCCTGAGGGAGTGAATGTTGGGTCTGATCCGACACTTGAGCTTGCAGATTCTCCCCTATCACCGGAGCCTGAGGGAGTGAATGTTGGGTCTGATCCGAAACTGGACCTTGCAGATTCCCCCCTGTCACCGGAGTCTGAGGGAGTGAATGTTGCGTCTGATTCAAAACTGGCAGCAGAGTCGACCCTATTGCCACAGCCTGAACAAGTGATTGTTTGGGACGATCCGCTAGTATCAATACAACCGAAGCAACCACTATCCTCACCAGTTCTTGTGAAGACGGAGGTGTTCAAAACCACCACCATAGAAAGTCTTCAGAAGATATTAGCAATCTGCTCAAAAGATGAAGTGACTGTAGATCCATTAGAAGCATCTGTGATTCCAACAGAAGAATCGTCCTCTCCATTGTCACGACAGCCGCCTCCACCACCGCCAGCTTCCTGCCTTGAGGAAGACATAAAGAGTGAAGAAGTTCCTGCTATAAAAGAGGCCCCCACCCAGGAGCCGGACGGTAAGCTATTGATTCTGCACATACCGCGTGAAGAGTGACCTTAGTGTAGCTACATGTTAGGATAGGTAGCTGCTTCTGTGTGACTTTGTGCACCAGCTGGAACTGCTGCCCAATGTCTAACTGACCCATGCTTTGTACAACACATGTCCACCCGAGTGCTTCTGGTAGTGGATAAACATACCCGTGCTTTTCTTGTGGATGTATGATATAAGATCTTGTTCTGAGTGTTTTGTTAGTTTCAACCTATCGTTCACAACCTTTTGCCAATATTGACTCAGAGATGCCACTTCACCTGCTTCTGCAGGGATCCTAATGTTTCCTAGTTTTGCCGATCCGGGAGTGGCTAATCTAACTAGATGTTAAGTCCCTGTTTATAACCCTTTCCATTGCACTTAGACTAATATACTAACTTTTTGCTTGAGAACCATTTGCTTCGTATTTATGTCATGATGATGCTATATATTATCATTGAAAAAATGTTGAATCCAACGTAGAGTAGAAAAAGCCATGTTTATCAATGAGAACATTGACACGTTTTTTTAAATATAACTGATACTTACCGTATTCGACGTAATAAGCGCCCTACCCCTAATAAGTGCCGCCCTTCCCTTTTTTGGACATTTTTAGACTAGAACAAAGCTCAAATCTCACGATTTCGGAGACAATCAAACTCTTAAGTACTAAAACATCACACAAAATAATTTTATAAGCGCTCAGGGCGCTTATTACGTCGAATACGGTATTCCAACAAACGTATCTAACAAGCTAACAAAGGTACCGATTGGGGCATAATTGACGCATCGAATATGCGTTCCTAAAGGATATACAATGTGATAATTTTCATAAAACAATTATAACGAGAAAGTGGTAATAATTTAACAGAGGATAAAACTATTTTGAATCGATTAAAAGAAAAGAAGGAAATCCTCCAAACCGCGACTTCTTGCGTGAAATGTCTTTTGCTTAGATATATTATATTAATCTATCAATAGTGTGAGAATTACATTTTAACCATATCAATCCTACTAAGCATTTTCAATATATTGCTTTTCAACAGATGCCAGTCCACCATATGACCCAGAATATCCAACAGAGCACAGTGATGACGAGGCGGCTCCGGAGAAGGATGACCGTGACACACACCATCCACCGCAGTGGAAGAAGGGGGATATCGACGTGTTCCAGGAAAATAATCCAGAAACTACAGGACAGACATTTATATCTCAGGATGCTTACAGAGCCTTACGCTCCAGCATCATTCCATCAGGGTTATCAGTCAGCATGACTGGTTGTGTGGGCGAGATCATTCCCGGCCTGTCTCCTCCCCCTACACCCAAAGACATTATCAAAACGGAACCCTACGACCCAGATCTCAATGAAACACATGCTTCGTGGTCCAGTACTATTCCATCAACTGTGTCAGTGAGCCTGTTCGATCATCGAGATGTCATCCCTGGTCTGTCCCCACCGCATGCGGCACACTCTGAGGAAGATGAGCATACTCTGGACGAGCCAGAGTCAAAGAGGCCCAGAACGGAGCATTTAGGTAAGTATTCTTGGATATTTAAATTTACTTGTACCATGTGTATATATATGATACTGTCATATTGATGGGTTTCAAGATTTCATTGGCATTTCGAACGTGAGTTTTCAGATTAAATACTGATAAAATATCCACAAGCAATATTATCTTTTAGTCAATTCATTTCATGTAAAATGTTCCTTTTCTTTTCCTACCAGATATTGCCGAGAGGAACCCAAAGTGGCAGGCAGCCGACTCAGGGCAGCAATCCATTCCCACCACCCGCGCGACAAAGGGCATCAAACGTAAATCGGAGGAATTGGCTCCTCCCGCAAAAAGGCAGCGTTCACCGCCACTGTCAAATGACGTGTACGTGACCGATCACTATCAGCTGGTGGGTGGACGGCAGGGTAGACGGCAGTCTAGAAGGCCGCCGTCCAGGGATAGACTACCAAGGAACTATAGGTCGAGATCACGGTCGCGATCAAGATCAAGATCAAGATCAAGATCTCGATGGTCTGGTTCAAGACAGAAGCAAAGATCTCGTTCAAGATCGAGACCAAGAATGGTGTCAAGACGTTCAAGATCCAGGTCTCCAGAACTGTCAACGTCTAGAACAAGGCCTATAAGATCACAATCAAGGTCAATGCCTCGGTCAAGATCGCCCTCACCCACACCCGGCACCAATCAAGCCCCACGGTATGGCGACAACGAACTCCTTTGGCAAAAAATGGTCAAGGATATTTCAAGAGCCCAATCACACGGAGACACAGATATGCGTAATGTACGAAATAACAACATGAGACATGAGAGCAACCGTTCCCAGCACAGAGCTGGGTACAGAGACGATTATGAACAGCAGCAGAGGCGTCAATATAGAGACCCCAGAGACCCTGTGCAGGACAGCCGCGAGCATGGCATGGCCTATGTAAGGGAACGTGCACGAGAGGGGGCCTATCGGGATTCGTGGAGACGCCAGTCACCATATACCTTATATGGACACAATACTAACTAGACAGTTCTAAATTCTGACAGAACAAATTCAAATGTGTGTTCATTGTAATATTGTCTTTGAACCACAATTTTGAATGGATACAGGCACAAAGTTTAACAATTGTCCGTCCATTGCTATAAACACAAGTATTGCTATAATCACTAGATCATATCTCGCATTATGGAAAAAAAACAGTGCGGAGATTTTTCATGGTGTGCGAACAAAGATTAATAGGTCAATTACACTTGTAATTTGTCTAGTGTAAAATAATGAGGCTTGAATAGCCATATGCTACTAAGGACAGTTCTGCTTCTTTACATGAGCATTTGTAGTTGTATAAGTAATGTTTTATAAGTCTTGTCTCAAAACTAGTTACTAAGTAACTTATTGTTTTGTACATAACATTAGAGTAATCTTTATAAGAGTACCACTAAAAGCGACGCTATAAGCAAACGCTCATTCGAGGCAATAACATTGTTGTCATCAAAATAGTGTTAGACAATGTATATACTTAGTTTATTTCCTGGTGCTATTCAGAGATGGATAAACTCTGTCTCTGATTATACAGTTTTGTATATATCATAAGTATGTAGAATAGACGGTAATACTTCTGTTCTGGCGAACAAATAAAGCGAGTGAACATTCTCTGACATAGCAAATGTGCTGCAGATAAGCCATTTGAAGTGGTAATTCATCGTTTTAAGGGTCTTTGGACTGCTGTCCCATCGAAAGTTTATATGTGCTCAACGTTGATTATCGGGTACTTCTATGATATCATGTATTCTAAATTCACTGCAAAGTTCTGGTAAAAGAAAACAAATCTCAAATGCCCCGGAAAAGCCATTTCGCACTAGTATAATTGTATTGCATCGTGTTAAGGACTTCGGACTGCTGTCCCATTGAAGATTTATATGTGATTACGGTAAATTACTTCAATTTCAAATGTTCTAAATTTATTTCGAAGTTTTGGTTTGACTCAGATAAACCAAATGAATTAGTATTTCATCTTGTTGAGGTCTCCGGACTGTTGTCCTATCGATAAGACATATGTGGTCAGAGCTGATAATTTTATCTCAAATGTTCTGGTAAACATGAAAATGTACTTAATTTGATTCAAGTCTGGTTCTAATCATGAATATCACAGTATACTGATGTATATCATTGTGAACTAACGAGTAGCAATGTGAAGAGCTCTCTCAATCTTTGTAAGGTACAATATAAGTTATTTAAGTTAGAGTATACATGACAAAATATATAGATGGATCATATTGAATTCCATATACTCAGGAGGTTGTACTCATTTGTACTTAAAACTTACACTGTGGTCACACTTGCCATTTAATTAATAATGGTTAAATAATTAACACAGCATATCAACAAAGGGATACTTCAAGATCTGCCATGACACATTGATAGTGCTAACGGGAAGTCATATTTTTAATCTAAGTGACATCGCGCACTAACCATGTCAAGGGGGGAACTTATTACAAATACTTAGACATAAGATACCATACCAAAGCAGTATTCAGACGTGCGTTTCCCGTGTTAGTTGCAGCACACCAGACAAGTACAGGACAGTCGTTATCTACTGAAGTTGTCGTGTTCTTGATCTAATAAATAGGAATATACAAATCCGGTGTCGTTTTCTTGTGCTCGCTACATATTACTCCATCAGTGTAGTAGGCTAGTATATATAGTGCTTTTGATACTAATCAGGGTGTCACTTTTAACAAGAGGTGAAAGGAACTTTAGGGAGGGTCAATATCCACAGGTTTCTAAGGGGCCATCTATTAATTACGTACGCACATTTTTTAAGGATAGTTCAGTCACTTGCGGCCATTTCAGATGTATAAGGATGACAATTTTCCAGAGGAATAGAAACTACAGAATATTTAAAATGATACAACTAATATCTCCCTATATGTTTACGAGATGGTTCTCCAATTCAAAAGATCCTTTTTTTGGTTTTTTTCTTTATTTAAGCGAATACCATATACACCTACTGTAGGAAACACTGAAAAATTCCTTTGTTCTGGAAAATTGTAAGTGCGTTTATTTCCACCCTGAGTGTCGTCATGAGCGCCCCGAGTGTTGCCAGAACAAAGGGTTTAAAATAGCCATGTTTCATAGTCTTCAGTGTAGCTCTCCCAGTTTTCCGCCCTTTAGTTAAAAGTCAGTTAACTTTTATTTGCTTTAAAAGTCACTTGTAAAAATAATTGCCATTTTTTCAGTTATTTTCTAGAATTTTGAGAAAATGTCAGTTAAGGTGGCCCGATCCCTTGGTAGTTAAGCAACACACCACCAGAGGGCACCTCTCCAAGACTGTCATGTAGTAGTGGGCAAGTTGGCAAATTCTGAGAGATGGTCTGACCGAGGCTAGAACTCTCCACCTTAGCAATGTGAGACAGGCAACAAACAGCTGCACCAATCGGTCTGTGGTGGAAGTTGCACTCATAATCTATACAGATAGGTGTCCCAGTTTATTGGCTTTGGGACCTTGTCCCCAAAGCCATTTACACCACTGACCAGTGTGTCAGCTTTTCGACAAGAAAAGACTAGCATAGGCCCCCTTGTTCATTGTTAGATATAGCCCTAGCTGGCCCTTGAACCTTGCTTAGGACTGGTATCCCCATGTGTCCTTGTAGGTATGTGCAAGACTAATTTATCCTAGATCTTGTTTTCAGTTACTACATGTAGAACCAATGTACCTTGTGGTAAGGCCTAGACAACTTGTGAACAGCCATATTTTGAGTTCTCTAATGTGGCTGTCAATGGCAAGGATAGGTACCAGGCTAATAACTATTGACTCCTATGTCAAGCCAAGCTGTCAATGTCAATGCCAATTCCCATACTATGCACATACAGGACCTATATTAGAAGTTGAGTGGGTCCAGGGTGGCTCTTGAAATCACTCAAGCCCGCCCAAAGACAAACTGTGAAGTCCAACAGTCTTTGCCAAATCATGCCGGACAGTGGCAATGTCCCCCTAGAATGGCTCTGGTCTGGCAGAATGACTGGCGCAGCCAGACCAGATGTCCTGCAGATTCTGGGTGTTACAGAACTGAAATAATTGTTTCACATATTCCAAGTATAACTGGAGTTAGAAGTGAGAGAGTACACCCTAAAATTCTAGGCAGTATAAAGTCATTTTCTTTTAGCATTAACTGTAATAAGATGATAGATTATCCTAAATTGTATGCAATACTTTGATTTTGGTACCCGGTCCTGCAGAAATCTATTCGGTCCTGCAAAATTGGCAAACTGCAGGACCGAATGTCCTGCATGGTGAAAAAGTTTTCGCAAAGACTGCATAATTGCCCCTCCCCCACCCCACACACACATGCACCAACCCTGAAATAATATTTTACAGTCTTTAAAGTTAGGCCATCACAAGTCCTCCTTGTGCCCCCCTCCTCCTCCCTGTGCCTCCCTGTGCCCTCTCCTCCTCCTCCTGCATCTGCCCTCTCCTCCTGCCTCTGCCCTCTCCTCCTCCTCCCTCCTTTCTCTGCCCTCTCCTCCTTCCTATGCCCCCTCCTACTACCCCATCTACCCCTCCCCCCCACTCTACCCCATTTTCCTCCTTCCTGTTACCTTCTCCTCCCTCTGCTTTCCCTCCTTCTGCCCCCTCCTCCTCCCTCTGACCAACTCTGACTGCCAAGATGGCTGCCGAAAACTCAAGATTGTCTGATTCTAGTGTGATACATGGATGATAGGGTTTTCTGGGATGTAGAATCCATTTTCAGGCTCACAATTTCAATCCGGGAAATTTCCAAGATGGCTGCCAAGATGGCCACCAAAAACTCAAGGTTGTCTGATTTCCATGTGTGATACATGGAAAGTAGGGTTTTCTGAGATATAGAATCCATTTTCAAGCTCAGATTTTCAACCCGAGAAATTTCCAAGATGGCTGCCAAGATGGCCACCAAAAACTCAAGATTGTCTGATTTCCTTGTGTGATGCATGGATAGTAGGGGTTTCTAGGATGTAGAATCCATTTTCAGGCTCAGATTTTCAATCCGGGAAATTTCCAAGATGGCTGCCAAGATGGCCACCAAATACTCAAGATTGTCCGATTTCCTTGTATGACACATGGATAATAGGGTTTTCTGGGATATAGAATCCATTTTCAGGCTCAGATTTTCAATCAGAGAAATTTCCAAGATGGCTGCCAAGATGGCCACCAAAAACTCAAGATTGTCTGATTTCCTTGTGTGATACATGGATAGTAGGGGTTTCTGGGATATAGAATCCATTTTCAAGCTCAGATTTTCAACCCGAGAAATTTCCAAGATGGCTGCCAAGATGGCCACCAAAAACTCAAGATTGTCTGATTTCCTTGTGTGATACATGGATAGTAGGGGTTTCTAGGATGTAGAATCCATTTTCAGGCTCACAATTTCAATCCGGGAAATTTCCAAGATGGCTGCCAAGATGGCCACCAAAAACTCAAGATTGTCTGATTTCCATGTGTGATACATGGATAGTAGGGTTTTCTGGGATATAGAATCCATTTTCAAGCTCAGATTTTCAACCCGAGAAATTTCCAAGATGGCTGCCAAGATGGCCACCAAAAACTCAAGATTGTCTGATTTCCTTGTGTGATGCATGGATAGTAGGGGTTTCTAGGATGTAGAATCCATTTTCAGGCTCAGATTTTCAATCCGGGAAATTTCCAAGATGGCTGCCAAGATGGCCACCAAATACTCAAGATTGTCCGATTTCCTTGTATGACACATGGATAATAGGGTTTTCTGGGATGTAGAATCCATTTTCAGGCTCAGATTTTCAATCCGGGAAATTTCCAAGATGGCTGCCAAGATGGCCACCAAATACTCAAGATTGTCCGATTTCCTTGTATGACACATGGATAATAGGGTTTTCTGGGATGTAGAATCCATTTTCAGGCTCAGATTTTCAATCCGAGAAATTTCCAAGATGGCTGCCAAGATGGCCACCAAAAACTCAAGATTGTCTGATTTCCTTGTGTGATACATGGATAGTAGGGGTTTCTGGGATATAGAATCCATTTTCAAGCTCAGATTTTCAACCCGAGAAATTTCCAAGATGGCTGCCAAGATGGCCACCAAAAACTCAAGATTGTCTGATTTCCTTGTGTGATGCATGGATAGTAGGGGTTTCTAGGATGTAGAATCCATTTTCAGGCTCAGATTTTCAATCCGAGAAATTTCCAAGATGGCTGCCAAGATGGCCACCAAATACTCAAGATTGTCCGATTTCCTTGTATGACACATGGATAATAGGGTTTTCTGGGGTGTAGAATCCATTTGTAGGCTCCGATTTTTGATCCAGGTAATTTTCAAGATGGCTGCCAAGATGGTATCTGCATAGGCATCAATGGAGGTGCATTGGTACCTATTTGATTCCATTGTCACATATTGGATTCTATTGTTATGCCATACATGAATTGCATAAGAACCCCAGAAACACCAAAAATTATAAATCTATGCCCCCTCGTTTTCTCACCTGTAGTTCATAACAATCCTATAAAACCCAAAGCCACTACGGCTTTGCCGTAAAATCCTTGAATTTGTCCCCTTGTTCCATTTCTTTTCAACTTTTTTTTTCAATCACCCAAAACCTTTAAAATATGCCCGGGACCATATGTCCAAAATGCATTTTCAAGAAAGAAAACATTAAGGCCTATGCTCTGACAGAATTATATAGAAATTTAGCTAATTTACAATATGATTTTATGTAGATACATGTACTTGGCAAAACACGATATAATCCTATCAGATGTCACATGGATTTAAGCTTCAATATCTCAAAGAATAGCTGGGGATTCCCCTATTTTCTCAGCTTCTTTGGAGAGTATGTGCTATTATGGTCTTATGGCAAAGACCTGATGAAATTCTAGCTACTCTTAGACCAAATGATCGACCCACCTTAAAAAATGTATTTCCAGCAAAATTTACATAATGCACCATTTGAATTCTCGGTATGATAGATGAGAAATGTGGGTTATCCACAGGAATTCCTGGTACTAAACGTGTCAGCTTAAAGAATTATTTCTCAGTAAATGCCAGTTAAACTGTTGGATACGTGTACATATAAGGTCCGTGGAGTCAGAGCGGTAAGTGCCTCCAACGGACACTCAGTGGCAACACCTAAGCCATGTCCTTTCGGTTATCCGGTAGCGGAGCCAGGCAGGGCACTCCAGACGGCGCTACGGAGGAGTGCCACGTCGACACTGCTTGGTCCGCGCTCAGGGTATATAAGAGGCCGAGGTTGGCTACCTCAGGGAGTTCGTCCCAGGACGAGCTCTGACCCACACCTTTCGTACCTTCGCTTTGACAGGGGCACCTACACCCCTCCCACATTATGGCTCCTGCACCAGCCATGCTGGCTCAGGGCTTGACTGTCCGGTATTGCTAAGACTTCGAACTATCGATAGAATCCTGTGTGTCTTCGAATGGTTGAAAGACCAAGTGAACCGAGTAGAAACCTTCGTGTACTTTTGAGGCTGTGATCGAATAAAAACCTGTTGCATCCAAACCGAATTTGGAACCTGTGTTCGAGTTGTACGCATATGAAACCCCTACATTGGTGCCGTTACCAGTTCGGGTGAAACACAGAATAGCACAGTCGGTTAGGGTGAACATGGCTGAACAGGCAAAGGGTGGAGCGTCCCTTCATCCTATTTCGAGTCCGGATCCGGAGGTGGTAGCAGCCCTTGAGAAACACTATGGGCCAAGCCGTTCGAGTTCGACACCAGAACCAAGGAGAGGCAATCCTGATACTATTCGAAAAGATCTGGGGTCAAACCTAGAGGATTCTTTGTTTGAAACTGGCGGTTCGAAGAGGCACATTGCTCCTATGCCAACACAGGGCATGAGCATGGTGCCGGATCGAGAACGATGCATGGTGCCGGATCGTTTACCCAATTGGTGGAATGCGCCAGTTATCTGATCGGTAATGTGGGTAATGAGGATCCGCTTCGATTGTTTCGGAAACGGACTCAAAAACCAAACGAGTCGCACCGTGTGTTCGGTCTAGAATTGCAAGCTCTCTTGCAAAGGGCTAGACCAAGATGGCAGTTAGATGACCCACAGTTCCTAGATGATTTGTTCTCGGAATTCATTGAGGGATTAAGGGATTCTGATGAACGGACCGCAGCATGTGATAGTTGGAAGGCTGGAACTTCTCTCACTGATTTGTTCATGGCCATAGAAGACTATGACAGGAAACGGCATCTGCTATCTTCGAGAGTACTTTCGAGAACTTCCAGTATGGTACAAGACCCACCAGCCTCTGATACAGAGGAAGGTGATTCTGGAAGGGAGGAGGAGATTGGCGCAGTTGCTCAAAAGAACAGCGGCAAATCTTATTCCAATTCGAATTCGAAGCGCTATCCGAAGGCTGACAGGAAAACACCACCTGTGACCCCAGGAGCTACAAGCGCACCTTCGACTACATCCTCTACTCCCAGTTCTATGGAAGAACTTTTGTTAAGGTTGATGATTTGATGTCTGGAAACCAGCAATCAACAGGGAGGAATTCGAAGCCGAGAGTGGACAAGACCACTAGGAAGTGTTACAGGTGTCAGGCCCTGGGACACTTTGCTGCAGAATGCCCAGCTGAGAAGCCGGTACCAAAGCCTGAGGAGAAGAAAACGGAAAACTAGAGGGGGTTGCTCGGGATGGCAAGGTAGTGACCCCTAAGGTGAATGAAAGCCAGCTTATCGCCAGCGGTGCAAGCGAGGAAGTCCGAGGTGCAGTAGAGATTGGAAGCTTAGAGGAGGGGCCTGATCAGTCCCTTCTAAGTATGTCCAATGAACCCAGAAAAGTAGACGTCCGAGGAGGAAGTACTGGGGAAGCGGCGAATTGGATACAGGAGCTGGAAGTAGTCAGCAGTGCCCGATTGTCCCCGGATCATCCCTGTTTGAAGCACTTGAAACGACGGGGAGTAGATCTTGGTGTCACTAAAGATTTCGAACGTTTCACCGTTAACCCATCACCACTGGATGGGAAGAGGTGGTATTTGACTGTAGCAGTGAATGGAAGGTCTGCGGAATTCCTAGTGGATACTGGAGCTAGTCACTCCATGATCTCTAAGAGATTCCATGACCTTGTAGCCGATGAACCAGATAACTTCACAACGAGGGTAAAAGCTCATTCGGCCGACGGTAGCTGCATGCAGACGTTTGGTAAAGCATTTTTCGAAATCAATATAGGTGGACAGGATTATCTCCTGTCACCTACTATTGCTGATCTGAGTGATGATGGCATCATCGGGTTAGATTTCGCTGCGTTGTACGGGGCAATGTTGGAACCTTGTAGGGGGATGTTAAAGATAGAAGATCCGTACAAGGTGGCCGTGCAATGCGTGTTGAGGAAGGTATCTTCTGTAGCCTTGGTGGTACAGACGGTTAAGATACCCCCAGGACAGACATGTGATGTGCTGTTTTCGAGTGACAGTATCTTCCGGGATCAGATGGCGGTGGTTGAACCCGATGTGGTGAGACTTGCATCAATTGGTCTCGAGAGTGCAGATACTTTCGTAGGCAGTGGTAGCAGGAATTTAATTCCTATTTCGAATCCTGGTGGTGAAGTCCGTTATCTGATGAAAGGTACTCCCGTGGGGCAGGTGATCGTTGCACAGGCAAGCACCAGTATACTCTCAGAAGATACCAAACCGAACCTTGAAGGGATGTTCGATTTGCGTCCGGAACTTCAGAAGTTGGTGGACGATTCGAGCTTGGTGACGGGGGACCAGAAAGATCAGTTAAGACGGGTATTGGTGAAATATGATGCAGCCTTCAGGGAGCCCACTGGTTTGGGGCGAACTGATAAGGTGCTACATTCCATCACTACAGAGGACGCTGTACCTTTCAAAATCCCTTATAGACGCCTACCTTTGAAGAAGAAATTGATGGCCGAGAAGGAAATCGCTGATCAGCTGAGATTAGGGGTGATTGTTCCCAGCACTAGCCCCTGGTCCAGTCCTGTTCAGATGGTGACTAAGAAAGACGGCACAATTCGCTTCTGCATCGATTATCGAAAATTGAATGGTTGTACTAAGAAAAACTCCTATCCTCTCCCCCGTATAGACGAGACTATTGATTCCCTGGGCGGAAACCAATGGTTCTGTACGCTGGATTTGCAATCCGGATACTGGCAAGTTGGAATGAAGGAAGAGGATCAGGAAAAGACAGCTTTTTCGAGCCATGTCGGTCTTTTCCAGTATAATGTGATGCCGTTCGGATTGTGTAACGCCCCTGCAACATTCGAAGCCATGATGGAATCTCTGTTGAGTGATCTGTTGTGGAAGGAGTGTTTGGTGTACCTGGACGACGTAATTGTCTTTGGGAAGACCTTCGAATCGTGCCTGGCTACTCTAGTCAAAATTTTCGAGAGGTTGATAACCAATGGTTTGAAATTAAAACCAAAGAAGTGTCACCTATTTAGGACTTCCATTAACTATCTCGGTCGGATAATATCCACTGAGGGAGTTAAAGCGGATCCTGAGAAACAAGATGTTGTGTCGGAATTGGAAAAGCCAGAGGGACCTAAAGACATACGGTCCTTCCTGGGCTTCTGTAGTTACTACAGGGACTTCCTACCGGGGTATGCCAGAATAGCTCAGCCTATGCAGGCTCTAGCTCACTGGACTCCGGGTAGAAGGAAGGAGCCTTTCCCATGGGGTCCGGAGCAAGATCTAGCATTCGAAGCCGTGAAGAACCTATTTCGAACCACCCCAGTTTTGAAATATCCAACAGCTGATGGACATTTCATACTGGACACAGACGCCAGTAACGACAGTATAGGTGCTGCTCTATCCCAGATGCAAGGGGGGATAGACGTGCCACTGGCTTTCGCTAGTAATACCCTCAATAAGGCCCAGAGGAATTACTGTACCACTAAGCGCGAATTGTTGGCGGTAGTGGTGTATACGAAGAAGTTTAAGCACTTCCTTTGGGGAGGTGACTTTACTTTACGGACAGATCACTCCTCCTTAAGGTGGCTGTTGAACTTTAAGGAAGCAGAAGGAATGATCGGTCGATGGCTGACCCATTTGTCCGAGTTCGGGTTGGAAAATAGCCAAATCCAACATAGAGCAGGGAACAAGCATATCAATGCTGACACCCTTTCGAGAAGACCCATACGGAAATGTTCTAGAATGGATTGTGATGATTGTGGAGCCCATAACGCTGTAATAGCTGGAGTTCGAATGCCGTATGATGTAGGACATTCTAAAGCAATGGAATGGTCCACCGAAACTATCAGGCAATTCCAGAAGGGTGATGCTGTCATGTCAAGACTAATAGAACAGGTCTCCAGTGGCGCCCAACCACAAAGACCAGCCATTTCAATTGAGAACCGGGAAATGAGACAGCTACTTGCTCAATGGTCTGAGCTAACTGTTGTTGACGGTATCTTATGTAGGTGGAAGATAACACCGTACAAGACCAAAATTCGGCAAATCGTGATACCCACAGCTATGCGAAGGGATATCATGTATTTCGTACACGGACACCAGACCAGTGGACATTTTGGAAAAAAGCGCTCCCTTGCGCGACTCTCCAGAAGGTATTACTGGCCTGGCATGAGTAAAGATCTGCTTAGGTGGATCTCTACTTGTCCAGATTGTTGTCTGAGCAAACCAGGTGAAGGCCTGGGGAAGTTGCCACTAACTCAAGAGCTTTGGGGATTTAGATTTGCACGCATAGCGGTTGATATCATTAGTGGCCTTAAAACCACTCCTGATGGAAACACGTGCATGATGGTGATCTCTGACTACTATTCGAAGTACACTAGAGTGTTTCCTCTGAAAGATCATAAGGCTCATACATGTGCTCGTGCATTTGTAAAGGGTTGGGTGCTTCATCTAGGCGTACCCTTGATGTTGCATAGTGATCAAGGCAGAGAATTCGAATCCGAGTTATGGGCAGCAATGTGCCATAACCTTGCTATATGCAAAACCAGAACGAATCCGTACAGGCCTCAGTCTGATGGTCAAGTAGAAAGGTTCAACAGAACCTTGATACAAGTCCTGAAGCCTCTGGTCAACAGTCAGATGGATGATTGGGATGAGCAATGCGAGTTTGTGGTACATGCTTATAATAGTACGGTGCATGCTTCCACCGGTTGTTCCCCCAATCTGTTAGTATTCGGAGAGGACTTGATTATGCCTGCTGACTTGGTGTTTGGCGTAGCTGGGATAAACGCTGAAATACCCTGTCAGGTGATGTTCGTGGAAGCATTGAGGGATCAATTCAAGTCCGCATACGAGATGGTTCGATGTGAGCTAAGCAAATCTGCTTCATGGCAAAAAGTGGGCTATGACGTAGGTTTGAAACTTAGGTCCTTTCGAGTGGGGGATGAAGTAGTTAGGCTACACGACCCCCTACAGCAGTTGAAGCTGTCACCCAACTGGGACGGTCCATTTACTGTGGTTCGGATTGTTTCAGAATCTACAGTAGTGATCAAATCCTTGTTGGGACGCTTGTATAAATCCAATGTAGCTCGTCTACGTCGGTGGCAGGGTGATGCTTCAGCGCATTCGAAGTCAGGAGAGCATTCGAAGTCAGAGGACACTGAGCGGAGAGCGACCACCCCGGAACGACGTGGTCCTGGTAGACCTAGGAAACTAGTGATACCCCCAGATGAGAAGAAACCTATGCCTCCTGGTATTGGTAAATTAAAGCGGGGCCGGGGTAGGCCTAAAAAAAATTTACCAATTCGAGCTTCTAGCAAGAAGGATAAAAAGTGCGTAAAAAAAGTCTCGGCAAATGAAGGTCTGAAGGGGAGGAGGGCTGTCCAATTGACTACTGGACATCCTGTCGAATCTTCCCGGACGACCAGGTCTAAAGAACCCAAGGTAGGGTTAAGGCGCAGTCCACGGCATAACCGGGGGACTGCTGTGACCTAATTTGGAAGGAGGAAGAAGGGTCTTGTTATCGACCAAAAGTCTCCAAAACCACATCATAATACGCGCCAACCTGGTTAGTTCCCACTCATAGTGTCATTAGGACACGCGGAGCTTCGTACTCCGCAAATCTTCGATTTTAAACTTCGTTTTCGTTGAAAACATTCGACTTTGATGGGGGAGCAGTACACCCCCGGTGAGGGCCTCCAGTCCGACGAGCTAGATCTGTTCGGGATGGATGATGGCCAATTCGACAATGCTCAGGAATCGGATTATGAATCCGCCTCCGAATCCACCGGGAGTGCAGTTACCGTTCGTGTGGCGGGGATCGGCTCCTATTCGACGGCTGAGCGGGACAGCATGGCCATGCCACCCCCGGCTACAGTCAACCTGGGGCCGTTGCCGTGGCGCAATACCCCAAAACGTGTTGCTTCGAAGGACATTGACAATTCCACATCAACCCGGCTCAATGCAGCAGGTGATGAGGAGGAAGACGA
Source organism: Harmothoe impar (assembly GCA_947462335.1). NCBI lineage: Eukaryota > Metazoa > Annelida > Polychaeta > Phyllodocida > Polynoidae > Harmothoe > Harmothoe impar. The sequence goes on along the minus strand of OX381704.1, from coordinate 75,143,830 downwards.
GATGCCGGAGTTAGAGGAGGTAAGTCAGAAATTGCCCATTCAAGCAGTATCTGACAAAGAGATGGAAGACTTCGTACGAGTTTCGATAGCCCAGCAACAACTTATGGAAGTGCTGGAGTGCGACCCGCCGTTCGACACCTCGCTGCAGCTCCATCCCACACTCATGGCGATGGTGCTGGACAAGCTGGAAGAACACGAGTTCTACCACCACGAGGGAAGTTGGCTAGAGAGTTACGAGGGAGCCATCCGGGGTGCCTTTGGACAGATCCTACTGCGATGTGGTACGAACTTTCGGAATCTCCAACAAGCCAAACAAATGGAGGAATCAGTGCCCTCAAGTGATGGGAGCACCACAAGTACGAAGGGGAAGAAAAAGAAACTCACCAAAACCAGAGGTAGTCGTAAAACTTCCAAAACTAGTACTCCTCCATCTACTCCGTCTATGTCTGAAGTATCCGAACCTGCCCTCGCTCGGTCCGAGTGCTCTTCGAGTACTCCCCATACAACGTCATTCGAAGAACCAACTACTACCACTGGGACTACTGAGTCTCAATCCGAATCTCTTCCGAAAGCTCCGGGACCTTCACCAGTCCCATTCGAAAAGGATCCAGCTATCGTGGAGTTGACTCCGATGGAGATCAATTCGGATACCTCAGGATCAGTTGAGCAGGAAGCTCGTTATGCTCAGGTGGTCAGAGAATCCGATGAACTCAGGGCAGCCAATGAACAGTTACGGTTAACTCTGGAAGCTATGCAAGCTGCCCCCAGAACTCCAATGACTCGAGCCCAGTCCCGGAAGAACCCGAATCCACAGCAAAAGGGACGGTCCTTGTCCGACGCTTCGGATGTGGAGGAGGTCCCATTCGAACTTTCTAAGAGCCAGAAACGGAAGGCAAAGAAGAGTGAGGCACGACAGCCCTGTCTCCCTCATCCTTTGCCTCCCAAAACTACTGCGATTAATATGTCTCCAACTGTGAGGTTGGTGGACGTGGTATCCAGTACGGCTTCAACTCCTTCGACGCCTCCTAGGGCACCCGCCAAGACACTTTCGACCCCTCCAACAACCCCGACCAAGACTCCAGTGCAGGTTGCCATACCTGTCTCCCCATCTACGTCCTCCGAATCGGGACATTCGAACACGTCACCTGTGGTTTCTTCGCCCCCTCCAGCTGCAGGGGCAAACGCCTCAGCAGACGTTCCGAGCTCTCGGGCGGAAGAGATGATCTGGCGCAATGCCAGCGGGGGCTTCAAGAAATTTAGGCCTGAATGCATGGAACATTGCAAACGATCCAGGGAGATACATATTCCTGTCCCAAAGCAACGGACTATGAGGGGCTGTCTGATGACGAGGAATGGATGAGGTCCAATATGACTTCACCCAGTACCTTCGCATGGACAGAAAACTGGTTCAATCGGCTGCTGGATCGAAAACAGTTCCCCGAGACCTACTACAACCATGAGGGACGCCCCAAAATTCGATGGGCTGTGGCCCGGTACAAGGAAGGGGTAAGGGAGGATTGTCCATTAGATTCCTGTCGCAGCTACTTCAAACACGAGAACCGCCCCATGCCTACTCGTCTTCGATTTATGCGGCATCTAGTTGAATGCCACATGCACCACCGTGCGATGTACATCTGCGCTGACACTGGCAAAGCAAACAAAAAGTGTTCGGGAGAGTGGACCACCCGAAGAGGCAGAATGATCGAACACCTGATACAATGTCATGGCCAAGCCATGATGTTGGCCAGAAAGAACGTAGGAGATCTCCATGCATCGCTGGTGGCAGGCCTAGACAAAGTAAAGTTCGACACCATCACGATTGAGACCTTCCAATTCGGAAAGGTCCAGTTGACCAGGAATTCGAAGCAGTCAGCTGTCTTCCAGCGTACAGATCGACGTGGTCGACTGGACCTGAACAGCACCTTGTACAAGGAGTTGTACGACTGGAGAGCGGCCAACCCCCTTCCGGGGAAACGAAGTGAAACCAGGAGTCCGGCCACTTCCGAACCTGACTGTAAAAAGGTCAAATCGGAGGTTCCGGCTCCGAGAGCTCCAACTGCAGCACGAGGGCGCGCGACAACGATTGAGCACCGGTCCCCACTGAAGGACTTGCGTCCTAACTATGGTCCAGACTTCTCGGCCCCCAGGGGTCGGTCCCAACTACAAACCCTTCGTCCTCTGACTCCTGGTAACCTGGCTAGCAGGGCTGAGTACCCTTCGATGAACTCCCCTGGTCCGGAAGTACAGACTGAGAGGGATCCGTACAAAAATCTCCCCACGGGTATCTCTGTAGGGGATGCCCTTCGCCAACCGGACTCCCGGAACGTGGAGATGGGGGATTCGAATCACTTTGTGCTGCCTGGGAAAAAGGACTTGGTGGTGACGACCACCATTCTCACTCCTCGGGCAGTAGACGAGGTGAAACCGAAGGCTGACAGTTCTACAAAGTTGGTGGGGCGTAAGACCCCTGCTACTAGTGCGAATTCATCATTCATGCAAACTGAGTCAGTGGTGGACCCGGTTCCAGTGACCACTTCGAACCCAGTTACCACCACACCAACGACAACTACTGGAGGAGAGAAGGCAGCAACTGTCGCTGACACTGTGCTCACCACCACTACCACCACAGCCACCGTGCCTTTTAGGCCCAACGTTCGTGAAGAACCGGCAGTTGATCCGGATAGGTGGTATGACCTTATGATAAGTGGTGAGAACATTCGTCCGAGGGTACAGTTTCCAAAGGACTACTTCGAGCCTGTGAAGGCTCCGGATGCAGTGTTGCATAAGGAGCTATATGAACGATGGCTACAGGAACACCTAGCTGGCATGCAGCGATATGCCGCCTGTGTGGCAAGGGCATCAGCCGACTATGCCATCACCATGCAGGGCAAGGAGGTCGAGAGACTGAGGAAGATCTTCGAACAACAACGGATTGACGAGCAGCCGGAGCCAGATAAGGTGATCGAACTCACCAAGCAGCTGGAACAATCAAAGAGGGAACTCTCAACGGCTCGTGCCTTCCAAAAAGCTGCGGAAGACACTTTGGACTATCAGGCCAAAACTCTGAAGGCGCTGAACGTTAAGTTCATTCGAGTATTCGGGATAGGACTCACCCAATGGAGTGGGTCCCTCGAAGAGCTCCAGGGCTTGGTGAAGGACTTATAAGATAATTTGAGTGTTCGGTTGTTCAGTTGTGTTTTTGATGACTTGTGCATATGATGTTTCGATGATATCGTAATAATTGTGTTCGTATTATAAAACGTCCATGATTAAGGTCATGATTCGGAAAAAAACAACAAAAACATAAACCAGGTGTAAAATGCATAATTGTCAAGAAATGTCTTCGTTGTCTAAAAAAAAAAAAAAAAAAGTGTTCATACTTTAAGGAGTATAACTTAAACTATATACTATGATTCGAACCAAAACTGTACATAGTGTTCGATACCTACCTTTATCTCCAAAAATTTTCTTTTTGGACATAACAACTGGTATTCGGATTTCGAGAGTATATCTATTTTTAGGATATAGAGTCATATATCGGTTGCCTCATGTGGAGACTAATATTACTACATTCCTTGGTTATAAGAGTTAATGTCACACCTATGTTGGTTCCATGTATTCATAATTCCAATAGTTCACGTAATTACCTCTCCAGGGACGGTTCGCCCACATAAATATTTTCGAGCCATTACTTCTGTGTCATTCCGTCCTAAAAAGTCACGTATCGTGCACTCTTAACCTACCTTAATATGATTAATGTAGTAATCAATATTGTATCTCAACAAAAACCATACAGATATGTGATCACTGTAGTTAGAAATAGTATAGAACATATATATTCGTATATATTCATATCTTTATTAAAGATGGATACTCACGTATCTATCTTGTCGTTATGGTGTTGGATCTGTAAGATCCCTGTTATGTACATAGAGATGTAAGTGTTGTTTGTTGTAACAGGTCAGTCTAAATCTAAAATTGTACTTTCTACATGTATGTGTAAAACGTATGTCGTACCTTTAAATGTACCCCGGTATTGTCATCATGTACACTGATATTATTCTCCTATATTCGAGTATATTATATTATATCAGATGTATTTCGACCCTTGTTATAATCTGGTGGGGGTGATGTAGGGGCACGAATAATACGTGTACATATAAGGTCCGTGGAGTCAGAGCGGTAAGTGCCTCCAACGGACACTAGGTGGCAACACCTAAGCCATGTCCTTTCGGTTATCCGGTAGCGGAGCCAGGCAGGGCACTCCAGACGGCGCTACGGAGGAGTGCCACGTCGACACTGCTTGGTCCGCGCTCAGGGTATATAAGAGGCCGAGGTTGGCTACCTCAGGGAGTTCGTCCCAGGACGAGCTCTGACCCACACCTTTCGTACCTTCGCTTTGACAGGGGCACCTACACCCCTCCCACATTATGGCTCCTGCACCAGCCATGCTGGCTCAGGGCTTGACTGTCCGGTATTGCTAAGACTTCGAACTATCGATAGAATCCTGTGTGTCTTCGAATGGTTGAAAGACCAAGTGAACCGAGTAGAAACCTTCGTGTACTTTTGAGGCTGTGATCGAATAAAAACCTGTTGCATTCAAACCGAATTTGGAACCTGTGTTCGAGTTGTACGCATATGAAACCCCTACACTGTTAAGTTAACTGGAAAAACTGGGGTCAAAACAGACTTTGATTCCAAATCGACTTTGGAGTCAACATCGACTTCAGAGTCAAATTGATGTTAGTGTCAAAATCGACATTGTATTCAAAAGCTTAGGTGATCACGGTCATAACACTGTGTGCAGTCAATACATGGCAGTTGGTCGCGGTCATAACGCAGTGCAGTCAAAATGCGGTGCGCGGTCAAAATGCGGCACAGCAAGGTCCGAAGGTTGTTCAGATGGGGCAACATGGGAAGATGATCTAGACCTGTCATCTCCCATGTCGAATGCCACTAATATTCTTCCTTCTATGACTAAGCTTCATGTCATGTTCCGTGTCGAATTATAAAAATTCCGATATCGGATTTAGTGGCCCAATCTCGAAACCAATGTACGTAACAACTGATTAGACAGGGTCGAAGATAGTGACTCAAAGGCGATGTATGGGAGCAAATTGTGTAGGCCAAAGTCTACAGCTTGTTATATCTAAATTGTGTGAATTAAAATGACATCATTATAACTAAAGGGTTTGTTCCTGAATGAAATAAACAAGATGGGGTTTATCACAGAAAGAGTTTATTACAAGACATAGACCAAAACACTTGCGGTTTATATTTGTACGCCTGCTTTATAGAGATACCAGGTAGTTAGGTACTAAGCATGTTTTTTTCCCCTGCATTAACTAAAAGGGTACAACTTTGAACGCATAACGTTGTCAAAAGAATCAGCCCACATCAGGAACGATCACGGAGGATTCTATTTATTTCCAAACACGGCCATTTTGTTGTTGCAAGGTATCGCATCTGCAGATGCAACGCATTTCTTGACGCCAGGAAGTGCCTGAAAGGTAACAGAGTACATGTATACAATTAGCTGACTGGTAGACGAACATTCATATTTAACTGGTTATATAAATAACTTAACGTTGAGGAAAGATGGCCAGAGTACTTCTTTGGAGGGTGAGTTAGAAACGTGTTACGACATCGGGCATTGAATGATATGTTTTACGTGTACGCCGACATGTTGTAATTACGTGATAATGATACCCAGGCAGGATTTCATATACGGTAAATGAAGGAATCCATGTATATGGGTACAAAGTGATAGCAGAGGCTGGGTATGGTTTTAATTTTTAAGTAACAATTTGTTTTGACGGAGGACATGATATGGCATATTTTTGCGAAAAACTCACCTCAAATCTATCCATATAGGCGTTGAGCTTAGCATAGCCCTTGAGAGAGTCCTTGAACAGGAAACGATGCTGGGCCAGAAGCTCATACATGTGGAAGTCAGGGAAGGTAGGCTGAAAATGGATACAATGCCTCTGTGAAATTTCTGATTTATCCTAATCCGCCTCTTTACAACATTACAATTAGAAGCCGGTATATGGAATACGCTTCATATGGTGGAATATAATGTACAATAACGCGTCAAACATTACTATTGTCCTGTGATGATGAGGGAGTGGTTAATTGTTGATTGCGAGGAGGGGAGAAAAGTATTTGCGCCCCCTCCCTTGCCCGTAAATGTTCACCCCCTTTTCAACAATAGTAATGCGCATAGGCCTACTTCTTTTGCTCAACATTCTTTAGCTTTCCCCTCAAGCTGGGTCAGGGATCGAAATTATTGTGCCCCTCCTACAAATATTAATGAAACGGCCACCAGCTGTTAAATTATTAATCTTTTAATGAGTGTGAGACTTTTGTATATGTAACTTAAGTCATGGATGACGGATTTTAGGCTGATTTCTGCAGAATCAATCATCACTCACCTTGTCAGCACAGAGAAATGGTCGGTCTCCAAGGAACTTTTCGAAGGCCTCCAGGGTGGGTTTCAGGTTTGTCAGGTATGCCTCCAACATAGATTCCTATAGGAAGAACGTGTGACACAAGTGAATTGCTGCCCAATATTCATATGCATATTACAAATGAATCTCATGGTGCCAGATATATATAGCCCAGAATATAGGCTCACTCAGTTGCATTTTGCTATCTCCCTTAAACTTAGACAATGCTTGGGTAAAACATTCGATATCCCATCTCTGTTACCCAACATATCGTCATTGATATATCAAATCATGATTTTAGAGTCAACTCCCTCTAATGTGGTCACCTTTGCAGGTTTCGGGACTAAGAAAAAGTGACCAGATATTGTAAACGGATCGGTGGTTTATCTACTCTAAGATAGATACTCAGGAACACATCGCTGGTACCCGATAGACTGTTTTCGCGCGTCGTCAAATACTCAACAGATATATGAGGTGGATGCATTAGAAGGAGTCATTTTCTATAGGCCTACATTGTTTGGGGCGGGGGGCACTAAGCACTAAGTAAAGTGTCTGCATTAGGGGGGTTAGCTGCACTAGAGGGGTGGCCGGTTGAATATATATATATACATATATATATATATATATATATATATATATATATATATATATATATATATATATACATATACATATACATATACATATACATATACATATACATATACATATATATATATATATATATATATATATATATATATATATATATATATATATATATATATATATATATATATATATATATATATATATATTATATGTATATCACTAAATGGTGAATTCAGATATCTGAGTCTTACAGCTTTTGGGTTGTAGCACACTCTGACGAGGCCATTCCTGAAGTCCATAATCTGGTCTGCCATCATGTCGACACGGGCGCGTTCCAAGTCAGTGGTGCCACCTGGGTGAGAAAAACAATGTTGTTCTATTAGGCCTATTTAAGTCAGGAATGTGCCAGATTTCGTTGACCCAAAGTTAATTTAGTTAATTAGCAGTTTGTGCCTTTATAAAAAGGTTTTAAACACACTTAAATATAGACATTTATATATCATTATGTTATGTAGTTATATAAAAAGAGAAGGATGGGTTGCATTTCCAATTTAGCATGGATGCGACTATATTAGATGTTGTATGCTCACTCTCACCAAATATCAATCATTCAATGACGTGTAAATGAAATCATTTTTGAATTCCTGCCAGACATGGGAGATGTCCAGCTAAGATTACTAATAGGCCTACTACTACATGTAGTAAAAAGTCAAATATTCCTACGAGCACTAGACTTGTGGCCAATTAAAAATATTTTTTTAATCTGCTGGGCGGGAGATATTTCTAAAAGATGGGCTGTGTATCTCAGATACAAAGACTTACATAAGTTATGTTTGCGACCGATGTACCTCAGGATAGCATTGCTTTGTGTTATCTTTATGTCTCCATCGATGTAGTATGGCAGCTGGGAAAGTACAACATACAGTGTATAGAGATTAGTTCAGGATTAACAGATACATGGCATACAGTTTACATCAGCCTCCACACATTGGTACATATATACACAGGAGAAGGCATGTATCTTAATTTAACGTATTCAGAAAGTAAAAGTCCTTTAATTAAGATACCAGATAAAAGAAATTAAGAATAATTTCTCATTTAACGTAATTAAGATTAATGTTGTTGGTACACTTTAGACAGTTTAAATCAACCCAATCACGAGTCATCATGGTCGTGCTACGGAGCCCTTCACGTGACATTTTGGTTCTGTATGATGTCCCGTCTGCCTACATACAGAACCTATCAGTATGCATCCGTCCTCCGTCCAGCCCCTCCCCCTGTCTGTCTATCCCTCCTTACTCCCTCACGCCGCTTCCCCTGTCCATCTATCCCTGCCTTGCCCTTATTCCCTGTCTATCCAGCCTCCCTCCTTTGTCGGACAGTCCAGCCCCTTCCCCGGTATGTATATCCCTCCCTCCAGGCCCGTCCCTCTGTCTGGCAAAACCTCCTTCCTCTCCCTAGCCCCTTTCTCATGTCTGTCCATCACCTATACCATTCATTTTATATGCTCCGAAACCCTTCTTCTGTTCATCTATCGCTCCTTCCTCCATCCAGCCCCTTCGCCTGTCCATGTATCCTGTCATAGTATTATGTCTAGGCCTATATTATCGACCAATCAGAAGCCAGCATTGTCTACTGCTGCTGAACCCTTACTGAATATACAGAGATGACTTGCACTTAATGGAGTCCAGTTTGTGTCTATATCTGCATGATATTTTAGTCCAAAATTCCCTAACTTTACATATCCCTCCTTCCTCCGTCCAGCCCCTTCCCCCTGTCTATCCATCCCTCCTTCCTCCATGTACCCAACTCCTTCCCTGGTCTCACTAACCCTCCCTCTTCCCCAAGTCCCCCTGTCTATCCTTCCTCATTGTTCCAGCCTCTTCCTTGTTCCAGTCCTTTCTCATCATTGGCTCCAGATGGGTCAAAAGCGACCTGCCGACCTGGGGTGCTTTCCAGGCGACCTGGCGACCTTGCACAATAATATAAGCGACCTGGCGACTTTTGAAAAATGACTATACATGTGGCATAAATGGTCTTAAAATGGTCTAAAAAAGCGACTATGTGACCTGAGGCCCTTAACTTCTAACTTTCCGACCTTAGGGGGGACCCCGCTGCACCCCCACATCACGTGAATCACATCGATCGGACACGTAATGCAGTACCAAAACGTCACTTCCAGGGCTCCGTACATAGTAGGGAATAACAATATTTTATTCTATTTCATTTAGACCTCAAAATAACCCTCCGGGTCTAAAATGGCTGAACTCCATGTACCGGCAATGCAATTTGTGTGATATTTGTAATTAATGTATGGCAATATATCTATATAGGTTAAGTTGTCATAGTATGTAGGACTCTCTCACACCCTCTTACACTCTCATTAATTGTACCAGTATACGCGTGTACAAGATACAATAAAGAGGCAATGCTGAGAGGTTGTTCCACAAATCGTGAAGTGGTATTTCCTTGATTCATCACAGATTGCGCACAAATGCAATGCATGCAAAAGCGTATGCAGTTCATTGCTTTGATGGAAATATAACTTACATTGGGGAAGTCAAGGCCTAGACTGTGCTTCACACTCATCCAACACTCCTTGCTGAATTCGGGAGCTTAAAACAAAATCACAATATTAAATGTTCGTAATACAAGTAGCCTCAATCGATAAGATATAGTTCAGCCAGGTATTAAGTGTTCTCGTAATGTTTGTTCTCTACGTCAGTTCCATAAATATATTACAAATCTTATGATGTACATATGAACTGGGACTTAAAGGTATACAACACAATCTAGCTAATTCTAGATCGACCAACAATTTTTCTTAATGACTCCTAGGGATGTTAGCCTGATGCATATGGAACACAAAAAAAAAGAAAAAAAGCCTATGTCACGGGGTTTATTTGTCTTTTAGAGGGCATTCCCATTTGAGTTGTCCCTCGTATAGGCCCTCATGAGAAAATCATATTTTTCTACAGTTTTCCACACAAAAAATAAACTCCCAACAATTTTTCAATGAAAATGCAGGCATGCATTTATATGATCATTAGGAAGATGCTGAAAACAAGAAAATGTGGGGTCACGGGCAAAATGAAATTATCCTGAATTAATCAAAATAAAAACTAATCTATGCACTGTATGAGCCTATGGGCATGGCAAAAAGGAAATACAGTGATGAAAATATGTAAAATGCCAAGGTAAGGCACATACTAGTAAATGGTAGATAAAGATAGATCATGACATACAAGTAAGAGAAATTGGCAAATATCATGATTGCAGGTAGTTTTGGTTTTTGCCACCAGGTGCCGTATGCGTAAATTGTATATACCTTTAACAGGAATCCAATGTAAACGACTTATACTCATTGGTATTCTCCATTGACAGCCTGCCAAAATAATCTGCAGCTAGTACCTTTCTGTACCTGACGAACTCACGTTTACAAAGCGCTTGAATTAACGTACATATTCAGCTCGGTCGGGCAGTACATATTCTGTACATAATGATGGCCCTAGACTCATAAGGCCTAAAAAAAAAGTTGTGTTCCGGTATCCCGACCTATCCTATTTTTTTTGGCCCGACCCTAAAGTTTTTGGGGGAGTTCTTTTGGGAAAATGTGTTTTTGGGGCCTAAATTTGGCCAAATACCTAAAATGTACTAAATTTACCAAATCACCCTAAAAATATTTAGTAAAGAAAAAGCAAAAAAAAAGCGACCTACCTACCCTACTTTTTTGGGCCATTTTACAGGAACACAACAATTTCCCCCCTCTAAATAGTTATGCTCTCCCTCAAAATTCGACACAGGGACATGGACCCTTAATTTTGGGGCTTAGTGACATAGACAGATAGTGACATGGGACCTTTTTTTGAAGATCGACATGGCGGCATGCGCATTTCTTAAGATCGACATGGGACATGGGACATGCACTGTAAAATAAGTGTTTAGAATTTAAACACTTATTATGGCCATTATTTTAAACACTTTTAGCTTCTAAACACTTTTCAGCTAAACACTTCAATAAGTGTTTAGATTTTAAACACTTATTTGCAAAGTGTTAGGTTCTAAACACTTATCTAAACACTATTTTGAAAAGTGTTTAGCATTTAAACACTTTTAGCCTGTGTTTAAAAGTGTTTAGATTAAAAGTGTTTAGAACAAAAGTGTTTAGATAAGTGTTTAGATTCTAAAAGTGTTTAGATAAGTGTTTAGAATCTAAACACTTTTCTATAAAGATAAACACTTTTCTATGAATCTAAACACCTAAACACTTATTGAAAGTGTTTAGCTAATAAGTGTTTAAAACCTAAACACTTTTGAATAAGTGTTTAGATTTTAAACACATATCTAGACACTTTTGTTCTAAACACTTTTTATCTAAACACTTTTGAATAAGTGTTTAGGTAAAAAGTGTTTAGATAAGTGTTTAGAACCTAAACACTTTGCCAATAAGTGTTTAAAACCTAAACACTTATTGAAGTGTTTAGCTCATAAGTGTTCACAAGTGTTTAAAATAACGGCCACAATAAGTGTTTAAATTCTAAACACTTTTTTTTACAGTGTGGGCCCCCCCCCCAAATCAAGGGCCCCATAATGAAGACGTAGAAAAAGAAGCTTACCGGGTCCGCAGTCATACAGCTTGTCCTCAAACTCCTCCCCTACGTAGTGCAGCAGGAGGCGGGCGGGCTGAGCCAACTGTAATAATGAAGGGTGCTGGGTTCAGTAACGGGCATGGTTTTAGTTTTTAAATGAAGGAATGTGTGTACATAACATCTCAACTGGTTGACCCGGCTTGCGTCTTCCTGTCAAAGTCTGTGGATTTGGTGTAATGAGACACATTTCGACTAAATCATTCAGGTCTCTTATTATTTGTAATTAGTGTCCATATTATATGACAAGCACATGTACAGTCCCTCTAGTCTTTACGGGGAGAAATACACATGCAAAAAAAACCATCTTATCATGTGTATACCCCTGCCCCCAATACTCTTATCATACATTTGTTCAGCAGATTATGATCCTTCTAATAATATCCCTCTACATAGTTATGCTCTCCTATCGAGATAAGATCGGGCCATTGACGCGCACTTTGAAGCACAGTAACGCTGAAAACTGGTGAAATTAGCCTCCCTCCTTCAAGGGGGCTTGGCATTTCCACCTCCCTCCGCCACCCCCCATATCCACCCCTCCCCCGCTGTTATTGACTCAGGGTAAATTAACCCTGAGTAATATACGTCTACCAATCTTGCATTTTAAGACAATTTTGAGACATGGGAGAATGCTTGTCTTTCAGTTGTTATTTGACATAGACAAACGGGGAAAAAAGGAAGACATAGGCAAGATTGGCGGACACAATATTCCTACGAATCTTTTTTTTAAAATCTCATTTTTTCTTTGAGATATTGAACTGCAATCTTTAACAATTTTTCTCTCTTTCGCTACTATGTAAATGTACTAAAACAAATCTACCCTCGGGACCGGGCGACCATAGACTCCAAGGCATTATATTTTTTGGTGGAAGATAGAAATGATATTTTCAACCAATCTGCTGTTATTTCTCTCCTCTACCCCCAAACCGGGCAAAAACTGGACATGTGCTATAGAAACAAATAAGAACAAAGGATAACTTTCTACTACAATGAATACCAGAGACATACAAATATTAAATGAAGTGATATCATGTTCCAGGGGGGCCACTCCCTATCAATCCTACATCAACTATGCCCGCCATAACAGATGCACTTTGAAGCACACCGCCTAAAGTACTGTACATTCACACTAACGTATGCACATAGTATGCACAAATGTGAGAGTGGCTCCCCCTAGGCATCAAATCTACCGCCGTACACTGCCAGCTAGACTTGTTTAAATTTAATTTAATTTAGCTTTTTAGTTCTCTCTCCACCCGTAAAAGATGTGGTGGCACCACTAGCAGTTCTCATACTCCACAAGAAGTCAATGAGACAGCACGACAGTACCACAGCAGCAGCATAAAAAGGAGTGCAGAGCGAAATTCACGTATCTCCGCTGTTTATCGTCCGATCAACTCGCTTTTTGATAGGGACAAAAGGCGGTACATGCCTGCAGCCTGCAACTGTCGTCCACACCCACCTGCACACCCACACCCACCTGCTCTCCCACACCCACCTGCTCACTCACACCCACCTGCTGGCCTGAAATGGGATAATATACATGTATGACACATGACTTGAGGGTACTTTTTAACAAGGAATTCATTTCTGATGCCAGAATTGACCAATGAATGATTATAAGGGAGCACTATATCTAAGTACATGATAAGCTCAAGCTCCAGCTTACCTTGAGTCATATGTGAGGCCACTCACACACTCAATCTTTGACCCAGGACACCTTGGGTCTTAGTGAGACGGCTTTGCAGAAAATGAAGTATATTTGCAGTTGAACTATGATGCGCCTGTATAAAGTTCCTGTTGCATATTCTGAATTAAGAATGGCACTGAAACACACTTTCACCCTATATCTGTCTGGTCCCTCATCCAAAGATTCGTAGTGTAAAACGAGAGAAAAAGTAGTCAATTTACTGTTAAAATCCACCTCTCTGTGAACGAATGCTAAGGAATAGCAGAGTGACCTTGAATCCAGCCTTTAAAAGAGTCACATTCACCCAGATTCCCATACCTGCAATGGTTAAAAGGAGGTGAGATCAAAATATGAGACTCTTTTAACATCTTAGAAAGGCAGATGGTAGTACACAAAGACACCCACACAATAACTACCCAGCCAGCAAAGATACGTTGGGCCAATATTGGGCCAACAGTAGACAAGGTTGGACTGACTTCAGATTCCGACATTGGGCCAACGTTCAGTTTGTTTGTCCATCCGAAAGTCGTCATGACGTCGCTAAGAAATTATGTTGGGCCAATGTCAGTTTTTTCCCCTAACATATATGGTGCCGACCATTTCTGATGTTGGCCCAACGTGTCCTTGCTAGCTGGGTAAGCCAACGAGAGGATGTCTTCACCATTTCTCCAGTATCAATATTGGCCGAACCTCTTATTAAGGGAGTGATCATTTTTTAACAATTTTTTTTTGCTGAAAACCACTCAACTCCAGAGAGAGGGCTTGATGCATGGCCTCCTCAGTACCCAGTACCATGGGAGAAGGTCAGACATTAGGTTTGGGAGAGTGAGAAATCTTCACCAAAAAATGATACCCAATGATTGTTATAGGCCTAAATATAAAAATTTTAAAATTAAAATTAATTCATTTCTCAATTTTAATGGGTTATCATAGCCCTGGGTCACATGTGATATAAAATCACACAATCAATTTTTAAAAAGAAATGAGCACGCCCTGATTCACCGGCTTGGGTCACGATGATAGCAGCTAGATCAGGCCCGTGTCCCACTCTCCAGCTAGGCAACTGTTTTCTCAGTCCCAATGCAATCATGATGTACAGGTCGAGGATGGAAGTGACTAGACTGGCGGCAGTCCCTACTCCAGAACTCCTGGGGCCAGGCCAGGGCGGCTCACCTGGGGTCCCTGGTTCCTGCACTCATTCACTGATCGTACACCATTGGTGTTCGGAAAAAATATAAAAGGACATGTTCAGCCTTTTAATTTTTTCTCTCATAATTCCTAAGAGTTACTAAGATGCCTGATCTCGCTCCCACCGATGAGCAAGCTGCAGCTCTGCATCTTTAATGACTTCACCATCAATACTCGGGCTTTGGTAATTGACTCAGGGTAACTGAGTAATACTAAACGACCCAACCAAGGTTTAAGACGTTTTTGTTACATAGGAGAATGTCTATCATTCAGCCTGTGTTACAGAGGACCAAAGGGATAGATGGGCAAGGTCGGGGGACAGATGTTTCCTTCGAAAAAAAAATTGAAATGTCTTTCCTTCTTGCTGTAATTCGCCTGCGATCTGTAGGTAGTGATTTCTCTCTTTTCCTTAAACTCTTAAGTATTCTTAAATTGCTACCCTCTAAATAAAAGGTACATAGGCTCCAGTGTTAAAGCAAAGATAGAAATGACAACTTTTGCCAATCTGTCCCATATTTCTCTCTTCACACGCAGAAATGCCATCTTCTACACTCAAAATACCCTCAAACACACAATAAAAACGCTTAACACTTCCTTTACCACGTCCCAAATAAAGGCACCTCTACCAAAACCAGATTGTTTCAGATGAAATTTAAATGGAATATTAAGATGTAGGGGATGGCCTAACCTTTCAGAAACTGAAAGAATTTTGTAAAATTATTCTAATTAGAAGTACATCTATGACAAAATGAACAGTATTGAATGACCAGAAAGTAAGATACCCTAAATGTATATGTTGCCATGGCAACTTATATTATAGGCCACAATGCATCAAAATAGACCTAAACTTTTGGTACTATCTTTTTCAGCATGAAAAATTGGGCAAAATCATTTTTCACCCCAAAAAAATATTGTTTGACATTTTTCATGATTTTTGCCTTAAATATTGCTCAAATTATATTGAAAATGAGATGAATCTCATGCAAGTTGAGGTGCCTAGCATTTTTAGAATAGTTAATGTATGTACAAACCCATTAAGATATGCAGAGACAATATGCCATAGACCACTGTCAGAAAAAAATCATGAGATTCTATTAATTTTTAAGCAAAGCACAGAGGGCCAAAAATCGGCCAAAATCGGCCAAAAAACCGGCCGATTTTGTGCCTAAAGGCGCGATCGGTCTTGAGGGGTAAATTTGCCAAAAGGCGCGATCGGTAAAGGAAGAGTTAAATTAAATTTAAATGAAAGAATGCCACTGCAACTTCTCGTGCACTCCGAGAACTGCGCGAGACAACACAAGAGTTGCCAGCGACAGCGTCAGGATAAAAGGAGCGTCCAGAGCAGTTCAAAACTGTACCACCCATATCGTCGCCGTTTATCGGCCGATTGACTGGCTTTTTGATAGGGACAGAAGGCGGTACATGCCCGCAGCCTGCAACTGTCATCCACACCCACCTGCACACCCACACCCACCTGCTCTCCCACACCCACCTGCTCACCCACACCCACCTGCTGGCATAATAACATACATGTATGACACATGACTTTAGGGTACTTTTTAACAAGGAATTGATTTCTGATGCCAGAATGGACCAATGAATGTTTGTTTGTTTGTATTTCATTTATTTATCCTGGCAGGAATGATTGACCTGGTAGGTCGTATTACTCATACACCAGCATCTGTTCCGATATGCGGAAATTAATAAAGGCAAATAAGCCTTAATCTTTTGTTTATAGTAGGAATGATTATAAGGGAGTACTATATGAATGTAGTAGGAATGATTATAAGGGAGTACTATATCTAAGTACATGATAAGCTTCAGATTCAGCTTACCCTGAGTCATCTGTGAGGCCACTCACACGCTCAATCTTTTAGTTGGTTAAAATAAGTTCTATTATCACACAACTATAATTATGATTTACAAAACCACATGATCTGCATTATGGACCATTAGTAAATGTTGCACAGTAAGGTCCGGGGCCATCCCTATTATTAAATACATACCACTTGAGATTAAGATAACGCTCTAAACGTCTGTCCTCTCACCTGAGAGAGCTATCCAGTATTTGCGATACTGTTCGCAGGGGTATCATGCACTAAATATCCAGTCTTATCCAGGAACAGGAGCAAGTCTACATTGCAGGTATGTAGGACGGTGATAAACAACCCATTCCGACCATATCACTCCTGTACAAGGCCTACTTACCAGGACTATAGACTCTATTGCTACACACCGTGTGAAAGAAAAACATACATTGGTTACATTCCTTTACACAACCATTAAACATCTACGTGTCTGACTTTGTCAGGTCAGTCTGTTCAATGACTGGAACACACATATATGGACACAGTGCTGTGGACATATGGAGATAGGTTGCCAAATTCCGGGGCTAGAGATTCAGAAATGAAGGAAGGGGAGAGATCTATAAAGCATATAATAGGTCCATAATATATACATTAAAATGCAAATGTATGTATACATATTAGTGAATGAAGGTCGACGGTACATGAATGTTAATCTATCTTTCAAATGTCCCTCTTAAAAAAAGCACCTTGACAAGAGGAACTTAGGACACGAGCCTATCACCAATGCCTATATATTTTTGAAAGGATTATAATGACCGAAGCGATAACATCAGTCCAAGTTCAGAAGCAAATACCTGGAATACCTTACCAGTGGAAAAACTGGCTATGACACATTCAAACCGACAACAAGCCTAGATAAAAGAAACGGGGCCACTAAAAAAATAAGAGACCTGAAAAATGTATTTATACGGTCGGTCCGCCCCCTCCCTAAATCTGCGGCTGCTGCTTATTTCTCACATTAATAGTACTGTAAAACCTCGCGTAGAAGCCGCGGTTTATATGCAAGTCAGACTCAGCTTTCTTTTGATACCATTCATAGGCCTCCCAGCTCACAAAAAACGTTATTTTACATCAAAATAACGTTTTAAACTTTACATAACGTTATCCCATATTAAAGAGCCTTAGAAAAACGTTGACATATAACGTTATAAAATGGTGTATAATGTTATTTGTTTACTGGGCTATAATGTGCGGATTTTAAACGTATAGTACAGTACCAGATAAGCAATTTTCAGAACCCCTCTGCGGCTCAAAAAATTGTCAACGTTAGGGGTGCGGCTAATACGTGAGGTTTTACAGTAGGCCAGTGAAATGCATATTCCACAGGACTGTCTGCAGTGGCTTGCCCTATTTCTGTGCACCCACTACCTGACAGCAAACACATCCTGCAGTGGCCGCCTCCATGTGAATAAACAGTTGTGAACCCCTTCTACAAACAGCAAACCCCTGTACTGTTCTCCATCCCAATATATTCAGCTAAAGGGAGACTATAGACTACTTATTATCAGGATTGTGGGTTTTAGCTTGATAATTGGATATATCATGATTGATGTAGGCCTACTATTATCTCCTACACCTTACTGTTTGTAAGAATATGTTCATGTAATGTCACAATAAACCCCCAACCACTTCTATAAAAGCTTATTTATACCGTCTCAATGCGGTATATTATCCATACTTTCAGCCTCAAAAGCTAGCTGATATCGGGCTATGCATGCCTGTGAAATTCCGTAGCGTTAGCAGGTCATGCATATTGAACCAGGGTGGGTCAATGTCTGCTTGAACAAACAAAAATCATCGAAATAAAGCAAACATATGCCATGTAAATATTGGAGTGCGTTGGGATATGCAGACAACCCAAAGCACAATTTCCCAAGTATTTTAATAGCATTGGTCGATATGAGATGAAACGATGAATGAAGGAAGCGAGAGGAATCGCCCCAGGGCAGAGGAACATGCATGATGCAGCATTTTCTCCATATAATGAATGTTTCGTTGGTATGTTTGTAATGTTCGGAATGAGCCATTAATGATTTATTACCATTTGGGGGTTGGCGAAAAAGGGGAACGTGACTGAAACGAGACCTTTTGTGTGGGGCGGGGGGTGATCATTCCATTCCACCGGCATATGTATCAACCTTTTTAAGGGGGGAGAGGCATCTCGGATTATGTGATATTTCCTCCTGGACATTGACCCACTCACAGGAAACATAATTGTCATCCGTCACCTGACCTATGTATATGGCCCCTGTTATCTTATCTAGTGGGACGTGACTAGGAGTAAATGGTACCGGTATAGGTTATTTCGGGAGGCTTATAGTGGACTTCCACAGATAGCACTATGTGTAGTATACAACTACACTACTATAGAAGGACTTGTACACAAAAAAATTAGATGGTCCCTGCTACAATGCAAGCATAAGCCCGTGTATCCCCTATATGTAACGACATACTATTTAGGCTATTTTATCCTACACTTTATTCAGTCACGGTGAATCACTAGTAATTAAGATACTCCCCTCCAATAGTACTAGCCTAACAGCACATGGGTATACCCATATATGGGGGTGCAGAGGGGTCCCCCCAGGTCGGAAAGTCGCTGAAATTAAGGGGTCCAGGTCATAAAGTCGCTTTTTTGGACCCTTTATGCTATTGTCATTTTTGCCCAAAAGTCGCTAGATCACTTTTATTATTGCATTAGGTCGAAAGTCGCCTCCAAAACGCCCCAGGTCGCCAGGTCGCTTTTGACCCATCTGCAGGCACATATATATATGGCTGCCACAAAGACCAAATACATCCCCACGTGATACATGTGCGGGTCAATACACTGAGTAGTGAATTTCATAATAATCGATTACATAACAACTAAGTCTAAGGGGCTTTTGTGGGATCTGGGTGGGGAGGGTGCGGATAACCCATCCTGCATAGAGAGTAGAGAGCCATCTCCACCCTCTATATCATGGGATATACACCGGCGTGGCCAGGCGTTCTCACGGCATTCACTGACCCCATATACATGTTATATCAAGAAACAGGTATTGATATTATAGGTCTGAACCAACAATTAAAATGATATGGTGACATGGGCCACATGGGGGAGATTTCTTAAGTTTGAATACGACATGGGGCTTGTCGGGCTTTATATTGAAATAAAGACATGCTTGACAGCTGGACATGGTAATTTTGCTAAATTTTACGAAATTCGAATGCGATATGGGTACCTTGTCCCCTCCTTTAAAGGCGCAGTACCGAGTACCTGTCCCGACTGCGCCCCGACTGTCGGTGGAGGGGTACCGAGATCTGCGGGTTTAATATCAAGTGCTGGACAGACTATATATAAACTAAGCTCAACTTGACCATATGCATACTAGACATACTGCTACGCTGTAGTATTATATAAAACTGGTCGACCTCTCTATTACATAACGACTGTGCCCTACACTGTCCAACACTGGCTTCGGCCCCACTGCAATCCCACTGCAGACAGACATGGTCAGACCCGCTAGAGGCTGTGTCTCACGACCTTGGGCCAATGTTTTTGTCTCTGACTGGGTGCCAGCTCTGACCGGGTGCCAGCTCTGACCGGGTGCCAGCTCTGACCGGCCTGAATAAAAACGGATTATTTAGGGCAGATGATGATAAAAATGGACAACTAATGACTAGTTTAGAGAGTTATAACATCCATTAACCTTTTCAGCCAAATTCTATCTCCATCTGCCCTAAATAACCCGATTTTATTCAGGCCGGTCAGAGCTGGCACCCGGTCAGAGCTGGCACCCGGTCAGAGCTGGCACCCGGTCAGAGACAAAAACATTGGCCCAAGGTCGTGAGACACAGCCTAGACACATACATGTATTAGGCCCACGTTTTGTCATTTTAACGCACTGTCCCACATATGCCATGTGTATAATCTCAATCCGTCCCGGGACTTGCTCAATTCTCTGCATATATAACAGGGGCAGGGGCAGTGGACAGGGGGTGGTAGATGGACCCGTTCGATGAGGAAATGGCCCCGGGGAAAGGGGACAAAGTCGTATACTGTGCTTTTGGCCTGGTGACATGCGGCATGAGACATATCAGAGATAGTGACATGGGATATGGGCATTTCTTAAAATCGACAGGGTGACATGGCTATTTCTTAAAATCGACAGGGCGACATGGTCATTTCTTGAAATCGACATGGTTGGAAATGATTTACATCATAATAATACATGCAAACGCAATATAACATTCGTAACAATATAACCCTACATATAGCTATTTATTCATGTACCAACTGACATGACCGTATCAAGGTATATTATCAACGAACAGTGATAACGTCCTTCTATGCCTTTAAAATCATAGAATAGACCACAATATAATAACATGCAATAGATTAAATGCCCTACTCACGCCGCGAATTGTCCAGTAGGCTAACACAGGCATGGTGGCTGGCAGTGGCTGTTGAGGCGGCGAGACGTCTGAGGTTGATGACCCTGCTGGCTGTGTGAAGATGCTGCTCCTAACGGTAGCTATAAATCAACGCTGGTGAAGTGAACTAAATGTGCCAAGTGTCCCAGCGACACCTCACGGCCACCACGGGCAGCTCTTTTCGCTGGCAGGGGGCTGGAAGGGGTTCTACACTAGTGCCATCTGTGGTAGCTTACCTGGACTAATGTAGGCCTAATGGTTATTGGTGAAGACATATAGTCTTAAATGGAGTATGTGTTACCTATTAAATAAGAACCTAATTATTGGAATGGATATATTTATTTCAGAATTGCCCCATCGCTGGATATTGGGGCAACATTGTGATTCAGGTGTCGGGCCAGCATAATTATGATGTCCGAATAATGAACCAATGCAATGCAACAATCACCAAGATTCAACGGTTAAGTGGGCCTACTGTCCTGTCCACTATTTTCTAATACATGTTGTATTTGGGAAAAGAGGTGTGTTTCAGGCAACCTGACACTAGTTTCAAAAGAGGACTCACCCTAGCTTTTTTTCTAAAAACGTTGGGGATTTTTATTATTTTATTCAAAATTTATATTTATATTTTTCAAGATTTTAGCGAATTGTTGGCTAGGAAGTACAAATTTCGGCCGATTTAAGAGGCCTAATTAATTGTCTGACCTCAGGAAATTGCTTTTTTAACAAGGATATCAACGGTTCCTTGTTACTTGAAGAATCAGCGAGTCATCCCGATGACTCTATAACTTGAACTGTACTGCACTAAGTATTATATAATATAGGCTCAAAGGTGATCACTAGTGACGATCTTATGGCCCTCATGCTGCTGGTGTCGTGAGCAAGTACCCCCTCGTCACTCCATTAGTTTATAATATAATTGCATAGCAACCTATGTTAATATCAATCATGGAATGGTTCTAACCTTACACTGTGAAAATATTCTGTAGAAAAAACGGAGAATTACTGGCATCAATGGGAGCCAGGCAACCTCCCTTTTAGGGGATTCCGTTTATTTCTAGTCACCGCAATTTCTACGTAATTTCACTATTTTATGATACAGCGACCCAGAATGGTCAACTAGCTATTATGGGGTGGGGAGTAGAGCGTTCGTCTGGCACCCACAAGACCGTGGGTTCGCGACTCAGCAGCACCCTGCTGCTAGAGCTGCGACCTCCCTCTGCTGTGGTAGACATCCCGGTAGACATACAGCATATCAGAGGCCTGTCCATTTCACACTATGCCTATGTAGTGTGGGATGTAAAAGAACCATTGCCTCGGTTAAATTGTTGGGGCGTAATTTCTACCTTCTGTCACCTCATAGATTTGATCACCATCACCGCCCTTGAAATGACCATAGCTGCTAATTAGGCTAATTAACAGCTATGGTCATTTCAAATAGGGCGTATTTAGCAACCCAACCAACCAACTAGCTATTATTATTATCATTATTATTATTATTATTATGATTATAGTGAATTTAACGCTACGGTACATTTTTTTAAAAGTGTTTTATTGGGTAATTAATTACTTAACGTAATTACATGGATTCGGCGCATTGCCGTTCTTCCACCAAGACCCCTTTATTTTTCACGGTCTTGATGTAGAAGTTATTGCGTGTCATGTCGTGTACATATATATCACCAATAGCAATGTAAGATAAAAAGAATCGTACATTAAGTCGATACAGTCATATGATGAGATGAGATGAGTGGTAGTAACATACGGACAGGTCTAGTACATTCAACCTATTACATAAAGCAAATGTCAATATCTTTTTTTATCGCCTTTTTAAAACTTGAAAGGTCTTCTATTAGCGTATACATAGCTTTTAAGTTGTTCCAGTTGGTGATGGCATGGTACAACGCGCTTCTCAAAACAATTGGTTTAAGAGTAGGTGGGACCAGCAACCTGAGTCCATCATGTCTGCGGGTAGGGATATTTCTATTATCTACATACTTAGGAAATTTTGAGAGAGTAAAAGCATAGTAAAGAAGATGAATTTTCCTCCTTTTTTCTAACATTAGGCAGCCACTGGTGGCATGTGTGTCATCTGTAGTCATTATGGGATTTTTTTCCAATTTAACTTTGTAAACTATACGCAGGGATTTATTCTGTATGTACTGTAGTTGCTGATTTTCACCTTGATTGTACCTGTCCCACATATAATCAACGTAATCAAAAGTTGGTAAAACCATCGTATTGTATATTAATAAAGCAATATTACTATCAACAAAGTTCCTAATACTAGCCATTTGATGAACCTTGTTACGCAAGTTATTATTCACATTCTTCCTATGTGTAATAAATTTTAACTCTGGGTCAATGACTAGGCCAAGGTACTGAAAATCATACACTCTTTCAATAATAAGGCCATTTAACTTAAAAACAGGATTAACAGATTGAACATTATGGAACAACATCCACTTAGTCTTCTTTTCATTAATCGTCAGACTGTTGGTAACACACCATGAGGATAAAGCCAATAGGGCTTCATGCATACAGTGTGGCTGAGTGACAGAGATGACCGCGTCATCAGCGTATAGTGTAATATCATAATTATACAAATCTGGCAATGAATTTATGTAAATGGAAAATAATACAGGACCTAGCACAGACCCTTGTGGTACGCCATATGTAATAGGTAATTGACTAGAGGTAGTATTGTTGGCTATAACACATTGGGTTCTATTGGTTAAGTAACTTTTGAACCACCGACACGATTTTGCGCTAAGTCCAAAATCTGAAATTTTCTGAATTAAAATTAAATGTGAAACCGTGACGAATGCTTTCTTGTAATCTAAATATAGGGAAAAGGCAGGTTTATTATTTATAATATTATCTAATACATTATTAATATGTGCACTAATAGCTGACTGTGTCGAGTGACATTTGCGGTACCCGTGTTGATATTCAGTCAGTAGGTTGTATGTTTTCATATGTTTCTGGAGCCTGTTACATATTAATTTTTCTAAAAGCTTGCCCGGGATAGCCAATAGGCTTATAGGCCTCAAGTCGTTAACATCTAGAGAATTAGTTTTTTTAGGCAGGGGCACAACAGTGGCCGTCTTCCATTGTAAAGGAAAAATACAGTTCGCTAGACATTTATTATACAGGGATAATATTACATCAGCGATTGCCAAAAAGGCATCTTTAATTATAAAGCTCTTAATATTCTTTATAGCTGAAGGTTTTTTAATATTTATCGCTTTAATTAACTTAATTAGCTCCATATAACTTATAGGATCTAAGAGGTCACAGTCAACAGGCGGGGCATTAACATGTCTGGTACCGGTAAAGGGTGCAGTGGGTGGTAGTTCTTGTGCTAATTTCTGACCAATGGTGGCAAAGAACTCATTAATATATCTGGCACACTTGTCTGTAGCGATCAGGTTACCATCAGCTTTGTTCTTAAGCTTCAGGAGAGCCGATGCAGACTTTACCGGTAGTAGCTTTCGTATGCCAGCCCAGAATTTGACAGGGTCATCTTTTCTATGTACAAGAAGCAAGTTAATTTTGTCTTTTCGACTATCAAATATTAATGTTTCCACATTATTTCTATGGTAAGTAGATATTTGCCAGTTCTCAGGCGTCTTGTTTCTCCTCACGTTCCTAAAAGCATCGTCTCTATCTCTCATGGCCTTAATTACTAGAGCAGACATCCATTTAGGTGTATATACAGGTATTGTCAACATTCTCATTGGACAGTCAATATCTAAATAGTCTTGTATAATAACTAAAACCTTGTCCCACATAGCCTCAGGGTCAACAGTGGTTACCACATCATGCCAGTTATGAGCCTGTAATCTATTCTTAAAATTGAAAAAATCATATTTTCTATATGATCTAGCCAGAATAGTTTTCTTTGCAATTTTAGTGCGCTTACATTTAATATTTAAAAATATAGGACTGTGATCAGATATGTGAAAATCTAAAACCCCTGACCGTGAGACATTGTGTACATTGGTATAGAAATGGTCAATAAGCGTGCCTGAGGCTAGACGTGTGGCTGATTGAATCAATTGAAAGAGACCTCGTTCTGTGCAAAAGTTATCTACATTCGATTCCTCAACATCTTCATCATCAAACAGGTTAACATTGAAATCACCCATAATTATAATTTTCCTATTCTTGGATACAGGAGTAATAAGGGAATTAAGCTTAGTATATATTGCACTTTTATCTACATCATGATCAGGTGGCCTATAGCACACGTATACTTTGTATTTAATAATACCAATTAAAATATTTACACATAGGATTTCATACTCTCTATCAATATATGAAGACTCAGTGTCTACCTCAACTACATAGGTGTCACGACAGTATAGCATAAGTCCGCCAGCGTTCTTGTTAATAGTGGGTCGACGGTCTAGTCTAACAAATTGATACCCTGGTATATACATGTCCAGATCCTTCGTCGCCGGCTGTAGCCAGCTTTCACAAACCCCAGTAATATCACTGTTAATTATGAGAGTAATTGCACTTTTTTTCTTATAAATACTCCTTGCATTCATACATGTTACCAGAAGACCCTTCTTGTCACATATTTCATGTAAGAAAGTCATGTTTAAAGTGACAAATGGAGAAATAGACTACCGGTAGGATGATGGTGATATGATTGATACGAGGTATGAAAAGGTGATCGAATGTATCTTTGGCTATATTGGTGTACATGACAGCCGGTAGCGCCCCGGGAATCAACATGTAATTAGTTAAAACAGAGAATGAGTATGTATTGTGAACAGATCATGAGATGTGTTAACATGGGATTAAACCATTTATTTCATAGAAGTATATAAAAAAAAAGACTAAACGTCTGTATTATTTACTCAGCAGTAGCATGATAATAATAAAGTTAATGTCATACAAAGAAACAGTGATATTTATGTTTTAGATTTCCAGTACCGTATGTACTCCTTACATAACACTAGTCTCATTCTAGACGCTGTACATGTAGAGCCTGTGGCTGGTCGTCCCCTCACTGGGTTAATAGGTCAGATCTATCATGTTCATTTCGCTTCACTCTTTACATACAGACCAGGGTTGTAGGCCCTCTTGGTTTGTGTTGTTGTTAAACCCTAGGGGAACAGTATTACCTACTCACATAATCGCGGCATTTCTAAATCTGAGTGTCAGCAGGGAGATCATGTGATACATATTATGTTACATACGTATTATGACAAAGCTAGTTATTATTACGAAGAAAAATATACAAGAAAATATACATATGTATTATAATGAATTAAAGGGATAAAAAAGGACAATATGTCCCAGTTTACGCTCTACTTTTTCTTTTTTGTACCACTACTGAACAAGCTGACAAGATGTTGACGCAGCTTTTTTGATTCTTTTCCCTCTCTGTCTTTCGTTTTGTCGCTCACCACCCTGGAGGCAGGTATCGATGCACCTAAGGCAGTACTTGTCGTGGTACTAGTGTCCAGGTGTGCATGCCTTTGGCTCCTTCTTGGCAATGGTGTAACGATATGGGGTGAGAAAGTTAGGGGTATTGGCCCTGTTGTTGCTGGGGTTGACGTCTGTTGTTGCTGTTGTTGTTGCTGTTCAGCCATGTCTATCTGTTGTTGTTGCAGCATAGCAATGGTCAGCTTGGGAGTCACCTCTCCAGTGTCCTGATTACCACTAGTCGAGGGGGCGGCACCTTGTTGTTGTTGGGGTTGTTGTTGTTGCCCTGGCTGTTGTTGCTGTTGGTGCTGTTGCCCTAGCTGTTGTTGCTGCTGCTGTTGTTGCCCTCGTAGTTGTTGTTCAGCATTCCTTGCTATGGCCGCTGCTGCTGCCGCTGTACCCGGGGTGGTTGCAGAAGTGGGCGTGGTCACTGGTACCGTCGGGTTTTGGTGTCTCGCTGCAGGAGGGGGCGTGGCAGGTTGGTGAGGGGGGGGTAGACCCATACCAGCGTTGACTACAGCCTGAGCTGTCTTGTCATTCGGGGAGGGGGGTACAGCTACCCCAAATAGCTCCAGTCTGACGTTCATCAATATTCTCCCCCCTCTGTTCTTTCCTTTGTATGTCCCGTTAAGGACCGCCTTAGATTTTAGGCCCCCCCCGGCCCCCCAAAATAAGTCACTAGTGGCTTCCAGAAGCACTCGATTGCCCGACATCTTTAGGGCAGTGTTCAGCTTCGGATTCTGGGTGTACTTGAGCACATTTAAGGCATGTAGATGTGCCTCATCGTGGTTTCTCCAGTCTGGGCATATTATTTGTTTAGCCAGATTTTTAGCCTTTAGTGGAGTATAGGCGTCCATTATGTCTTGATATTTGTCTGGGCGGCCTGCAAATTCTGCTTTCTCCCAGCTGAGTGCTTGCTCTACAGAACTATACGTCATGCCATTCTTCTCAATTCTACACCCATAAAAATTACTTAAAGGTGCCAAATCGGAATGATATGCCACAAACCTGTCCGTGACCAATGTGCGTGTATTGGCAAGTTTCAACTCGTCTGGCAGTTCATTGAGGTCTGTGTGGGAGTAGTATTTTCCTGCGTATATCAGGCCACGCCCTCTGGGTTTGACATCATATGCTGACTCAAAGGCTAATTTTGAAATAGCCTGGACGTCTGCTTTCTGTCTTTTTACCTCGTTGTTCGCATCCTCACTAATGTATATAGCCTTATAGTCATTCATCTTGTTCAGAACCCCTTTTTTAGACAATATTTTGTCTCGGCTGTCATTTCGTAACATGACCACCATCATTTTCCTGGACTTAGCTGTGGGGGGACCTTGCCTGTATACGAGGTCTATGTCATATTCCTCCAGGTCGGGGTCAACCACTTTGAGCAGTCTGAACGCTTCCACCCTCGGGTCTTCAGTGTCTTTGTAGGGCAGTCCCTCAATCACTAGGTTACGTCGTCTGGCTGTGTTATCTAATATACTTAGAGATGCATAGTGCTCTTTTAATTCGCTGGTATTAACCCTTACTTGTCGCTCGGTGGATTTCAATCTCGTGTCAATAGCCTCAACACGGGCTGTCAGAGAGGTGCTGTCAGCTTTCATGCCGTCTACCTCACCTTGCGTATGTTCCAGGGATTTCTTATACTCCTCACTCAGCTTCCCAGCGTCAGAGCTGTTGGTCATAAGAAACTGTAAGGCATTACCCACTCTGGTGTTCATGGTGGGCTCTCCTGACTGTGTCCTGGAGGTGGTCAGTTCCTGTATAAGGTCCAAGACGACTTCTCTTGTTGATGCCGCCATGTTGGATGCCAGTGGTGACCGGTGTCCGAGCCGCGGTGTGAGAGTAAAGTCCAATTGTGTACGTAATAACCTATATGTGAGGTTAAGAATATCCCCAGGATGGTCACTGTGGTTTTAAACAGGTTTGTACCAAAATATAGCACTCAACTCGCACTATTATTGTTCTTTACCATACGATATCCCGGGGCGCTCCACAGGTGGACTCACTCTCGGCACGCCATGACACCCCATTATTGAGTAGAAGCAGACATCATATGCCTGGTTCAGGTATTGGTTGATAGGGGGCACCACCTCACCTCCTCACCTGTTGTGCTGCAGCAACTCGGGCAGGTAGGCAGCTGGGTGATTTTTTAAATTTTGTAATTTGTTCCCCATAACGATATATTATGCCAGGACTTCATAGTTATTGACTCAGGGTAACTGAGTAATATACGACGACTGAACCATGTTTTAAGACGTTTTTGTTACATAGGAGAATGTCTATCATGGGCCCTCTGTAATAGATAGACATCAGATGACCAAAGGGATGGATGGGCAAGATCGGGGCACAAATGTTTCCTTTGAAAAGAAATTTAAAATCTCTTTTTTTCCACATGATATTGAGCTGTGATCTTTGGGTACAAATTTCTCTCTTTTGTCTAAACTCTTAACAACTGTTAAATTGCTACCCTCTAAATGAACTCTAGATTGAACGCAATGTTAACAGAAAGAGAGAAATGATGTTTTAGCCTAATCTGGCTGGTGTTTCTCTCTTTTCATTTAAAAATGCCCTCTACATTATTTGAAATACCCACTGGATAATGTAAAACACCATCGACCTTATTTAAATTAGCTTTTTAGTTCTCTTTCCACATGTCAAAGATATGGTGGTGCCACTAGCAGTTCTCATACTCCGCGAGAACTCAATGAGACAGCACGACAGTACCACAGCGGCAGCATAAAAGTAGTGCAGAGCGAAATTGCACCACCAATATCTTCGCCGTTTATTGTTCGACCGACTCGGTTTTTGACACGGCCAGAAGGCGGTACATGCCCGCAGCCTGCAACTGTCGCCCACACCCACCTGCACACCCACACCCACCTGCTCTCCCACACCCACCTGCTCACCCACACCCACCTGCTGGCCTGAAATGGAATAACATGCATGTATGACACATCTAAGTACATGATAAGCTAAGTACATGATAAGCTACAGATCCAGCTTACCCTGAGTCATCTGTGAGGCCACTCACACACTCAATCTTTATGAAATAGCTCCTTAGAGGCACACACAGCACTTTACTGATTATCACAATTCGTGAGAAAATATTACACTGGACATTGATATGTTTGCTATATAACGGCGACATTTTGAAAACTTACAGATTGGTTACTTGTCTCCTCACCAAGCCCCCCTGTTCCGCCACCACTGTACTCTCCTTTCAATTCAATTTCAATTCAAAAAAGTTTATTAACCTGAATAAACAGTGTACAATTGAATGCAGTTCTCAACAGTCCACTCAGGGACAGAAGAAGATATTATACATCCTGGTATACAGACTCATGTTACAATACAACAAATATATTTTTTAGCTTTGATACAACTGTAACAGACGCGACTTCGTTCTCTTAAGATTGGTGATAAGTTATTAAGGAAAGAACAAGGTCGACGCAGTTCGGGTAAAGTGTACAGGTTGCAAAGAAGGTTATGTTTATTCACAGAACCTAAACAGGCAAAGCTAAGTAAGCGAACTCTCTGTAGAGTTCGGAGCGGGTCAGTAGGCCTTAAGCCGATGTATTAAATGGGCACGCTGGATTCAGGTATCCAGAATAACCGACGAGTTCCATTGGGCGCTGGCTATATATAGGCGATCAGCCGTGCACACGCGCAGACCGGAAGCCTATAGCGACCTCTATCCGTACCCCAATTCCGGAGCAGGTGCTGCCACCTGCCGTCGGACTGAAGGGTTCGGACCGAGCTCGCAACACAGCACCCAACAGAACTCTTCATGGTGTAGTGACCCAATTCCAGCCCCTACACAACAAAAGAATTCAACAATTCTTTGTCCAACAAATTAATTTTTGATTGATTATGAACATTTTATCAAACCTTTAAATTACATCTGTATATTCATTCATGTTGTAGTGACGTTTTCCCTTCAGCCCTTAAATGGAGTGTATACCGCATGCAAGTGATAGGTACTAGTATCATTTGCCCCGGATATTTGCCCCATCACACTAAACCAGTGTCATATGTTGGAAGGTGGATTCTATCATAACTGAAATTTGAACCCCCCTTCCGGATGTTTATTTGATGTCGAGAAAGAAATGCCTCAAGAATCAGATGCATTCCCGGGCATGTATACGATCCTCTCATATAAACATTGTTGAAAAAGGTAAGATATGGCCCTCCTCCTCTCATAATCACCAATCAACCTGTCCCATATACACTGAAAAGCTCTGGACAGCTCTGGAGTCTGTAAGGTGGTCTTACAGGACGACCCTAGGGTCTTCTAAGTGAACAGCATAGAATCAACTAGCTTCAACTCGTCAAATTGACAACCTGCCAGGTTACCATCCCACAAGACGAACCTAGACTTGTCAATGTTGTCAAACTAAGATAGTTGATGCAAGCCTAGATTAGCCACAGCTGGGGTTCATCATTGCATAATTGTGGTAGGTCTTGGGTTTCAAATGTATGAGTTTGGTCTGGTTCCAGATGACAAGATTATTTTATCAATTTGTTTAAATACATAACCACATATAGAAGTGATATTTAATACACTAGTGTCACCAAGGATTCACATAATGCATCACCAAGTCTTTACTGAGAATAGGCTACTCTCTAGCAATGGACTGTAGGCTTGTATGTGTATAATGCCAATATAAGGTGCATGCACCTACTTGTGCCCTGGTGAAAGACACAAAAGAGGTGTCTTCCTTCTACACATGTGCTCTATTTTTTTAATGTTGTCAAAAGTATGCATTCTTTACATCATCTTACTTTTTCCCTAGATACTTCACATAATCCTCCATATTAACATATATGTATTGTAATACTCAGTATTATATCAACATAGGAATTAATCAATTTGTTCCCAAGGGTACATATTTATGCTAGGTAATGGCCACCTGCTGGGAGAATGGTGAATCACTTCTAGACAAGTTTAGGGCTGGCATATGCCAGGTAGCTCTAGATGGGTCTTCTTACTGAAGAGTTTTGCTTGCCAGCCCCTCTCCTTGTCAAATCGACAAGGCAGTGCCAGGTTTGCCGACTCTGGATTTTTTCTGTGTAAGGTATTCATAAAGGTTCGTGCTTGTATGTCTAAATCATGATAAACACAAATATATTCAGTAAAAATGCCAGTTTATTGCATGGAATAGTCACAATGTCTTATATTAGAGTTTTTCTAAAACACATAATTATAGACGAGCTTTAAGGGCATTTCCAAATGCTGCCATGCTGAGGTTGCATGGTAACTTGTCTCCTCCTGCCAAGTACCTCCTGATGGCAGGAAGTGCCTGAAATGTGAAATGACAATAATTGCATTGGTTTAGGTTCAATGTCAGAAACAATACCAAAGTATGCATCTATATAGAAATCGATGAGGGAAAAATAGTAACAGCTAACTTTGTGTGACAGCAAATTATCAAAGTAAAATGATATATTGATTGGAATCTGGTCAGAGATGGGAAATAAATAAAAGCTACTTTATGTGTCCACAACTAACCTCAAACCTATCCATGAAGGCGTTGAGCTTAGCATAGCCCTTAATGGAGTCTTTGAACATGAGACGATGTTGGGCCAGCATTTCATACATGTGGAAGTCAGGGAATGTAGGCTAGAAATAGAATGAAAACCTGTCAAATTGCTGACTCATCTCAAATATTATGTCTCCTTGTGGCACTATTCATGATGAAATCAAAGTTGATTGAAATATAATGTGTAGGATAAGTCTGATGTTGATGTAACATGCTTTGATAAATAGATCCATGTATCCCTAACAGAATAGCGATACATTACAGAGTGAGTTCTATAGAATTTGTTTATCACCGTATCTGCACAGAAAAACTTGCGGTTCCCAATGAACCTCTCAAAGGACTCCAGGGTGGGTTTCAGATTCTTCAGGTAGTCCGCCAGCATAGATTTCTGCAGAAAGAATCATTTACACAAGCATGTGTCAGATGGACATTTGCGATAAGGAGATGTAACACATGCATATTAACAAATAGATGTGTCATGTGTATATTGTACATGGCTGTTTGCAAAGTAATATACCGCATGTATTCCATTACTTTATAGGATTTATGGTTCTTAACCAATAGCACGAAGGCCCACTATATTCAGGGACATGTTCAAAGACATCCTTTATCGTAACCACCCACCTTTCCCCCAGAAAATAAGGAATCACAGCCTCACCGCTGCAGGGTTGTAACAGAGTCCGACAAGACCGTTCCTCAAGTCCATAACCTGGTCTGCCATGACGTCAACGCGGGAACGTTCCGCCGCAGTGGTGCCACCTGGACGAGAAAAACAATAATGTCAATTCAGTTTGAATTATACACCTCATTCATTTAGCAATCTTCTACATAGCAGTAGAAAAGAGAATAGCCTACAATTACCCTTCGAAATCTGTAAGTACATGTATAATGACATAAATAAAGGGATGGGATATATTTCTCAATCAAGAAATCCACCAGAGTTGAATATCTGCTAGTATCTAAGGAGAGATACATGCGCAATGCAGACATAAAGCAATCGTATAAGTAGACAAGTAGGCTTCATCCAACCAGTAACAGTGTCTTGATCCAGGGTCTTGATTTACATAGAGTGAATAATACTAATAGTCATCTCGGGACAGAACGATTATATATCATAGCATGAAACTCTAGTTTCATGATCATAGTAAGACTTACATAAGTTATGTTTGCGACCGATGTACCTCAGGACAGCATTGCTTTGTGTTACCTTATTGCTTCCATCAATGTAGTATGGCAGCTGGATAAGTACGACATATCTGGATAAGTGACGGGGTTACAATGTGGGCTACATGAACATTGCGCCCAGGCTTATGTGATTAGATTCATTATCATTATACTGCAGTATACTTATTGTTTGGGAAAGTAAGATTATTGGATGAAGTTATATGCTATAGGCCTACTATAGTATCAAATCAGGACACGCGCAGCCACATTGGCGAGTGTAGATTTAATTCAACAGAAAACATGTTTATAACATTCATGAAAGATGTTTCTCATATCGAATCAATATGTTATTTAGTATAGTGTTACATGGTTACACACTCTGTAGATCCGCCCCTTGCTGTTGATAAGGCCCTGCCTTTAGTAAGTATACTTTTCACAGTAAGCGTTATATGAATTAAGGATATCTAGGGATTAGATTAACAAGTAACTCAGGCTGTAGTGTACTTTGATATGTGTATTGTCTGAGGGTAACTTACATTTGGGAAGTCAATGCCAAGACTGTACTTCTCATTGAGCCAGGCATCCTTGCTGAACTGAGGAGCTTTAAAAATAAATAACACATTTGTATATAGAACTAAAACAAGTAGAGATTAATTCACATCAAAATGTTATGGTATTGTTCTGATATGCTTCATTTCTAGAAAATATGTCGTAGTATAATCCATGCCCTTGATGAATTGGAGAACGAAGTATGCATTTCATTAGGTACTGGATATACTCCTGGGGGTCGAGAGGCAATATCATTGATATAAGCCAAGGCCGAAGGCAATATCATTGATATAAGCCAAGAGAAAAGAAAAAAAGAAAGAAACCGGGGGTGCGGGGGTGGAGCCCCCGAATTACATGTGTACAACAGCAGCACCAACTAAACAGCACTCTTAACTTAATCTAATGGGACAATACCTCACCAATGTAGGCCCTAGTTAGCTAGTTGGATTTTCTGATATTTCAAGAGAAAAAAAGAAAAAGAAAAAAGAAAACAGGGGTGCGGGGGCGGAACCCCCGATTTATACAAGGGCAGCACCAACTAAACAGCACTCTTTACATTGTCTAATGTGACAATCCCTCACCAACATAGGCCCTAGTTAACAGTCTCAAACACATGTGGTTGGGTGGTCCTGCTGCTAGCATGTATATATGCCCTAAGAAGGCAGAAGCACTACATATACTACCGTATCGTCGCGATAAAGCGCCTGGTCTTGAAAGAGCGCCGGTCTTGAATAAGTGCCGGGGGTATAGGGGCCTCCAAATGTTTCTTAAGCACTAAAATCACGACCTTGAATAAGCGCCTGTCTTGTATAAGCGCCTGGGTAAGAGCCCCTCCAAATTGAAGAGCGCCCAGGCGCTTAATCGCGACGGTACGGTATTGGCTGTTTAGTATCATTGTATGAGTCCCGGTGGAGCAGTCGGTTAGCTGTTGGGCTTAATGTTCTGAGGTCGTGGGTACGGATCCTGCTAGATACCCGGGCTCTCAAAGAGAAAAAGAGCTCTTAAATATAACCACCTCCTAGGGGTGTATAGTCCTTACCTGGTCCAAGATTATACTGCTTGTCTTCAAACTCCTCTCCTACATAGTGAAGCAAGAGGCGGGCGGGCTGAGCCAACTGGAACAATGGAAGATGATAGGTTAAAATATAACTGTAGTGTTTCATGTCTATATAGTTGTGAGATTACCTATACTCTGGTATAACCCGCCCCCAATATAGTTTTATTTTGGTATCAATGAAAGCTGAGTTTGGTTCGCGTAAATCAGAAGGCATGCATGGGATATGTGAGGAGGAGGGGGGTGGCAACGTTTGAAGGCGACTTAGGAGGGGGAAGCTGTAGTACAAGGGGTGTAAGAAGGTGACACTTCTAGGGTTTTTTGTTATAGATTTATAGCTGCCAGTGGGTAAATATAACGGTCAGATTACCCCTCCTCTGTCACCACAACCATCCCATGATGAAACAAGCCATATAGCTACATAATGTATATATGCCCAGTGTGACGTCACACGTTGGAAAATACAAATAAAACCTATTTTAAAACGTGGCCAATTTGAAAGTCCGGGTGCACTCTTTGACTGGGTGTAATATTTGACCAGCGAGATAGAAATCCATTAAAGTAACAGATAAACTGTAATAAACCTTTTTAAACAAGCACTTTTGTATATGAATGAAAAGCAGCGCCCCTCGTCTCTCCCACGGTCACACCAATCCTCCAGGGTCCGTAACTCCCCAGCTTCACCCTCGAGCCAGATGGATCGAGAGGGCACAGGCCAAGAGGCATAACCATAAACAATGCTCTCTTATGAATTAAAGCCATGCATAAGCCTGAACCAAACCACACCTTTTTTTCCAATTCAATCGAACCAAACTATATATTGCTATAATTTGTCAAAGAACATAATAGGATATAGTATAATTATAAAGATATTGTTGGTGTCGTTGTAAATCATATGCTACCGGTGCGTTAGAACTATGCTACCGTCATAATAGATGTATATGACCTCTGTTCATCTGGCTCCACTGCCATGGGCCGATATATTATCTTTTGACCATTGACCCATCCACCCGGCTATTGCACCTATATGTGTGCATCTCACACAGGGGTCAACCACTATATTACACAACAACACTAACAGCATGATTGGTTGTGATCCCGTTTATCTAACGGGATTTATCTTAGTTAAATCATGCAAATATCACATATTTCTCTCTCTATGGATAAGATAAATAGAATGTAAACTCTTGTTCCCAAGGTCGTTTGCAACAAGAAAATTACCCTTGTGCCCTTTATATAAGTTCAAATCAATTCTACATTTGATTGCATGCATGATTCCTATTGTGATGGTGCAATACAATCGTATGCTACGGGCGGAGCAGCCCAACAGGTATAATTCGTGTTTGTATGTGGTATATGAATACTTATTTTAGAATATTTTAAAAACGTTGTTTAGCGACTTACAAAACATACAAAAGTCTATAGTGATGGCGACATCAGAGAGGTGATTTGATGGTAACCGAATTATGATAAACTCTCAGTACAGTTCTACTTCAAACCATTATAGACCTACAGGGCCTATGGGAATTTTGACTTGAGCCATGGAGGGCAGGATATTTGCCCCCAAGGAAATCTTGGGAAAAAAGTGAAACGATACATTCTGGCGTGATTTGGCCACTATGCAGGACTAAGTCATGATAACACCATCAATGGCAACATATTGTCAAAGTGGGTGTGCAAGGTGAAGCAAATCTATGGAGAATAGCAGGTATCAAATCTGAGAGAAATTGTAATGGCAATGGACAGATGATAGGTATATGGGTACGAAAATGGGGGAGAGAAAAACAGGTTCAATAACTAATAACTAAACAGATGTGTTTTAAATGCAAATGACCTGCTCTGAAAGGTGGTTGTGGGGATGTCGAAAATGGGAGGGGATGCATGTAAGGCTGTTGTGCAGACAAATGGGGGAGAGGGATCACGAGCTGATTACGTGTTTTTTTAAAAAAAATGTATACAGGCATTTGGCGCAATGTATCCCTCTAATATCATGTAGTGCTCAACACAATCCCTATTCAAGAACACCTGAGAGTACTCACACCACGGATTGACCAGTAGGCTAAGACAGGCATGGTGGTGGTGATGATTGTGATGCTGTAGACGACCTAACCGATGACCCTCCTGATGTGGACTGATGCGCTAACAGTAGTGAACGGGCCCATAAATAAAGCACAGGAAAAAGCAACTAGTGAGTAAGGACTAGCCAACCACAGATACCTTATCTCTGTATAGATTGTGGACGCATCTCTATACTCCAGTGTAGAGATTGGATCAGTATTATTTAGAAAGGACAAAATGCACCTGTACATCAACCTTGAACGTGGTCAAGCATGCAAAGAAATAGTAGTGTTGTCCACACAACACATAAAATAGGGAAAGCTTCTTCACCACTGAGGGAAGAAAGAGAGTCAGTGCCAATGAATGTGGTGTGGTCAGAGCTAAATTCACTTGATTCTTATCCAAAGGGAGAAAAAAGATGTTGAAGGGGAAGGGCTATCACTGGCGTAGCTGTGACCCTTCTATAAGAGTCATCGTGTAGAGTCATGGTAGAGGAGTCATGGCGACGCCTTTACTTTTTTCTGTTTAGACTAACTTTGAAGTACCGCATGAATGTATTTGTGGATCACTGATTCTTCATATCTAATTTGGATAGCATTATAAGAACCATTTTGTTAGATATATAGGGTCGGGTAACCTGAAACACACTTTTATTTGTTTAGTTAACACATTTCATGCACTATTTGCTTCAATAATAGAAGCACGGTATAGCACTGTCCTACCTTCTTATGGTTAGAATCTGTGCTCCTTAAGCCATATAATTATTACCACTAGAACATATAGAAGATGTAATTGACTTCAAAATGACTGAAATATAAAACCAATTTCCTCAAACCACATGTTCGTTCGTACAGAACACACATGTATGCCGGACCAGGTCATACATTGGTGTGTAGATGCTAGATTTCAAGCAAGGCCAGTAGACAAATGTTTCAGTTCCTAAATGTGCTTCATCCTATATGGCTTCCAATGTTAGAGAACTATTTTAGGAATCCTCACAGGAGTCATGTGTCCAGTGGTAGGGTAGCTGTTGGTAAATAGTTCACTTGTAAACATGTCTTTGTTAAACACGAGTTTACATTCACTTAGACCCAGAGATACAGTTGGGCGTGAAGCACATGGGGCAATTGGGAACCTTAGATCTCCATGACGCACATCCGTTACGGCACCAATATACCTGTAAGTTGTAGGAAGCCCTGCTCCACGCCCTCACTACACACACGGACCTACATGCACTAAGATGTGGACGAGACGGAGACACGTATAAGGTAATGCGTACATTGTGAATTAAGCATAGTATAGATGAGAAGTCATGATAAGACGTACCCGGTACATCATGACATCTGCAAGTTGACCATTGCACTGCATCACCTTCCTGGTTAACACTAGAGGTCTAATTCACTCGATTACTACCGTTAATAGGTATCCATAGCAGCAGGATCAATAGCCTAGTTAATAATGAAGTCTAGATTAGTTGTTAAGGATGCAGTGATGTCATGTGATTGATTTTTATTGGAACATAACATTTTGTAAACACGGTCGATTACCTCACATCCACCCCATGGTTGAACGATGTATACAAGACGTGGTTTAACCTTTCTATAATATACATGGTCAAAAATCGATGAGTCATTGTACCCTGGGTGTTGGTAAGCCAACCTGTCCGCTGATATAAGGATATGGACTTCATTGATTTGCCAATCAAGCTGAACAAATTTGTTCCTGCTGCAGCTAGGGTGACCAGATGGACGCGCCCTCACGCCCTACCTGAGGCTCATGTTCAGGAGTACAGTGCATGGAATTCCCACCTGGCGTCCATGCACTGACGGCTGTACTTGGATTATAGCCTGCACTATGCTTAGCAGACCAACATGTGCTGAACGACTTAGAGTGATATAAAACGTGAGTATACGGAATATGTCCCCCTTTTCCCCATATAACTATAAAATCAATGAATAATCATAATTGTCGTCTATACCTATATGAACACAGACAACAGCGGTAGATCATTATTGTATAATGAGTTGAGCAATAACAGAACATTGTATACCTTAATTATGCAGATGCCAATTGGGATTCTAGCTTTTAATGCTGATGGGAAACACGGCCCTGACAGAAATGTGTACAGTCCGCCCTCACCTCCTCGAATTTGGAAAATGCAAGGAAAAATGTCCGAGGAATTATTAAAGTCCAAATATAATATAGGCATCTCATCTGTATGAGGAAGTGAGGGACCGAGGAAATCAATGTTCGAGGTAGTGAGGGTCGACTGTATACCCCCATTGGCCATTAATGGCCAAGTGGACGGTGAACTTATAATTAGAAGGACAGGCAGTGAGAGGAGCAACCCTCTGCCTGCAGCCCTAAGACAGTTGATACACTTATTAAAATAGGAATGAGTGAATTTCAGAATACATAGGCCCTACCGCATTGCATATATGCAGCCAGTTTTCTCTTGTTGCAGTGCTGACCCTCAGCATGCCACGGAAGCTGCTCTATAACAGTAAAGGGGGCGGGTATGGGCTGGAGGGACACTTCAACTCCATGCTGCGGATGTCTGTGGCAGCCATGTTCGCCACTAACGTCAAGAATGAGAGGGAACGATTTCTTCACAGGTAAGGACCATATATAATCTCAATACTATTGTGGTATACTCCAACATTGATGTTAGGAAGTGGTCCTTTTAACAATAGGGGGTTTCTTAGTTTTCTCATGAGTGTTCCAATTTTTTCCACATCCCCATTAGGGTTCAGATTTTTCAGGTTGACCTCCATTACGTATAGCAGTGCATATTTTGCTTTTCCCGCTAAGAACCGTTTTGCTTTCCCCCACCGGCTCAACCTCCCACCTACCTCCCATCTACCACCATTCTAATTGTTGTTTGTCATTTGTCAGTACATATAGTCAAATGCAGTAGTTTTTCCCAAAGGAGGGGGTCCAGACCCAAAGGACCCCTCCACCCCGCCTTGCAGATTATAGCCATGCACCTAGATGAGGCGCGACTATGTATATGTAGACTTTTTATATGAACACATATGAAACGTAATGTTCTGGATTGCTTGATATAGGGGGCGGGCGTTTGGTTTCATAAGGTTTGGCTGCAAATTGCTGCCGAATACACAAGCAGCTATAATAATTAAAGGGAAATGAGAAACACTATTTTTCATATCCCTATGTAATTGCTATATGATATCAGAATTGTTGTAATGCTGTACACGGGCTGTGTATAATGTACCTTTTATCTAACAGGAGGGCCATGGCTCAGATCCACGATGACCGCAGGGATGCCGTTAACTACATGGATCGGGAGATGAAGAAGATCCGCCGGGAGCTGACTGACATGTCGGCCTACAGGTGAGCGGAATACATCAGTGACAGCCTATACAGGCAGTCAATGGGATGATACTATAGACGAAAATGCACAATTGTATCTCTAAGACACATTCCTTATTTCTATAGACGTAGTCACATATATCATGTGTATCTAAATATACCATATGGAAGCCTACAGTGTATCTATGGGGAACAGTATAAGCTGCATAAGTGTATAACGAACAATCTTCATTTCGTGCGTACATATAATGTAAACCAAATAGAATAGATATACATCGAGGCATATGTGTCTATAATATCAGCTGTCACCAGATAATGGCCACCGTCCACCGGTGAGCTTTCGTCGATTGAGCCCATTCATAGGCCTATCCTCGGTCCTCAATTCGAGAGCCATTATGTCCCAATTATATTGCACAAAACTGCAATCATATAGGGCAGCGCAATAAAGTGCATTCTCTTTTATTTGTATTCATAGGGTTGTATATCGCCAGAATAGTTTCATCAGATGGGAGGAAAAGAAACGCAGTACCAAGGAAGTCAAGAAGGGTGGATCCACGGATCACGAGGGAGGAGGGAACCGCGCCCTGAGATTCCCGCCTCTTCACAACTTTAGTTCCTCTTTTAGTGATTCAGATCCAGATAGAGAGAAAGATATAGCACCGGAAGTAGATGTAATAACGGCACCAACCAGTTCCGGAAGTCTTTTCATGTGGAGCCGTATGGCGCCCCGAACTAATCAAAGCCAACAAAATGCCCCCCTAAATGGGAACCAAGTTAAGTTCGTCAACGCTGTTGAAGAAGCAGTGCCCAACCCTGAACTCGTGAGGAATGCGGGTAAAAAGGGTAACAAAGAAGATTTGAACAGCAAGGATAAGGTCAAGCATTCAGTGAATGTCAGAAAGCTGAAGCTGCGGGAGCGTCAGCACGACAAGGTGTCATCAGTGCTACCCCAAGGGTGTAAAGGTGTCTACTTTGTCCAACGCTTCCTTGACAAAGAGACGGAACGCTTTCTGCAGGAGATGTCACCTTCCAACGTCAGGAGGAAGAAGGCAGAGAGCCTCATCAAAAGTGTGCCTGTCCCAGGATTCATTGACACCCGAAGGAGTACTTCAGCAATAATGCGGGAGTTCACAGTTTACAGAAGTAATACAGACTTATCTCACAAACCCATTCCCCTTAATTCAGATTAGGCCAGATAAGAAGATGCACAGAGAGAAAATGGGAGTCACAGTGACTCTCGATCAGTCGCCAGAATTTTGTATGTCGCCAGGATGACTCCCATCTGATAGAGCACAGCATTTGTCAAACTCAATTTCAAAAGGGCAGATGGGTACAGATACCGGGTAAGAATAATCTCTCCCTCCAGAGTTCAGCATTGCCTGAGGCCCTCTCAAAGGGTCTATATAATTCCATATAAGACCAGGCAAGGGAATCGTCAGACTTTATAAAGTTTTTTTCCAGTGATTTGAAATTTTTCTCGAGTGGCCTAATCATTAGAACCTTTCTTATACAGTGTAGTTCATGACAGTAAATCTACTGTCCAAAATGGGGAAATGAAACCTGACACCAAGAGCGTCTGTGGTCACCAGGACACTGAGACAAGGAGAGGTACACAAGGAGTGGATATATTTCTGGAAATAATGGACCACTGCATGTAGTCGATATGGGGACTTGAAAACATTTCAGGGTGCCTTTATTTTGAGTCTCTGAACACATGTATTTGCACAATGACCAGGACTTGTGTTAAATATATAAAAGGACTAAGCCCTCCCTGTAAGGTATCAAATAAGTAGACTGCCAATGTACTCTCGAATGTACACACCATAGGAAATGACGCTCAATGGCGCAGGGGAAGTGTGAGTGAACTTGGATCAGGAGTCACTTCTTACAATGTTAAGTATATTTGTTGTTTTGTCTGTAACTATTTATACATGCGTTAACATCACTGACCTTTTCGACTAGTGATGTAACTGGGGACTCCATGAGCTATATCAGGTACCCCAATTTAAACAATGAAAACTTCAAAAGTTTCCCTTGCGTTGTGTGTTTCTGTGAGAGGTTTTACACCGGGGCTTTACAACGATAACAGAGAATGACCTTAGATTTCATGTAAACTGGCCACAGTTCCAGAGACACAAATAAAACACACAAATAGTTACATGACACTAAGCTGATGAGGGCGCTATATGAACTTACTTCCTGAACTTGCCCGATCTAATACCACCTGTGTCTGAATATATGTAAAAGAAACAATGATGTTTCCTTCTATGCCCATTTTTAAAAGCAGATCAATATCAGATGCCTTTATTAACCTCTTTGTTTAAACAATGGGTAAAATGTACAATCACGTACATTATCATTCTAAATCACTGTAACAATAGAGGTAGCTAGCTAATAAAATTAACCAGTTAAAATAACCCACAGCATCACATTGAATGTATGATTATGGAATGCACCATGTAGATTTTGTCACGTATTCAATAATATCTCTGTCGATACAATCACAGTGTTTTCTTGTGAAATGCTGGTCACAACAGATTTATGAAGCACTTGGGGACGAACTCATTAAGTGACTAGACGCCACACATATTATCTATAATCTTGATATGTTCATATTTCCTTTAATCTTAATTATTTTCCAGGTCTATCCTTTGGAAATATTGCCCCAAAACCCCCTGTTCTTGTCTTTTTGTCTTTCTTTCTTTCTTTCTTTCTTTCTTTCTTTCTTTTTCTTAAGAAAATAAAAATAACACAACTATGCATATTACCTGTAATCTGTACACTGTAAAAAATATCCCGTAAAAATTACGGTAAATCACTGGCATCA
Source organism: Harmothoe impar (assembly GCA_947462335.1). Classification (NCBI taxonomy): domain Eukaryota; kingdom Metazoa; phylum Annelida; class Polychaeta; order Phyllodocida; family Polynoidae; genus Harmothoe; species Harmothoe impar. The sequence goes on along the minus strand of OX381704.1, from coordinate 75,101,015 downwards.
CTGAATGCCGACCGTTTCCCGTTTTTTTTTACGGTCACCGTATTTTGCTTTCCCCCGTAAATTTTACAGGCCTTTCCCGTTGTATTTTTACAGTAATTCATCATTATCATACGATGATTCTCTGCTATTCAATGATGATTACATTAATTGTTTCTGGATTCATTGTTGTATATTTCATAATATCATCTTAATTCCAGGCCTGTATATACATGAATATATATTAGGCCTGAGAAGCATAATTGAATGCCTCATAGCAATATACAATTACAATCCATGAGCAAAAGGTACTCTAGGATTGTTACAAAGAAACTCTGACAACAGTCTCAATATGTATAATTCTAATTACCACAACATGGGTGTTTATACTATTCGTACTAGTGTCCAGGGTCTGAAAAAAGGAAATTATATATCTTTTATCTTTAATATGCCAAAGGCTTCAATTTTGATTGTATAATTAATGAGATAGTTGGATATCTTTATAAATCTAACACAGATATGTATGTTTTTAGTTGATAGCTTCCACTAAAGTCTCTCTATCAAACCAAGCTGCCACCTGGTGAGCAAACTTTTAACGTGAGATTCACCGTAAATGGAAATACATTGTTTCACTGTACTGGTTTACGGATGTTCAATGTAAAAGTAATAAGTTTTACAGTGTCTCACCGTAAATCTCAATTACGGTGATACACCGTCAAATTTAACATTGATTCTCCGTAATTTCAACGGAAATTTTTTACAGTGTAGGTTTTGGGGGGAACGATTAAGATTGCAGGAAATATGACTTATTGATATTATCATATCAAGATTAAGGTAATGTGTGCGGCGTCTAGTCACTTACTAAGTTCGTCCCGTATTGCAGGTGGCACCGACATATTGCTTTATCAATGTTCTTGATAATTACACATGTCCACGACTAGAGTGTGTGGGGCCAGGTAAAGTATATGATTCTGATGCTGCTTCTGATTCTGAAATAGTACAGGCAAAGTACAGTTTGACCTCAAACTAATTGCATCATAAACATTTATACCGCCATGCATTTCTTAGAAGTCCCTAAACATATACTAAAAGTCCTCACCTGTGCAGGTGGGGGAGATATGACTAATTTGCATAAGTTTGTTAGCACCTCATTCTAGCTGTCATTGGGGGAGGCTGTCAAATCTTCGATTTTAGCGTATGATTTCAAGGACAGGCTCAAACCATTCATTTCATTCCCAAAACAAAGGAAATCACAAAAACTTATGAACTTTTTCATAATGACTACGTGAAAACTTTTCAAAAGGGTTTGTATGCTCGTGATTTCTTCAAATTGCATATAAGATTACTTTCTGAGATTTTGGACGCACTCAGATTTAGCTTGTGGAAAGATAGAATATGGGTTGATCTGACTCTAAATGGCCCATAGAGTTAAATCAGGCAATGTTGACATGCGCCATAAGCTCTAGGTAGTTAGGTGTATACATTTTATCTGGATGGTCATTAATCGTACCCGATAGTATAGTAGGTCTATATCCCTCTGCGGATCTGCGTTGAAATAGGTACCTCGCATGAGCGCTGCGCACCTGTGAAACCGCCGATACTCAGCAGAAAAATGCATGGCTCTGGAGGTCAGACAAATGAAGATACAGAAATAGCAAAGGTACATATTAGTGATCATGCCAATTTTTAACTCTAAGAAGTTACAGTATCTAAACAGCACAATGTGCTGTACATTTACAACACTTTTTGCTGTAGTTGGTATTACAACACTATTTGCTGTAAAATTACAGCATTACAGTGAAACTTCGTTATAAGGAACTCTGATATAAGGAGACCTTGCTTATAAGGAGCAGATTTGTGTGGTCCCGATTTTCCCCTATACATTTCTATAGTAAGAAAACTCTCTTAGAAGGAGGTATATTTACCTTAACCTCTGATATAAGGAGGTAATTTAGGCTCATGTTCTTATATCGCACATGCAAACCTTACCCAGGGAAGTGATCTCTCAGGGTTACAGTCACATACTGCTTAAAGTTTCCCACCACTCCAGTCCCGAGAGGTTGGAAGAATACTTTTGTGGTTGCCTTAAGGAGAAAGGGAGATGAAAATATCCAGGAAGGGGACCTAGAGGGATTGTTGACTTGAAGTAATACATGCTCCCGTCTGAATTGTATTAGAATCAAGTCTATTAGGGTATAAGAGACACCTGTAGAGGTTAAACTGTTATCTGGACCTTAATAAGGCTGACCTTGCTTATGAGGAGACCTTGCTTATAAGGAGCAAATGGCACCGGTCCCAAGGTCCTTCTTATAACGCAGTTTTACTGTAGGTACCGTAAATTGGGTCTCCAGCAATGTCGCTGTACATTTACAGTAGACTGTGCTGTAGATTTCTGCCGCCAGGTGGCAGCAGTATACCATTTTTGTAGTAATTATTCCAACCAACCCTTTCCCAAGTCAAATAAAGCCTCACAACCTCTCAAGACATTGTAGAATAAGAATGGATGAGAGAGACTGAATGCAGTTATCATTAACTGTATTGATATTTGCATAATTGTGTTGAATGATACAGTAAAACAGCAAAAGTATAGAATAGACACCACATTGGTGGGAAAAGTTAAATGCTTAAGTGCCTGGACTGGGAAAAAGCTGGTATCACATACAGTTCAGCTGTATTAAAACAGGATTAAACCATTACATTGTCTAGTGTGTATTATCCTAGCTGAAATTGAACTATTATGCAGGAAGGTACTCTCCTTGCATGCATATTAATTGATATAAATGGATGAGAACAATAATATGAAACCTACAGTAGAAGTTGCTGTAACTTTACAGCACTCAGTTGCTGTAACTTTACAGCACCCAGTTGCTGTACATGTACAGCAAAATCTACTGGAACAAAAGTTGCCAGCAACTTTTGCTGTAGATGTACGGTAGAAGTTGCTGTAAATTTACAGTAGAATTTGCTGTAAATTTACAGTAGAAGTTGCTGTAAATTTACAGCAAGTCAGTTGCTGTACACCTAGAGCAAAATCTACTGGAACAAAAGTTGCCAGCAACTTTTGCTGTAGGTGTACAGTACTTACTTCTTACAGTGTATTGTTTGAACCCCCTTTAGTTCTGATTGGGGATTCATGCCCCTCTGTCCTCACCTTTTCCTATGTGGTAGAGGTAAGTTTGAGAAATTTGTGTAATATATGATAGGTTCTTGGAAAATTTGAGGGGGGGGGGCCCAAACATATTCAGGCCCCCCCTCTTCTGGGATTGGGGGGGGGGGGGGTCCGGGCCCCCGGCCCCCCTTTTCCTACGCCACTGAGATATATATGGAGATATTATAACCACCGCAATTTTCTATATGTTATTTCTTACATATCAAAGGAGAAATTTTTTTTTTCTAAATCTTATATTTTAAAGGGGCATTCTCACCACTCGCACTTACCACATAGCAGACTAGAACAGTACTAGAATTGTGAGTGGGAAACGCTTGGTGAGAATGCCACTTTAAGGTGTCCGGTCATAGATGGCACCCTGTCAAAGATGACACCTGGTCATAGATTGCACCCGGTCAAAGACGTTTACATTGGCCCAAAGTGGTGAGATACGGCCCTAAAGATATTCTGAAGATATTCATATAATGTCCATATATAGTTGATTAGGAATTATCCTTTTTCAACTGCATATTGACATCAAAATGGATATATTATCACTCTGAAATTGGCCCATTTATTTCTGGAAAATTCATGTAAAATTAACTATACTGAACAGATCTTAACATAGTTACCACCATTCTTCGTCATTCTTTATCAGCTTCCTAACCAGTGTTAAGATTTCTTCAGGGAAGGGTTTCTTCAAACTATCCATGGTACCTAGTTAAAATAGTAGGTCGGTACCATGCCGATTTGAGAAGCACTGGATTGGAAATGATTACAGTGACTCTTTAACAGACCAGCACAAGCCTTCCACCCAGTAGCCTTAAATGTGAGTAGTACATTGAGACACGGGTAATCACCAGGCCACGGTATCTGTCCTCCAGGGTGTAAGTAGTATACGGAGATGTGGATCATTAGGAGGTCGCTACCATGTCAGTGTAAGTAGCATATAGAAATAGAAATTGTTATCAACAACATTCCACCCAGTATGTGAGTAGTATATGGAGACATGCGTCAGCATCGGGCGATGCTCCTCTGCTTCTAGAGGTGTGAGTAGTATAGGGATCATAGCCGTTAGGCTATGGGCGCATCCAAGTTCGGGGGTCAGACGTTCAATCAGTTATAACTACAGGTGGACGCCAATAGATTCACCACTGACTGAACCCCTGACTAGAAACATCCTCCTCTGGATATATGGCAATAGAAGCTTAGGTATCCTATGGCGATACTTCTGGTGTCTCCGTGTGCGCGGTTATGTTAGTTCTGAGCACGGAAACTCCCGTGAGAATAGAGCAGTGACACACTCTATGACATGCCAGCAACAAACTCCATCATCCTAACTCATTTTCTCTAGACCAATGCCCTATCGGCGTCAGGGGCTAAGGTCAACCCTCACCTCTTTATCCTACCACTATTATTATATAGTAATATGTATAAATGTAGAATTATTAGCCTGAATTCGGAGTTCCCAGCCGATGGATTGTAGTTTGTTTTGGTGCTAATAAAGGTTCAGCAGTCACGTAAAATCATGAAAAGGATGTGACCAAGTTGAAACAAAAAAAAAGAAAAAAAAGCAACGTTCCGAGAACAAAACCAATCTCTCATGGTAATTGCTGTGTCAGCGTACAGATGTTGATCACGCAGTATCCACGGGGGAAAATCCACTTCCGTTTCCTGGCTATAGTATATGGCTACCTTCAGTTTATAAGTAGTATACAGAGATGTGGATCATTACCATTTTGGTGATAGTATGATATGATATATATATTTATATATTTCCATATTATGGAAATGATGATAGTTATCAGCTATCGTCACTAGTGGCCAATGTTAGGATTGTTAAAGAGACTGCTGATGAGATATGGACAAGCAGTTAACATATTTAGATTTAGCAGTCCGAGTGATATTGTATCTCATGAGGAAGCATACTAAAACAGTTTTCTGTCCTTAATGAGCATCACTTAGCCGTAGATTGTCAAATATACTACTGCCAATGTATTAGAGACAATTGCAATCAGGATAAAAAAGCTAAAAGGACAAACAACCAACCAGTAAACATTCCCTGTGTCTCATGTAATTTTATTTCAATCCAGTAGTACACATCTTAAATAGGACGAGATGTCACAATGATTATAGACTATACATTACATCTACGAAGCTTTAAAGCTCTTGCCATTCATTAGGCCCACTCCGACCCGTTGACCAACGATTACATCATGCACAGGCGTTTATTAGCAACGACAAAGGGCATTTACCACCAGGCCAACTTAAACATTTGGTCTGCATATCTTTACATTTTCATAATATGTAAGTATCCATCTCATTGGTGATAGGTTTAGAACATGTACTCTTGTATACAGGAATAAGTCCCTCAGCACTCACATAGCCTAACAGCTAAACATGCCACTTACAAAGATTCACATGGATTAAATAGAACCTAATACATAGTATGATCCTGTGGATACATTGTATCAATCCAGGATCACAAGACCACCGATGAATTAAGCAGTTGTTCTTTGTCCATGCACAACCCCTGAATAAGATGGAGGCAGCTATCCCTACTATGATTCCTTTCATTAGGGTTGCCTGACCTGGAGTCAACCAGTACTTTGAGATGTCCATCTCAAATATGCAGTCATTCATGCATGAACTGCTCTCTATCTGCATGTCCTTCGCTGGAAAGTGTAACCCTAAAAGTACACTGTAATACACCAGGAGAGTGGTTATCATGCATGAATGGCTACATAATTGAGGTGAACATCTAGGGTAGATTCACCACTTTCGGACGCTCGTTGTAACTGCCAA